>OX276492.1:4990000-6237500 GCA_946251955.1 Acronicta psi
TTCCCCGAGGGATAGGCAGATGTGTACTAATGTATACCTACAGTTCGCCGGTATGCTTAGGTCCCTATAATAGTGAGGCAGCCCTATTGTCATTAATCGAATACAAAACCTCCGAACTGCAAGTCGTAACGTCATCGTCAACGACGTCACAAAAATTGAATTTGTGAAAACTTGAATTTGTGAAAAAGCAGATAATTTATTTTTGGGGAATATTTTCTCAAGTCCTTATTCACAGCGGTCTAACTAGCACAGCACGTAAAATTTGAAACGTAGTCACACGCATCTGCCTTCCGTCTCCATGTAGTAATTACTTACAAACAACAAGAGAACATAGCCATTTTAACAACTTTCCTTTTTGCAATGACGATATTAACGTCAAAAGTTACAGATCATTTTCAGTAAATGAGTTATTTCATTACGTCTGTATCATGTTCTGACGCAGATGTTTTATGTGAAACGATAAATGAAATGAATTAAGTACGGCGTTTGTGGTTATTTCAGGGGTTTTCGTTGTTGATAGAGGCTGATTCAACTAATAATATGGTCGCTAATGGCTAACTCTAGCTAAACAAAGCTAAATGTATACAGATCTATCGATTTATATTATCTTATATTTTTTATTAGATACTAGCTTTTTGCCAGCGGCTTCTCCCGCGTCATCTAGGTATTTCTTATAAAATATACCCGTTCTTATATATGTCACCCGGGGATAGTGTAGCTTCCCAACGGTGTAAGAATTTTTCAAATCGGTGCAGTAGTTTCGGAGCCTGTTCAATTCAAACAGACAAACAAATGTTTCCTCTTTATAATATTAGTACAGATTGGTTAGCAAAGAATGGACCAGTCACAAGTTAGACTAAATATAATATTATTAACTAAAATTTAAATTACTTTAGCTACAAAAACCTAAGTAATTCATTGTTAGTGTACCGTATATTAGTTGTTTATTGATGTGTTAGTAGTTTTGGGAAGTATAGTTATTCTCCGATCCAAGATGCTTCTGGAAATTGACAATCCCAATCAAAAAACCCGGTAATGCGTTGCTCGAGTGGTTCGAAACCAGGACCTAAGGTTAAGTAGCCCCACATGATTGATCCTACACCAATAGGACATTTTCAAGACGACTTAATAAATAATAGTAACCGTATCTTTGTTACTTAATTGTAATACCAACAATAAAAGATTCAATAATATTGGCTTAAAGATCACAAGAAAAAAATCACAACAACCAAAACGTCCATTAAATTAAAGCACACAATCACAAAACAAAACTAATCAGATACGACCTTATTCATTTCACTTGAAACTAGGTCGCGGAAAAGAGACGCACACACTAAACTTGCTACATTAAACAGAGACAGATATAGTACTCACGGTGCGGTGTATAAAAAGGCGTGTCTAAATAGATAAATTGTGACGTTGTGATCGCATTGAAACTTGTTTTTATTTACATACGTTACGCTCGAATAGAAAAAGGCTGTTAATTATTTATTTATACTATTCCATTAAAGTTTGTATTGTTGATTAATGTTGGCCGTTTTTGTAGGTATCCGTTTCATTGATAATTGTGTGAGTCGTTAATTTATAGGTACTTACACATACACATCTTTATATAAGACGAAAGCGGCTACTAATATATCAAGAATAGTCTCAAGTGTTTAGTTCAAAAACTTAATTGCATTAACATCAGGCACAGAATTAAATTACATTTTATATATTTGATTACATTTAAATCAATACACTACATCATATTTTTATCATATTATTACATTTTATCATATTTTTAACCCCCGACGCAAAAACGAAGGGGTGTTATAAGTTTGACGTGTCTGTGTGTGTGTGTGTGTGTGTCTGTCTGTGGCATCGTAGCTCCCGAACGGATGGACCAATTTTGATTTTGTTTTTTTTATTTAAAAGGTAAATTAGTCGGGAGTGTTCTTAGCTATGTTTGATGAAAATCGGTCCAAGATGGCCGCCGCTACAAAATAGCGGAGTACATATTTTTTCACAACTCCCTCAATATGGGTATCAAATGAAGGGGCTTAATTAGAAGAATACTATACACTATGGTAAATTTGAAATCCAAGATGGCTGCCACCACAAAATGGCAAATTACATTTCAATTTGGGGGTTTTCTAAATTTTTTATTTAGGTTAGGTTAGGTTATTTAAGAAGTTATAAAGATTTCTAATGTTCCAATTGTCTCAAACAAATACATAGTCAAAATAATTAATGAAATATTTCCTATTGGTTGTGCAGACCATTTTTAAAAAATTAATTTATAAAATGTAAATAATATATTCGTTCCATCGTTTTGTTGTAAAGCACCGCATTTGTGTGTTCCGAATTTTGCATGTTAGAGCCAGATTTCCTCAGTCAATTTGCAGTCGATATGGAATAAACGACTGGAAGCTTCAATGCATCAGCCACTCCTCAGGTGATGCAGGTGTGGATGGGCGAAGATGACAACCTACCATCAGGTGGCTTGCCCACTCAATTGCCAACAACATAAAAAAGGTTTTATGTTTGTGAAAAAAATATAGTTAGTTTAAATATAAATCGGCCCAAATGATGTACCGAAGCTACACTTATTGGAAAAAATACTCCGTATTACACTGATTAAAACTCTAGTCGTACTTTTTTAATGTTGACTGGGAGATGAGAAAAAAATCTTTCAATTTGAGAAAAATCACGCCATTTTGGCAAATTTATCTGTTTCGAAATGATTTCATAGTAAAAACTGTCAGTGACAGTTTCCGAATGTCAAACGCACACTATTACGGTAGATTATTATCAGTTTCATATTGATTTCATGGTAAAAACTATCAACTAGACGACATGTACCTCAGCTACGAATTTGGGCTGAGTTGTATGGGCTTTTGATGACCTAAAGGAGGTCATCAAAAGCCCAAATTCCAAATTCAAATTAAGCCCAAATTCAAAGTAAGAGTTAATATTACGTAACAACCACAATTACAAAAGGATGACGATATTAATGCTCCTGCGATAAACTAATATAATTATTTTTACCACCTAGCCTACATAATGAACCTATTAATAAATAATTAATTAATAAAATATCAACTCCATTTTCTCTCCAAAACACATGCAATAAATAATAATAAAGGCCATTTCATTGTGAGCATAACCTCAGTAATTTACCAGAACATACACTCCCAACAAGTCGCCATCATTATTTTTTTCTAGACGATGTCATAGTTTTTACCACTGTCCACGTGCTACGAACAAAAACTTCGAATGCCCAGTGCGCACACCTTGTTGCCCATCTCACTAATTGATTATAAATTACGTACTTTTGATAGTGTTATGTTTTTTTGGAATGTCTTGAGGCTTCGACAGTGTTTTTTTTTTGTAATTAGGAAATACTCGGGGGTGGAAGGACATTGGTTATTTTTTTAAGTGACAGTTATTTTAAATTTGTTTTTTTTTTTGGGTGACGCATCGACATGTGAGTACCTACTTTAGACCAGAAGTTTATTCTGAGGAAAATAAATGACATCTATGGTTTTGACAGCCGCGAAACATTTTGAAATTCGAAAGCTCAAAATCAAAATCAAATTTTTTTTTTCACATAGACCTTATACAGGCACTTATGAAATGTGGAAACTAGGTGCATGGTTCCAAATTAGTCGTTTCCTATGGAGAAGAATCGGCAAGAAACTCCATGGTTACTCTTTTAATAAAGATGCTTGTGTGAACTGTATATAATATATAGGGGGGCTAGACAAGTTGCAATTTGACATTCGAATCGACAAACAAAATGTATGTAAATGACATTAGTGACAGCTCGATTTGTCGAAAGCTTGTGTCATTTCCATACATTTTGTTTGTCGATTCGAATGTCAAAATGCAACTTGTCTAGGCCCCTAGGACGTAAAACATAACGAAGGAATGTAGGTACACAGCATTACACCTCTGTTTACCCTTCGGGAATACAGGCGTGATGTTATCTAGACTAATATTATAAAGCTGAAGAGTTTGTTTGGTTGGATGAACACGCTAACCTCAGGGACTACTGGTCCGATTTGAAAAAATCTTTCAGTTATTTTAATGGAGGAAAATATTGCATGGAAAATACTTAAAAAATTTAAAAAGATAAATTCTTTCAGTGTTGGATAGCCCGTTTATCGAGGAAGGCTATAGGCTATATACCATTACGCTACGACCAGCCGGGCTAACATGTACGCCGCGAGAACATTTTGTCTACGTTTATGTCATGCTTTTGTTTCGTTTTCGCACATGAAAGAGCGAGACAAAAGAGTAGACAAAATTTTGTCGTGGCGCGCATGTTAGCCTGGCAGGAGCGGAGTATTTAGCAATTTAAATGTTGCAAGAACGGGAGAAAAATTCAACCTACAGGAACGAATTCGCGGGCAAAGGCTTGTCTATGTATAAACAATTTAAACGAAATATGTCTACGGTATCAATTTCTTTACAGCTCTTGATTGAAACTTCTGCTTAGACTTGACCTCAAATAAGAAAATGCCCAATTTAGCAGTTTTTTTTTTATCAACCGTGCGTCCTTATTAAGAATCCACAATCCTTTATCCAGCCTCTAAGCAAAAACTTCTTGCCATCATCTGTCAACAGTCACCTGTCAAATTAGCCTTCAAGACATTTTAATTTGATGTTTTTAGGGTTTGCAAGCTTATAACTTTGGTATTTGGTATCTGTCGAGTCTGCAGCATATTTGTTTTATTGCTATATGATTGGTTTAGTCAACAAGCCAATTAAAATCACGTGGAGCATCTGTTTGAGTTAGTTTTGTTGGTTCAAATTTAAAGGTTATTTTGGTGGCCATTATACAATTAGGTTACTTTGTAGGCGTAATGTTCAATTGTTGAAAAAAAGGTCGCTGAGAGTCGTTTGATGTAGGCGACATATAACAGTGCCTCGACCATGAGTTTTTCTCACTAGACTCGCTAGCGACGCCGTAAAATATTTGTTTGGAAAACCGTCGCAGCCCTCTAGCGGTTACGTAAGGAACTAAAATATGCTATGAGATTACAGCGTTTCGATGCGTAAAAACCTATCGAAAGCCATTCGATAGAACTCATGGTTGAGGTACTGGTCCTTATTGTCAAAGTCAATGACGGAGGACGTTGTTCAGCTACGGACATCTTTTGGTTGATATGATGATGATGTTCAATTATTTTGGAACGCTTTTTTTCTAAGATTAATTGTCTATCAATAATGTAATAACATAACCCCATTAGAGGGCTTACTAATAGCAGAGGTGTACTAATTTACATGGGGGTGAGACTATCGCCACAAATTAAAACTCCGAACTTCTGCTGAGAATATCATAGGAAAACCCAATAGCACTTTGCTCGACCTAGAAATCGAATCCAGGACCACGAGCGTACCTCAGTCGTGCTTAAAACCACTAAATTAACGAGAGAGTTAAAAATTGAGACATAAATTAGGATATTAATACGTGACATTAATATGGGAAATATCCCAATCTCAAAACCACTTATTTGTTATTTTCTTTAAAAGATGGTTACGAAAATGGTGCCTTAATGATTGGGAAGCAGAAGCCAGCCCCCGTATGCAAATACGTCCACTCAAGACGACAGTCGTGAACAAAATAACAGAGTGTGTAATAACACTGGGTGCGCATGCGACTACCACGCGCCTGCGCTGTATTTAGGGTTGTCAAATATTCTTTTATAACTGATAAAATTTCTGGAAATTTGGTTTTGTTAATTTATTGTGTGACAAGGTGTTTTTATACTTTCCTAAAATCCTTTGTGTAACTTGTAATATCATTGTTGTTAAATACACTATAGCAATTTATTTAGACATTCTTTTGTTGAATAATGAATTAGACCTTTTTCTGAAGACTTAATACGTACAATAAATAAAAAAAATATGGTCGCTATCAATACAACAATCGCCTATGTCCCGTTGTTGTCATTTTCCTCGATATAATTATTATTGTTTCCATCTTTTCAGTGGCAATAAGTGCCTTTTAGACTAGTAAGAAATTTTATTATGAAACTAACAATGAAATTAATCAAGTATTTATTTCCATGGAATGGCGTCACGTCATCCCACAGACATTTGTAGCGTCATCTATCAAGCTACATAAGAACTTGTACGAAGCGACAAATTCTGCATCGCACAAGTAAAGTTTACCGTGCAACTTTCATATATACATTTATACAACCACCCGACATCAACCGTTGGGCAGTGGCCCACCAGGCATAAATGGCATAACCCCTTTGGTTGGAGGGACATCACGTCTCGTCCCTACACACATTAATTGCGATATATATTGTTATGAGGTAGCCCTAGCTGAATTGAATTAAGATTAATGCTACCCGCGGTGTAATAAATTACCTGACCGTACTCTGTGCTTCACACATCCTATCCCTGTCGCGTCTAATTATGATGATAGATATTGCGATTTTGTTATATCGAGGTTAATAGGATTCCTAGTTATTGTGTAAAACAACATACAGTTAAATCTAAGTAATTTATAAGGAAAGATATATTTATAATTTCGTAATTAAAAGCAACAGTTAAAGTTATTGTTGTGTTAAAAAGAGCAGAGCATATTGGTACTTTTAGAAGTACAAAGTGTATAAATGGTATTCTTCTTTATTCAAATATTAGTTATGATGTACCACTATACAACAAAAAAATTGAATTCCGCAACAAGTGAAATGACTTGATAATCTAAAGAACAGCTTCTACGGGCTTTGTGGCCGTCAAAAGTCAAAGTGAAATATTTTATTTCAACTAGACATTATTTTGTCATTGTCAAAAAGTTGTACGTTTCCCAACAGTGATAATCGACAAGAAACCATAGATACACATTTGAATAACAATTTAGGTAAATGTCCTTCGATAATGAGAAGTTCAATAAAATTAAAAGTTTAATGAAGTATACAGTAATTGATAGCAGGTGCTAATAGAATCAGTAGAAAATCATTTGAATTGTTAAGTTTAATTCAATTAATATTGAATGCATGATTATGCAAGGTGAATAGTAATTTATTAAATGATATAAGCGTGTGGTCTCCATTAATTATTGGAATGGATGAAACACTTACACAAATAGAAAGCACTGATTGTGGATAATTGTAAGGCTACAAAAGATATAAAATATTTGGAGATAATTATTTCAGCTTTATTAAACGGATTTTGATGAAGCTTTACAGTATGATAGTTTATAGATCATAATAACATATAGGATACAAAAAATACCTTATAGGATGCGGAGTAACGCCGCGGATAACAATGAAGCTAATATTCAGAGACGATGCTCAGCGTAAAATAATGCTTCCGTATGTCAAATTTGTATGAAAATTTGACATACGGAAGCCTAAGTTCATGCTTTGCCTCGTCTCTGAATATTAGCCTTAGTCTTCCATAATTCCATTTACACACAGTACAAGAGGACCTCATATTGTTAACTGAGTAAGTCATTCAATTTAGTAAGGCTTATATTCAGAGAGGACGCCAAACATAAAGTAACGCTTTCGTATGTCAAACTTGTATTACAATATGACATACGGAAGCGTAAGTTTACGCTTAACGTTATCTCTGAATATTAGCCTAAGTCAGTCAAGTCACATTGTTACCCTATACCTACACTGAGAAGTTCGCATATACTGGAGAGTTTGGCTCGTGGTGCCGTTCGTACCAATGTCCCATACCGTGTCGAAGAGCGACACAGAACGGGTTTGCCACCAACCGGGCAAGAATTTACGAGTGGGTATTACGTCAAATTATTATTGGGGACCTCGGCCACAATTACTCGGCGACTCAGCCAAATTGCTGGAGAAATTTATTGTTTTATTGCCGCGCGCGCAGTCATCCAGCCTCATTTGTTAATGAGCGGAAGTGAGAAAGTGAGCGAGTTTATGTATACCAAGTCATTGTTTTTTTAGTGTAATAGGTTTGTCTATAGTCTACCTTCTTCAAGGACGTTAATTGACTGATATGATATCTCATTCTGCTACTAATTTTGTTGGTAATGTCTTTCAATAAAGAAATGAAAAAGAAACTGAAAGTCGCGACGTATAGGGAGGTCCAGGATGTGGCTCTCAACAGAGAGCGGTGGAAGACGCTGCACCGATAAGAGCATAGCTTTTAAATAGAAGAAGAAGAGTGTATATAAGTCTATCAATATTAGCTCTAACAGCATTACTGAAAAAGCTAGTCAATACTACAGTAAAGATGTCATAGTCCCAGATACCCCAAGTTAACCTCAAACTAAGTATTTTTTGAAAAAACACGACCAAACGCCCAGACCAAGAGAAACACTTAATCACGTAAATATTTGTGTCCTGTGGAAATCGAACTTCGTGGTCAGCAGTCCGAAACTAGACCGCAAAGGTCGTCGAACTCTAGCATCATCCATCACTTACACCTAGCTTAGGATAGGTACAAAGTATTTTGTTGTACTTAACTAGAATACTATGCTATGGAAAGCCATCGTAACCAGCTAGCTCACACTACCAGACTGCATAAATCGCTAAAAGCGACGTAGAATCCTCGAACTCGCCTACACTAAGGCTATTCAGAGACGAAACTAAGCGTAAACTTACGCTTCCGTTTGTCAAATTGTAATACAAATTCGACATACGGAACTTTACGCTTAGCGTCATCTCTGAATATCAGCTTTAGGCCAATATTAAGACACGAAACTAAACGTAAGTTTACGCTTAGGCTTATATTCAGAGACGATGCTAAGCATAAACTTAGGCTTCCGTATGTCAAATTGTCATACAAATTTGACATACGGAAGCATTACTTTACGCTGAGCATCGTCTCTGAATATTAGCCTTAGTGTTGTCTCTGTATATTAGCCTGACTGAGCCACTGCAGGCAATATTCTTAATGGGAATACCTTCACTAGTTAAGACAGTCTGTCTCACAGACAGAAATGCCTAATAATACATCTTCCCATCGTCAAAACGACTGATTGTATGATTATTAATAACTAGCTTCCCGTCAGTGGCTTCGCCCGCGTGGTCTTATAATTTTTTCCCCCGTTTTTGCAACATTTTTCATTACTACTCCGCTTCTATTAGTCGTAGGTGATGATATATAGCCTATAGCCTTACCCGATAAATGGGCTATTTAACATGGAAAGAATTTTTCAAATCGGTCCAGTACTTTTTGAGTTTATTCGTTACATACAAAAATACAAATCTTTCCTCTTTATAATATTATTGTAGACTAGCTTCCCGCCAGCGGCTTCGCCCGCGTGGTCTTATAATTTTTTCCCCATTTTTGCTACATTTTTCATTACTACTCCGCTCCTATTAGTCGTAGCGTGATGATATATAGCCTATGTTATGGATAATGTAGCTTTCCAAAGGTGAAAGAATTTTTGAAATCGGTCCAGTAGTTTCGGAGCCTATTCATTACAAACAAACAAACAAACAAATCTTTCCTATTTATAATATTAGTATAGATAAAGAAAAACTATATAACATAATATGGTTGTACCCCAAATCAGATACATTCATTTGAGCTTTGCAACTGGCTCTCCACGTCCACAACTCAAGGAACTCCGGAATTCTCTAAATAAAAAGGTGTTACTTAATAAAACATTTCACTGTATCATTAGCGGCTATAATGTTGATTGCTAACTCACGCGCAGACATGCCCACTTCGCTAAATATTCGTACTTATAAATACAGACCACTGGATGCTTTGTTCGAGTATTTTGGGACAATTTTTTCATTCCTCCTTACAAAATGTCTAATGGAAGATTGTTTATGAGAGGCTCGTGGTTAAGTTATAACTATGCTGCCCTTGTCGCGGTCAGTCTGTGGATGGGTGACCATTCTTAACACATCGAAGCCGTCTGTCGTCCGAATCCGTGCCTCGGAGAGCATATAAAGCCGTCAGTCCTGGTTGTCATACGAAAACCTATGACAATCGTTAGTGGTTAGTCAGAAGATCAAAAAAGTCTGACTACCATTCAATCCTTAGAATGACGGTATTTCCCAGAGGTTGTGGAGGTCTGATGGCCGCATCTGGTTAGACTGGAAGCTGACCACAACATGGTTTGGAAAAGGCTATAAAGAAGAATATACCTATTCGTCCTTTATAGTGACGTTTCAATACGCCAAGTTATTTAAAAAACGATCCAAATCCAAACGTTACTTCAGTCGTCAGTTTTGGATAATATTTCATAAAATACTTTCGCAATATTCCCATAAATAAGGTCTATCTATGGTGTATCTATCATCGGCTTCGCTTCCCATAGGTATCCATAGTACAAGCTCTGCTTAGTTTGGGACTACATGGTGCTGTATAAAATTTCCCAAAAAATTTTTTTTAGTTTTATAATTTTTCCCTTTATATAACATACTTCACTAATCTAGTTGACATAAAACACAATTGTCAGATTCTTTGTTTTTATAAACTATATTTTTTCAATTTTTTTCCTTAATTCCTTTATCGCTTACCTATCTCTCATAAAAAAAGTTGAAAGTACCACTTACCAGGAACCCAAGAGCGCCATTGTAAAAGCGCCCAAAGCTCACCCACCGCACGCCTGCGCACGCGCCGCACCTGTGCGCGGCACATGGCGACAATTTACGTTGATTGTATAGCTATTAACGTGAATATCAGTGATATTGGTGAAATAAGAATGGCTTAATATTACATTCTATTTGTGTGGGCTTCTAATTTAATTATAATTAATGTAGAAATGTGTGAACATAAAATAAAATTTGTTATTACTTTTTTAATAACTAAATATGTTTTTCAAATAAAAAGTTTTTGTTAATTAATAACTTTCTAATGTGGTTTTAGCTGGGATATCGGTTAAACAACCCTTTGTATAATTTGGTCATTATCCCAAAGGTTACTTACAAATCGCACTAATAATCTAAATGTGAAAATTGAAGATCTATGGATGTTCGTTTCTCTGTCACGCAAAAACTACTGCACGGATTTCGATGAAACTTTACAATAATATAGTTTATACATTAGAATTAGGATAGAAAGAAAGAAAAACACATTTATTCAGACACACAACATCCGACAAACACAGAGATATAATAAGTAGAATTGAGTTATCAACAAAAAGGCACTATAATATGCTGTCGGCATGCTATTATGATAGTTTATTAAATGTCTTTTGCGAGTGAAGTCGCGAGCAACAGCTAGTAACGAATAATTTCAATTATCAGATTAATAATGTGTGTAAATAATTTCTTTGTGTGTGTATGTGGGTATGCGCATGAGTGGAGATGTGTAACTGCCGAGAATATTGCAAGTGAGAACAGACAGTCGGACAGCGTAACTGCCTCCCCGCTGTTACAACATAAATTATTTTTAAACAAAAAACAAACCGCCTCCAAAAAACACATAGGAACTAAAAAGCAAAAAATAACATATTGGCGGAGAATAACAAGAGGCGGTTTGTTTTTTGTTTAAAAATAATTTATTTTCAAAGTTTTAGTGGAATATATATTATATTATATGAGGGGGGGGGAGCAACTAAACTCACTGACCGGCACAAACGAGCGAGGTTTCGGGGTAAACCATAATATCATCTACGTATACAATTTTTTAAATTTTTAAATTTTCGTCGATATTTTTACAACCGCTCACCGGATTCCGAAAAATGGGACGAAACAAAGACGATGAAAATTTTATGGGACCAATCTGTAAGCACCAGCTTTCGAATAAAAAAAGAATCATCAAAATCGGTTCACCCAGTGCAGTTCTGAGGTAACAAACATAAAAAAAAAACAGACGAATTGAGAACCTCCTCCTTTTTTTGAAGTCGGTTGAAAATGAGTGATGACTGAATATTAATTTTTATGTTCCATTTCCAATTTCAAGTAAAGAAAAACGTTAATTAAAAATATTTTCCATCATGTGTTAGTGTCATAAAGGCCTATAAAATGTTTATTCTCCCAAGTAATAACAATAATCAACAGATATTTTTATTACCTACTTACTACTAGGCTTTGCCCGCGATTTCGTTCCCATAGAAGTTGAATTGTTCCCCCGTTTTGAAACATTTTTAACCCCGACGCAAAAACGACGGGGTGTTATTTATTTATTTATTAAGACCAACAGCAGAAATAATAACCTAAGCATTAAGAATAAAAACTTTTCGCCATTAATAGGTCTCCGCGTATAGACACTGAATACAATTACTAAGTTGTGGATAAATATATAGTATGTATGTATGTGTGTGTGTGTGTGTGTGTGTGTGTGTGTTAACCGATTTTGATTCTGTTTTTTCTATTTGAAAGGTGAATTAGTCGGGAGTGTTCTTAGCTATATTTGATGAAAATCGGTCCAAGATAGCCGCCGCCACAAAATAGCGGATTACATATTTTTTCACAACTCCCTCAATATGGGTATCAAATGAAAGGGCTTAACTAGGAGAATACTATACACTATGATAAATTTCAAATCGAAGATGGCCACCAGCACAAAATGGCAAACTACATTTCGTGTCGGGGGTTTTCTAAATTTTTAATTTAGGTTAGGTTAGGTTAGTTTATTAATTTATACACAGCTCCTATTGATCATAACGTGATGATATATTATTATACCCTATAGCCTTCCTCGTTAAACTTATTCGAGGTTAGCGCTTTCAACCAAACAAACAAACTCTTCAGGTTTATAATATTAGTATAGATTTGAATACAACAGCATTAACAAATTCAATCAATCGCCACACGCCTATATAGTGGGTAATCAACATCACACTTACATTCATTATTTCTTTCGTCACCGCTATCATCACTAATCTCGTGTAATCCGTACCAGCCTATCTGTTCTGTCTCCATATTGTACAGAATTCGCGGGGGTACGAACAATCCAGTCGATATCACTCGAAATGGAGGGTCCGAGATTGTAATCGATCCAGTGGGAATCAAGGGCTTCGGATGGGAAGTTGTTCATTGGAACAAATACCTCATAGATTTTGGATCTTTATGTTTATTTAAAACTAACCATATTGTGCCAAAAATAGATAGGTATTTTGATAAACTAGTACTATGCAGAATACACGTTTTTTTTCCTGCGTTTGATGCTTTAGATTTAGAGCATGTTTCACAGCTTAATTGTTTTTTATTTCTCTAAGGTGGCAAACAAGCATACGGCCCGCCTGATGGTAAGTGGACGCTTGCAACACCAGGGGTATCACTCGCGCGTTGCCGACCCGAAAAACTCTTAGAGGTTGATGGAGGATTCACTGCGCCGACAGTTCCCCTTGCCGCCAGCGCAGCGCATCCGTGGAAGGAGCTCCGGCAACCTTACTCACTACAGGAACACAACACACAATAAAGTGTGTTATTTGGCTGCAGTTTTCTGTAAGGTGACAAATAAATAAATATTCTTGGACATTTTACACAGCACCATCAAGACCCAAACTAAGCAGAGCTTTTAATATATATTTTTTGTAAATACATACATACTTATAATACATATAAAACACTTATATACATATTCATTCGTCACATAAATATATTTTGTGCCCTGTGGGAATCGGACCCACGACCTCGTGATCAGCAGCAAGCGCGGATCCACCGTTACGGGCATGATGGGCATGCCCATCACCTAAATCGAAGCCGAAAGAAAAAAAAACAATAATTAAAAAAAAAACTACGCGTCTGTACACTGTACCTACACTGAACTGTTACTTTTCAGAAAGGAAGCTTACAAACTTGTTATCGTTTAAAAATGATCATGACCAAAATCCTTGGACCTTAATAACTTTTTACAACAAATATACTTTTGAAGTTTCGTGAAGCAAATGAACTAACATTATACAGGTCTCCTTTCCCTCAAAATACCTACTTATGTATATCGACTGTGAGCGACTCGCACTTGACCGATTTTCTGGTGGCCGTGCCCATCACCTAAATTTGGGGCTGGATCCGCGCCTGATCAGCAGTCCAGTAATCGAACCACTAGGCCACAGACGTCGTCATAGCATGTAAAATATAATCATGCAGAGTTGAGTACCACGTTCAGATAATACTGAGTGCTATGAACCAGAAAATCTCTCGAGTTTCACACGTAGTGCGTGCGTCAGTCTGTTTGTCATGCGTGTGACAGGGGGCGGCGATATCAAAGTCTAGGGTGTTAGCAAAACATATCGTTAATAGTTCGAGTAGTGTGCTAAATGGATATCATATAACAATTATTTTAAAGCTGACACACTGATAGCGGTGGTTTCGTGTAAAATAGGGTTGGAAAAGCATGAAGCAGGAAGATGATTCACAAAGTGTAGACTTAGTAAGTATATTCGATACAAAACACTTTACTTTAATGGCATTTTTAACTCCATCATAATTAGTATTAACAATTTTATCCCCGAATGTACACATGAATCTTCATTTAGGTACATACCAACATATTTAATTAAACGAAGGATTAAGCAGAGGCATACTAATCCGTCTGTCTGTCTGTCTATCGCGCTTTCAAGTCAAACTACTGAACCGATTGAAATGAAATTTGGTACACAGATAGTCTAGAGCCTGAGAAAGAATATAGGCTACTTTTTATTGCGGGCTGTAAGGAGTTAAAATAATAAAAATACACAGACCAAGCGGGCGAAGCTAGTATACACATATTTATGTCCCATGTAATAGGCGGCGAGCCTAGAGCCATCGACCGGGCACAAATCCTGACTCCTAACTGCTACTGGGCGTTACACAGAAATACCCAACAACTTGATTTCTGACACTTACGCAAATACTAAACATTGAAATAAAACTACTTTTTACGGATTTTATCGCGTTATATTGATATTATTTTAATACCGACGTTTCGGACCCTTTACAGCGTCCATGGTCACGGGTGACTAAGGTGGTAGGCGTCTTGACGTTTCAATTACTAACAGCTACCCTACATTTTTGGTAATTGTTGGCAATCCGATTCACGCAGAACGAGCTCACCGTATCCTTCAGTCTTGCAGTTTTAGGCTTGGATTTAGATTTAATTGAATCTTCCTACCTTAGTCACCCGTGACCATGGATGCTGTAAAGGGTCCGAAACGTTGAAATTAAAATTATATCAATATAACGCGATAAAATCCGTAAAAAGTAGTTTTATTTCAAAACCCAACAACCCTTTGTTCGATCTTCTAATCAAGGCCAAGACGTGTAAGTCGAGCTTAGGATCACTAAGCAAACGAGGCAGTTAACTTGTAAAACAAACATACAATTACTCAAACAAACGTTGTAATAATCGATCATCAAGCGCATTGATATTACATCGGCATTATACACAGTGTGCCATCAACAACCTGCAGGCATCATTTTCAACAAAATTGTATTAAAATTTGACATAATCGATTATTCGAGACATCGTCATCGCAACGAGAGGTGATTTGTTTAACGCACGGCACGGCACTAAGCTATAATTTCCAGAATAAGCTGATCTCTGTTTGGACCGAAAGATAGAGACAATTGGAGATCAGCTTATACTGGAAAGTATAGTTGGGTCCCTGTTTACTTTTTTCATTCAATCGATTTTTATCTTGTGTTCGATTATTACAAGTCTTTAGGATAATTTAGATAAGTACATATTTTGGACAATATGGTGATTTGTGCTATCATTAATTCATCGTTTCATAATAATTCTTTCAGTGTAAATCTTTAAAAATCTAAATAATGAGCCCTTTATACATTCAACTTCACCCGAGGATTTTCTTACACTTCTACTTTCGTCTTTTTCTCAAAAAGTAGGTAGAAACTAGAGCCCGCTTTAGATAATTTAGAAATTAAGGTGATATAAACGCTATTAGTAACTTCTGTAGTGTTTAACAGCTGTTTTGGTGACTAAAAACAAGTTAAGGCTTCCTTAAAGAAACTGCACCCAAGAATGTTAACGAAATTACCATCCACATTATTAGAACTCAGTAAATAATTTCGAAAATATCTCAAAGGGAACTGAAACAAGCGTTTAAGGCTAAATTATTCTAAAGAAGCAATTAAATTTGAGCGAAAAAAACATCGGTCCGGTTGACCACCCTGTATGATTAGTTGATAATTTTTAAGTTGGCAACACTTGCAGCCCCCGGCTGAGGCGTGCGCACGCGACTGGCGCGCGCCCATTACACACATGCAATTGGTCGACTTCTGTCTTCGAATTTCGAACATCGGTGTTCAAAAATTAAAATAATAGATGCCATAATCTGTTCACACTTTTGGATTAGATTATTATATGAGCAGATGGTATTTTTTTTTTGGTATAAGTAATTTTATCGAAATTAGATGATCATTTTCAAAGACGTAGAACAAGACGTTCCGTGAGGTAAGGTTTGAATGAAGTCCTATAACAAAACTTTGCTGTTATTTTAATCAATACCACACCTGTGACACTCCATACAAACTTTCCGATACCGCTGCATACCACAATACCAAATATCAAACTTGTCGAAATTACGTTTGTACACGAGCAAATGTGTGCGTGAGAGTGCGTAGGGTTTGTTGGCAGTCCGTCCGGCAAAAACACCGGCAAAATGCGGGGTCCTGAGGTATCTGACGTTAGGGAGGGGCGGAGAGTGGCCGTTCTGTTATTATTTATTCTGTGTCAATACACTGTTTAGGGCCTGTATTACCACCATTGAATAGTTGCTTACCGCCGAATAAATTCGAAAATGAAACATAATGTGTATGAAATTATCTACCAAATAATTTAATGGGAACTTATCAGTAATCTGTGAAACAGGCCCTTGTTATATAAAAGTCACGATAATCTTTATCTGGCACCTATCTAGTCGTTTACTGCTTTAATTGCTGGTGCAATTCTCTTATATACACAACATTTATTCCTTTTAGTCGTCATCCCATTATTCACTCTCTTTTCAATCACGTCGGCCTTAATTTAGAGATTAAGATGGAGAGATAGAGGGAGACTAAAGAATTAGTCTCCCTTTATCTCTCCATCTTTCCCCATTCATATTCTTTATTATTCTAGTCACATGAGTTTCATACCTTCTCATCACGTGCTCATAACACCATCTTCATCATCATCATGTCAGCCAAAAGAGGTCCACTGCTGAACAAAGTCTGTGAACTGTGAAACGACGACGTCTGTGGTCTAGTGGTTTGAGTACCGGACTGCTGATCACGAGGTCGTGGGTTCGATTCCCACAAGACACAAACATTTATGTGATGAACTTAGGTGTTTGTGTTTATCTGGGTGTTACTTATATATTATAAGTATGTATTTACAAAAAAAAAAGTATATAAGTATTATATCCATTGTCTAGTACCCATAGTACAAGCTCTGCTTAGTTTGGGACTAGATGGTGCGGTGTAAAAATGTCCCAAGATATAAAAAAAAAGGCCTCCCCCATTGACTTGCACAGGGACCGGACGTATGCTGCCTGCATCCAACGACTTCCAGCGATTTCTACCAGGTCGTCGGTCCATCTCGTTGGAGGCCGTCCCACGCTGCGCTTTCCGGTGCGTAGTCTCCACTCGAGAATCTTTCTGCCCCAGCGGCCATCAGTTCCTACGAGCTATGTGCCCCGCCCACTGCCACTTCAACTTGCTAAACCTTTCGGCTATATCGGTCACTTTGTGCTCATAACAAGACAAACGATTCCCTTGCTTACTATTTACTAATACTACACAAGTATATGTACTAAGCCCGATAAGTTACAGTACTTTTCTATCTCAAAATTGCGACCGTGTGGCGAGCGCGTGCCACGTCACGGGGCCAAACCGCAAGTTTGCGCCATTTACAAAATTAGAGACAATCGCTGCGTTTAGGTGTAACCATGTTTGAAGAGGGACAAATACAATCATTTTCTGAAACAGTCTTTTCAGCCATTCAGACAATGTCTTATAAGTAGACCGAACTTTTAAGTCTGTCGTGTTGAAATAGAGAACACAGTTCTTGACATAGTTGCCATTGTGTTCCTAATGAGAACAAGAGTGAAAGAAATAAAAAATAAACTAGATTGAAATACTCATCACTAGTCCACATTATTGATGAGTAGTTTAATCTAGTTTATTTCTGGTTTCTATCTATTTTAAGAATTTATTTAGTTTATTATGTTGATAAATTCTTAAAATAGATATTTAACTGGAGGCACTAAAACTTGGAAACAAAATTTGAAATAAAACTTAATGTAAAGATCTTCATTCTAATAGTCCTTAAGTTATCTTAGCTGTATATTAATTTTAAAGAATTGTATAAACTATTGTCTTATTTATACATTTTTTAGAACAAAATTATATCAAAAACAGTATCCTCAAATCCCCAAAATTCTGGTCACCGTTTTTGCATCCGTATAATCGCGCAAACTGAGAAGTCTAGACGGCATGTGTGAAAATGTTAACGACCAACACGCGACCACAACTGACTCCCTGATATGCAGTAACATACATCATACATACATTAAGCTACACGCCTGTTTCCCTTATGGGTAGGCAGAGACTATAGATTTCCACTGGCTACGATGGCTGGTACACCACTTTCGCTTGACGAAGCGAAGTGAATGAAGGAGAAGAAAGAAGGAGGAGAACGTACCACAACCAATGCATGTATGGGGAGGTTAATGAACATAGACGTATGTTCATTATCCTCTCCATGCATGCTCGTCGGTTTAGGGTGCCTCTTAACCTTGCCTTTTTTGAGAACGTCCGCAATTTAGTTGTGGAACGTTCGCCGAAGCCGACTCCTTCCGACTCTTCCATTCAGTAACACGAGAGATATAAATAAACAAATAGTTTTATATAAAGCTTAGAACTATAGATTAATCGGTAAAGAATATATAGGGTCCTGGATAGCGGCTAACTACCGGATCAATAAAATAAAATATCATAGAACACAATTTGTATGAAATTATCTGCCCAATAATGTAACAGCAACTTTTAGGAGGTAGTGAAATAAGGCCCTTAGTCTTAATTTAATGGAGTTTCGGCTTATGACCGAGTTGAAATCGTAAAATCTAGCACCGATGTATGGGTTGACCAGGGGGGCTAGACAAGGTACATTTTGACATTCGAATCGACAAACAAAATGTATGTCAATGACATTAGTGACAGCCCGATTTGTCGAAAGCTTGTGTCATTTCCATACAATTAGTATGTCGATTCGAATGTCAAAATGCAACTTGTCTAGCCCCCCAGGAGTACTACATCTCTGCCTAACCTTTTAAGTAATACAAGTGTGATGGTATTGGATTCCGATACCCACAACTTGCTCTCTCCCCGTTTCGTTCAAGTGCAACTTTGTATCATCTTCCTATTAACTCTGCCTTTTATAGGGCACAGTGTAGAAAAATTTACCGCTTATTAAAACACTTTGAATTTCAAAATGTTACCATTTGAAGCTCGTTTACACGATACGAATTTGATACGGGAATTGAAATTGTTTGCCGATTGTAATTACTGCGATGTACAGTCACAAGCAAAAATATGTATACACGAGGCAAAATTAAAAAGCTATTTTCTCCTAAACTATTGAAATATTTTTGTGGTATTACGAACACAGCATTTACAAACCAGTACTATAGTTATATTGGTGTTATCTCAAAGTTTCTGTCGTTCATTTATGGAAAAATCGCTTTAGCACTTTTGTAAGTGTGTATATATTTTTACTGGTGGCTGTACTTGTAATAGTGGCGTGTTAACGACTTTGTTTACTACAAACATGGTTTTGTAGTGTTTTGGTAGGATTTTGTGGTGAGAACAATCATTTGTTGATGTGTACCTGGACCTGGCTATTTCAACCGATAAGTATTCAATTCTCATGCTATCTTCTTTCGTCTGATTTTTGTAAGAAAATGTAAAAACTATTTAAGAACAGCATAACGAATACTATAGATTTACACTTGCTACGATCCTGGCACACCACTTTCGCTTCGTCTATGTTCATTAACCTCTCCATGCATGCTCGTCTATAGTCTCTGCCTACCCCTATGGGAAACAGGCGTGAAGCTATGTATGTATGTATAACGAATACAAAGAAACATTTGAAAGAGGAGTCCTTTTTAAAATTTTTGTCACTTTCCAAAAACTAGTAATGAGTAAGTAAAAAGTCTACCTTCAAAACATCCTTTTTTTTTTTTTCAGAAACTATTAATAAAATTATCACTAATTACACACGACAGCACGTCAAGATATACAGTCATTGCTTTACAAAAATCATTGCTATTGCAACGGAATACAGTCCAAGGAAAAGGAAGGCTTGTCGTCTACAAGGACCAATAAGATTGTTGCGTGAAATGTTACGCTTTTACAAATTCAGAACTATTCAAGCGTCGATCGCATATATCGTAACGTATGCACGCGAATCCCGTTCCTTGTAAAGCGACTTATATAAATCTGTAGAGCTCCACTTAACACCACGTTCCTTTCTCAATCGAACACAGTTCACTTTTTACCGTTTAACTCCACAATCGGTATCTACCGGACAAAAAGTACCGAATCAAAATTCTTCGGCCGCATCTTTTATTTATGCCCAACGTTGCGGCTAACAGGCGTAATTTTTTCCGGTAAACAATCAGTTTTGCCAGAAAAATGCGAGACGGGAAGAAGCTGTAAAAAGATCGGTTGTATTGTCAGCGATTTTTTTTCGGTTCTTGCGAATTCGGGCTCATAAATATCGTGATATGATGGGCGAAGGCTGCGGTGGAATGACCGACGCGCGCCGGGCGCCGACTAAGGTTACTCGAAAAACTTATGTGTATCGATATTTGTTTGATAGTAATTGAATGAGGTACAGAGGGGCTAGACAAGTTGCAATTTGACATTCGAATCAACAAACGAATAGAAAATGTATGGAAATGACATCAGTGACAGCCCGATTTGTCTAAAGCTTGTGTCATTTCCATACATTTTCTTTCTATTCGTTTGTCGACGGACCTTTACTCATTGTGACCTTATGGAAAACGGCACTGCGTGATCAAGAATATTTATTTTATGGTGTTTGATAAAGCCACAACAGTTATAAACTACTTACTTAAGTGAAGTTAGTGGTCATTGCTTTAATTTTAGTTATAGCATAGCTTCCTGCAGTATCTTCCATGATAAGTAGGAGATTTATTCCTATCATCAATTTATAACCAGTACCGTAATTAAGTAACTCATAAAATAATGATATGGCCGTCTTTAGACCAGCAATAAACTGAAATATGCAATTGAATGATGATTATTAAGCGTACAAGCTGAGCAAATCCTTAAATTATGATAGGAAAATGTATAGGCTGACATCCCATTTCAAAAAACTAAAAAAACTGGGGATTTTTGCCCTTTAGAGCCAGCAGAAGGATGTTGTTTAAGAACGTATTGTAATTCTTATTTTAAAAATCTTGACAAAACTCCTTAAAACAATCTTTCCGAATAAAACCTATATTGTCAAAACTTTTTACAACAACCTTACCGAATAAAACCTATATTATCAAAACTCTTTACAACAATCTTTTCAAATAAAACCTATTTAAGCGACTGCGTGTAGTATCCCTCTTCCCTCAAGGCATTTTACGTACTTGGGTGTGTTAGAAAAAGTCATCGGCGATTGTCTTGAGTTTAGCCTCAAACATGGTCAGGCCAGTGCAGGAATGATCTGAGCTAGACAAAAACCATTGCCATACATTACACGGAAAATGAGAAATATTTTGGAAATGTGTATATTTTTGTAGAAAACTTTTATTTTAATCCTCATATGGTAAGCGAACTTTTGAGAGGAATTTGGATACTTTCCACTAAAATGGTCTGTGAATGTCTTGTTTTCTTTTTAATGTTGGCTTGAATTTATATGTTAAAAGAAAGTAATATGATTTGTGTTATTATACACATCACACAAAAAAAAAACAAATATAATAACAAACAGAATACAGCTGATGCCGCAGCAGCTTATTGCTGCACCCTGATTTTCTTGGATTTGATCCCCGAGTCGACCAGTGTTTTTGAGTAGCAGTTCGGAGTCCATTTTATAGCCTCCAAATACATACTGCAGCGAACTGCAGTACACCTCTGCCAAACCTTTCGTTAAATTCAGGCGTGAAGTATGTAAGTCGAAAGCCTCATCAAATAGTATCCCATGTAATAGGTGTAGTAGGTCATTTACCAATAACCGGACATAAATCCAAACTCCGGGCTACTACTGAGAATTTCGAAGAAAATCCTAATAACACTGCTCAACCTGGAAATCGAACCCACAATCTCGTCACGCTTAGGACCTAGGCTATCGAGGAGGCTATAAAGTAAGTAATCACAATACAATAAAATCCTTCAAGTCCCATCAAAATACCAATCAAAATTTCGCATTTTGATGGACACGGGTACAAGTTAGTCGCGCGTACCGGTCGCCGCAAGAACCGCCGCGGAGTATTGCCGAGTGCACTAATGACGAACGTTTCTGCGCTTTAATTGTGATCGAACAGACAAACACACATATATTTTCACATCACCTAACCTCTATCACAAAGCCATAAGGTTCACACTACATTGGATTACGAGGCCATAAATTTGCGGCCAATGTTTTGCTACAAACTCGATATGAAAAATGTATGAATGTTCATCTCGAGATATCGAGTAAAAAGTTTCTTATTGAAGTCGATTTTGATCAGCGTAGCGTTCTGTGAAGGTGTATCATAACAGAATAACCAGTCCCCAACAAAGGCGTACATAGATTATTTTGGAGATATGCGAGTAGTTGATATTATGTACATAATAATAATAATTACTATTTATCATAGTCCGTTGTTTGTGTGAATTGTCATTACGCGTGTTTTACCGGAAAACTGCCTCGTTATCGTTAGCCTAGTGGACGTAAATATAAGCTAGTAAAAGCTACACTGGTGGTGGTCCTGGATTCGATTTGGACAAAATGTTATTAGTTTTTTCTGTAAAATTTTCATTATTAAAAAAAATCCTCGGAGCTTGGGTTCGTGCCCGGTTAATGGCAATAGGCTTGCCTCCTATTACATAGGACCTAAAAAAAACCACCAACCTAAAATCCGGTAAATCACAGTTTGCCGGTGTGTTTAGGTCCCATTATAAGGGTCGTGGTAGAGGGGGGCCAAATAGATAGAGGAAGGCCAAAGAAAAGATGAATGGATTATGTCAATGTCGATATGATGGAAAAGGGAGGCGAGGCGAGAGTTACGGCTAACAGGGATGAATGGAAGAAAAGGATAGGCTGCGCCATCCCCAAATAAATTGGGACATGGGCAGGAAGATGATGAGGAAAGGCATATTTTAGTCCATGATGAAGCCAAAGGGAAAGAATAATACACATCAATCTATAAAGACAGGTAGAGGGGCTCGTGGCTAAGTTATCAGCAACGCTGATCAACCGATCTGCAAGGTTAAGTTACGCTTGCCGAGTTCAGTCTGTGGATGGGTGACCATTCTTAACACATCGAGACCCCTCCGTACCTCGAAGAGCACGTAAAGCCGTCGGTCCTGGTTGTCATACGAACACCTTAGATGACAATCGTTAGTGGTAGTCCGAAGTCAAAAAAGCCTGACCACCAGTCTATCCTTCGAATATCGGTATTGCCCAGAAATAGCGTTGCGGAGGTCTGATGGCAGTCACTTCGTGTAAAATACTGATAGTCAGCCGCATCTGGTTAGACTAGAAGCCGACCGTAACATGGTTGGGAAAAGGCTAGGAAGAAAGAATCTATAAAGACAGGTACAATACAAAAATCGCCTCTATTACAAGGGAATATGAGTAAAGGCTGAGGCTTAACGTGTCACTAATCAGGAAGTAATCATTAAATGGGTGTTGCGACAGAACACAAAGAATCTACCTCTAGAATTAAAGACTTCATCAATATCAGGGATGGCGCACATCACATTACATTTAAAATAAATACAAAATACAAAAATAAGTGCTTATGACAGAAACTGAAGTCAATTTCTTTTATATACTCCAGATTTCAGGCAACTCCAGTGGACTGATTCACCATAATTAACCTATTAACTGTCCCACTGCTGGGCAAGGGTCCTCTTAAAACGAGAGGGGTTAGGCCACGCTGGCCCAGTGTGAATAGGCGGTTTCACTCGCCGTCGAGAAAAGCTGTCAGGTTTCCTCAGGACCTTCACCTTTGCAAGCGATAATAAGCACAAGATTACGAAAAGTCAAAGGCGCCTTAGATTCAAACTGGAGTGGATAAATGGACTGATAAAAAATTAAATACTTATTTTAATAATAGTAAGTAGATGCGCATGCCATTGGTTCGCCAACCCTGATCAATAGAAGTACCCTATCACCAAACTCTGCGGCCACTCAAGTAGCAGGCAACTGCATTATTATAATGACATAAGGTATATTTTGCTGTAGCAATCTACATTAAGTGTAACCCCCTATATTAGGTACCGATAAATGGTAGCCATGTTTTAATCTCGTATTACCTCACTTGAAATTCCTTTATTTATTGTCTCTAGGAAGTCGAGGAGTCTAATGAGTATTAGTACGTACATTAGGTACGGTACCTAGACGTCCGAGGTCTGCTGAGGACTGATGTAAATCGAACAGTGATCATTTTCACCAACGTCTCCCTTAGTAAGGTCTCTAAGGTACATAAGAGATTTTTAAAAACCATTTAAAGTCTAAACATGCAAGTTTCAGACACCTACGCGAAGTTATCAGGCACTAGCTGTTCCTCGAGATGTTACTCGACGTTCATCCATTTTTTTTTATCAAATGGAATATTTTTCCCCCGTTTCTGCAATGATACTCCGCTGACCGCTCCTATCAGTCGTAGCGTGATGGGATATAGCCTATAACCTTCTTCGATAAATGGGCTATCTAAGGTCTAGGAGAATTTCAGAGGAAAACCCAATAACACTTTGCTCGACCCGGGAATCGTTGCGGCTACTACCACCATCTAACAAGGCAATATGATCATTTTTAACGAGTTAGAAGTTCGTATTTTCGTCTGATCTCGTTGAAGTACGTCATTTCATTACGCATTGGTTCCACTTGCATCAGCCGGCAGCCAGTTGTAATCTGTACAGCGCTTCGAGGTATGGAAGAGGAATTTTCGGGATCACCTTAGATAATTAAGTATAGCTGATATATACAATGGCTTGTCAATATGGTTCTTTCCTTAAAGGCCTTTTAGACATTTCCTTACATTGTGTCAAGCACATATTGTGTTCTACTATGTCTGGACTTTAAGATATCATGATTCTCCAATTTCTTCCCAGAGGTTAAAAAATGCTGATGAAAGGCTACTTCTTCATCTTTATTTTCTTTACACAATATAAAACAAAGTCGCTCCCGCTGTTAGTGCGCTAAGATCTCTTAAACTACGCAACGGATTTTAAGGCAGTTTGCAATAGATAGGGTGATATAAGAGGAAGGTTTATATTGTATTGTATTTATTTAATAATAATAATTGTATTGTATTTAATAATATTTAATAATAATAATATGTAGTATACATACATATTTTAGTAGAGAAAAACCGAGAGTATCTACATTGCACCCGTGCGAAGGCGGGGTGGGTTGCTAGTATACTTATAAAGCAACAGTAATTAAGGGCGTCCCCTAACAGCACTCGGCTTAGTGTGTTGTTGGGGCCAGCTATGGACAACTAGATCAGACACTATCACTTTGTCAGTAAAGTTTATAGCACTGTACGATTGGACCGTACAGGGAGGGATTACACATATACACGGTTAAGCTATGCTTGCCGAGGTCAGTGTGACCATTCTTAACACATGGAGACCCCTCCGTGCCTCGGAGAGCACGTAAAGCCGTCGGTCCCGGTTGTCATACGAACACCTATGACAATCGTTAGTGGTAGTCAGAAAGCAAAAAGCCTGACAACCAGTCTATCCTTCGAATATCGGTATTGCCCAGAAATTGGGTTGCGGAGGTCTGATGGCAGTCGCTCCGTGTAAAATACTGATATTCAGCCGCATGTGGTTAGACTGGAAGCCGACCCCAACATGGTTGGGAAAAGGCTAGGAGAATGATGACTGGACCGTACAGAAGCCCACTCCATACTTCACAATCAATCACCAAAAAGTACCGAAAACCTTACATTTGTTTGTCTCCTTACACCCATAGTTGCCTTATTAATCAACACGCCTAACCCTGCGGCTGCCACATTACGGTCCCTTTGACTAACCGTTTACCGACACTGCCATTTTTCAATGATTGTATGGAGTTTTTAGTGTAGTGCCTTGTTCTTAACCAAGTGCCGCGGTAAATAGAGGGTTGGGACTTGGGTTGAAATTATAAGTCTTTAACGCGGCGTTGCGCCTTTGGGTTGAATACAATTGAATGGAAGACTCGGTGCGTCCGAACCTACGGCTTAATTAGAAATCGTTCTATAATAAATGTGCCTATTTAGAAACATCATAATTACTGACGTGTTTGTTTGTGACGAATCTACTTTAATAGCTTATAGAACCTATGATAATAAATTCTGTTCTAAAAGTACTAAATTACTTATTTTTTTTATATTTTCGACTTTGTTAAATTAATTTGAAACATTTTCATTTGAATTTCAATACAAAAGTACTACTTAGCCTTGATTTTCATCGCAGATGGTGAGAAAAATGTACTTCAACAAAGCAAAAAAACCTGTAATCACACATTCGATATACATTGAACAAATCCGAACACCCGAAATCCCGAATTCGAAGACAGTAAGGCGAAGGTAATGACAGAGCGGCGTGGTAATGACGTAATTGTTCATTACCGGTTCCCTACACGGACAAGAATTCACAGTCCGGGAGCCAACGGTGACTTCGATGCAAAAGATAAATATCGATCAAAGGACTGATAAATGCATTATTTGAAACAAGAAATCGAGTTGGAATCATTTTAATGATGTACAATATCGGGATTCGCGATATGGAATGCTATTCCGATTTGAAGATTATAGAGCGACATTTTAGGACGACAAAAAATTGGTCGATATGGAACTGTCGCGGTTATGATGGGAGTACGTCGATAAGAAGATGTAGTTTTGTGATGATAGTCATCACTATTTCGTTGTTTTAATGGGGAATTGCTTTATTTAATTTAGATACACTAAGCGTTTATGGCAATGAAAAGCATAGTATCGTGATATGGCACTGGATTGCCAAGTCAAAAGTGTCTAATTCAGAGGCACATACCTCTAGCTTTTCGAACCTGCATTCTAAGAGTCTTTCTCGACGATGACGTGTGAATTTCGCCAACCTGCACTAGGCCGGCGTGGTGGAATATAGTCTAACCATTCTCCGTCTAAGGAGGCACCCGTGCCCAGCAATGGGACAGTATATGAAGCGTTTATGGAACTTATTCGCATGCAGATTTTATAAGTGACGTGACCGATTCCCGATTGCGCACTATTTTTTTAACACTAGCTCCCGGACTTTTTTATACTTAGTCACAAATGCCACAATCATTCAATAAACATTTCGGTAATTTTACACAATAAAATTAACATCCATGTTTATTGCTACCAATACGTATTTTTTTATTAAACGCATATACAATGTTGTCAATGTATTTCTTACATTTGGTTTTGTACTCATTGGTTTTTAATATTTCTTTAGAAATAAAATATGTTCCTGAAATTTCAATACACAGTAGCAATTTTCAAAATATTACGCAGTTTTATTCAAAACATCTTTGAGTTCAAACTGTAGTATTTTGTTCCTACCTACCACTACCATAACAGATTTAGGGACAATCGTACATTTATTTAAACAAATTTAAATATCACTGCGCAGAACTCGTGAGAGTCAGCAAATAATCATAAATCCTTCAAAACAATCTGCCGCTTAAAATAGACTTATCCAAATATTATCATAGCGCCAACATTAAATCTAATTTCGATAGCGGTGACCCTAAACATCCCTTCAACCTGTCATCGGCGCAGTAGGGCGCAACCCTCCGCTACGCGGGCCCAAACGACCCGGCCACCCATGGGACATTATCTAATCCGAATTAAACTATTATAAAAACGTTGATTCGTTAGCGAATGCGTCCGTAGATAACGGTAACTATCAATGTTAGGGATTACATAAAGTTAATTTGGTCGCGTGGCAGATTTCAACCCTAATCCGCTGTGTTTTCTGTGTATGAAAGACGCTGTCACTCAGTGTTCGGTTGTGCGGAAGAATTTAGGTGTAGGCAGATGGGAAATGTATTTTTTATATGATAAGTGTTTAATTCTTTTATTTTATTAGGGTGACCTTATCTTTTATTGTTATTTTTGCTGCTCAGTAGTTTCATCATGGTTCAATACTAATCTGGGAAAGAAAAAATACGATTAAAATTATTTTACGATTTATTTTATTTTAGTCTTACTACTTGCTAAATAATTTTACTTCAATTTTTATTTAAGAATATTATTTACTTATTTCTAGGTGATGGCCAATGACTTACCGCGACAGAGTAAGTAAGAGTAAGTATTATCATAATATATATTATACATAATTTTAAACAAGTGTATTAAAAAAATACCAACCAATCACTTCTAAATTTAATGACACTTTTACTGTAACTTAATGGCCTACCACAACTGTAACAAAATAAATCACGGTCTTCAAAATCCAACCACAGATCATTATACGCACATTTGCGAAACTCGTAAACAGATAAACACATTTACAACAATAGAAAACAGTGCATCTACTTGTCACCGCATCTGTTGATACGAGTACAAAACAACCAATTTAAACTGACCCCTTCCTTGCCGGTACAAAAGTCGTTACTCTAAACAAAATTATAAACGTGAGGGGTCAATAAGACCGGTGGCCGCTTCGCAAGTGTTGATAGTCAACAGGGTTGTACCAAATGACTTGTCACACATGAATAATCACGTAATTGGGGACTTGAACAGAACAATAATGTGGTTTTGTGGACACCCCTCACTGTCAATATTTAGGGTCATGGTTTCAATGGGGATATTGTTGAACATATGTATCCCTTATTTTCATAGTGCCAACTCTTGATATTGTGTTCGCTGGGCATTCCTAATTTTTACAATGGTTTTTCGAAAACTCGAAAACTCGAACTCTATCATGCCAAAAACTATGCCAACGCCTAAAGCTTTGTTTTTTGCAGGATAACGCAACGTAGTTGGACAATGTTAAAGGAATATGTAACTAATTAACCAGTCACATGCTAGTATTGTGTGTCGCGATTACTACAGCCTAAAAAAAATCAATTATTAAATGAAACAAAAAACCCGACTGCGTAAAAAGTACTGACAGATTTTTTGGTTTTTACCAAAAAATAAGCTCTGTGATGTTGGAAAATTATTGCAGGCGGGACAAGCTGTTCGTTCATAAACAAAATTGTTTCTTTGCTTGTCCCGCCTGCAATACATTTTCATACATCACAGAGCTTGTTTTTTGGTTTTTACACACAATACTAGCATGATTTTATTTCCTACTTTTTAGTTTATGAATCCTCATAGAATCAATATATAGATCCTAAATGATAATTTAAAATGAAAATTGATACAACTAAAGATAATTTTCAAAATCAGTTCGCAAATTAAAGCGTATAAAGTCCGCCTTTTTGAATTTCATGTACCCAGTGACACTCGTGCCATCAAGACGAATTTAATGAGGTGTCATTTATCTAAATCGGTTGAGCCGTTAAGTAGTTACGACCGGACATAGGAACGGACATACATACATACATACGCGTCAAACACATAACCCTATTCCTTCGGCAGTCGGGTAAAAAGGTGCGAAAATCGAGTTGAAATTGGAATTCAGCGCGCTATAGGGTGATGAATTCACCTAATATAGACAAAGAAGAGAAGACATTCTCGCCTCTCAGTAAGCCTAGAGGGTCTAAACAGACTGACCACAGATGCCAAGGACTGGCTGAGGAAGTTAGCAATGAGCACAAATGTATTCAGCAGTAACGCTATACAATCTATCTACCTATATCAACAAAAGTGACGCAAAACTCGAAACAAATTCGGCAATTTTTTAACGGCAAATATTCGTTGCATTCCGAAGAAAGTTTTTAATTATGAATATAAATAAAAAAATCTAAGATAGGAGGGGGTGTAATGGGATCCAGATTTTCGCCAATGGAGCTGTTGGCAAAAGCTAGTAGGTAGCTAATAATAACTTCATTTATATATTTTATCGCCCTGCAGATTTCACATTCTTAAAACAAAAGCATATTTTTTTCAATTGTAATATTTTTTCCGTTTGACATAATATGGAAGTGGCATAAATCTAACAAAAACAAAAGGCTCCAATAAAGTGAGACATCGGAGTGGCGTGTAACTAAATTATTTGGTCGTTATCTGAGCGGTAGCGCCCCCTGGTGGGAGGGTGGACTTCGCGTTTTTGTTAACATTGAAGATGTAAGTTGTTAATTTGACGTTTTATTTTCTACCATCTTGAAGTGGAAAGTTATTCTGTCAATTTATGACTGTTTCACACAGATACAACAATGCATGCATTTGTAACCATAACATACAAGGTGGAAGGGACATCGACGCACATCCGAATACCATGAGTTCAGTACATGATTCTGGACCCCCCTGCGTTGAAAATTTCCGTAACGTTTTTTCATCAAATTTTCAATTTTTTCTGCATTTTTTTTTACTTGCACGTGTAAAAAAACTTTAGTTATTTCTATCTACCCAAATTAGATTTATAATTAAAAAATCCTTATTTAATTTATTTCGGATCGCGCGCTTGATAATATTCACCGCGGAGCATTATAATCGCGTTTTTAGCAATACACTGCGCGCTCAAAAATGACAATACCTGTAATGACCGATCACTTTCTACATGAATGGCCTAGGTCATTTTATTTTTGACCTTGAGTGAAATCTTGTCACGACGTTTGTGCGTCGATGTCCCTTCCACCTTGTATAATAATATACTTACCATCACGCCTGTGTTCCGCAAAGGTTTGGGCAGAGATGTACACCCACAGTTCACCGGTAAGTTTCGGCTCCATGTAATAGGGGGCGAGCCTATTGCCATCAACCGGGCACAATACCAGATTCCAAGTTGCTACTGGGAATTTCACAGAAAATCCACACAACACTGCTCGTCCCGGGAATCGAACCCAGGACCTCTAGTGTACCAGTCGCGCTCGAAACCAATAGCCAAACGAGGCAATCAGTCAGATTTTGTAATCACTGCCAATAGAAAATATGTAGTATGACCGTTGTCTTGTCTGCCCATTTTAAAACAGAATCTCGACTGTTACGCTTTAAAACTTGGATTCAATTCCCGAGCAAGGGTTCGGCAGAGGCGTATACTAATCTATACCCACAATTCGCCTGTTTTTGTCTCATATAATAGGAGCGAGCCTATCGCCATTAACCGGGTACAAATCCCAACTATGAGGTGCAAATGGAACTTTAGCGAAAAACCTAATAAACCTTTTTTTGTCCTGGTAATAGAATCCGAACCCGGGACCTGTCACTGCCAGCCAACCGAGACCAAACAGGCTTGAATGTTCTTGAACTTGAAATTAATATGACCTACAGAGCTTTGATCCAGTTCTCGGGCTATATTTGGCTCTGTTTTTGCCTTTTTCCAATGACTGGTCTTCAAGGACCACACGAAAGTTGAAGGGCCTATCTAGATAACCATATCTCTAATGATCCGCGGCACTCACACACCAAAGTAATCGCCAACATTATCTCAATAATCACCTTACTAATATATTCTTTCGCCGTCTGAACCTAACCATAAAACAGCGTCGAAGTGCCATAAAATAAAAAACTAAAAAACAAATCCAACACATCTTGACCTGCGACTGAATGTGGAACTAAAATTTTGTACTACATTTCGACGTACAGTTGATATGTTTGTTTGCACGCAGCGCCGCTGTGAAGTGTCAAGATAAACTGGTTGGATGACGGCCCTACTAGGGTGGTTTTGTGTGCTAGAGGTGCGCAGCGGGGCACGGTAACAGTAGGGACAATCATCGATGTTTTGTTATGTTAATTTTGATGTCTTCATCGGCTACTTAGTGGCGTTTTTATAGTCGTTCTGTTTGAAAAAGGTTTATTGCGTCTCGTTTAAAGGTTATTAACAATGTCTAGCAATAATATGTATTGGTAACCGTTATTTTTAGGGACTAATATTATATTTATGACTAGATATTCCTCGTGGTGTTACTCGGGCTTATCTATTTTTCCCAATCCCGTGAGAATTTCCCAAAACCCTTTCTTAGTGGATGCCGACGTCATAATATCTATGTTTTTAATTTCAGGCCAATCCGTTCAGTAGTTTAAACTGTACGTTAATACATCAGTCACCTTTTCCTTATATATACACCGATGTGTACAATTGTATATACATCATACACATGTATATCAGTGAGTGATTTGCTAATAATTTATTTTTGTCTATTGTTCATTAAACGAATACATTTTATCAGTGAAATTACCACGCAAATATAAAGAATATTTGCGTGGTCATTTCACTGATAAATCGTGGAGCATAATACCATTAAAATACCTATTAATTAAGAGTTTAGGTTTATTTTTCAAGGACGTAAGTATCTACAACCTGCAATGGTGGTATTATATTTTGTAAGTTTCGGCCGTAACTCCTAGCAGAATTATATCAGCAATAAGTTGCTCATGACACTATGATGCTACGTTGCTACTTATTTGATGCCGTAATTACGGCATCAAATAAGTACCTAACATAAATTTTATTATGGGTTAAAAGATAATTTCTTTACTTAACGTAAGTATTGTAATATAATTATCAAATAGGTACAACAAAGAAGGACGAATTAATTCTGACAAAAGACTAAATTTATCGACCAGAGATAAAGATATCTGCTCTATTTAATACAGAAACTGACAAACCATATTCCCCCACAATCTTTGGTATTATATGGCCACTAAACAGTTCCGACATTGAAAAAAAAAATGTTGTCCGGCGAAGTAAAGGGCGGCAAACGGGTCCCAGAAAAAAAAAGTATAAAAAAATGTCGCCAAACGTTATCTTTACCGTATCAACGCGTTCAATTAAAAAACACCGACGACAGGTTCTATTACCACAGAGATTTACGCACCATTTAATTTGCAAAAAAATAAAAATAGATTATGAAAACAAAGGGTCGAGTCGTAATGTTCTTTTTGTTGGCAACATTTTTATGTCAGGCCTCTTGGGAGTTAGAAAAGTTGATAGATTTATAGTTGATTTTGTAAAGTGCATTCTTGGATGATTTTATTGCATACCGATTAATCGAATAATGCTAGAACTTAGACCAGTGGTACAGCGTTTGTTTGTCGTTTGCCCTTTTACGCCTAAATCGCTGAACAGATTTCAATAAAAAATTAGAAGGACATAGATTGCATTATAAGAAAGGACGCCGGCTGCCTTTTGTTTCAATTAGTCCTTTTCAATGCTAGTGAAATTTTGGACAATAGCGTCTAAATATGAGGGAATCTATTATTGGAACACTTATGTAATGTTCCAGTTAAATACATAATCATACGATTAGGTAATATACTATACCTACCTACATGAATACAGTTAACAGTTATTGTCTAGGAATATGAACATTGAAACAAGTAGTAAGTCTCGATTTCGAATTCAAGACACCTCTGAATGGCCTATCATAATAATTATCACTCGCTTGAAATGTTGAAGTAAAAACATCGTAAGTAAACCCTCATGTCTCTGAGAGATTTTCTCTACGGCGCTTGGCGTGAGAAGTCTGCCAACACACACTAGGTCAACGTGGTAGACTTTTGCCTAACCCCTCTTATTCATCCATGCCCGGCCCGTGGGGCTGTAAATGGGTTGATGATACTTACATTCCACACCCAGATATGTTTTTAATACCATTAAAAAATCTTAAACCACAACGAACATTTTAAAACACATAATTGGGTCACAATATTTAAATCAGTCCTCATTCCCACATACGAAATCAACAGATAAAAATCAAAACAGTAGCTAAAAAAATACTAAATCGACCATCACAAAGTTATGGGACCGAGGCATTCCCGAAATACTCGTACCTATTTACCGAACAACCAAACAGATTTTATCGATGATCTTTAAAACTGGACGGTTGAAGCGTGAATGAAGTAAAAATGTTGCCAGCTATGACGTTTATTGATCACTAATTAGAGGTAAAGGGTGACATTTTTATACATTTTTTATATGAGCTCAGCTACCTTGTTATTGTGTCACGAAGGAATTTAGTGTATCGTTAAACAGACGTGTTTGATGTCAGAGAAAACAACTGATAGAAAAACATATTTATTTTAACTACTACCTGTGATCCTGGGTTCCGAATGAATTTCCCTAATTCCCATCTTAATCCAACCGCCCGCGCCTGCGCAAAATTTCATACTTCCAGACACTGGGCAAAATTTAATGACTGCGTCGACCGACCGTCAGCGAGTGTTAAAATTTTATTATTTAGCTGATAATGTTTTATAAATATTTCAACTTAATATCGCAGATATTTAAACTTTTTATCGAACTGAAATAATAAATTAATTAGCTCAAAAGCTCTATTAATAAATAGCTATTTCAGCTATTTGAAGTAGAGCCAATAAAAACTTTCTAAAGTGCCTTAACAAATTGTAATAGCAAGGAAACGCAATAGGAATATTGCAACAATAATTGCAACAGGCGTTCAGAGCGCTTGTTACTCAAACGAAACTTCTAATATCTTAAAACAAACACGCCAAAAACACATCTAGACTAATTTACAAATGATTTACATGCATAATTTGAAGTTTTTATGAGCAATATAAACTAATAGGGACAGAGTAATGAAATAATACTAGTCGGGAATTCTTTGAGCAGTGTCGATAAGATCTTGATACATTTTCCGTCTAATTCTGACGGGTATACAGAAATGTGGTCATGTGAAACATTCATGTTTGTTGTAGAGCTAGGAAATGAATAGAAAAGACCGGGAAAATATTTTTTTTTAATAAGTTTTGAATTAAATAACATAAGTCACGCTTCCTCATTGACTGATTGTTGATTTGCCTGTTAGCTAAAACCCTCCCATTCCTTGATATGTTTTTCACCAACTGTGTGTGTATTTAGATATTATTACTTAATAATATAGCAGTAAATCTCTTCTGCCTGATATAATGATGATGAGATAATGCAATTTATAATTTTCTCTTGTCACGGTCACGAGTTATATTGTTATCATTCAGGAGACAAGAAATTGTATTGTATAGTCTACGTAAAGTTTTACGAGTAGCATTACGAAGGTACTTATGCGTATCCAATACAGGAACGGCGATAAATTAAATTATATAAGCTAATCATTGTTCCTGGTCGAGTTGTTTCTGCTTAATGTCTGTATTGTGTAAACACACTCTCTTAACCCAAGCAACGCATTAAAACACAATAGAACGCCTGCACTTTATCAATCAAAATCTGCAATTAAAAATTTAAATTATCTCAAATTATGTTCCTCTTCTTGGTCTTTGTTAGGTAGAGGTGTACAAATGTACACACACAGTTCGCCGGTATGTTTCGGTCCCATGTAATACGGGGCGGGACTATTGCTATCAACCGGGCACAAATCTAGACTCTGAACTGCTCTGGGAATTTCACAGAAAAATCCCAACAACACTTTACTGAACCCGGGATTGATACCCACCTCTAGCTTAGCAGTCGCGCTTGGGACCACTTAATCAAAGAAGCAGTTCATTCAGCACTCGAATAATAATAATGTGTATATTTTGGCTGATAAAAGCGCTTGCAAGCGCTTACCAACTAATTAGACAGTTTTTGACCAGGGGGGCTAGACAAGTTGCATTTTGACATTCGAATCGACAAACAAAATGTATGTAAATGACATTACTGACAGCCCGATTTGTCGAAAGCTTTCAGTCATTTCCATACATTTTGTTTGTCGATTCGAATGTCAAAATGCAACTTGTCTAGCCCCCCAGGACACATTTGCTAATGCGCTGAAACCTTGTCCAATAAACATCCACGTGACGTCATCCGCCGTACTCGCCGGCCAGTGGTGCTAACGGTACTGAGTGCGGTTACGTCATTTTTACGTCACCAAAATGGCGGCCAGGAGCATTAACAATTTTCGAGACTTATACATTCATAGCTTCACACCTGAGTCCTATTCCTATTCCGTTTGCTCATCAACCTCCCCATGAATGCTAGTCGGTTAAGGGTACTCTTAACCTTGCCTTTTTTGAGAACGGGACTTATAACTGTCTTTAATTTAGCAGTCGACACAGTTGACAGCGCTCTTCGCTTAGCGATCGCCATTTTGCTAACAATTGCTTTTTTCGGCCAAACACACCCAATGTCTTAAAACATTACGCTGCCACTTCTAACCCTTCGTAACCGGTTGCGAACAACAACAGGTGTTGTTTATCTACAACATCAACATTAAGTTCATCGTGCGCTCGTAGGTGGCGCTGGACAATATCATCGTTAACTCGCGATAGTGATTATTTAGAAGTAATTGTGTAATAACTAATTAACACTAAACCGTTTATATGCAGAGGGTGTATGAAAGAATTGTAATTAAATGTTTGAAGATAGTACATAGTAACGTTTTCTGACGTATAACTACTTACAATATTTACAATCTAACTGCCTCGCTAGCTTAGGCTAATATTCAGAAACGAGACTCAACATGAACTTATGCTTCCATATGTCAAATTTGTATGACAATTTGACATACGGAAGCGTAAGTTCATGCCGAGTCTCTTCTCTGAATCTCAGCCTTAGTGTTCGTAGCGTGACTGGTAAGCTTGAGGTCCTGGATTCGATTCTCAGGTCAAGCAAAATTTTATCGGTTTTTTCTATGAAATTCTTAGTAGCAGCTCGTACTTTAGATTTGTGTCCAGTCCAATATGAGACTTATACTGACAAACTGTGCTTCTTTTTGTTGATTCGCAGTGTCTATGTAAGAGACTCTCATATGCGCTCTCTTGTTTCTTGACATTGGCGTAAGCGTGGGCGATACAACATTTGATACGCCATGACAAACTGTGGTTTGGATTAGTACATCTCTGTCTTATCCTTCAGGGAACACTGGTGTGATGGAAGTTGGATACCTACTTTTTTTTACATTTACTAGGTCTACATTTTTTTATGGGATGGGGGGCAAACGAGCATACGGATCGCCTGATGGTAAGTGACTACCGCCGCCCATGGACATTGGACACCCGCAACACCGAAGGAGTCGCAAGTGCGTTGCCAGCTTTTTAAAAGGCAGTACGCTCTTTTCTTGAAGGTTTGATGGTCGTTTTTTTCCGGAAATACTGAAGGCGATAGCTCATTCCATAGTTTTGATGTGCGAACCAGAAAGTTTCTAGAGTTGTTGACTGCCAACCATCTATATCAGTAATGGCGAACTAATGGCACGCGTGCCATTGCTGGCACGTGTCAAAATATTTTGGGCACTAAACTTTGGGCTTTAGGTGCCTCATCGATATTCTTTCCCCCATTAATTACTGAATTAAGATTGTATATCGGCACGTCACGGTCTCTTCAATTGTTTTTAATAAAAATTAGAACACAGATGAGTAAAGGTTTGCCATCCCTGATCTAGATGATGATGGAACTGCTGTCGCGTAGAACGATGGCGGAAAGAGGCAGCAGATTTCAATCCAAACAATTACTTGAAGCACTCCCCATAGTGTATGCGATAGAAGATTCAATCCTAGCAAGCGGAAGGAAGATTATCTTCATCCTATGATAATTAACCCTATCTAACACTAAATTACTTCCTTCACTTTACAAATTGTGGGATAATGGGCAGCTGATACGGTCAAATTTCTCTTCCATCCCTCCGCGGTTAAAAAGGGTTAAAAATCACAAATTGAACAATTATTCACCAAATTACTAATCCAAATAATCGCTGGGAAATAACACAATCTTGTTTTCAAACCAGGTGTCAGTTAAAGAGGTTCCAAAACCTTTTATTTCTACATCCCCTTCCGCTAAATACCTCGTTTCAACCCCTACTAATCTGTCTGATTAAATGTAGCAGATAAGGGTTGAATATATTGTACTGTTGATTCTAGTGAGATTGTTAGTGAATGATAATTTTATCGGTCAGGATGATTGCCTGTTGTGTTGCTAATTAGGGCAACCATTTTTTTAAATTAACTTTCTAAACTGTGTGTAGCACCGCTCATTCTCTAAGTGTAACATACCTAATGCTTTAACATAATAATATTTTTTAACCGAACGTACCACAATCAGATTGCGGATATTCTCAAAAAGAGCACCCTAAACCGACGAGCATGCATGGTGAGGTTAATGAACATAGACGAAGCGAAAGTGGTGTGCCAGGATCGTAGCAAGTGGAAGTCTATACTCTCTGCCTACCCCTATGGGAAACAGGCGTGAAGCTATGAATGTATTTATTTTTTAATGTTTTATACATTTGTAGGGGCTCGTGGCCAAGTTGTAACGACGCTGATCAACCGATCTGCAAGGTTAAGCTACACTTGCCGCGGTCAGTCTATGGATGGGTGACCATTCTTAACATATCGAGATCCCTCCGTGCCTCGGAGAGCACGTAAAGCCGTCGGTCCCGGTTGTCATACGAACACCTATGACAATCTTTAGTGGTAGTCAGAAGCCTAAAAAGCCTGACAACCAGTCTTTCCTTCGAATATCGGTATTGCCTAGAAATTGGGTTGCGGAGGTCTGATGGCGGTCGTTCCGTGTAAAATATTGATATTCAGCCGCATCCTGGTGAGAGTGGAAGCCGACCCCAACATGGTTGGGAAAAGGCAAGGAAGAAGAATACATTTGTACTTTAAGTATACGCCTTTACCACATAGAGGTAGGCAGAAAACACAGAACGACACTGATTACGATATTTCAATATTTCTTTTGCTTCGTCCACGTTTGTAACATACCATCACGCCTGTTTTCCCCGAAGGGTTAGGTAGAAGTGGACTGTGTACACACTACACTCGCCGAACTGTGCCGATATGTTTTAGGCCCATGTAATGGGGGACATCAGCCAAGCCCGAATCCAGACTCCGAGACTGGGAATCACAGAAAAATTCAACAACACTTTGCTCGACCCAGGAATCGGGTCTAGAACCTCTAGCGTAGTCCACGTGCATACTTCTGTTATTATAGGTTCGCTGGTTATAGTAGGTATCTCTTTGAAGGTCCTCATCAATAAGGTCGGTATAATTATATGTACTTCCACTTAATTACAATGAAGCCCAATGGGTGTCTTCAAGACAAGAGTGAATCGGTTTCTTCTAGGCAAGCGCGCTCCATCATAGGCCACATCGTTGCTTTACATCAGGCGAGTTGTGGACAAGCGCAAGCCTATCTAAGATAAATAAAAAAATTACGTTCGTAAAAACTAAGTGGCAATCTTCAAGCGTAAAAAGGGTAAAACATTTGTCAAGTAAAGTTCTCAGGAATTACCAAGTAGGTTGGCATCTAATAGGTACTTCTTAATACATTACATAATGTGAATCACACATGGAGATCACACAAAATATATATAAATTACATTACTTTTACTTCCTTCCCTATCAATTTGCTCTTTCCAGTTATTTAACTTTTTTTTCACGTGTGGTCTCATTACAAGTAGTTCAACTAATCCCTCCACCCAAAATCCAACCTTAACAGAATCCTTACACAGTGCAAATTCCAATAATCTTTGATAATACTAATCTGACAATTGAATACAGTAAAAATTAGGCCTTATTGTCCAAATGTGAAGGTTATTTTTAGCTTCGTACTCATCTTGCTTGAACGTAATTTCTAATGAGACATGTGGCTTTTGTTTTATTTAGATTTCTAAACAAAACTAAATGTAAGGCAGTTATGTAATACGTAATTGCGCTTGCGACTCAGGCGCGTGGTCGCTTATAGAAAGAAGGTTCTGCATATTATGGAGATCATGAATTAACCGAACAAAATAATGTGGGGATGGCGCCACTGTTCTGACGTGTGGCTGTCGAAGTTTTTAAATACTTACGCGCGATTACGCGCACGAGAAAAAGTTTACATTTAAATCATACTTATTTAATACTATAGAACCCTAGCGTAAACACATCGGCTTTGCCACAGTGTTGCGCCGTTCCGTTTTGTTAGCTCCGCTTATAAATCACTGACATTCATTGACCCGTAACTCATATTTGCCATGATTAATCTGAGTTATGATCCCAACTTCGAGCTACTACTGAGAATGACATGTCAATGGCACTTTGCTTGACCTGGGCCTGTAGACAAGTAGAATTTTTGAAATTCGAATCGACAACGAATAGAAACAAAATGGAAATGACACAAGCTTTTGACAAATCGGGCTGTCACTAATGTCATTTCCATACATTTTGTTTCTATTCGTTTGTCTATTCGAATGTCAAGTTGCAACTTGTCTAGCCTCCCTGGATCGTACCAGGACTCATCGCATGTGAATCCACCTTAACACTGAATAGTTACAAATTCTCAATTAAATATATAAACAGTGCGTAAAGATAACACATACATTGTACTTTTATTGCAAACTGAACTTGAAACAGTTTCGAAACAACATTTTAATGTTGCGAAGTTAAGAGCACGAAAAAAAATATAGTCCACGAATGGCTATTATCAATATTTTGGACTATTTTGGTCAATTGCCATTCGTGGACTATATTTTTTTTCGTGTTTTTCAACGAAATATTCCACGAATGGCAATTTCATCATAGTGTTGCCATAGTGTAATAATATTACTATCATAGTATTATTATCATCATACTATTACGTATAACGAAAAATAATCGATGTAGACAATTTTTCTCTTTTTTACGAGAATTATATCGCGATGCGCTAATGTCAGAGTCGAATCGTCAATCTGTCAACGTTCTTGTTGACAATCGAATCCACAAACGAATAGAAACAAATTGTATGAAAATGACACAAGCTTTCAACAAATCGGGCTGTCACTAATGTCATTTCCATACATTTTGTTTCTATTCGTTTGTCAATTCGAATATCAAATTGCTTGTAGGCCCCCTTTTTGATACTTGTTTAAGATGATGATACACTCCAGAATGCTATAATCTCACTGTACTATGAAATCTAATTGTTTTGTTAGTGCGCAGGCGTGAACTTTTGCCGGTATTGCAAGTCACCGTACAATGTGTAATATTGTTTCCCAATAGCAAATCGATCAACGCTGGCCACTCACGACAGTGCGACCTCGATAACTGACAAATTTCTGAGAATCATTGTCTGGTGAAGCAAGAGGATGAGTTGAAGATGAGTCTTGAAGTTTCTGTTGTTTTAAAAACAGCTCCCGCAATAGAGAATATGCCCTTGTGTTAGGGAACTTCACAGATATGCAATTAACGGGCACAAAGTAGACGCAAACTCCGAGAAACTCTCAAATGTTTACCTCGGGTGGGAATAGAACTCATAACACGCGGGGTAACGTCAGTGGCCAGAACCACCTTAACCGCTACACCAAACGTTTCATGATAGGGGGCGAGCCTATTACCATTAACCAGTCTAAAATACAAACGCTACTGAGAATTTAATGAAAAGCCCAATAACATTATGACCTGGGTCTCAAAACCAGGACTCTGGGGGTAACAGTCGCGCTTACACGGCAGTTAGATTGTAGATGTGTGTTAGAAGACTTTTTTATTACTTTCTTCAAACATTTAATTACAATTCTTTTATACACCCTCTGCATATAAAAGGCTTTAAAACCTTCTGATAAGTTCCTGTTAAATTACTTAGCAGATAATTTCAATCAAATTTTGTTCCATTTTTTAATCAATCTTGTAGTTAGCGGCTATCCAGAGCCTCACAAGTGGTGAAACGGCCCTTAGTAGTTACACAATTACTCGTTAATAATCACTACAGCGCCACCTACGGGCGCAATATTGTGTTAATGTTGATTTTGTTGATAAACAACACCTGTAGTGAAATCTTTCTGTTTTGTAAGCAGATTATATTCATCTAATACAAATATTTTATTGGTGCGTTTATGACAGGAACGGTAAAGTCGTTTTGTATGAATTATGTTACAATATGTTAACTTTCTAGTCATAATAATATTTATTCATACTGCTGGTGCAATAAATATTTTATTGTGTTAGGTTTTGCAATACATGCAATTGAATGTAACTTTAATACTAATCTTTACATCTTATACTAGCTTTGCGTCAGCGGCTTCACCCGCGTTGTCTTGATAACTTTTTTCCCCCGTTTTTGCAACATTTGTCATTGCTACTCCGCTCCTATTAGACGTAGCGTGATAGTTTATAGCCTATAGCCTTCCCCGATAAATGGGCTATCTAACACTGAAAGAATTTTTCAAATCGGTCCAGTAGTTTCGCAGCCTATTATACAAACAAACAACCTAACCTGCTGTTAGATCTTTTAAACTACGCAACGGATCTTAATGCAGTTGTAAGCAATAGATAGAGTGAATCACGAGGAAGGTTTATATGCATATTCTTCTTCTTCGTCCTAGCCTTTTCCCAACCATGTTGGGGTCGGCTTCCAGCCTAACCAGGATGCGGCTGAATACCAGTATTTTACACGGAGCGACTGCCATCAGACTTCCGCATCCCAATTTCAAATTCAAATTCAAGCCACATTCATTCACAACCGGGACCGACGGCTTTACATTTATACACAAACCAAACTCCAACTGGATCTATTTGAAAAATTCTTTCAGTGTTAGATAGCCCATTTATCGGGGAAGGCTATAGGCTATATACCATTACGCTACGAGTAATAGGAGCGGAGAAGCAATGAAAAATGTTGCAAAAACAGGGGGAAAAGTTATCAAGACCACGCGGGCGAAGCCACTGGCGGGAAGTTAGGCTAGTGTATTATAATATTATTATGGCAAGCCTGTTGGTAAAGTGGTTAGAACGTTACCCATAGATTTAAGCTGAGCTAGGCAAAAGCTACATACTTAGTAACATGTTATTACTTGTTAAGAAAATTGATCAAAATGTAAAGGTTAACGAAGTATCTGAAAGGTGACTTGTCTTGATTAACAACCTGTATTAGGAAACTGCTGTTTTGTAAGTGTAACTACATCTAATTACACCAGTAATCCTACTAATATATTTAATGCGAAAGTGTGTTGGATATTTGTTACTCCATCACGCTGCAACGGCTTGACAGATTTGGCTGGAATATACAAGGTGGAATCGTAATCAAATCGAATCATCGACGCATATCCTAATACCATGAGTTCAGTACATGATTCTGGACCCTGCGTTGAAATTTTCCATAACTTTTTTCATCAATTAAAAAAAAATGCAGTTTTTTTTACTTGAACTTGTAAAAAGTCATTATTTCTATCTACCCAAATTAGATTTATAATTAAAAAATCATTATTTCATTGATTTCGGATCGCGCGCGTGATAACACTCACCACGGAGCGTTATGATCGTGTTTTAGCAATACACCGCGCGTTTAAAAATGCCAATATCTGTAATAACGGGTCATTTTATTTTTTACCCTGAATGAAACCTTGTCACGACGTTTGTGCGTCGATGTCCCTTCCACCTTGTATATGACTTATAGGTACCCTGGATACCAAACATATCTAAAAATCGTCTTAATCGAACTCAAATAGGTTTATCCGATTGAGAAATACGATGCCAAATAAATACGAAAGTTTTTTTATAATATTTGACTATATAATTCGTAGCAACTCAGAATTTGGATTTGCGCCCGATTCTCAGAAAAATCTCCTCCCTATTAATGGCAATAGGGCACCACCTATTGCATGGTACCTAGCCTTTTTTTTTTCAACCATGTTGGGGTCGGCTTCCAGTCCAACCAGATGCCGCTTATTGTCACTATTTTACTCGAAGCGACTGTCATCAGACCTTCGCTACCCAATTTCTGGGCAAATCTAGGACAATATTCGAAGATATGCTTTTGTAATTTTAGAGAGGTTCAAGCACTTTGCTTTGATGAATGGTCGGCTTTATATCGATTTATTGAACAAACAGAAGCTTACGAACAATACAAACATCAATCAAAGCAGTCTTTTAACCCAATTGCCGGTAATCTTCAATTAGCTTCATTTATTCTAAATTGCGTTGATGAGAGCATCGGAGCAGAAATCCATATCAGATCTTGTAATGCACCAATTACCATAAGCGTGCATTGCAAGGCTTTTCGCAATCCCATCCATGTTGAACGGAATTTTTATTGCGAACAAAACAACTATAAAAATATTATTTTTGATTGGACCAAACCGGCTAATGCGTTGAAGTACTTAAAAGCTGTTAATGTGTTCTTAATTGGACCAAAAATACGTATCTTACGTATAGGTTTTAAAGAATTGGTTTTCACAAAGACCGTTTTATTAATACAAATTGAAGAAATGATTTTTGAAAATACAACTCTAATGGACTTCTTCATCAGCTCTGGATATCCGCTAACTGTCGGATAAATTCTAAATGTAACTTTGTATTAAATTATCTGCCAATTAATTTAACAGCAACTTGCTAGAAGGTAATAATGAAACAGGTTCTTAAAGAGGTTGAAATTTTTCTTAAATAGGAACAATTTTATTATGGATTTGACATCTTTTGGCGCATGTAAAGCCGCGGACAAAAGCTATTCATAAGTAATTGAAGCGACCGTTTTAGTTCTACCGATGTTAGCTCTTCACGTCTCAGACACTCCGATTTCGTCACTATGATTCTTTATCCTATATTAAGTAGAAAATAATGAAGCAAATCAGTCAATAATAATAAAATCAATTATTTGAAATCCATCTGGACTATGATCCGTAAAGAGACTCTTTGAGCGAATTCCAAACTAACTTAAATGCCAGCAAGCTATTAAAATTCAGATATTTCTAGACTTGTCTTTATAACTACTTGTATTGCCTTATAAATTATTTTCGTAAGAGCTGAAGACTGAATAGTCATCATTATCGTATTATAGACCTGTACGTCTATTAAAGACTATTCAGAAAGAGTCTTTAGAATCAATTCAATTGCTACACTTAATCAAACCCCAATTGCAGCCCTCTTTTTCTTCTTCTTCTGTTCAGAAGTTCTGAATCAGGTGAGATATAATGGTCTAATATAATTTTTATTCAATATTATATTTAAACTCAATGAAGATTAGAATTTAATCATTGTACTGTGTGAGAAAGGATATGACCACAAAGGAAGTGAATGATGAGATGACGGCTAATAGAGATGTATGGAAAAAGAAGACATACTGCGCCGACCCCAAGTGAATAGGGATAAGGACAGGAGGATGATGATGACATACCTAAATGCTTTAATACTTAATATAGATATTGTGACACAAGTAAAATACTAATAATTACACACACATTTTATCGAATGACTTGAATTTAAAGCATTACGTGTTGAAAAGAACACCTCTAAACAGCAATTATAAGGTTTGATAATCCTAAATTAGATAAAAAATGTAACTAAAATTACTTAAAAATTTGCTATATTTGAGCTTATATTTAGGGTGAAAGCTTTTTTTAAGGGTACGGTACAAGAAAATAGCTTATAAAAGACTTACTTAGAGATCATTTAGCCAGTCAAAAAAGTTATTTCAAAGATATCGAGGATAAGTGGTTCTGTATAGCCAACAATATTATTGCTTACGGCGATTGCAAAATTTTCGTTCCTCTAACCTTGATACGTCTAGAACATTCAAATCTTAATTTATGATCATTTTTTATTACTTTATTTTATTGCTGTTCATTGCTCAATATTGATATTGTAGCTTTCACTCAGTATTCTGTATTTCGAAGTGATATTATTTGGAAATTGTAATGGCAGAAACAATAAAATTGGATCTGTAGCAATTACTTTGAATGAGTACTGTTCTTGTTCCAATTTGTTCCAAAATCTAATAGACTCTCTGTGATATATAATGTAATTGCTTAATGGTGTTATTGTTTTGCTTTAAACTTAGCAATGAGTAAAATCTTTGTAGCTACTTGTATCATGGTTTCTTTATGATGTGTTTGTGGGTTACATTTATTGATGACTAAGTTTTTAAGTAGCTTTGCTGTGCTTATGTTCTGTTGTATCAAACATGTTCTTTTATTAATAGGCTAATGATTCATACGTTAATATGTTCTGTATTGACAATAATTATTATAGGATCTGCTGCAATTTATTTATACACTCCTCATTGCTGAGGGTCGTTATTTTCTCATGAAATTATGTTATGTTTGACAATATTTCGCCACATTTTGTATGTCTTTGGTAACGCGATGTGCCTCGTGAAGTTTGGTATTCAGACATCGTTTAGTGTGCATCTGGTTAGATAGGACTTCAACCTCGAAACTCTGATTATTATGTCAACTTCGAGATATAATCATAATACTGTTATCCTTGTTGGTGGTCGTAAAGATTCAGAATGCGGTAAAGAAAAAATATATAAACATTCCACACATTTTATTTAATCAGCCTCAACTCAAAGTACATGTACTTTGTCAAGATACATTATAACAAAGCATATAAAAGCTAAACAAGTAATAACAGGTAATTATCTACAACTGCGGCCGCGCATCGAACACAACGCTATGCGGCTTCATATATTTTGTCAACTGCAAAAAATCCGAAGGTACTTTGCATGTTTTTTGGTCAGTTCTCGTTTTAAATGGTAACAATAAAGAAATCGATGTTACTCGACTGTTTAAGTTAGAGTAAAATTCGCAAGTCGATCAGCTACGCTCGTAACATGGCTGCCATCGCGTCATCACAAGGACTGTAAGTGAACAGCACCAAGGCACTCATAAAATTTTGCAAAAAAAAAATATATACACTAAAAATACTAATTGATCACATTTCTGGACTTAACCTACAAGGTACAAGGTGAGACCTAGCCTAACGTCACTCAATGCCAGCCGTGCTGTTCCTGCTGGGGCTGATGGTGATGGTGATGGTGTTCCTCTTCTTTCTTGATGTAGAAAGGCACATGGACCTTCACGGGGTAAGGAACCTCCTTTACCAATGGGAATGGCACGTCCTTGTAGACGGGGTAAGGCTTGTCGATGGGCACTTTCACTTCATAAGGCACCTTCTTTTCGACAGTGTAAGGGATCTTCTTGTATACGTCATAAGGCTTGGGGACTGGCACCTTAACGTGGACTGGGTAGGGCTTCTCAACTTCGACTTTGTAGGGCCTGTCCACTGGGACTTTGACTTCGTAAGGCACAGGCTTGTTGACAGTAACAGGGTAAGGCTTCTCAACCGGGACTGGGTAGGGTTTGGGCACGTAGACATTGTAGGGCTTGTCGACGGGTACTTTCACTTCATAAGGCACCTTCTTGACGACTTCGTAAGGCTGGGGTACTTTGACTTCATATTTCACGGGGACGGGGTACTTCTTCTCAACAGTGTAGGGCTGGGGTACGGGGACCTTGACTTCATAAGGTACCTTCTTTTCAACAGTGTAAGGAGTGGGTACTTTGACTTTCACTTCGTAAGGCTTGTCAACATGGACCTTGACTTCATAAGGTACCTTCTTCTCCACTGTGTAGGGCTCAGGAACGTATACGGGGTATTTTACGTACTCCTTGATGGTGTAGGGGACTTTCTTCTCGACGGTGTAAGGCTGCGGCACATGAACCTTGACTTCGTAAGGCACCTTCTTCTCAACGGTGTAGGGCACGTGTTTCTCAACAGTGTAGGGGACGGGAACCTTCTTGATTACCTCGATGGTCTTGACATGTTCGTGGTGGGTGTGTGAGTGGCCTTCTTCGGAGGAGATGGGCTTCCAGCCACCGCTTGAGCCTCCTAAATCGCCGCCACCGTGACCGTAGCTGTCTCCGCCTCCGTATCCGTAACCTTCACCGCCGCTTTGTCCGAAGCTTTGACCACCGTGACCGAAGCTGATGCTCTCTCCACCACCGTATCCATGGCCTCCGTATCCGTGGCCTCCGTATCCACCGTCACCGCCGCCGCCGCCGCTGCCGCCATAGTGTCCGATGTCATAGATGCCTCTCTTCTCTTGTTTCTTGTCTTCGGGAGCTGCCGCCTGTTTCGGTGAGCCTTTCTCCTCGCTGGCAAAGGCCACCACGGCCAGCGATGCGACCAATACAACCTGCGGACAAGGAAAACTATGATAAATACTCTATTCAAATTGAACCTTATTGTAATTGAAAAATGCGAGGTTTATGTGCCAAATGTGATTATACAATTGAGTTTAAATCTAAATGCCAAGTCGTAACAATAAATAATGAAGTAAAACTTCCTTTTACGTTAAATAACAATGATATAAGTAGATTAAAATCTTAAGCTGCAACCCTCGAATACGCAACAAAGTAAAAGTTGCATCGGACCAGTTAAACTCATATCGAGTCGGAATACACAATTAACACTTTCTCTCGATGCTATATCGTGTAATCTCGATTCTGGATTCCCAAGTAGCATTATTAGATTAAATTAATAAAAACCTTGTTAGTTTGTTTCACTTCCCCAGCGATTAACATTGGTATTAATTAAGTATGAATTATTATGTGATGCCTTACATAAATCACCTTGTTCATCAAATTTTACATATTTCGCATAACTACCGTGAAAGAATTTTGATTGATTCCTTATTTATCAATTAGAAAACAATAATTTGTTTTTTTATTCTTCCTTCCGTCAGTTTAGAAACTATTTCATCGCAAAATACCATTTCAAAATGATTCATATGACAATTAGGTAACAAACCTCTAGACAGCAATTTATTTTTGTTGCGTATATTTCACTCGGAGAACAATTTAGTTTGCAAGCATTTATAGGCGTTTTAATTGCAGATATAAATACAACGTTTAACTTTCTACTATCCTTTGTATCAATAATAAAAGTAATGAAGATAACAGGTATGGCGTCAGTTTGTAACGGCTAAGAAATTTTACCCAGTTGTGCAATACTCGACTATTAGGAGATAAAATCTAAAATCATGTTAAATGCCGTCTGTGTATCTATGAAAATAATTCAATCTTTGTTTTGTTTCTTTGTTTGCTAACTCTACGTTTATTGTAACACTTTTACTGGACTGTAATTAACTTTATTAATAAGTATATTATAACTTGATGGAACGAGCGTATCATATTACAAAATTCAAAGACATGTAAGTGATAGTAATTTGTCCTTGATCAGATAATCCAGAAATAGTAAGTTGTTGTTGTTATTAAACTTTCATACGACCTTCGGATTAAAAACTGGTTTAGAATGTTTTTGTTTCATACATTTCGACCTAGATTTCAAGACAAGTTTTTAAGTTAATACTTTCAAAGTTACAACTGACCTAGCCTAACTTTCTTGACATAGAAATACATAAATTTTAAAGAAAGAGTTATTTATAGAAATACTGCTTTAAATATTAAACAGGATGATCGCATTAGAAACGATAGTAAAAGTAAAATGTTTACAAATTTTATGACTTCATCGGAGTTTACATAAGCAATGTATATACTGAGATGCATTTTAAACGAGCTGATTACCATAATACTATTAACGTGGAGACGTATGTTATGAAACGATACAGAAATGCAAGTAAGTCTCGAATACATTACATTGGTATTAGTAGGCTGTTTTAAGATTACGTAGTAGAAAATGTTAGAACAGGAAACGATTATGTTGTTATGAATGATCGCCGGCAAGTGGCGCCACTTGTCATACAAGTGAATTACTGGCGTAATTTGACTAAAGATTACCGCGCGTTCACGGTAAACACAAGTATTGCTTAATTTCCTCTATTTACAGATTTAATTGCGGTATTAGTAAATCTCATTCAAGTAATTTTCTTTAGTGTATTATTTAGTTATGATAACTATTCTCTCATTTCAAAATGCTGTTATTGCATTTTACCTAGTAGAATAGAGCTGAAACCGAAACAGTTCAAATGCAGGGAACGGCAATTTTTCTAAAATATTCTTATTTTTCAGTGCGCTCAGTCTTCTAATCCAATCAATATGTCAATTATTATTTTAATTGTGAAATACTTAATTTCTAATTTATTAACTTAGCATTCTTAATATTTGACAGTTATGAATGTAGCTAACCCCCAACAAAGTAGTCAGTAATAAATTAACGTACAAGATTTTATTATTGTTTATGTTCACTTAACCCACTTTGTAATTACACCAACAATGAATCGTCAAGGTAAATATGTTCTCGTTGTGCGCCGGACTATATTAATTACAACACTCGTCTAGTGAAAGTTGTATGGGGGATTTGCACGTAACGTGGTCCTACCATGAGTCGTAGTTTTGGTAGCGCGAACCGTGTGAGCTTTTGTTTTTTTGGCTTCGTTAATCGTATTTGATGATAGGCTTTTGAGAAAGCTAGCCTAAAATATTTAATTGAATAGTGAGCAGATACCGTAGTTTTATATAATCTTTAAAAAAGTCGTGTTTCTATATATTGGTATTCATAGATATCGTATCTTAATCCGAATCTTTGATCAGATGATTTATTATATTACCTATATTGTTCATAAGAACCAGAATTTGTATTTTTATAATGTTTCATACCACGCCAGATTCTTAACATTAAACAACAACAATTAACTAGAGTGAAACTTTCCCACCAATTATATTAATTGAGCTTTCTTACAAACTAATAACTTTCGAAGCGAAATCAAGGCGAGTTATATTAGTACCGTATCCGTGTTTCATACGGATCGGATATCCAGTGTCAATGATCTCGCTAAACCAGTTTATGTGATTAGAATTCACGAATGCGTGAGATTTACCCGACTTGGGGAAAACTAGCCTCAACACACCATCATCCATACAAATTATATGCGTACATGTAAACAACTTACGATACTTAAATATCGCGATCCCATTTGAAAGTAGAGAGTACAAAATTGTCTCAGTAACTCCGTGACCAAATCGGCTCTAGAACAATTAGTTTGAAAAGAAACTGCAAGTAGACCTCAACATCAAATTTTATACTTGCTGAAATAACTCCATTTTGTTACATCCCGTTTTGGTAAATACAATTAAAATAGTTAAATAAACAACATTTTAGCTTCTATTAAAAAATACTAGTCATTGATGAAAATTAAAATTAATTGATGTTACAAAATTCCGATGATATAACGATGTGTTTATTTAGTCGAGCGCATCCACAAACACATTATTCCATCGAATTGTATTAGTCGATTATCGTTACGTTGTAGATAATTAAGCTGAGTGATTATGAGTCGGATCCATCCGCATGTGTCATAAGGAGCTCACAGTGCGTGACTTTTACGTCACTGGTCAATTATCCATGTTGTGAATTAGTGTCAGATATGCATGCCTTGCATTTTGTTAAAGTGCAGCTCTAATACACAATATCTCAATGAACCGGTGATTTGTTTAAATATGGCAGAAAAAGATTGAAAACCGCAGTGCAACTTTTGATGTTGTGCAATAAGATTTTAAGTAGACGAAATATAAAAATAAATGTTGATGATTGGCGTCTTTTTATGCTCAATGAAACGCCCATAATGAGTCAGTAGTGGTTAAGTCATTAGAAGCAGCTCATTTGTAATCTTTTGGTTTAGTACTACTTATTTGCAATAGAGCTTTGTAACATTTCCTTGAGTCTAAGATTACAGTCACTGTATTTATTTTATTCCTTTTTTTGGGGACCTCATGAATGCGAAAGAAGCCATCTAAGTATCTAGAAACCCAAAAATGTTAATAGAGGAATTTCATTTTAAGTCTTTACATTTTAAATAATCCCACGCATATCTTTCTTAAATTATCTATATTTTTTAAATGGTTTTGAATCTATAAAATCTTATGTGCATTATCTTTTTACTCTTGTTTTGATTAATTTCAATTCACTGGGAGGTTTTAATTCTTGAATTGCAGTCCTATAAAGTGAATATTGTACTCGATACTCAAATACGGAAAGATATACATCGGGACACCGTTCCACTTTCGTAACACCGGTGAACAAGCTGAAATTATTGAGAAAATTATTCTATTACCGTGATTTGCATGTCTGAGCTGGAAATGCAACAAGAATTTTACGACAGACATTACTTATAAGGATTAAGAAATTAACAATTAGCCAACAGTAAAAGTTGGCTTACACGTCCCAATCGACGGCATACCGATTTATGTATATTAAAACACAATATAACCATAGACATTTTGACATACTGCAAACTTTAATGGTAAGATTATTAAGATTTTCGTCGGAAGGAGTCTTCTTTGTTATTTCTTTCCGCCAAAAAGGATGTTTATGGACGTTTTATAATTAAAGTCCTTAACAGGCCCACAACAGTGTGAAGCCAAAATCAAAATTACATTTTATTTGGCTCTATTTTATAGTCTACTCTTCTTAATATCATTATTCCTGGGTTACAACTATTTCTGGTTTAACTTTGACAAATTAATGATGTAACCTCGCTTCTCTCCTCCTTACGATGAAATGTTACATTAGGCATTTTAGAAGTCACTTGAGTGACGTTGTTTTGTAAAATAGCAGTGCTAATTTGATGGGATGATTGAAATTTGACGTTCGCTAAAAAGATGTACAGCTATTGAAAATAACCAGTTTTGGATTTTCAGCAGTGGACTGAAATCTATGCCTAAGTAGACAAAGACCTACCTTAATTTCTCTTACGCAATATGCCTATGCAGTTCGACTTAAGCTTATATTATTGAAAATCCAAACTGGTCCTAAGTTCCGCAATCGAGTATAATGATTATGCATGTAAGTAAGTAATTTGTATCTATAGACCGTATCTTCGTATCTCGGAGCATACAATTTTCGATACTTTCTAGTTTTTGCTTGAAAGTGAAATGAAAATTATACCAGAACCGGTTGTTTGAGGAAGAAAATTATGTGGTACTAAGTAAGTATATATTATGTGTTGCTACATAATTAGCTGCGGAAGTATATGAAGTATAATGAACTTCAGTTGAGATTTCTTTATCATTAGAGATTGTGAGACTTTTCTGTTATGTTGTTGAAACAAAGGTGGCAAGTTCACGCGGATCGTTATTTTTTATTTAGTGTTTTATGTAATTGTTATTGTTTGGAGTTATTTTTTTTTAATCTCTCTTTATCGCATTTTATACATAAATATTTAGATAGATTATTTTCTTGATTTAATTTCTTTAGTTTCTTAAATTTATTTAGTTTTTTGCTATTACTCTTAATCCTTTTATCTAAAGGATTTATGGAGGCTTAATAATGAATAAATATATAAATAAGGTCTAAATATAAAAATATTACGTCATACTAAGATTAAACACTTTTTAACGGGTTTTTACTGTAGGTAATTAGTTGACTTAATCGTTATGAAAAACTGAATTAGCTTTTAACTGGAACTTACGTTCCCCACAAAATTATGTGTAACCGCTAAGCAACAGTTACTGACAGAGAAAACCACAAGCTTTTATGCAGTTTAATTTAAACTCCTAGAAATATACGAATATATTTTACTTAAGATTTGAGAAATAATGCAAAAATTATGCTTGTAAAATAAAATCTAAATTGAATTATATTTGAAAACCGAGTGAACAGTTATTGTTTTTTTGCACAAAAAAATATGATTACGTGTTTATTGAATTACCACCCCTATAATTATATCCTTCGATTCAAAATAATATAACAAAACTATCTAGGTACTCGATTTTTATTTTTCTAAAAACCGCACTGTATTTTTGTAATTCGAATCCTATTTTTTTTACACTTTTGGCACAAACACTTGCACTGCACTATTTGTTATTATAAACTCACCAATAACTTCATGTTGCTGTGTGTCTCCGTTCGTTCGCCGAAGACTGGTTGTGTGTAGCGACTATGTTACCATCATGTTATATAGTGTCCCTCCCACTTTTTGAACGGACTCAAGATACGGCCAAAGAAGGGTGAGCGCATGGGCCCGATAATGACATGAATTAATTGTAACTTGCACTTATTATCTCTGCATTCCATTTACGAACTAGAGCACTCGGATGTTCTGTCAAAATTGAATTAAGAACTGAAACAATCGATTTTGATTCGTCGATTATTCGTATTTCAAATTTCGAGTGTGCAATAAACCGTTATAATAATAGTATAAGAAATATTTGTACATTTTAAAATTTGCATATTAATGTAATAATGTATTTAATTTAGATTTCGGTCATAATATTTTGAAAGCTGAAAATTTGTAGTTTGTTCAAGACCCAAGGATATTGAAAAGTGTGCCATGTTTAATATAAACCGGTTGTTTCATCTATCTGGCCATCTTAGCCATTTACGTACACATACCTTCAAGCCTGTATCCTCGAAGGGTTAGACAGAGATGTACTCCTGTACCCAGAGTTCTGCTTCAGTTGAAGTGGGCGACAATATTGCCATTACCGGTCGGTATAAACCCAAACCAATAGTCTGAACTGTCACTGAGTATTTCAAAGAAATACACAATAACACTGCTCGGGAATCGAACCCGGGACCTCACGCCCAGGAGTCCGATCTTAGAAATAATTCAAGTTATTTAGCAAATACTTCTTCACAACATTATCGCCTTGTTAGCGTAGTGTTCCTATAGTGGTCCTAAGATCCGACTACCTGCGAACGCTCGAAGTTTAACGCCCTAGGTTCGATTCCTAGGTCGAGCAAAATGTTTTTCTCTTAAATTCTCAGTTCTCGGAGTTTGGGGTTGTGCCCGGTTAATGGCAACTGGCCGCCCCCTATTATACAGGACCTGAACATAACGGCGAACTGTGGTTTCTTGAGCTAGCGAGCTTCTATTAAAAATTTAATAGAGAAACCCAATAACGCTTTAATCGGTTACTTTAATAGCATGGAAAATGCTTAAAAAATTACAAAAAGATAACACTAATCGACCTGGGAATCGAACCCAGGACCTCGAGCGTAGAAGTCGTAATGAGAGCTACTAGGCTAACGAGGTAGTTTGTGATGTTATCATGATCATCATCCTGCCCCTATCCCAATTTACTTGGGGTCGGCTCAGTATGTCTTCCTCTTCCATAGTTTGTGATGTTATGATGAACAAAAACATTTTAAAACAATACTGCCGTCCTCAAGCTAAAATGCCGTTATGTACCAAAACAATTTTTTGAGTTATGCACGAAAAAGTGGGCAGTTTTTAAAAATGTAAGCTACTTAATAACTAGAAGTCATATTTGAGACTTAGAAGTACTGACTAACAGATCTCACGAGGAGATCTCACGACATCGTGTGTTGGCATTAAAAATTCAAAATCGGCGGGATGTCAGATAACGGCATTTTAGCTTGAGGACGGCAGAACAGACAGATAACCAGACAGACAAAATCTCCGACTGCGGTAATTTATTTAATAGGTAACTATCTTCTGCCAGCGGCTTCGCCCTCGTGGTCTGATTATTTCTTATAAACTATTTAAACAACTCTATCCCACGGGAACCACACATTTTACCTAAAAGCTATGTGCTATTCCGGACTACAATCTATCCCTGTGCCAAATTTCACCCAGATCCATTCAGCCGTTCTGGCGTGGTTGAGTAACAAACATCCATGCATCTATCCAAACTTTCACATTTGTAGGATAGGATTATTATAATTATAAATAGTCATAAATTTTGGTAACAGTTTTCACTAAAATTTTGTCTTTATTTTTGAAATCACAGAGATACACTTCAATTTTATTTATTACTATAGAATATACTATATTACTACTATAATACTAATCTTATTGGTGTAATCAGCGTGAGTATAATTTGAAAGTAAACAGACAGACAGTGAAACTATTTAACAAATTAATACGTTTACTGTTTTTTAAGTCGCAAGCTAGTGTAATGACCTGAGACTCAATAACCGCTAGAGTTTTGAGTTTTGTTCAAAGTAAACGGTATGAACTGACAGATTTTCTCGACAGCGTGTGAAGTCGTGTACCACGTTAGTCTACGCCCTGTAAACGATCAAATTTGCTTGACTTGTTGGTCAAACTTTAAGTTTTTACTAAACAATAGCTTAACTTAAACGATCAAATTAAAGATCGTTCAAACTTGATTGTCTAACACGACATCAATCAAGATTTCCATCAAACACGTAGACTGCTTGACAAACGCGTCAAACATATCAAATCAAATAATTTGACAAACAATTTGATCGTGTACAGAGCGCCTTAAAGTTAGTTATCAAGCCTTTTTATTAGCTTTATTATATTTTTCGCTTTAGTTACTCATATCGTTGGCAATTTTTTTTGTTAAAAAGTTATTTCAATCAGTACCAGTCCGATTTACAGGTGGCAGAAGATCAAAGAAGATTTCTCTCACTCCAAAAAATAAAAATTTTGAAAATCCCCGACACGAAATGTAATTTGCCATTTTGTGGTGGCAGCCATCTTGAATTTTAAATCTATCATAGTGTATTCTCCTAGTTGAGCCATTTCATTTGATACGCATATTGAGGAAGTTGTGAAAAAATATGTAATTCGCTATTTTATGGCCGCGGCTATATTGAACCGTTTTCATCAAACATAGCTAAGAACACCCCGTCGTTTTTGCGTCGGGGGTTAAAAAAGAGTTATGAGCAAAGAGGCCAACGTAGTTGGTATACTCAGTTTTTGCAAAAAAGATGATAATGAATTGCAAAGTGATAGCAAGTATACTATTTTAAATTAAGAACATAATATTATGCATAGATGCGTGATATAAGTGGTAATCAGCATTTTATAATACCTCGTTATTTTATTTTATGTAACCAGTTAGAAACAGTTATGACGAAGCTAAACCGTTTATTTAACTTATCTGCGATTAAACTAGTCTTCTAAACAGTTTTGTTTAATTTATTACTTTATTTGTAGATTAATAAAAAATGACAACAAAAATGATATTTGAGGATGGTCGGTCAAACAAATATTTATGTGGTGAACTTAAATGTTTGTTTGGATGAAGGTTTCTCAAAAAAGTATATACGTATTATATCCATTGTGCAAGCTCCGATTAGTTTGGAATAAGATGGCGCTGTGTAAAATGTCCCCAAAATACAGTACATCCATATGACAAATCGCAAAATTTATAAATAAATAAATAAAATAATAAATTAAAAATTTAGAAAACCCCCGACACGAAATGTATTATATTGACATTTTGTGGTGGCGGCCATTTTGGATTTGAAATTTATCATAGTGTACCTATAGTATTCTCCTAAATTAAGCCCTTTTATTTGATACCCATATTGAGGGAGTTGTGAAAAAATATATGATTCGCTATTTTCTGGCGGCGGCCATCTTTGACCGATTTTCATCAAACATAGTTTATTTATTTATTTATTTATTTAACAATAAGCACACCAACTGTATAATCACACAAAGCCTTAGATACTAATGAGTTTACAGAGTTTAATATAAAGTAATTACACAAATCACAGGTATGCATGACATAGACATAGTTTCCCTTCCATAGATACTAAAAACATGTGGGTACATTTTATATAATATTTCAAACCAATTTTAACAAATTATGTAGTTTATCACAAACAAGATAATAACAGGTAGACCTACCTGTTATTATCCTGTACGTTATACATAAGTTAAGAACAATCCCGACTAATTCACCTTTAACATGAAAAAAACTAAATCAAAATCGGTTCATCCGTTTGGGAGCTACGATGCCACAGACAGACAGACACACACACACACACACACACACACACACACACACACACACACACACACACACACACACACACACACACACACACACACACAATGTCAGTATAAAATGGTAAAAGTGGTGAACAACGATGCCACAGACAGACACACACACACACACACACACACACACACACACAATGTCAGTATAAAATGGTAAAAGTGGTGAACAAAAAGAAAGAGAAAAATTTGAACAAAAATTACAATTAAAATCTAACATTCAAAATTAATCAAGATTAGACTTGAACTATAACAAAATAAATGAAAAAATTATAAAAAATTAAGAGATATCCTCAAATAGAGTATGTGTGTTGTGTGTGTGTGTGTTTGTGTATGTATGTGTTTGTGTATGTGTGTATGTGTGTGTGTGTGTTTGTGTGTCAATTCATATTGACAATGCTTGCAGCAATAATTCAATGTCATTGTAGGTCTTCCTTTATATATTTACCACTAAGCAATAAAGATCTAAAATTAGATACTAGCTTAGCGCTAGCGGGTTCGCCCGCGATGCCTGGGTATTTCTTAGAAATTATTAAAACAAAGCTACCCCACGGGAACCATACATTTAACAGGGATAAAAAGTATGCCTATGTGCTATTCCAGACTATAATGTATCATCTCTGTGCCAAATTTCATCCAGATTCGTTCAGCCGTTCTGGCGTGATTGAATAACAAACTTTTACATTTATAAAATTAGGAGGATTGTGTTTCACTTTGAATGTAATTAGTAGCCAGTGAAATTAAAGTTACGTATATCAACTGAGTTCTCAGGACAAAGGACAAAGCTCTGATACTATACATATTTGTGTAATGTTTATGTAAGTTTATACGCTTATAATTATTTATAATCTGTAAAATTGTCTCCGTCTCACCTTTTACTACCATCTTTTTAGTACATCTACCGTGTTTCGTCTCTCCACCACCCTAAGGTAGAGAATGTCTAAGGCAAATTAAGACCTCCTTTGCACGTTATTAATGTACATAAAGAATAAATAAAAAAAAAACGTGTGGCACTCGGAGACTGCCGCGGTAAAGCTATTGCATAGCATTTTTTATCAACTTATGCAATTATAATTATTTATTTATTTTATTAATTTTATAAATTTACACAAAAAAAAGAAAAAGTTTACAAACACACACACACACACACACACACACACACACACACACACACCGCTGTACCGGTCGGAGTGGGGGGTGTTAGGTTTTTTTCGTTACGGAATTTCTGGATTCGGTCCCCACGCTCAAGGCCCGCGATAAAAGCTATGCAATAGCTTAATAAATAAATACTACTGGTGTTGCTGAGGATTACCGCTTACCATCAGGCGGCACGTTTGCTTGTGCGTAATTTTATTTCAAGAAAATTCCCATGGTACAAGGTTTTACAATAAAGCAATAGCTCATTCACCTTCAATAAACCCATTAGCTACTTTAATTATTTTGTTACTCACAACAATAATAACATGTTAAGCAAAACATTTAGTCGGCAACAAGATCAAAAACAATACGAATCACGCAATAAAATACATTTGTTAATACAAAACATGGAATTAGTAAAAGCGAGGCATAAAATTAAATCATAAAAATGTTCTGTCTACATTAATCTTACGTTTGTCGCAATTGCGAAAAACGCAGTTATTGGCAAATTGCGGCCCAACATTGTGTTGGAATTACATGTAATATATTAATTTGTTATTAACAAGCTTTGCCGATGGCTTTGCTCGTAAACAGAAGATATAAAATCAATATTGACAAACTTCTTGATCAAATAAACGTGACAACAAAAATCCCCGAAGAAGTTTTCCAAAAAGGATCTGCTTGATTATAATTTCTCAGTGTCGTAAAAGAGGTCATCAAAAGCCCATACAAGTCAGCCCTCTGTACCTGAGGTACATAACAGCTGTCAAGTTGACAGTTTCAACTATAAAAACACTATAAAACTGATGATAGTGTGTCAAAACGGCGTGCGTTTTCTCAAATTAAAAGTTATTTTTTCTCATCCTCTAAGTAAGCATAAAAAAGTACGACTAGAGTTTTAACCAGCGTAATACAGGGTATTTTTTCCAAAAAGTGTACCTTCGGCACATAATTTGGGCAGATTTTGATGACCTCCATAGACAGACACACCCCCGTGTTTTCTTTATAAACATTACAATGTATATCACCACAGTGTGTACACACACGATGAAGTACTTTTCCGTTACTGCACGACATCGACAGTTCTGCAATTTGGAAATATATTTAATTGCTTGTATGTACAAAACTCCTAATTTCTTGTTTATGGTGTTGTCAGATGCTTTTACCCGAATATCGGAAGGATTTGTTGTTGTTGATTTTGTTTTTATAGATATAATTTTTTGTGTTTTCAACCGTACAAAAGTTAGGCGCGAGGCAAAATACAAAAAAGCTGTTATTTTTATACTAATTTTCACAAAACACTAACAACAAAAGCTTTACAAGTGATTACATTCAATGTATATTTGAAAATCGACTAACCGTCTGTTTACATTATTCGATTACGAAATTTGTTTAATACCGTTTGATTGTTTAATCGATTCGAATCGGCAATTGTAACGATGATATCTTTCGATTCATGAAATCAATTCTGACATTATAAACAGTGTAAACAGTTTTGTATAAACGTAATACGCATTACGTGAAGAAATTGTAGCAAGAAAAATAATTATGTTCTTTATTCGATAATCTCTGATAACGTTATATTAGAGGGGTTGATTCTTAAAATGTACAGTGTTAGCGATTTATTCCATTTGAGGAACGGTTCAATTGACATAACGAGCAGCACTCTTAGATGAGTGCAGTAAAAAAATTGTATTAGGTATCAATAAGTGGGAGTTGTAAAAACATAAGTTCTAGAGATGCGCAAATTTTTCGTCAATGACATCATAATACTGCTAATTATGTATTTAGGGCCTGTTTTGCCACTTCTGAGTAGTCGCTAACCGCCAGATAAATTCAAAATAGGAACGTTTGTATGAAAACTAGCGACCCGCCCCGGCTTCGCATGGGTTTTAATTTCTTGTATTTTCTGTACTATAATATGTATGTATTATACATATAAACCTTCCTCTTCAATCACTCTATCTATTAAAAAAATCCGTATCAAAATCCGTTGCGTAGTTTTAAAGATTTAAGCATAGGGATATAGGGACAGAGAAAGCGACTTTGTTTTATACTATGTAGTGATGATGTTTTAGGAAAAACCCCTGTTTTAAAATAGCCCATCCCTTTTTGTCATACTACGTTAGAAAGTGATGGATATAGTTTTAGTCTAACTTAGACCACCTCTTGTAATATGAATGTCAGGGTTTTAGGATTAGAAAATTTCATCATCATCATGTCAGCCAAAAGAGGTCCACTGCTGAACAAAGGCCTCCCCCACTGACTTCCACAGGGACCGGACGCATGCTACCTGCATCCAGCGATCTCCGGCGACCCTTACCAGGTCATCGGTCCATCTCGTCGGAGGCCGTCCCACGCTGCGCTTTCCGGTGCCTGGTCTGCACTCGAGAACCTTTCTGCCCCAGCGGCCATCGGTTCTACGAGCTATGTGCCCCGCCCACTGCAACTTTATCTTGCTAATCCTTTCAGCTATGTCGGTTACTTTGGTTCTTCTACGGATCTCCTCATTTCTGATTTGATCGCGTAGAGAAACACCAAGCATAGCTCGTTCCATAGCTCGCTGAGTGACCTTGAGCTTTCTTATGAGGCCCATAGTGAGTGACCACGTCTCTCACGTCACGTCACGTCTCACGTCTTAGAAAATGTAGGTTTTAGAAATTTTAGGATTTAGAACCTGTTTCACCACACTTCGCCTACCACTAGCATTTTCCGACCCAACCGACAACGCAGAAGCCGATCGCTCATCCACTACGCTAACCGTGACAACATAATGAATATATTTTCAATGTCAGTAGTTTAACCTCAATTCGATATAAGGAACCAAATGATATCATCATATAAGACCTACATTTTAATGCAGCGATTGTGAACAATTTCATATCACAGCTGTAACGATCACTTCGGCCTTGACATTACACTATTAAAAATTTTAGATAGTAAATTTTTTTTACGATACTTAAATCTTCATTTTTAAAAGCAATACTTCTAGATTATGTAAATAAAGATTTTTTTATAGTTTACGCCAGCAAACGTATAGAAGAGTCAACTGATCGTAAGTAGTTTTCGCCGCCGATGTACACCTTGGTTTTTATACCACTAAGGTGACTAACAAGCATACGGCCCGCCTGATGGTAAGCGGCTACCATAGCCTATGGACGCTTGCAACACCAGGGGTATCACTCGCGCGTTACCGACCCTAAAAACCTCTTAGAGGTTTATGGAGGATTCACTGCGCCGGGAATATTCCTCTTACTGCCAGCGCAGCGCATCCTTAAAAGGAGCTCTAGCAACTTTACTCACTGCAGGAACACAACACACAATAATTGTGTGTGTTATTTGGCTGCAGTTTTCTGTAAGGTGGAGATACTTCCCCAGACGGGCTGCTCCAGATTTGAGCCATAAATGGCTGTGCCCTATTTCTCTTAAAATGCCTGTAAACACCAGAGCCGTTGCTGAAGAGTTGCCGGTCCTTAGCCTACTGCAAAGCAACCGAGAAGAGGAACTGCTTCTCTCGCGCTAAAGTCAGAACACACACAAAGCTATCTTCTTGTATTTTTTTAAGCATTTTCCATGCTAAGATTACAAGTTATTCGAATCCTGCCCACCAGCCGATTTTTTCCTTCATTAGAATAACACACAAAGGTGGTTTATAGACTCTGACGTAAGAATGGTCGCAACATTCAGACCCCCAGAGATCCTTCCTGCCTTACAATCTAAATCACAGTGATGAATTGCATTCTAAACCCCAGCCTATATTATTCTTATGAAGTCATCATCTACAAGTATTGTACTTTGAAGTTTCTACTGAAATATTTTTATGTGGATATTGTGCAGCTGAATATTGCTACTATGTACGAGTATATACAGGGTGTTTGGTAGAACGTTGAACATACGAAAATGGTGGTTAGTTGGGGTCATCTGCAAAAACTGGTAATTTTCTGTGAAATTAAAAAAAGTAAAAATGAAAACGGTGCGGCCAAGGTCAAATAATTTGGGCCAAGTGGGTAGCAGATGACCCCAACTAACCACCATTTTCGTATGTTCAACGTTCTACCAAACACCCTGTATAAGTAAGCCATTAGCTTTCCTTTTTAGCTCCACGTTAGTCAGTTATAGAACTAAATATAAGGCGCTGTCTGTACTGCTGTTGAGTACGGCATTTCGGTTGAAGGACTTTATAATTTATATATGAATCGGTTATTCGGAATCGGTTATTAGCGTCCGAGGTCAAATATTTCTTACACCAAAATTATAACTTGACCTATCATTATTCGATTTTTATACCGAATCCACTAAGATTACGTTCCGTTGCATCCAACGCATCAGAACAGCGAAATACATTAATGTATACGTGACTATTCAAGTGCGAATAAGATCCTTGAATATAGCCAGTCACATTTAATCAGACTTAATATCGAGTGTTGGGCAACACTATCTTAAAACGACTCAAAAAAATAGCTCTGCGCTGCGCATGATGAATGCACTCCGAATTTGAATTTTGAATTTAGAGTTGCGCAATGGCCGAAATCTGCTGATCGTAAACTCGTTGGCTTAAATGTCTCTAGTACTTGTAATCTGGTTTGTAGAAGAGTAAATGGCACCTAAAATTGCAACTGGTAGAGGTCATAAGGCAGATGTTCTGTGATTAATAAAAAAAATATGCACATGACACACAACCTTTGGAACGCCCGTATTCCGTTGCAATAACGGTTGTTTTTGCAGTGATAAGTATATTGTATATATAACTTGACGTGTCGTCACGTCACTCAAATATATTTCACAAACTTAGTTGGAACATTATTATCTACTTACCCGAAAGTCTAAGTCTACTCCATAAAATGAAGCTGGCTTTGAACAATGACTGCAGAGCCTGTGGTGAATTCAAGGAAACAGTGCAGCACATCTTGTGTGATTGTGACGTCCTGGCGACGAAATGGATGAGTCTGCTCGGCAACGGGTACCCGAAGCCAGAAGACTTTAGGTTTCTTCCTCTAAGTAGGTTAGCCGCCTTCATGAACCACGTCTTCAAAGAGTAAGGAATATACGGTAATGGGGATAACACAAAAGATCCCACTGGGTCGAAGCGTTGCTGGGTATGCCAGCTCTCATAGCAAGATAAGACAAGATAGCCCAAAGTAAGTAACTTTTTTACATGAAAATACTATTAGATTTGTTTCGGAAACACCTTGGCTGTATTTCAAGAATGACGTATAAATAATATCCGGCTTATTTCTGTAGAATTGGACTGATAAAAGGAGGTCATCGAAAACGGCCCAAATGATGTACCGAAGGTACACTTATTGGAAAAAATACTATGTATTACGCTGGTTACAACTCTAATCGTACTTTTTTTATGTTGAAAGGATGAGAAAAAAATATTTTAATTTGAGAAAAATCACGCCATTTTGGCAGCATTTTCCTATTTCGTTCACGCTTCGCTTCTACTCATCATAAGCTAGACTTTGCGATGTTAAATGACTGAAAGCATTTGCTAACATTCATATGCACATGTTATTAATGTAAACGCCCACGGAAGAAAGGAAAGAGGTTATTATACCAAATTGACGGCAGTTAGCAAACTATCGTTAATTGATATTTATCGGAAGCCCTGTTTAGCTACCAGTTATATCGGTTTGTGTAAAGTTATAGAGAGACACGTTGCGATATAAGCTGACAGGAGACGATGCTGCAATTGATTTCATAGATCTAACATAACCATAACATAATATCATCTATCATTTTAAGAGAGGCAGGGCACAGCAATTTATCGCTCAAATCTGGAGCAGCCCGTCTGGGGAAACTGCAGCCAAATAACACACTTTATTGTGTGTTGTGTTCCTGCAGCGAGTAAGGTTGCCAGAGCTCTAAAGATGCGCTGCGCTGGCAGCAAGAGGAACATTCCCTCAAACTGTCGGCGCAGTGCATCCTCCTTAAACCTCTAAGAGGTTTTTGCAGGGTGGGCAACGCGTGAGTGACGCTTCGGTGTTGTAAACGTCCATAGGCTGCGGTAACGGTCTACCATCAAACGGGCCGCATGCTTGTTTGCCACCCTTGTGGTATAAAAAACTTGACTATCCAGCTTTTCCGGATAATAGGTATTCTTTTACTTTTACTCGCATAATTATTATAATTACAAATTAATAAATTTATACATAACTTTTCTTTCCTGAGTACATGTACTAGGTGGCTCTGCTGGGGAGCATACTCTCCACATTAAATGTCTATTTTATCGTTACTTATTGCACGCACAGCTATATCGGATATACGTACATTATGTACGTTTGACATACATCATTTTATGATATAATTGATCAGTTTCTAAAAGGTGGCTCTACTGCAGAGTAGAACACTATAATATATCTTTATACATAAGTGCACCGTCAACCCCATTTTTGGTTCAGTTCATTCAGTCCATCCTAAGGTTGCCTGGAAGAGACCGCTGATCGCGATAAGGCCGCCCTTCGTATGTTTTAAAATTCATGTTTTTCTGTCTTTGTAAATGTTTTTGGTGTACAATAAAGAGTTTTTCTATTTCTATTCTTCTATCCGAACGCCTGGCAACACTAGCCATAGCAGAACTGGGGGGCTAGACAAGTTGCATTTTGACATTCAAATCGACAAACAAAATGTATGGAAATGACGCAAGCTTTCGACAAATCGGGCTGTCACTAGTGTCATTTACATACATTTTGTTTGTCGATTCGAATGTCAAAATGCAACTTGTCTAACCCCCCTGTGCAGAAACAAAATCACTAGTTTCAAGCTCCACGGCTGTCATAACTGACACCATACTTAGCGGCCCGAGTTTCTCCGACATGGGAAGTTCGATGGCATTGCGAACATATTTCTACCACCAATTAGGATTTCCCGTTAGTCGCGGAAGTTCTATACAGCTATTGAGAAGCCATAACTGCCTCGTTGGTCTAGTGTTCCCTGCGCTAATGATCCTTGGTTCGATTTCCGGGCCAAGCAAAGAAGTATCAAGGAGACTGGTGAAGTCTTCACGTGACCAGAGGGCTGGCTTGTTTCTAGGAGAACGTATAAGCATTGCTATTCAACGTGGCAAATGTGGCAATGCTGCCAGTCTTCTGGGCTCGTTGCCGGACGACAGTGATGCGGAGGAATTCTTCGACGCTTAGTTCAACAGTATTTTTTTCTCTGTAGGTGTATATAATTGTGTTTTATGTAAACATTATAATTATGTTATTTTGTTGTTTTGTTAATTAATGTAAAAATAAATACATTTACTGTAAAAAAAGAAACAACCAGACAAACAACAATAACCTAAATTAAAAATTTAGAAAACCCCCGACACGAAATGTAATTTGCGATTTTGTGGTGGCGGCCATCTTAGATTTAAAATTTATCATAGCGTATAGTATTCTCCTAGTTAAACCCTTTTATTTGATACCCATATTGAGGAAGTTGTGAATATGATATTCGCTATTTTGTAGCGGCGGCCATCTTGGACCGATTTTCACCAAACATAGCTAAGAACACTCCCGACTAATTCACCTTTCAAATAAAAAAAACAAAATCAAAATCGGTTCATCCGTTCGGGAGCTACGATGCCACAGACAGACACACACACACACACACAGACACGTCAAACTTATAACACCCCGTCGTTTTTGCGTCGGGGGTTAAAAACAAAGCGTAGCAGGTATCATGTGGAAATAACCAATTAATTCATGTAAATGAGAGCACATCAATGCAACACTGAAATGTTAAAATTGTAACTCTAGTGATTGTTGCAAATTGCTACAATCATCACCTCATTTTGTGTCATTGCTTCTCATAACATACCATCACGCCTGTATTCCCCAAAGGGTTAGGCAGAGGTGTGTGTCCATCCACAGTTCGCTCGTATGTTTAGGTCCCATATAATAGGGGGCGAGCCTATTGCCATCAACCGGGCACAAATCCAGACTCCGAGCTGCTACTGGAAATTTCACAGAAAACCAAACAACACTTTGCTCGACCCAGGGATCGAACCCAGGACTTCTAGTGTAGCAGTTGCGCTTGGGACCACTAGGCCAATGAGGCAGTAAAATATTTATAGCATAAGAAATACCTATGTAATCAAAACTTCCATCAGTTTAGTTTGGTCCTAAAGCCGACTGCTATATTAGAGGTTTTGGGTTCAATTTCTAGATTTCTAATTAGGATTTTTCTATGGAATTTTCGCTTGCTTATTGTATGGGCGAACTGTGCGGGTGTAGAGTACACCCTGCTTTTTTCGTTTGTGAGTGAACGGTATTTCGCTTTGATATACATATAATGGATATATATAATATAATAACCCATATACAGTCCCACTGCCGGGGCACGGGACTCCCCTCAGTATGAGAGGGATTAGGCTATAGTCCACCACGCTAGCCTAATGCGGGTTGGCAGACTTCACATGCCGTCGAGATAATCTCTCAGGTATATATACATACATATATATATATTATTATTATATAAATTGAGATAGATATACTAATATATATAATTGATATAGATATACAAAGTGAAATAATTAGTATCGAACAAAAATGATTTTACTTTCATTATCTCAAGTTGTGATCTCTGATGAAAACGAGTTATACCGGCGGTGACCTAATAAAATATGATATCTTTATGTAACAAGTAGATTCAGGTAGCAAAACAATACATACATACATAGTATATTATATACTCACCGCTCTAGTTGTCCAGTTATAACGTAATCGATATTTATTTACTAATTCCGGACGATGTTACTATTTTCATAATTATGATTCTTATTAGACGACGTCTGTGGTCTGATTGGCCTACCGTACTGTTGATCACGAAGTCGTTTCCAACAGGACACAAATATTTTGTGATGGATATAATCATGTACCTATTTAAAAAAAATAGTATCTAAGTAGACAATTGATAATTCAAATTCAAAATATTTTATTTCAATTAGAATGGTCTAATTGAAATAAAATATTTTGAATTTGAATTATCAATTGTCTACTTAGATACTATTTTTTTTCGTCGGGTCGTGCAACTAATTTAACGTTTCAAAAGTACCTATTTATATGGATAAATAGGTACTTTTGAAACGTTAAATTAGTTGCACGGTTCCAAAAAAAAGTGGGTCTTATGGAGAAGAGCCGGCAAGAAACTCCATATATACTCTTTTTTTTTTAAATGTGTGGTAACAGTAACAATTGTTGTGAATAGTAATGAGGATGATGCAGCTTGATGTGTAGTTGTAGATACTATATACTTGTGTGTAGATATACAATTGTCTAATACCCATAGTACAAGCTATGCTTAGTTTGGGACTAGATGGTGCTGCCCAAAATATTCGTTTATTATTTACTAGCGACCCGCCCGGGCTTCGCATGGGTTGGAATTTCTTGTATTTTCTGTACTATAATATGTATGTATTATAAATATAAACCTTCCTCTTCAATCACTCTATCTATTAAAAAACCCACATCAAAATCCGTTGCGTAGTTTTAAAGATTTAAGCATACATAGGAATATAGGGACAGAGAAAGCGACTTTGTTTTATACTATGTAGTGATTATTATCAATAGTCAGTGAATCTTCAATCAACTTGTAATCATTCAATAGATTACGTTTATACTATTCATTGTCTACCAAATTTCAAGAAATCATACAAAAAAGAAAAAGAAAGACTCCGCACTCTGAAAAAAATGTATGGGGAATCAGCAATCACGTCATTAGTCTATTGATTCTGTACGCCACTGTTACGCTGGTGGTCCTCAGTTTTATTCTCAGGTCGAGCAGTGATATTTTTCTATGACATTTTCAGTAGCAGCTGACAACATTCTCGCCCCCCCATCTTACATGGGAGATGGGACTTAAACATATCGGCGAACTCTCGAACGCTAATGATAACATAACGCTATCTACCAAATAAATTCAATAATGGACCAAAATCTTTATGAAATTATGACTCAGCTAATTTAGCGGGAACTTATCAATGACCTGTGAAACATGCCCTAAGCCTCTGCCTGACCCTTTACATACAGGCGTGATGGTATCCTATATTGTGGAGCTTCAGCTTCCTACACAGATTTAAATGTTAGTATTTTACACGAAGAAGAATACTATAATTATTTTTAATAATCAACCCATATACTGTCCCACTGCTGGGCACGGGTCTCCTCTCAGTGTGAGAGGGATTGCCATAGTCTACCACGCCAGCTTAATGCGGGTTGGCAGACTTCACATGCCGTCGAGAAAATCTCTCAGGCATGCAGGTTTCCTCACGATGTTTTCCTTCACCGTTAAAGCGAGTGATAATAACACACATGATTTTGAAAAGTCAGAGGTGCGTGCCTTGGATTCGATCTCGAGACCTTTGACTTGGCAGTCCAGTGGTCATGGCTATCACGGCTAAGAAGAAGACTATTTTTTTTTTTACTAGCCCTCTTTGTCCCTCTGCTGGGGAAAGGCCTACTTTCCCTCCTTCCATGCCGCTCTGTCGGTTGCCTAAAAGATCCAGTCTTACTCATTTTTTTTTTTCGTCTGGAAATGCTTTATGCACCGTCACGCGGTGTATGGGACTCCGCTTTGAAAAGGACGGCTACCCACTAAAACCAGACGGGTGTCCGCCTCATCACCGTTCAGCCGGGGTCACGGGTACGTGTGGAAATTCTTCCGCGACCCCGGCACACGAAGACTACCGTTAGACCTCTACAACCCAATTTCTAGGTCAACATCAAGTTTCTTGCTATGTTTTTTTTAATAAAGTCAATTAATTAATTAAATTATTTTTACAAAATGAACGAATTAGTCTAAAATCAATTCTAATTCAGTCATGACCTGTGGTTTAATTATGAAGATGAGTGGCAGTATTCGACCGGCGGTGTCGAGGCTTCGCTCCACATTCAATACTTGTTTTATATCAACTTCACTTGTACCATTAATGATGTACGATGCTGTTTATGTAATTATTAAGGTAGTATCATAGTTAGATGCTGACGCGATTGGCTGAGCGGGTAAGTACTTGCGCGGCTTAGCGTATAGCGTCAGCATAAAACAAACAACGATTGTCACAGAGTATAGGCGTAGTTGCTGCTTCACGCGGCATAGCACTCTGTCTACGTGCTATTGCTTCTAACTCACTGCTACACGGCGTCTACGCAACGGCTACGGAGCGCCTACGCAGCGTAGTATTGCTTCTACACAACTGCTACGCGGCGTCTACGCAACGGCTACGGAGTGCCTACGCAGCGTAGTATTGCTTCTACACAACTGCTACGCGGCGTCTACGCAACGGCTACCTGACACTCATAAAAACATTCAAATTAATAGCATATACATATTGCAAGCTTTTATCGTTCGTATATCGTATCGCTGTATCACAAAAGATAGCAATAAATACTTACAAACCGATGACTCCATTGTATGTCGACACTAAAATTTTCGTAAGTACTTATAATGTTGCCCATTACTATGTAAATCACAGTTCAATATCCGGTCAAAATGTCAAGGTATAAATAATCTAGAATGAGAATGAAAGTCTAGGACATCTAATATCTTAACTCATCCCAACAAACGCCCATTCTCCGTATACGAACACACAACCCTGGCATTTAACAAAAGGACATTATAATCAAATTCCTTGTGTATGGACAACTATCTATTCAATTCTATTCACATACAAGTGATTATGTAAAAGTTAAATTAAAATTTCATAATTATTCTTGCTCAACATCTTTTCGCTCGCGACTTTGTCTTAGTAGAATCCTAAATTATAATCCTTCTACGATTCAATTTCAAAAATATCTTACTAGTTGTTAAAAGGACATAATATTTATATCGATTTGTTAACTGTTCAAAATTTATATGAATGACTAAGAAAATAAAACTGTATCTCAATAACAAAACGAATGTTTCAGAATGAACGCAGTACAAGGCAACTGTAATTCTGACGTTATTCATTACGTTAATTTCTTTTGTGTTTTCTTCCCGAATTATTTGCTGTTCCCCTCAACGAAAAAACGGACCCGTACCAAAGTAGCCCAGACATAACGTCGTTGAAACCAGTGTCAGATAAAAAATTTTGGATGGGTAAGAACATATCGGGAGTAGGTTAATTCTTAGCCTAATATTCAGAGACGATGCTAAGCGTAAAGTAATGCTTCCGTATGTCAAATTTGTATGACAATTTGACATACGGAAGCCTAAGTTTATGCTTAGCATCGTCTCTGAATATTAGCCTTAGTTCGGGCCCCGAACGAATCATGCTTCCGTAGGTGATACGGAGTAGGAACACTCGGAACGAAGGCCGAAACTACGCGGACTTTATTCCTAGTGAGGCTGTTAACAAGGTGCACAAGCAGAATTATTCTTACAGTTGTCCATTGGGCACATAACGTCATCCATCTATATAACAACACCCACTGCTGAGTGAAGGTCTCTTCTCAATTACTGTTGCCATTATTGTGCAAGTCGCACCCACTGATTCCTCACTGTAACCACAATATCGTAGGGATGTTGAAAAAATATCGATATTATTTTTTCAATGTATCGATATTTTTGAGCGATATTTAATATTTCGATATATCAATGTATCGATATAAAATTCCAAGTATCGAAAAGGTATCAAAATTGATATTTTTTCAGACCAATAAACATTTTTAAGTTAAAAGATTAAAAATTCCCTTTTTTTGGCTGTTTTATGATTTGGTGTTTAAGTTGGCCGATATATCGATATTTTTTTTAAATATCGATACGATATATAGCGATACTTTTTGAATTTCCAACATCCCTACAATATCGGCCGTCAATTCATAAACATGCCTTATAAAAACCGGGGGAAGGGGGGATACAAAACGGGTGGTGGATTAGGCCCCGGGTATACTAGTGGGTTCGATTGACAAGAAGCTTACTACTGTAACTGGTTTTTTTCCAAAACATTTATATTTTATGGAAAAAAACCAAAATTTTCATGCAAAGTTGGTTACACGAACTAATGAACTCGCATTCCCCTTTCTCGTTGTACTTTTTATTTCTGTATATAATTTCTTTGCCTTTACAACACCTTTAGCTGGGTACAGTTATTATCGGGGGAAGGGTTCAAAATTGCATCGTGTCAACTAGCCTTTATCCTGTTTTATTTGACATCCTTAATTTTATTTTTCTGATAAAAAACTTAAATCTAATTTGCTCACGTTTACAATTGAATTAATACTGTTGTGTTTACCTTTAATTTTAAATGCACTCGAGATCATAATTGTATTTTAACAACATTTTAATGCTGTGTGTGTATTTAGTTGGTAAGCCTTAACTAATAAATAAATAAATAATTTATCCGCTAAATGTTATGCAGTATGGTTGTACCCTCCATAACATCAGTAAATAAGCAATGTAAGTAGTCAGTTGAACCAGTTTGCAATTGCTTGTACAATCGATGGCAGATTTCGAGTTAAGTTCCCATTGCGAAATGTACAAAGGAACCGTTCACTTAAAGACGTAATATTGGTAGTGTTTAAGCTGTAGGTACTTGACTGTACACGCGAATTTAGTCACTTATTTGTGTCAATTCAGTTGCTGGCTAAGGCAAGCTGCTTTTGATAATTAATATTGAAGCTTACGTACTTTTGAATATAAAGGACAGAACTGAAAGAATGAATATATAGTATTTTAATATCACTCCCGTATTCCTCCAAACTTTGATAATGATAGATACTAAACACATGGAAGATTTATTTTAGCTAGTTGAAGCATTCTAAAGGAATATTTCGTCATAATCGTAGAATAGTGACAAATTGGCTGTTCTTAATTATGAAACTTTTACTATAGCCCAACAATCAACAATCAACTGTACCCTGATTTTTAACCCCCGACGCAAAAACGACGGGGTGTTATAAGTTTGACGTGTCTGTGTGTGTGTGTATGTGTGTGTGTCTGTCTGTCTGTGGCATCGTAGCGCCCGAACGGATGGACCGATTTTGATTTTGTTTTTTTTATTTGAAAGGTAAATTAGTTGGGAGTGTTCTTAGCTATGTTTGATGAAAATTGGTCCAACATGGCCGCCGCTACAAAATAGCGAATTACATATTTTTTCACAACTCCCTCAATATGGGTATCAAATGAAAGGGCTTAACTAGGAGAATACTATACACTATGATAAATTTCAAATCCAAGATGGCCGCCACCGCAAAATGGCAAATTATATTTCGAGTCGGGGGTTTTCAAAATTTTTAATTTAGGTTAGGTTATGACTACAACACTATTACCAAATTGTGAATTAAAAATCAAATTTAATGGTCTAAAGAAAACAATGGTTTAACAAACAGTCGGACAGACACACTGACTGATTGACAGTATAATATTGTGATCATAATCTCGAGTCCCACTTTTAATTAATTCGAATTATTCTTGTATTCATTTCTTTCGAAGGAGGAAGTATTAAAAAGTGGACTGGCAAGATACAAAATAATATAATTATTATGATGTATGTAATAAAAATGATTTTAGGAAGCAGCCTGGCCCGTAAATGGGGCCTTGTTTTTGGCGGCAGCTTATTTCGGACTCATGCTACCGCACTTGCCATCACTTGTCCTTTGCGTCATGGCCATGGGATCAGGAACATTCAACACGACTATTTCGGGACCCGTAGATGGGACCCAGTTTTTCTATTAGACAGCCATTTACGCTCTTACAATATATTTTGTATCGAGGATTTTTTAAATTTTTAAAAAAAGGGCTCGTGGCTAAGTTATAGCAACGCTGATCAACCGATCTGCAAGGTTAAGCTACGCTTGCCGAGGTCAGTCTATGTATGGGTGACCATTCTTAACACATCAAGACTCCTCCGTGCCTCGGAGAGCACGTAAAGTCCCGGTTCTCATACGAACAACTATGACAATCGTTAGTGGTAGTTAGAAGTCAAAAAGCCTGACGACCAGTCTATTCTTCGAATATCGGTATTGCCCAGAAATTGGGTTGCGGAGGTCTGATGGCAGTCGCTTCTTGTAAAATACTGATATTCAGCCGCATCTGGTTAGACTGGAAGCCGACCCCACCATGGTTGGGAAAAGGCTAGGAAGATGGCTTTTTTAATTTCTTAATTAAGTCTTGTTTGTCGGTAGGAGTTCGACACACCTTCCACCTCTACTGATGGGCATATCCGACCTCTTATAATGGTCCCATACCAAAGCAAACCTACAAACAATGAAAAAGAAAAGATATTATAACACCATCAGACATACATTAGAAAATAGATTATTAGTGCAAAAAAAAAATACTGCCCGCGGAACCCACATTAATTGCGATCGCTTTCGCAACGATTATCATCATTACATACCTACTGTATTTTTTATCTTTTTCTTACACCAACCTACTACTAATTATGTTTATGTAATAACTTATATAACTTACATAATATATCGCAGTTGCATCAAGATGTATTTTTTAAATGACTATATTTCTGTCACATTTAATTGTATTTATTGAAATTAGATGATATCCGCGGTGTTACCGACCTTCAAAATACCACACAAAAATAATCCTTATCTTTTGAACCATGCAAAATATCGAAACGAAACACACGATTACAGTCAAAATTCTCTGAAGTTGTCATTGAAATCAGTTGAGTCGTTTCCGAACCTATTCGAGGCAAACTTTCAGACAGACAAACAGACAAAAATTACCTGCCGAACCGAAGTAGGTCAGCTCGGACAAGGGCAGGAAGATGATGAAACAGGAAAAACTTATAAAAAGTGTCATTTTTGATCTTTTAAAATAGTAGTTATAAATTTCATCTAGATTTTGTCATTATATTTTGAAAGCAAAGACAATTAAGTACAGACAAAGATTGAATATGTTACACTATAAACCTTAGTCACAGTGTAATAACTTTATGCCTTAGTCATCATAATCATATCACTTAAAAGAGGTCTACTGTTGAACAAAGCCTCCGGGAGGGAGGGAGGCTTTGTAGACTATAGGCCTGCATCCAACGACTCCCAGTCCCAGTGATCTTTACCACGTCACCCGAGAACCTTTCTGCCACTCTGTAAACAAATTAACAGATCATTTTGCTTCATCAATAATTCAATACGAACAACTAAATCGTTTGTATTGCCTTCAGGCTTCATTTTGGTCAGAGTATCAGCATTGCCATACAACGTGGCAACGCAGCCAGCCTTCTGGGTACCTTGGCTGTTAGTAATTGAAACTTCAAGACGCCTACCACCTTAGTCACCCGTGACCATGGACGCTGTAAAGGGTCCGAAACGTCGGGATTAAAATAATATCAATATAACGCGATAAAATCTGTAAAAAATAGTTTTATTTCAATGTCTAAGTATTCGCGTAAGTGTCAGAAATCAGTATATCAAAATACTACACTTCGGTCTCCTAGTGCTGTCTGAAATAAACCTGTTTGAACAACTTCCATCTTATGCAACTAATTACAAGGTCTTATAGAACAACGGCTTACATAAAATATCGCTTTAAACTAATAATTTTGAGTAATCTAATCTTACTACACATTAGTATCGAACGATGATAAATTATCGTCGACTCAGCTGGCGTTATGTCGCTATAAATCGTAACGTTTAAATACTATCACGCTTGTATTCTCCGAAGCGTTAGGTAGAGGTGTATGTATATAGGTATATCCATTGTTCGCTGTGTTTTGTTTTAGGTCCCGTGTAATAGGGATGGGTACACTTAAATTTCGCTGGTATGTTTAGGCTGTAATGGCGTCGACCCAAATTATACTGTCCCACTGCTGGGTACGGGTGTCCTCTTTATTACTTACTTATTAGGCTATCTATAATCCACCACGCTGGCCTAAAGCAGGTAAGCAGACTTCACATGCCGTCGAGAAAATCTCTCAGGTTTCCTCACGATGTTTTCTTTCATCGTCAAAAACAGTGATAATTACGTACTGATTTCGAAAAGTCAGAAGTGCGTGTCTAGGATTCGAACTCGAGACCTTTGACTCGAAAGTCCAATGGCGAGCCTATTGCTATTCCTAAACTCCAACGTGCTGCTGAAAAAAATAACAAGTTTGTTCAGTTCCTAATTTGTTCGATCTAGGAATCGAACCCAGTACCTCTTGTGTAGCAGTCAAACTTACGACCACTGTACTAAAAGGCAGTTCAGGTTCGCAGTTAACAAATAACTCATTCATTAAACAACCACATAATTTATTTAAGAACTGTGTTTATCATCTTAATTCACAGTTCCGATGACATAAGAACACGTAAGAAAAATTAACATTTAACCTTTTCATATCGTATTCACTTACAAGTTAACTGCTCACTTTAACTCAATTACCGTAATTAATGTATCACAAATTGAATACCGTATATTAAGCCGCTTTATTTTAAGTTCAAGTTATTAAGGTTTGGTTTGGGATAGTTTTCCGCAATACAACGTCAACAGCGAGTATTATGCGTGTAGATGGAAACTACCTGGTTGTCATCAGTCTAGTGGTCCCAAGCGCTACAGATCCTGGGTTCGATTCCCAGGTCGAGCAGTGTTATTGGGTAAAATTCTTAGAAGTTTAGATTTTGGACTTGTACCGCGTGGCCAACTAGTTCCGCGCAGACTATACCACTATGTTTGACAATGATTCTCGATTCTAGTTTGTTTCGGTGTTTCTTCTCAGAGGTCGCAGGATAGGAAATGCCGTTATATATTTGCAGAGCACAGCATTTGCACAGCATTACATTTTAAACGTGAAAATTACCACTCTTACTTTCATTTGGTCATCTAATACCAAGATAAATGTTTTAGAAACTTTGATTACATTATTTTACTGATTAAAATACATCACATTACATTGATTACTGATGTTTATCATTATCCAACTTAAGAGCACATATTTAAATCAAATATAATCTTGTTTCCGGCAAGACAACTTGTTAATTAATATTTTTTATCTCTGCAAATGTTATGCGGATCCTTTCCCTTGGTGGAATCAGATATGACAATAAATATATACTAATTAGGTTAAATAAAATGTCCCCAACGAGGTCTCTGCTCTCAATGACGATTTTTTTTTCACAGTCGACGTCAGCAACGTCGATTATTAATACAATACAATATCATCATCATCCTCCTGTCCTTATCTCAATTCCAGACGATGACGACGTCACTGGTCTGGTGGTTCGAGTACCGGACTGCTGATTACGAGGTTGTGGGTTCGATTTTCACAAGACACAAACATTTATGTAATGAGTTTAAGTTTTGTGTTTGTCTGGGTATTTCATAAGTATTTATTTACAAATAAAAATTATATAAGTATTATATCCATTATCTAGTACAAGCTCAGCTTAGTTTGGGACTAAATGGTGCTGTGTAAAATGTCCCAAGATATTTATTTATATTCACTTGCGGTACACGCAGTATGTCTTTTACTTCCATACATCTCTATTAGCCATCACCTCGTCATTCATTTTGTAGGTAGACAAGTCCTTCCATATTTTCTTTGGTCTCCCTCTTCCCTTATATCCATCCACATTCATACTCAAAACCTTTCTAAATAACCTAACCTAAATTAAAAATTTAGAAAACCCCCGAGACGAATGTATTTTGCCATTTTGTGGTGGCGGCCATCTTGGATTTGAAATTTATCATAGTGTATAGTATTCTCCTAGTTAAGCCCTTTCATTTGATACCCATATTGAGGGAGTTGTGAAAAAATATATAATTCGCTATTTAGTGCCGGCGGCCATTTTGGACCGATTTTCATCAAACATAGTTAAGAACACTCCGGACTAATGCACCTTTCAAATAAAAAAAAAACAAAATCAAAATCGGTTCATCCGTTGGAGAGCTACGATGCCACAGACAGACACACACACACACACACACACACACACACACACACACACAGACACGTCAAACTTATAACACCCCGTAGTTTTTGCGTCGGGGGTTAATAAATAATAAATATATCTGTTTATTGTATACTAGCTTTCCGCCAGCGGCTTCGCTTGCGTGGTCTTGATAACTTTTTAACCCCCGACGCCCGACGGGGTGTTATAAGTTTGACGTGTCTGTGTGTGTGTCTGTCTGTGGCATCGTAGCTCCCGAACGGATGAATCGATTTTGATTTTGTTTTTTTTATTTGAAAGGTGAATTAGTCGGGAGTGTTCTTAGCTATGTTTTATGAAAATCGGTCCAAGATGGCCGCCGCTACAAAATAGCGAATAACATATTTTTTCACAACTCCCTCAATATGGGTATCAAATGGAAGGGCTTAACTAGGAGAATACTATACACTATGATAAATTTCAAATCCAAGATGGCCGCTGCCACAAAATGGCAAATTACATTTCGTGTCGGGGGTTTTCTAAATTTTTAATTTATGTTAGGATAGGTTATTCCCCCCGTTTTTGCAACATTTTTTATTGCTACTCCATTCCTATTAGTCGTAGCGTGATGGTATAGCCTTCTCCGATAAATAAAAGACATGCATAAGTGCGTAATACAGTTAAAAACTAATGTAATGGATCTTAAATCTGGCTACTTTTATGTGTTAATTGCTTTTTACAATTAATTGGTTTTATGATGATTGTTGCAACAAAAGCGTATATAATCTTTTGCAATCCCGTCTAAATTAATTAAAATACTTTCTACTTTATTACGATGTTTACGCATTTATTTTTTACGCAAGGAAATTTCCTTATTACCCTTTTTCGAATGGATCTGTCGATCTAGACTGCCACATTTTATTTGGAATTTTAGCAAATAGGGTAGTGGACTGGAGTTTAATTTACTATTGTTTATATTCATAACCCTGTACATAGATAGAATATACACGGAATATACGAAAATAGGGTACACAGATGGCTCAATAACTTAAGGAGTTTACTCAAAATCGAACCAATTCTGGAACAGCTTAGGTAAACTCACCACGGTCTTTCAGGCTGAGATGAGGATTAATTATAAAAAAAAATCGATACTTGATTTTATTTGCGTTGATTACATACCATCACGCCTGTATTCCCCGAAGGGGTAGGCAGAGGCGTACTAATGTACACCCACTTTTCGCCGGTATGCTTAGGTCCCATGTAATAGGCGGCGAGCATATTGCCATCAACCGGGCACAAATCCAGACTCGGAGCTGTTACTGGGAATTACACAGAAAACCCAACAACACTTTGATAGTCCCAGCGATCGAACCCAGGACCTCTAGCGTAGCAGTCACGCTTGGGACCACTAGACCAACGATGCAGTTAACAGCAGCAGGCAGCAATTTACGTTAATTGTTGATAGGTAATTATTTTCGTCACTATTTAAGGATTTTAAAAAACTGGCAACCCATGTAATGTCAGTTTAGTCTCCGAGAAAAAAGAATAGACTTTTATGTAGAACGATTCAACGTAAGTCTTTATTATTAGTCTGTTAGTGTCACAGGAGCTCTTCAGAGATCAAGGATTTCCCTCAGATCCTACTCGAATCCGCTTATTGGAGCCATCGTCGGTTCAGACGGTGAACTTCCCAAGTCAGCCAACAGGCCACAGCTCATTGAAGTCTGTCTGCGCCAAACCTAATAGCCTCAACCTTTACCATTCTTCGTAGGAAACCCATGCTCAGCAGTAGAATATGTAAATCTTACTAATATTATAAAGACCAAAGTTCGTAAGTTTGGATGTTTGTTGCTCTTATACGGCAAAACGGCTGAACCGATTTGGCTGAAAGTTGAAATAGTGATGGCTTATACCTCGCATTAGGACGTAGGCTCTATTTTAATCCCGAAAAATTCACAGTTCTTACGGGAAACGGGTTCAAAGTTCCTAACTCCACGCGGACAAAGCCGCGGACAAAAGCTAGTACGTTAAAAATGATGCTAACAGCATAGAAAGGCAAGAACTACTGTACTATAGCCCCCGCAGAACTAGTTGGCTGCGGCTTAGGTAGGGACGGGGTGAGGCGGCGATTTACTGTGAACGAAAACAAGCGCCCCAGCCCCTCCGTCCCGCCGCTCACATACCTAAGGCGCGGCCAACTAGTTCCGCGCAGACTATAACACCACAATCCTTCTAGTAATAGGATACTATAACAGGTTATATAACTTCACAGATGGTCGGGATACTTCGTAATAGTTACGCGCACAGTAATCTACAACGTAACATATAATAACAACAGAAGCCTATGCATTATGCGCAACACCTGCGCCGGCGCAGCGGCTTGTATTCGAATCATTGATTTTGCACGGACATGAAATTGAAATCTCTTCATCTTTTCGGAAGCTACAACGTCACAGATAGACACACAAAATACGGTTTCTGTTATTGTAAACGTAATACTTATTATACCTACTTTATACGACTACTACGCTTGTGGTCCTAGGTTCGATTCCCAGGTCGAGCAGTGCAACCTATTTGGTTTTTCTATGAAATACTCAGTTCGGAGCAACAGCTCGGAGTTTGGATTTGTGCCCGGTTGATGGCAATAGGCTCGCACCTATTATATGGGACTTAAACTGTGGGTGTACATTGGTACACTTCTGCCTAACCCTTTGGGGAATACAGTCGTGATGGTATGTTCCATGTACCTACTTACATCTACGTTCCACCTGTCCGAGTCGTGACTCTATCATTTAATTATAGGCGCGTAGAAAGTGCGCACGAGTCTATTCCGGCAGCCGACGCGAGCGCTGGCGGAGAAGGCCGGAACTAACGCCGATAGATCTCTGCCGATTTACATCGTCTAATAATTGTTTTAGTAAGTGTTTTAATAATTAATGGTCTAATAATTAAGACATTGTACTAGGACAGGACTACTTATAAGTTCTTAACAAATGCCTTTTCATGCGCGAAAATGTAGCATAATTTTTGAACTGCATTAAGATTACTGCGACCTAAGAGTACTGCGACCGGCCTAAATCTACCAGTGAACTATAAGATATAGGTACCGAAGAACACTTTTGATTGTTTGGTATGCAATAAAAATACACACTAGAAAGAGCAATTTCGCACGCGCAAGTCCGGGGTTCGATGATTGATCAAAGTAATATTGAATTGATAATTTCTCAGCATTAAATCAGTGTCAGCCTAGGGTATGACCACTGGACTGCCAAGTCAAAGGTCTCGAGTTCGAATTCAAAGCACGCACCTCTGACTTTTCGAAATCATATGCGTAATTATCACTCGCTTTAACGGTGAAGGAAAACATCGTAAGGAAACCTGCATGCCTGAGAGATATTCTCGACGGCATGGGAAGTCTGCCAACCCGCATTAGGCCAGCGTGGTAGACTATAGCCTAATCCCTCTCATACTGAGAGGAGACCCGTGCCCAGCAATGGGACAATTAATGGACTGATGATGAACTTCTTAGCAGCAGCTCAGTTTTTGGCTTGCATGCGTTGATGGGCTCGCCTCGTATTACATGGGACCTAAACATACCGGCGAACTGTGGGTGTACTTTAGTACACATCTGCCTAACCCTACGGGGAATACAGGCGTAATGGTATGTTATGTTCTGTTTCTATTTCAACTCTGGTATCCGAAGTAAGATACAACTTGTAAATGTACTTCGAGTACCGTCCGGTACTCGAACCATATAATCGTGCTGATCACAAGGTCGTGGGTTCAATTCCCACAAGACACAAACATTTATGTGATGAACTTAGGTTGTCTGGGTGTTTCTTATATATTATAAGTGTGCATTTACAAAACAAAAAGTATATAAGTATTATATCCATTGTCTAGTACCCATAGTACAAGCTCTGCTTAGTTTGGGACTAGATGGTGCTGTGTAAAAATGTCCCAAGATATTTATTATTTGAATTCATGGAATACATATCGTACGAAAATCATGTTTAAAATCGAAATTAATTTACGCCAAACTATCAAAACATAATTATCAAGTCGCCAAGTTTCATAAGACAAAAATTTTATACACGCTCTCAATTTGGCAATTATGTATGTAGAAAGTTACATTGAAGTTTATTTTTATACATTCTATGTAATAATGTGAATAAGTGCTATATTACAAAATGCGTTATTTTATAAGAATTAAGGTCCTGCTTATTTCTTTAAGTAGGCAGGTTGACCTTAATCTAAAGAGGAAAGATTTGATTGTTTGTTTGTATTGAATAGGCTCCAAAACTACTGGACCGATTTGAAAATATCTTTCAGTGTTAGATGGCCCATTTATCGGGGACGGCTATAGAGTACATACCATCACACTACGCCTAATAGCAGCAGAGTAGCAATAAAACATTTTGCAAAAATGGGGAAAAAATTATAAGACCACGCGGGCGAAGCCGCTGGCGAAAAGCTAGTACCGTATATCTAATATAAATTATGAGAAGTAGCAAGTAGAAGTGTATCAAGGAAGGAGGACTATTTACCTATCATTGATTGATTGATGACGAAGTCTGTGGTCTTCTGGTTTGAGTACCGGACTGCTGATCACAAGGTCGTGGGTTCGATTCCCACAAGACAAACATTTATGTGATGAACTTAGGTGTTTGTGTTTGTCTGGGTGTTTCTTATATATATATTATAAGTATGTATTTACAAAAAACTATATAAGTATAACCTATATCCATTGTCTAGCACCCATAGTACAAGCTTTGCTTAGTTTGGGACTAGATAGTGCTGTGTAAAAAATGTCCCAAGATATTTAGATATTTATCATTCCATTCAGAAACGCAATCTAATTACTCGTTGCTAAGTTCCGGTTGGCTGAAACAAACTGGTCCTTGCATCCAGAAACGCAAGATATCAAAATTGCTAAAGACTCGAAACAGAATATACAAATATAAATATATTACGAAATATAAAATCGTTCCCCATCCAAAATCGTCTTTAGTCTTTTGGTATGCATATCAACTGCGTCTCGTGGAGTTGTAAGCAAGTATAAAGTTACCAGCAAAAGAATTTAACCTAATTAAATTGTTTAACGCCACCGAATGATTATAATCATTAATTGTTCTACAAATTCCGCGTGGTTACGCATAAGAGTACGCTATCAGTATGCACTGAAGGCATTTATTATACACACTTGTGCTTTTCTTAATAGCTAAAGTCTCGACTACGTGCAAAGCTAAGCGAAAAATATACGTTAGGTACTTGTAAATCTGGGCTTATAATGCCACACGGTCCCTGTATTGGGTTTTTGTAAAATATGGCGACATATTGCACGGTTTCTTTAAATTGATTCTATGGAGAAGACTGCCGTCGCTCGCGCTTGTAAGTGCGACTGCTACAATCAAAGTCGTGGCTTCGATTTCTAGGACGTGCAAAGTCTTATTGGGTTTTTCTATGAGACTCTCAGTAGCAGCTCGGAGTAAGATTTGTGCCCGGATAGTGACAATAAGCTTGCCCTCTATTACATGGAACCTAATGCCGGCGAACTTTAGTTGTCAAATATAACCCTTTGGAGACAGACAGGAAGGCTAGACAAGTTGCATTTTGACATTCGAATCGACAAACAAAATGTATGGAAATGACACAAGCATTTGACAAATCTGAAAGCTGAAACTAATGTCATTTCCATACATTTTTTTGGAAATGACATTAGTGACAACTTGTCTAGCCCCCCAGGCAAGATGATTAGTCTATGGAAAAGAAAAATCTGAATCCTACGAAGATCTCCAAAAAGAAAAGAAATAAGAGTAATTACATTCTCGCTTTTTCGAGGAGACAAACGCTGATACTTAGTTAAAATCCTTTAAGGATCTTTAGCTGCAATAAAACAATAACATAATCCTATCAGATAGAGGTGTTGCCAAGGAATTGATTTCTATTTTAAAATTCTCGGTACGAGCTCTACTGAAAATGCGATAAAATTATCGCTTAGCTTTATCTGGAGTCGTTCTTAAGCATTTAAATAATTGGGTTATGAAACTCATTGGTGCGAACACGTTATTACCTGTTACATGCTTAATTGTTCCCCGGTTTAATTAGCAGTACAATTTGAACAAATGGGATGGATTGTTTAAATGTTAAGCATGGTTGACTTGATTTGTATGAAACAATCATTTTTATTTAGAGACATTTGCCAGTTGACGACAAAATATCAGCAAACAGAAGCTATTCATCAGTGTACCTTTGCTTAACCCTGCGTCTACGATACTCAATACTCAATATTTTTTGCATGCTGCATTGCAGTTTAGGCGGTATGGAATTAATTCATCATCAACGCATATACTGTCCCACTGCTGGCTACGGGTCTCCTCTCCAGTATGAGAGGGGTTAGGCTATAATCCACCACGCTAGCCTATTGCGGGTCGGAGACTTCATTCACATGCCGTCGAGAAAATCTCTCAGGCATGCAGGTTTCCAGTGGCGGCGTAAGACCTAAATTTTATGTGGGCAAAATTCATTTTGCGGGGCCCTCTGCCAGCGCAAGATTTGCATAATTTTTCGGGGCGCGAGGCCCCCTGGGTCGCGAGGCCGTAGGCGGTGGCCCACGTCGCCCACGCCTTACGCCGCCACTGCAGGTTTCCTCACAATGTTTTCCTTCACCATTAAAGCGCAATATAATTACGCACATAATTTCGAAAAGTCAGAGGTTCGTGCCTTGGATTCGAACCTTTGACTTGGCAGTCCAGTGGTATCCCTAGGCTATCATTGCTTACATTTAATTAGGTCGCCTATACTGGACCCCGTTGGGCACAGAAATATAGCATTAATATTATAATATAGATACCTAGGGTATTTATATCTCCTCAGTAAAGGGCACGGGTTTGTTGTTCGGTGCTTTATGCCAATCAAAGCCTATCTTAGGTTCCCAGTTGACAGCTAAATGATCTATGAGAATTTTATGCATACCAAAAAAGAGGGTCTAGTTACATATTATGTCTGATAATTGGGTCGTCATTGGAGATTTCTCTTCATTCGCTAATACCATCCTTGAAAACCATTAATTAGGACATGCAAAGGAGCACCGAGACCGTTGTTGATAGCGCCTTCGCCTAATTTCACGCTAAAATGTTAATTTCCACACAGTCAACACGCAAAATACTTCATTCATACAACAACTTAACTACATAATCAGAAATGCGTGACAAAAAAACGCATTACACGAGAAAACAATGTCATTTCCCTTTCGAATTAACTAACGAGTTCCATTTGAAATAGTTTTATTATCTTACTGTATGCGTTACATTTATTTCTAATTCACACTTCCGTTCCTCGGCCCAGTTCTTGGCAAAAGTGGAACCGTGTCGGGATGGCATCGCAATCCAACCTTGGATCATTGTTATTCAGATAAAAAACACACATGTCGCCTTTATTACTATGTTTTTAAAGTTTATAATCAGCTGGAGAGTTTGTATCCAATGGTAAATTTATAATTTTGCTGTTACGCAATGCATTCTTCGTTACGCGTGATGATCAGTGATCAAAGTCAGTTTGCGTATGATTGTTATAATTTATAACATACATACTTTTTTAATAATAGAAGTAGCCTTAGTTATTATATGACATACAGTTTTAATAGAATAAGAAATACCGTCAACAAATCGCTCGTCATAAAAGCATACCTAGTCTAAGATATTTCAGACACATTTTTTTGTGTTGCAGATGTTCAGTCATCTCCTCATCCATCCATCATCACTTACTGTACTTAGTTGTTTTATAGGAAATCCAATAATTAGGTATTTGAACATAATATGACTAAATAGGTATATTATGATAGATTTAATTTTAATTCGGACCGCCAGCTTTTACGTCAACATAGTTTTAAGTGAAGGCCAACAATAGGTAGGCCAACCATTCATGTATATCGAATTCATCGTACATAACACAGCCCTAGCTATGCGCTCGGGAACAATGTCTTTGAGCGGGTCGACGCCGCTCCAATCAGGGCGCTCGCCGTCCAGGGGTGGCAGCGTAAACTTTGCGAGGAAATTCAATTAAACTTGAGCGCCCGTCTCTTATCTGATGACTCCGTGGAGAGGCCTGTACGTAACGAGATGAAGTAGGGCTGTCAGTTTTTAGACATTCGATTTATGCAAACCATTTAAGAAGACGTTTAATGATCAAAAGTGTCTTTCAGAGATTTAGAAGTGTTATTATATCGGTTTTCCCAATTGATCCTTATAAAATAATGCTTTTCAGCTGCATTTATTTATACTAGAAGCCGGCAAAAGCTTGTTCTAGCCTAAACATACGTTAATAGTAGACAGAAGCCCAAAAAGCATTACAACCAGTCTATCCTTAGAATATCGGTATTGCTTTAAAACTGGAAGCCGACCCCAACTTGTTTAGGAAAAGGCTTCGATGACGTTTAGACCAAGCAGTTGTAGATACAAGAGCAGATGAATATAATTATTAAAAACCCACGCAGGCGAAACCGGGGATCATAATTGCATACCATGAGCTTTTACTATAATTATAGCGTAGTTTTTTTTACGTCAGTTTAATTATTAACAATGACGAAGTAAACATTACTGTATAAACGTAAAGACATACGAATTCCCACAGATCTGACGGTGGCCATTATGTTACGTGAACAAGTGAACATGACAACGTATTACAGATGAAGGTTTTACTTTAAACAAGTAAAACTACAGCGTATTCATCGCGTTGAACCGACTTTGATAACATAGGGAATATGCGTCTGACTTAAAAAAAGGTCAAATATATTTTTTTATGAACTTTATCGTTTTAGAATTATGTCTATGTAGATATTTTTTTATATTATTTCTTTTTTGATGAGAAAATAATTATTAAAAAGTCCAAAAAAACTGTTGGAAATTCAAATCACTTGAAACGCTACACTATCGGTCAAATGGAATATGACGTCAAAGTCTACTAAAACAGTGTCTGTTGTACGTGGTTGTTTGGTTGAGAGAACGTAGACTTTGACGTCTCGGCAAGCGCGCCAAAATCGCGGGTGTTTAAAATGCCAATATCTGTCTCATAATTTAATAAATTTTTTTTGTTACTTAATTTTAGTTTTAAGGCGCTGGATTTTTTTTTACGGCTACATAACGATATAAAGTATCGTTTAAAAAAAAAAAAAAAAAATGTGCATATTCCCTAATAGACTTGATATTATTATTAGATAGATTGTGTCAAAATTTCCTTTGTGATGTGAATAAAAACAGGGGAACAGCTGATATCTGTATAGTTAATAACGCAAATCCAGTATTTCTCAAAGTAACCGATGACTCCCCCTTGTGATCACGCTGGAGGATTTCAGGAGGACAATAGGAGACTCAAACGATGCACGCTAAAAATTGTACTTGCAATATTTTTTTATGTCAGCTACAGAATTGGTAAGTTGAAAAAAACTACGTAAAAAACATTAGTTACCTACCTATGAGCCTGTAATAAGTCAGACCTAAAAACAAAATAATGTTATTTTTCCCTTCCTTCTTCTTTTTAGTTCCTATAGTATTTAAACTTTACAGATAAATTCATAGGTTTACAATGTAGATAATATTCTTGTCTTGCGTGTAAGCCTTATGTAGCAAGTCTAGCTATCATCTTAGGTATTATGGACGGGGAATCTTAAGTAACTCAGGTAAATGCGTAATGCGTAATTCAGAAGTTTTATCGTTCTATCGCGCGATCGATAAAGATAAACTGATGAAAGTTACCGATTATGTTCAAGTAGGTGTTTTCTTACAAAACTTGTATTCTAAGGTACACAGTTCGCCGGCATATATAAGGGGGGGGGGGGATATATATACCATCAACCGGGCACAAACCCAGACTCCGAGCTACTGCTAGGATCCAATATGGCAAGTAGATATTTATACTCTCTGCCAAATAGGAGACAGAGGTGGAAATATGTAAGTATGTAGCAAATGCAGCTTTCCAAGTATGCACTACCCTACGAAGTATTACTAACTAGCTTTCCGCCAGCGGCTTCGCTCGCGTGGTCTGGGTAGTACTTATAAATATTATATGTTGACGACGTAATTATCTTCTAAAAACAAATCTATCCCACGGGAACCATACATTGTACCGGGATAAAAAGATACTAAATTAAAAATTTGCATCCGTTCAGTAAATATGATGCCACAGACAGACACACACATACACACACACACACACAGACAGACACGTCAAACTTATAACACCCCGTCGTTTTTGCGTCGGGGGTTAGCCTAGGTGCTATTCCAGACTATAATCTATCTCTGTGCCAAATTTCAGATCCGTTCAGTTACAGTAGTTGTTGCGTGAAAGAGCAACAAATATCTATCCAACCAAACTTTCACATTTATAATATTAGTAGGATGAATTCTTTCAAGACAGATCATTGGCAACCCTAGAGTGTGAGCCAATAACGTCTAAATCCCCATCCCTCTGAAGCGTACCGTCAAGCGCGACTCTAGTAACCGCTAAGCTCGACCTGTGACTTTATCGCTACCTCCCTGTATACATCTTCCTTCGCATATATGCCATTCACCGTTCAAATTTCAACCTTAACGTTGGAATATTACAGCTGAATATATTAATTCGGTGTAAGTATATTTTAGTGGGACATAATCAAGGGTACTCTGGTAGGTACAGATAACTTTGTAAACGTTTAAAGTACAATTTAAAGGCGTTACGTTTGGGGGTTTTGTAAATGAGTATTATAGTGGATCTGGAAAGGAGGTATTATATTTTTTTTTAAATAAACAGCTGTATGAATAAAGCATATACATATACCTGTATATATAATAATAATAAGTTTATTTTATTTCCAAATAATCAACCCATATATTGTCCCACTGCTGGACACGGGTCTCCTCTCAGTATGAGAGGGATTAGGCTATAGTCCACCACGCTAGCCTGATGCGGGTTGGCAGACTTCACACGCCGTTGAGAAAATCTCTCAGGCATGCAGGTTTCCTCACGATGTTTTCCTTCACCGTTAAAGCGAGTGATAATTACGCACATGATTTCGAAAAGTCAGAGGCCTTGGATTCGAACTCGAGACCTTTGACTTGGCAGTCCAGTGGTCATACCCCTAAGCTATCACTGCTCTTTCCAAAAGTACATTATTTTTACAAAAATATAGTGTCTAGTATTTGAACAATTGAGCCCTGGTCGTGTGAAAATAGAGGAAAACGTATTTACCCAGATTTTTGTGCGTGAAAATACGGAGAAAATGAATTTTCCCATAAAATTGGCGCAAATTCAAAACCCAGGCTACTACTGAGAATTTCATAAAAAAACTACCCATTTACACTTGTTTAAACTGGAAATGGAACCAAAAGCGTTGTCGTCACGCTCACGAACACTGGGATAATGACATAGAAAATAGGTAGATATCAAGATCCACACCTATATAGGTACTGTCTGCCTCGTTGGTCTAGTGATCCCAAGCGGTCACGCTTGAGGTCCTGGGTTCGATTCCCGGGTCGAACAAAATGTTGTTGGGTTTTCGCATTTCGGACTCTGGATTTGTGCCCGGTTGATGGCAATAGACTCGCGCCATATTACATGGGACCAAGGGACATAGCTCTGCCTAACCCCTTTTGGGAATAGAGGCATGATGGTATGTTATGTATAGTCGACAACAAAATTGCTTTACCACCCTTAGAGTGAATGTCGTTTGCATATTACAAAACAACAGTCTATTTTTGCTTACATTACTAATACATGACAGATTGATAATGAGCCTTAGTAAATTTATTTTGGACGGAAGTTTTTGTCAAAAGTGATAAAGCAATTTTATGGTCGACTATTATGTCTTAATTATTAGTCAATTAATTATTAAAATACTTCCTAAAACAATGATTAGACGATGTAAATCGGCAGAGATCTTTCTCTAGAGTGTAAAGCAATTGTATGATCGATGATTTTCAATTTCAGTGGAATAATTTCATGGTACACAGTGCGAGTGACGTAAGACGCGGGCAGTGCGGCAGGCCGATAACTGGGCCCGTCACCCTCCGCTCACAAGGACCACTCCCTCCCACGTCCCACGGGACAGCTGTGTACAAGTAGATATGTTTTGACTGACTGGATGCAAATCACAGTTTAGAACCTTTGCAAATATTAAAACCACTAGCTTCCGCCAGCGGCTTCGCCCGCGTGATCTTATATTTTTTTTCTTTCCCCGATAAAAGGGCTATTTAATCTAACACTGAAATATTTTTTCAAATTAGTTCAGTAGTTTCGGAGCCTATTCAATACTAACAAACAAACAATCAAATCTTTCTTCTTCATAATATTAGTATAGAAGTATAGATAATTATTTACTGAGAAAAAACATTGTAGCTACATAGTTTAAATAAGGAAGGTTTTTTTCAGGGAGACTAAATACACGGTAAGACCACAGTATAGTTACTACGGTAAAACGGCACTTCGCAAATCCCAAAAACTATTTTATACCGCCAGCGGCTTCACCCCCGTGGTCTTATAAATTTTTTCCACCGTGCTTGCAACATTTTTCATTGTTACTCCGATCCTTTTAGTCGTAGCGTGATGGTATATAGCATATTGTCTTCCCCGATAAAAGGGCTATCTAACACTAAAAGAATTTTTCAAATCAGTCCAGTAGTTTCTACGGTAAGACCACAGTATAGTTACTACGGTAAGACGGTACTTGGCAAAGCCCAAAAACTATTTTAATTTTTTTCATGCTCGTGACTGTGCCTGCCATAGTTTTTTAGAGAAAATACAAAATGTATATAAAGAAAACTTCGTTCACTCTGTACCTCTGTACTCAACCATAAGTTCTATCGAATGGCTTTCGATAGGTTTTTTACGCATCGAAACGCTGTAATCTCATAGAAGATTTTAGTTCCTAACGTAACCGCTAGAGGCGCTGCGAGGGTTTTCCATACAAAATTATTTTACGGCGTCGTTAGCGAGTCTAGTGAGAAAAACTCATGGTCGAGGCACTGATTTACGTAGCCAAAACCCCACCATTTAGGCAGTCATCATAAGTCGTGAATGCATTATTAGTTAATTAATTATTACCGTCAACTTAATTATCTCTTTTACACAGCAACCACAACTATCAGTCGATGACAGTAACATCAATGAATTTATATTAAACTAAAACCCATATTAAATTCGATGTCAATTTCCCGAAAAGAGGCTTTCATTCGAAAAACCGCATCGCTAAGCTACGGTCGAGAGTTAAACGATGTAAGTGACATTCCAATTTGAAACGATTTTGTTAACCAATCCTTTCATTTTAGGTGATGTAAGGTCGATTTTTGTGTGTATATGAGTGGATTTAGACTGTTTGTAAAGTTAGTAAAAGTGGGCGGGAAAAATGGGAAAATGGTGACAGGGCTGAGAGCCGTGATAGCGCTATGGAAGCGTGGTGGGTATCCAAAAGGGTTGTCTCGTCGCAATATTTTACTTATTGTAATTTTAAAAATACTTTGTATACAAGGTGGAAGGGACATCGACGCACATCCGAATACCATTAGTTCAGTCTTACATTATTCTGGACCGCCCTGCGTTGAAATTTTCCGTAACTTTTTTCATCAATTTTTCAATTTATTCTGCAGTTTTTTTTACTTGAAAGTGTAAAAAAACATGATTTCTATGTATCCAAATTTAGATTTATAATTAAAAAATCATTATTTGATTTATTTCGGATCGCGCACGCGACAACATTGACCGCGAAGCGTTATAATCGTGTTTTTAGCAACAGACTGCGCGCAAAAATGTCAATATCTGTAATATCCGATCATTTTCTACATGAATGACCTAGGTAATTTTATTTTTGACCTTGACTGAAAGCTTGTCACGACGTTTGTGCGTCGATGTCCCTTCCACCTTGTATTTGGTACTAGTGCTAAAAGGCTGAATCGACTTAAAAGTATTTTGTTCACTATAACGAAACACAAATTAGACTCCACAAAAGCTCATAAAAGTGTACGTAATATGTAAGTAATATACTGAAGTGTAACACACTACTGCTTACCCGCATTAATTACTTATACTTAGTCTATTATAAACTGTAGCTTCCTTCTTACAAAAAGGAACCGTGCCTAACTGTGATGGTCTAGATTTTTAATTATTTTGTTCGTCAACCCTAGTGTATCTAGCAGCGGTTGAATGAAAGAATAAAAAAACCCTGCTACCATATTGGCCCCGCAAGTTCAATTAAAGCGAGCCTTGCGGCCCCTATTGTGTCAGCTTCCATTCATTCGGATTTATTTCGCATATTCGTTTCACACGTCAATAATTTTCTTCATTATTTTCATAATAATGTGTGCCTGGGTGCCATTTTGAAAATTTTATCGCGTTACGCTTGTGGATTTAAAATTGGAATGTGCGTCGTTCTTTTGTTTTGATAGTTGGCGTAATTTTATTTGGTAAAGCCGTGGTCAGCCTTGCAGTAAATAAAATAGACGATGTTCGCAATTACATACCTACTTATATAGGATCGCATTTTTAGTAATACGGAATTTAAAATGTTATCCTATTTACAGATGGATCGTTATCGTTAAGTACCTACTTCACTAATAGGTAAAATTAAATAAATAATATGAATATCGTGGGACATTTTACACAAATGTTGAATGTAAGACTTTTGAAAAAGAAAATGGATCGTCCTAATTTCAGGGCCCACACAATACTAGTCGTTGTTAATTGTTAAAATTACGTCGTCGGTCGGGTCCTAGGTAGGTATATTTTGAGAAGTGCTGTTATAAAAGGTACCGGTCTACAAGTCATTGCAACCACAGACTATAATAAAATGTGTGAAGGGAATACGGAACTCTATAATAAGATCATTTCTTCATGACAACCGATCGAATTGCTCAATGTAACACACTCGATAACTATTATGCAATGTTAATAATAAATAATGTTTAAGATAATGAAATTTATGACGTAATCTGTTTAGTGTGGTTATAGATACGCTCACGAGTCTGGTAATAATATATTTTAGGTATTGGTACGTCATAGTACTTATGTCCCAAAAAGTTGAAGAAATTCCTACATAATAAAATTATACTGTAGGTGTCTAGCTGTCGCCCCTCTTTATCTACATCTACACTAATATTATAAAGAGGAAATATTTGTATTTTTTTATGTAACGAATAAACTCAAAAAGTACTGGACCGATTTGAAAAATTCTTTCCAATAGCCTATTTATCGGGGAAGGCTATAGGCTATATATCATCACGCTACGACTAATAGGAGCGGAGTAGTAATCTATATCTATACTAATATTATAAAGAGGAAAGATTTGTTTGTTTGTTTGTTTGTTTGTAATGAATAGGCTCCGAAACTACTGGACCGATTTCAAAAATTCTTTCACCTTTGGAAAGCTACATTATCCCCGAGTAACATAGGCTATATATCATCACGCTACGACTAATAGGAGCGGAGTAGTAATGAAAAATGTAGCAAAAACGGGGAAAAAATTATAAAACCACGCGGGCGAAGCCGCTGGCGGGAAGCTAGTAATTAATAAAACAATACTTTTCTCAAATAGGAACTTACAGTTCTCGCCAAACTTATTGTCCGGGTTGATGTTGGCACGACCTAACTTTAACCCGGCCGTAAAATTCGGAGAAACAAAAATGTTGGAATAGAATGATTTAGAACGACAGCCTAAGATTTGAGCTTTCGTGTTTATTTATTACAATCTAATATTTTTCTTTCTCGGATTTTTACGGTTGTGCCAACTTCAACCCGGACAACAAGTTTGGCGAGAACTGTACTCAGGGCCTGTTTCACTACCTCCTAGTAAGTTCCTGTTAAATTACTTGGCAGATAGGCAATTTCATATAAGTTTAGTTCTATTTTTTAATTTATCCAGCGAACAGCGTCTATCAGACATGGTGTAAGTCTCTCCAGAATTTACTATAGGTACTTTTCTCTGATAAAACTGGGGATGGGAAAATAAATGGTGAAGTTACTGATACACCGCCATCTATTGGACATCAAAAGCTTGAAGTTCTTTGATAAGAGCTGCCAGCGTGTAGGAACCTAAGTAAAAAAATCGTAACGTTAGTAAAAGGTTCAATAATAGTCCTTCCTTCCTTCGTTCAATAAAAGTCCTTTTAAAATATTATAGAGTAGTATCGCACAAAACAGACAAACACACACAGGGCAAAATTATTTGTAATTTTTTTTCATGTGAAATGTCATATCTGATGTCTAGGTACATTTCTTGTCAATGTTGTCATTGTTGTCAATCGGTCGATGATCTCGATCTGCGGTCCCTGCTCTGCCGATTGTCGTGTCGTTTAGTTTAGCTCAGTTTAGCTGTTCTTGTTCTTCTTTCACTTGTCACAATGTTTTTTTGGAATTCGAACTGTAAATTGTAGAGTACCTACAAACATAAATAAAACAAAAACGAAGCCACATTTACTTACTGCTGACTCCACTGGATGCAAAGGTAAGACGTTAACAAATCCATAGAACAAGTTTATAGAAACATTTATAAATACAAAACACCGGTAACCGGTTGTAAGATAATTACATATTGATTATAATTTACATTTATTTTCAGAAAGATAAACAAAACTAGCACACCATGAGTACCAAAAAGCCGCTCTCAAGAGGTGAAAAACTGAGAAATGATAGAAGAACAAATAATGAAAGAACATCATCCCCTTCCGTGAGTTTTAGTTGAATTTACTTCATTAAGGTTTTAATGTCTATCTTTAAAACCTTTGTGGTTTCATCAGCTGTAGAACTGCACCAACTATGCAACAGCAACCCATAATAGTTTACTCCCAGAATCTGTTGTACTGATTTTTTGTGGAATTGTCTCTTAATCTTTTAACAACAGTAACAATAAATTGTTTGAGTTTTCTTTAAGTTTCATGAAAAAAAGAATGAGAAACAATGGTTCAGATCTTGCACTTGATGAGTTAAAAAATAATGTGTCACTTTGATATTTTTTTCAGCCTCAGATACACAGATATATAATAATATTTGCAATACTAGGAGCTTTACTGTCCTACTATGCTTTCATTAAATTGACGACACCACCGGAAACACCAAAGGTTGACTTGACACAGTGGTGGGGTCCATATCCTGTTGATATGAAGCAGGACACATCCATAAGACCGTATACCATTGAGTTCTCCGATGTAGTAAGTATTAAACTAACTTGCTATTATACTAACATTTTTCATTTTTTTTCAATGACCTACAAATGTAATGGTTGTAATACGCAATACATTTATTGCACTCCACGGGTTAAATAGATGAAAAGACATGTATGGGTGGGCCTATCCATCTTTCTAAATAAATCTTCAGGGTCTTAACGAGAATCTGATGATGCCAAAACAGCCATAAATAAAAATAAAAAGTTTTTCTCATTATTAGTATTTACTTTTTCAGATAGTAAATGATCTCAAGGAGCGTCTCCTCCATAGACGTCCCTTTACCCCTCCGTTGGAGAACGCTGGCTTTACATATGGCTTCAATACACACTTCCTCACCCGAGTGCTGGACTATTGGCAGAACAGCTACAACTTTAAGGACCGGGAACAGTTCTTAAACAAATACAACCAATACATGACCAAAGTGCAGGGATTGGACATACATTACATGCATGTTAAGCCGAAACCACAACCTAATGTCACAGTAAGTCATGACCTAGGTCATAACTCTCCCTTCTGCCCTAATTTCAATATATAAGAGATTTTTTTTTAAAAGACAATTTGTTTTTTCGAAACATTTAACTTCATCTATCTAGCTAAAGTAGGAATTTATAGTAACTTCATACTTGAATAATACATTTGATAATCTGGACAAATAAAAATATTTTATGTTTATGTAAAATTTTTAAGGTTGTACCTATCCTGATAATTCATGGCTGGCCAGGCTCTATCCGAGAGTTCTACGAGTTAATACCGAAGCTGACTACCCACCGGCCCAACCAGGACTTTGTCTTTGAAGTTATTGCTCCCAGTATACCTGGCTTTGGATTTTCTCAGGTAATTTCTATATGCATATGTTGTTGCGACATACATATGTAAGTTCAACAGTGTAGAAGTGTAGACAAAGTAATATTAGACAGAATAGAAGATAAAATAGATGGGATAAGACAGAGGCGTAGACAGAGAAACAGCTACATTAACATTCTTGTGTATGTAAGGATGTCCCAGAATTATTTCTCAATAGACACCTGTGGAAAGTGCTGCACCAAAGAAGATTTAAAACAACCGAATCAAAACTTCTAGATGCATTGTACTCACAGATATTCACATTTGAGAAAGCTTCATCCATTTCCATAATATGAGATTAAAAAATATATCTAATATATAAAATTCTCGTGTCACAGTTTTAGTTGCCATACTCCTCCGAAACGGCTGGACCGATTTGTATGAAATTTTGTGTGCTTATCCGGTATCTATGAGAATCGGCCAACATCTATTTTTCATCCCCCTAAAATGACCCACCCCTATATGGCAAAACAACGTTTGCTGGGTCAGCTAGTAGGACTATAAATTAGGACCTTATTTTTATTTATATACTCTTTATTGTACACCATAACATTAACACGGACAGAACAACCTGATTTTAAAATATACAAATGGCGGCCGTATTGCGACCAGCGATCTCTTCCAGGCAACCTTAATTTGCAAATTAACTTTGCAGGCGCCAGTCCGCGCCGGTATGGGCCCGATAGAAGTGTCAGTGGTATTCCGCAACCTGATGAAACGCATCGGCCACGATAAGTACTACGTACAAGGAGGGGATTATGGACACGCTATCGGGTCAGTCATGGCCACCCTTTTCCCGGAAAATATTCTCGGCTTCCATACCAATATGCCGATGGTAGGGTACAACTCTTTGGTGACGATTTATACGCTGTTGGGTAAGTCATAATTTATCACTTTTATTACCAAACTGCTGAGAAAATTGTGTACAAAGATAAATTAAACCTTGTAGAAGGAACTTTTGTCAAAAAAATCGGGCAAGTACGAGTCGGACCGCGCAAGGGTTCCGTACCATTTTTGTATCAATAAAATTAGTATTTGTCGTTAAAGTGGCACTAGAAATAGAAACTGAAAATTTTAAGTCTACCTATTATGGTTCATGAGAAACAGCCCGCTGACAGGTAGACGGACGGACAGTGGAGTCTTAGTAATAGGGTCCCGATGACACCCGAAGGGTACGGAACCCTAGAAAAAGGCTTGCCGGGTTGAAATAACATTATCGCTTGACTTGGTAGAACAAAAGAACAAAACATTGTTTAATTTTCTTCTAACTTTTTTAAGTCTACATGTCAAAGTATTTTCCAGGATCACTTTGGCCAAGTCTGATAGTGGAGCCCGAGCTGGCAGACCGCATGTACCCTATCAGCAAGCACCTGGCGAAGGTCGTAGAAGAGACTGGATACTTCCACATACAGGCTACTAAACCAGATACTGTTGGTAAGTACATGAGCGTGTTGAGTAATTGATATGTGAAAATTTGTATTCATAAGGCATTATGGCGCTTGTCGCGATCAGTTTGGGGATGGGTGACCATTCTTAACACATCGAGACCCCTCCGTGCCTCAGAGCATATAAAGGCGTCATCCCCGGTGTTCATACGAATACCTATGGCAATCGTTGCCCAGAAATTGGGTTGCGGAGGTCTGGCAGTCGTTTCGTGTAAAATACTGATATTCAGCCACATCTGGTTAGACTGGAAGCCGACCCCAACATGGTTGCGAAAAGGCTACGAAGAAGAAAAGACTCCAAAGAGAGTGATAAACCCATTCAAAACCTTGGTTCAGTTAACATTATAGTTTAAATCCCTGTATAATAGAGACAATGTTCAATTGTCTTCAGGTATTAGTCTCTCAGACTCCCCGGCCGGTTTAGCAGCATACATACTGGAAAAATTCTCAACTTGGACGAACCTGGAGTATAAGAAGGCCAACGACGGTGGATTGCTGAACAAATATTCTTTAACCCATCTTCTGGATAATGTGATGATATACTGGAGTACCAACTGCATTACCAGCAGTATGAGGCACTACGCTGAGGTATACCCGCAGCTAATGTTGATGGACCAGTGAGTATCTTAGTAGACTTTTATAAAAATGTAACTTATTGTCCTTTTCAATGCAATCTTATCGAAATCGGTTCGGCGGTTTATGCGTAAGGTATAGTCTGCGCGGAGCTAGTTGGCGGCGCCTTTAGGTATGTGAGCGGCGGGACGGCGGGGCGGGGTCGCCTGCGCGCGGTGTGGCGGAGGGGCGGGGACGCTTGCTTTTGTTCACAGTAACACACCGCCTCACCCCCGTCCCTACCTAAGGCACAGCCAATTAGTTCCACGTTTCGTGAATCTTCTGAAGTGAATTTGATGTTTTAAGAAGTCGTCATTTTCGTCCTAACCATATCATTACCTACTCACTTCTGCGATTTAATTTTGGTTCTAAGTCACTAGATTTACTTGTGGTTGCACTTCCTTTCAATATAAGTCCTTTATATATAGTATGCCAATAAATTTATCTTCTTCTCCTTCTTTCTCCTCCTAGAATCCCAACAGCCGTCCCGACCTGGGGCATTAAGTTCAAGCACGAAATGACATTCCATCCGGACAGCATTCTGAAACTGAAATACAAGAACTACCTCCACAGTTCTATAGTAGAGGATGGGGGTCACTTCCCAGCGATGGAACTCCCTGACGTCCTAGCAGACGATATCTATGACGCCGTTGATACTTTCAGAGACTTCCATTCTAAGGGAAAGTAAGTATATCGTTGTTAATGTGTTTATGAGCCCTATAACGGTTTTCAGTCCATGTCATATGCTGCCGCCTACGCGACAGAGTTTTTTTTTAGGATTTTTCTTCCTATAAATAATGGTTTATTTAAAGCTGAGAAAACTCAAGAATCAATAATAAAAAATACCACGTTTAGAATGTTGCAAGTCAATCAATCTCCATTGTAGGGGTCCTACTGTTGGCTTGGAAGAAAACTGCTTGTTGACTGTTTAAAAAGGTGCATTGAGAACACAATGTCGCGTAATCGCGTCATTGTCAATATATGTACTTCTAAAATCCCTTTTTTACAAGGGGCACCTAGCGAGGAACTCCTGTGATATTACAAATCTTGTTATGTATATAATACTTCTTTACAGTAAAAAAGACGAACCGCAACCGGAAACAAACTACGAGACAGCGAAAACAGTCTACGATTTCACAGTCAAAGACATCAAAGGTCGCGATGTCAGTCTAGAAAAATATAAAGGATATGTACTTATTATAGTGAACGTCGCCTCCCAATGCGGGTACACCGACATACATTACACCCAGCTCAATGAATTATACGAAAAGTACCGAGGCAGGGGTCTACGTATACTGGCGTTCCCTTGCAATCAGTTCGGCGGCCAGGAACCAGGGGCCCCTAACGAGATACTACAGTTTACTAGAGAGCGAAAGGTTCAATTCGATTTGTTCGAAAAGGTGGAAGTGAATGGGGACGGGGCCCATCCCCTGTGGAAGTTCTTGAAGAAGTCTCAGGGAGGTACTATGGGCGATTTTATAAAGTGGAACTTTTCCAAGTTCTTAGTCGATAGGAATGGAGTGCCTGTTGAAAGGTTTGGCCCAAATACCAATCCAATCGATTTGGAACCTTATTTGGCTAGGCTTTGGTAAGAAGTTGTTATTTAATACCATGAGTTATTTTGAGATTTTTTCGCGTTATGCGACGATAATGCAGGTGGGTCATTATTACAGCGGTTAATATAAAAAGTACAAACGCTAATGTCAACAGTTTAATAAAATTATTTTCAACTTTCAATTTACGTGCCGGTATTTGTACCTTAACCTGTACCTAAGCTGAAGATCGAGCTCTGTGGCGTTCATTAAAGGAGGCCTACGTCCAGCAGTGGACGAATACGGGCTGATGATGATGATGATGATGATGATTTGTACCTTAAATACCGGCACGTAAGTTAAACTAAAAGTAACGGAGGGTGAGTGTTCGCAGTGTATTAAAAATCGACTCCGTTTTTTTTTCAAGTTATTTGCCGTTCAACTATTGCAAATAACTACTTGGTATACGCGGACCTGCGTACGTCTAAAGAAAAGAATAATCTCATAAGTGTGATTTAGTCCCAAAAATCGTTTTGTTACTAGATAAAATACAGGTCGCTTCAAACTTAATGGCGGGTTGGAACATGAGGCGAGTCGCTGCGCAGTAACGAATTCATATGACTGCGGGGGTGAGAGGTGGGGTACTGCGCAGTGTGTAGCTAATTTCCGAGCCGCCGTTAAGTTTGAATCGAACTGTGTAAATACTGTGACATTTTAGTCGTATTGCAATGGTTAGAATAAAATAATCCTTTTGCCTTCAAGACGACTAAAATGTCACTTTGTATATCCAACCATGACATGCTAGGCTAAGATATTAATTAGTAACCTAGCCATATCAAATGGTTGTAATATAAAAGTACGTCATAGATATAAGCTCAATATGATTTCTATTATTTTTCTGGATGCATTTATTATTTGTGATAGTTTTTTTTTTTTCAATTTCTAATTTTATGGTTTGTTGATGAATAAAGTCACAATACTTACTTATTAATGCATTCCTGATTTCAGAACCCTCTCTTGGAAGTAAAATAGCACTTGAGCTTACTCGCTATAACTAATTCGAGTAAGTTTTAATAATTACTTAGAAAAGAAAACCGTCTAGTCGGACACCCTTCAGATAAATCAAAATCGGATCGGCGAATCGGCGCACGCGCAGATATATTGGGTGCTTACCTATGAAATTGTCGATTTTTAATACTGGCAAGATATTAAAGTTTTAGTCGGTAGTTTCGGTTATTTAGGTAAGGTAACAAAAACCTAATATAGAAAAGACTAGCTGTTCCCCGCGGTGTTACTAGTGTCTATCAATTTTTCCTCAATCCCGTGGGAATTTGCCCAAAATCCTTTCTTACCGGGTGCCTACGTCATAATAACTATCTATGTGCCCAATTTCAGCCCAGTCCATTCAGTGGTTTGAGCGGTGTTGATAGATCAGTCAGTCACCTTTTCCTTTTATATACCTACAGAAGATGAATCATGATATACGGTCGAACTTAGAAGTAGAACTCCATGTATGTCGAGTGATTTTAAATCGCTAACTACAATTAAACAGGAGTAAAACCTAAAAGATATTATAATCAAGAGAGATAGTTACACAAATGTCTAAACGGTTTGCCTTCCCAGTCTAAGTTTAGATAGATCTTGTATAGTGTTGCGAGAGCTCGACGAATCGGTCCACTGCAGCTCGGGAATCGCCGCTATCATCTGTATTTTTACAAAAATATTAGTAGAAACTATGACACGATAATATGAGAGTGATAAGGTTCAATTAACACTGAGTGAACAGAGCACTATCGGTAACCAAGTTGACGCGCAGCATTTTAAACTTTATCTTCATTACCAAAATACATAGACTTGAATGATCAGGCTTGAAAGGGTAACGAGGCTTACACTCTTGTGTGAATATTCAGCCTCAGGTAAGACGAAAATACCTACTATATGTGAATAGTCATAGAACACATTATTGATTACGTAAATGAGCGCCTATAAAAGGATAAAAGTTAAAAAGTTAAAGAATTGAAAGTGCTGTTTAACATATAGCGGCTGGATCAACATCTTACTCGCAGGTAAAAAATCCCTATGTATATCGGAGTCATACCGACTAAAAACCGCACCTGCCATCACTCGTCCTTTGCGTCATGACATTCATGACGACCATGACGAGGCGGGTATTCTTACCTGGGTAGTGGGTACCGAGAGAACCGATGAGTACAGCCAGAACAATGGTGCACGCAGCGCGATACGTTTAGTAGGTTAATCCCACGCCATATTTCTGGCGTTTCCTTACGGAATATAGTGTTGACTGGAGTACCAGCCAAACAAACAGACACACGAAACATAAACACCTTTTGTGTAGCATGAGTTACCAAACTAATTAAAAAAGAGTATTCATTAATTTTGAACGCCACGCCATAACGGCATCGCCGTGTGGTGTACGCCAAGCCCGAAAATCGAGATATAAATACCTATTATATGTTTTCATAATGATTTATTATGTTTATTTGGTATTTTTCTGAGACCTGTTTATCGTCAAGTATATACGTCATTGGCGCACAGGGCACGGTTGCGCTTGTTGAGTATAGCCAACATCGGCGTTCAAAAGTTTAACGCAATAAATTATATTTATTTATGTAAATAGATCTTTTAAAGACACTTTTACAAGTCAGTTTAACTTTTTTTTTTCGAGATGGCGTCGGCATTTCCTATCTGACGACCTCAGAAGAAATGCCGAAACAAACTCGGAGAATCATGGTCTCTTTTAATAGGCAAGCAGTTTCTATCCTGATGTAGAAATGGGGACTTAGGATAGGTTGTTCAATAGTCTTTCAATAAAAACAACTGTACCATTTCTTCAATGTATACCTATCAAAATATTCCTTCTAAATAATACCATTGCTACGCTAACTAAAATCAAACTAAAAGGTTATATAATATGAATACAGAGGATACAATAAATAAAATATAGACAAGTAAAAATTGATTGATGTTTTTATTAAACAGTGAAATACTTACTGTAAGATTCAAGTCACCTGCACCACTAGTTATATTTGAAATAAATTATATACTTAATAACATACTTATATTAATACAAACTGTTTGTAGGATAAATGTCCCAAGTTACGACTAAATAAGTCGACCAGAGATTCGACAGAAATAAATTTAGCTATCATTTTATTATGACTAATGATGAGAATCTGCTATTAATGAAATTTAAAATTCGTTATTATAACCATTTAAGTAAATGCCAAAGAACCATTACAGTGCCTTTAACAATGCAAATTGGAATGTAATTTTGATTACTTTCATTTATAGTAGATCTTAATAGTATTGTCTATGATTTCAAATGTTTGTTCTTTTAAATACAGTATATACTAAATTACTCTCAATATAGATACAATTTACTTCAAATATTACTTCAATATACATTCATGCGACAATATTACTGTTCTGGATGGCTGTAACTATATTATTTTAATGAATTCCTGGTATATTTATATAGGTAACCAGCTCTTTTACATTCCGCCAGTGATTTAAATGAACGGATTTATCTCTTGCACGAAAGTCTCCTATTTAGTACAAGATAAAGTTTGCTTTCCAATAATTAGAATTAGAGGTAAACCAAACTGTATGTAACTGGATGTCAGGTATAAAAAAGACCCTAATATATAACATACCATTTCATAATCAAAAATAATATAGTTACTCAACCATCCGTACACTACTACTATAACTCAAGGTATGTCTTTAATGACCTCAGCAAGCTGTTCCCGGGTGAACATATGGAACATGGACCCTGGAGTCATGGTCACCACCTCCACATTGTTCTCTGAGAGCTTCTCCTCCATAACTTGCTTGAGGATTGTGAGTGCCGACTTGATGGCTTCCTTCAATGTCATGGATTTGTGGTAAACTTCCTGTAAACATAAAATAGTTTAAAAAAAAGTATTAGGTTGATTTTAAAGTATTCGCTAAAATTCCAATTCATTTACTATTCATAAAAAGGAACATTTTGTCTTATGGAATGAGACAAATAAACTTCATTTGACACCCAGCAAAACCACTAGGAACCTTCATTTAAAAGTAAACCTGAATCTGAATCTTGAAGTAACTTGAAATAAAAAAATTGACTGATGTACTTTGAAGGAAATGTTTAGTTTGTCTCTAGCTATGATCTCACTATAATATTAATTTTCTTTATGGATTTCACATTAACTAAGAAGCAATACAAGTGTCTTTAAATTTGATTTTATGTACATGATTTAAATTAGATAACAAGTAAAAGTGGACCCTATTGTTAACAAATTAAGTTACCTTCAAACTCTGCTGAGCTCCTTCACTACCTGAGCCAATAGCCTTAGCATCATACTGCACAAAAGTACCACTGGGGTCCATATGGAAGAGCTGAGGACCTTTCTCATCAATACCTGGAAACCACCAAAGCAATAATAAACAATAATGGTTTAATTAATTTAATTAACCCTTTAAAAGTTCATGTCTGTCATAATTTTACAGGTGAAGGCATAAAGTAGGAACATATTGGTTCTTCCTCTTCTTTGTGTTGATGGTATGAGTTTTTAAATTAAATTTGGTGTGCCCAAAACTTCGAATTCACTAAACCAACTCCAGGACCCAAGTGGGGAGGTGTAATTCAAATCTGGTGAAGTGGGAAGATATTGGTAGGATGACATAATATAAAGGTGAAATAAGAGGTTTTTCAATAGATACACCAAATCACATATTCTGTCTGCTGTGAACAATGTTTTATTATTGTGTTTGTAATTAAAAAAGCCTCTCAGATGCTGGGATTTGTAATACGTACTTCTAAAAACTTTAACAATGCTAAGACATATAAGATCCTGTTTTGTTCATTTGTACGCAGCATACTAGAATACGCTAGCCAGGTTTGGAACCCCTGCTACGATATATATATCTCCCGTATAGAGAATGTACAGATAAAATTCGTCAAGTACTTATGCTATCGTCTAAAACTTAATTATTCCTCTGACGACTACTTCAAGCTCTGTGCTAGGTTTCATATTCTGCCTTTGGCCGCACGTCGTGAGATAACAGATATTACCTATATTCTGAAGTTGTTAAACGGATCAGTTGACTGCCCTAATCTTCTGGCCAAATTACATTTCAACGTGCCAAGGACAACAGCAAGGCATAACAACCCTATACATCTGCCTTTGGTATCCACTAATTACCGACAAAACGCATTCCTGTGGCGAGCGAGCAGTAGCTTAAATAAACAATGCAAAATTCACAATTTTGATATTTTTAATGCTAAGCCGGAAACAGTCAGACGGGTTCTTAGTCAAGATTTCTTTTTAAAATAGGTTCTTAGTTGTACAACTGGTAATTATGTATTATTAATTAGATTTATAAGTTTAATGTGTTAATTTAGTTCTAATGTTCAAAAAAGTATTAAGTTATTTATCCGCGAAGACTTGTAATTGGCTTCATGAGACTTAGTGCATATTTTTTATCTTGTTTATTGCATGCTGTTGGTCTTCCTAAAGATTAAATAAATAAATAAATACATTATTATTTGCAAAAACAGTCCATCTATTGTGACCATGTTAACCTATCCAGGGTTGAAAAGCAAGTTCCTTCTAAAGGTATCTATAATGATAGCCTATTGACTAATAACTTTAGAATTGAAAGGGATAAATACTATTGAAACTACTTTTTACAGATTTTATCGCGTTATATTGATATTATTTTAAAAGTAGTAAAAAGTAATTTTATTTCATACGTAAAAAGTAGTTTTATTTCAGTGTTTAGTATTTGCGTGTCAGAAATCAGTATGATAAATACTAAAACATGATTCCTCACCTGCGAACATGACGGCAACACCAAATGGTCTAGACATAGCAGTGCCACTGTCGTCATCACTGTCACCAAACTGAATGGCCAGGTTGGACACTGCCTGAGCACACGACTCAACACTCATACGCTCATTGTACACAAACCAGTGGTTCTGGCATTCCACACGAGCACGCTCAACTAGGGTTCTATAGAAGGAAATGCAAAAAAATCAGAACAACTATAATATTTCACTGGAAATAATAAATCTGTCTGTAAGTCTTCTGTCATTGCAGAAGGCTCAAAGCATGATTCAAAACCAAAACTGGATAAAATTTTAATTTATGTCATGATTTGTATGGCAATCGAACACAGTTATTCATTTCTTGAAGACATTTTTACAACATTGCTTTCTACTTATTTTCTGCTACCATTGATAAATGTAAGTAATATTAAAATTTATACCTAGAATCAGCCATCAGGCCAGACACGGCACACGCAATATGCCTATCGACCTCTACGATCTTCTCGATGGTCGTAGGCTCCATCAAAGGAGAAGTAATCCTCTTTTCAACCGCCAAAACTACACCCTCCGAAGTGCAGATGCCAATGGCCGTCGAACCAAGTTTGATCGCTTCAATCGCATATTCCACCTGGAACAGCCTTCCTTCGGGGCTGAATGTGTTGACACCGCGGTCATACTCCGAACGTGTGAGAAACATCTGAAAAACAATCTTTTTTTTACTCACCGGGATAGGTTATAAACCATGACAAAGCGTTTTGGAAAATATCGTACAAAAAGCCAACTGTACTTTAGAAATACTTCAATTTATATGTACCTTGAACAATACAGTCTAACTTAGAAGCGATTTATATGAAAGTTTAATTAGTTTTCGTATAAAATGAGTAATCAAATTTTTCGCTGAGTCCTACCGACCGTCAGCAAACAAAATTTTTTAATGTAATGTCAATTGACAATTTAATTTAATTGTCATTATTGTCAATGTCAAACTCGTTCTACAAAAAAGTTACGTCAACGTCTTTCCATATTTAGTCGATTATTAACCGGTAACAAAGTTTAGTAACTTGCTTTCGCGTTAAAAATAATTATGGAGACTACTAATTCCACAAGTATTAGAAAAATATACATAGCCATTACATACAATAGTTAATTAAATTTTACTCTAATTTCTTCTAAAGAAATCCAAGAAGAATGTAAGCCTATTTAAAATTAAACTCTGACACATTGTCAAAGAGTATAAAATTCGAGGTTAAAAATTGTTTCTGTTGTGCTTTTCTAATTATAGTGATGTTTTGATACTAATACTTAGTATTGTTATTGTTGTTATCAATCAACTTTACTATCGGCTGTAGTCGGCTCAAATTTATTAATGAAACAACAAACTATTTGTTTTCAATGTAAATAGTATTCTTTTGTGTCTTACGAGGTCACAGTAGTATCTAACATCAATAAAGCAACGCTCTGAGTAACTGAGTACGCACAGTCATTAACATAGCGCCGCCGGTATTGTTTCGTTGTTTCGTCCACGTAGGTAAGTGAAAAATAAATGAATATATTAACCATGGTACCTATAGTAAATAAGTTATATGTTATTATTATACCATGGTACCTAATTATCAACTAGTTCTTTTACTTTTACATGATTTACAATTTAATTGCCTAACCACTTTCCTTGCTGCATTAGGGGAATAAGCAGTAGTCAATATCTAGGGTCTAGTCTTCATGGTTATTTATTATTTTCTGGCGCAGTCGGGTTAATATCACATTAATTACCTACTGTGGGTTATTTAAGCCTGGTTCTTGATTTTTTTACTGTGCTCGATATTTTTATTTTAGTAAATATTTAATACAAGTTTTGTGGGAGCACCAAAACATAAACACGTTTTTTTGCAATCGACCCGTGACACAAAAGCCAATATAATGAAAAGCCAATGAAATATCCGCCAATCAAGCTATATTAATATATATTTATTTAATTTTAGGTCTCTGTTGGGCGTAAAAACATACAGCATCCTCGATATCGCTAATGCTCAGGTTTTTCCGTCCTCGGGTTGCATTGCAGTTCGTTAAACCATATTTATATAGGTACTTATCTGTTTTGCAGAGATAAGGAAAGGAACCGTCCTTTGTTGTGTACTAATTTTTAACCGACGTCAAAAAAGAGAGGTCCAAGTTCGACTGTTATTTTTGTGTGTAAAGTAAGCGATCTTCGCCGATTGTGAACCGAATTCAACTTTTTTATGTAGGTACCTAGTAGATTATGCTTCCGTAAAGATTTGATTGGTGTCTGAGCATCGGTTCTGAAGATTAATTCCAAAATGCTGTTGGTTGGTTTTCTATTCCTACAAAATTATTTTGTTTCCATTTTGACTCACCCTCGCCAACGCTACCCACAATAAACGAGAATTGAATTCCGGATGGGGATACAGATATTTAAATTCAGTACTGATTATTTAGGCGGGGCTCGTGGCTTAGTTATAGCAACGCTGATCAACCGATCTGCAAGGTTAAGCTGCGCTTGCCAAGGTCAGTTTGTGGATGGGTGACCATTCTTAACACATCGAGACCCCTCCGTGCCTCGGAGAGCACGTAAAGCCGTCGGTCCCGGTTGTCATACGAACACCTATGACAATCGTTAGTGGAAGTCAGAATCCCAAAAAGTCTGACAACCAGTCTATCCTTCGATATCGGTATTGCCCAGAAATTGGGTTGCGGAGGTCTGATGGCAGTCGCTTCGTGTAAAATACTGATATTTAGCCGCATCTGCCGCAAGCCGACCCCAACATGATTAGGGAAAAAACTAAGAGGATGACTGATTATCTATTAAATCCCGAAATAAATACTGTTTCAACAGTTTACTCCAACATACTTGTGTTTGTGACACACTAAAATGCAGTGTTAGCGCCACAAGCTTCTTTTCTAAATTAGGTAGGTAGGTACTAAGTATATACATCTTAGCTTGATGGTGTGGAAATAATTGCGCTTTTGTTTTCGAGCTCCGACACAACTCACACAACACGCATTTCAAGATCATAATTATGTAAATTATTAGTACTCGAAATCTTTAGTCGAAAATGGTTGCCGTATTAAAGGTACTTGTGTAAAAATAAGTTACATTGTTATTTCTTACTTTGCACAGTTTGCACTCACGTTTAAGCAATAAAAAAGAATAATTATTTTTTATTTTTATTACTAGTTACCTATTTAGTGGTGAGAACACCGTCAGCTTAGTGGCTAAAGCGTCCTGTGTTATAAACTGGAAGGACGCAGTTTTGAACTGCGTGAGACCAATTTTTCCGTCGCATTTTTTTTTATCTGATCTTCATTAAAAATAATTTTGTTACAGGTACTGCTCAAAAAAAAGATAAATACAAGGACCCATGATAATATGGGGACTTTGGGAGGTATAACGTCGATAGCAAAAACTGAAACAGAATTTATGATAGAATACGATACCGGTGAGTTGGCTAAACTAAATATCTTAAACAGCCATGTCTTCAAGTATTACATGTCTCCAACTGGCAATTTTCTCGACTACCCAGTACCCAACAATCTTAATGACAACGCAAGAATAAACGTAAAGAAAATAACAGATTACGATTCAAAGTCGTTCGAGTATGCCGTTCTCGAAACTACAAAAGAATTCTACAATATTTTTACAAACAAAATATCGATACGGTTCGATAAGGTCCAGGGGACTATGACCGTACGCGACATGAGAACAAATAAAGATGTATTGAAAGAAACGTCACCGTTGTCTTACGATGATAACGAAGTCATGCAAACATTACAACAACATAGAGACGAGTACTTCTTCGGTGGGGGAATGCAGAACGGAAGATTCACACACAAAGGAGAAGAAATAGTAATTGTCAATTCAAATAATTGGGTAGACGGAGGAGTAACGTCACCATGTCCTTTCTACTGGTCGACTCATGGCTACGGGATTCTGAGAAATACATGGCAACCAGGTGTCTATGATTTTGGTACGAAACAGTCCGGTATAGTCCAAACCACCCATCAAGGAGATGATTTCGATGCATTTTTCTTCGTAAATAGCCAACCAAAAGATATTCTGAACGACTATTACGAACTGACAGGCCAACCGATCTTTATGCCTGAATACGCGTTTTACGAAGCTCATTTAAACGCATTTAACCGAGACTATTGGGTAAAAGTAGCGCAAGATACGCCAGGCGCCATTTTATTTGAAGACGGGTCCTATTATAAATGTTATCAACCCAAAGACATGAACGGTAAAGATGGCATTTTAGAATCTTTGAACGGTGAAAAAAATAATTACCAATTTTCAGCTAGAGCTATGATAGGCAGATACCAAAGATATGATATGCCGTTAGGCTGGTTCATCCCCAACGATGGCTATGGCTGCGGTTATGGACAAACTGACTCTTTAGAAGGCGACATTGAGAATCTACGACAATTCGCCGAATACGCAAGGGGAAAGGGGGTTGAAGTTGCGCTTTGGACCGAATGTAATTTAGAACCTGAAGATCCCGAGCACCCCAAAAAAGGTGAAAGAGATTTAGTTAAAGAAGTGGGAAAAGCAGGTATAGTAGCTCTTAAATGCGACGTTGCTTGGATCGGTTCAGGGTATTCGTTTGGGCTGAGTGCTGTCGAAAATGCTGCAAATTTATTCGTAAAAGGTGCTAACAGTAAAGCTCGGACCATGATTATAATGGTCGATGGCTGGGCCGGGACTCAAAGATACGCAGGTATATGGAGCGGTGACCAAACTGGAGGACAATGGGAGTATATACGCTTCCATATTCCTACTTACATTGGCGCTGGTCTTTCTGGAATACCCATAGTCGGTTCGGACATGGACGGTATATACGGAGGACTCGGTAAAGCGGTAAACGTAAGGGACTATCAATGGAAGACGTTTACACCACTTCAACTGAACATGGACGGTTGGGGAAAAGTCCAGAAATGTCCCTTCAGTTTTGATGACGAAGCAAAACGTATTAACAGAGCCTATTTAAAATTAAAAACAATGTTAATGCCGTATAACTACACTATTGGACATGAGTCGATACATGGACTACCTATGATTAGGGCAATGTTTTTAGAATTCCCTAACGATAATTGCGCCTATACGAAGGATTCTCAATACCAATTTTTGTGGGGGCCCTACATACTGGTAGCCCCTGTTTACAAAGAAAAAGGCACCGATAGTGAATGGGTTCGCAATGGTGTTTACTTGCCTAATCCAGATCAAGTCTGGATTGATATGATAACAGGTGAAAAATATCAAGGTGGCAAAGTATGGAACCATTTGAAGACTCCTTTGTGGAAAATCCCAGTTTTCATAAAAGATGGTGCTGTTATCCCTATGACTGATCCAAACAATAACCCTAACGACATCAAAAGAGATCTAAGGATATTTAATATTTATCCAAATGAAGAAACTACTTTCCGAGTGTATGAAGACGATGGTATTACGTCTGAATATTTACAAGGACATAGTTCTTTGTCGAATATTATTGTTACTGGTCCTGAATCAAATGGACATGGCAATTTGCTAATACATATTCAGAAAAATATTGGAGCATATAAAAATATGGTCAAGGAGAGAACAACTTTACTAAGAATAATGGCCTCAAAAACAGTAGAACATATTAAAGTTGCTATAAATGAAGAATCAGTCCACATCATAAAAGTTAAAACTGAAGAGGAGTTTAACTTAGCTGACGATGCATACTATTACAAGGAAGATTTTATAGTGAACCCATATCTCAGAGGCTTTGGAGATGGGCTAAGGCAAAAGTTTTTACTAATCAAAGTCCATAAAACGGATGTCACTGCAAATGATATACATATAAAAATCAAAGGATTTGAGAATAAAGATATAGTATATGGAAGTAACACAGTTCTAAATCATTCACTACACGTGCCATCAAGTTTTACAGCCCGAGAAGAAGAAGTGACACCAACATCTCTTACTTTACGATGGGAGAGTGTAAAAGATGCTTACTACGAAATAGAAAGAGATGGTACAGTATTCACTAACATTTCAAATACTAAATTTACATTCGAAGGCTTCCAATACGATTCTGAGCACAAATTTAGAATCCGATCTGCAAACATGGAAGGCGTATCAAAATGGAGTTACTACATAATTATATCTACAAAAGAGAACCCTCAGAAGAACGCATTAAAAGATGTCAAAGTTACTTGCAATATTCCGTGTCAACCCTGTCAGGAAGTGTGCAAACTGACCGATGGGGATGCGTCTTCGCTGTGGCATACACATTGGGCGAAACCAGACCAAGCTGACCCACAGAAAGGAAAAGTTATCACACTAAACTTCGATCTAAATGGAATCTTTGAAATCGATAGACTAGAGTACACCCCCCGTGAGGATGCAGGCAATGGAACAATTTTACAAGTCCAATATAGATACTCTGTCGACGGCAAAGTTTGGAGTCCAATGTCGAGCAAAATTAATTGGGAACACGACGAAACGGTGAAAAATATCTCTTTACATGGTATTAAAATGAGATTTGTTGAACTTAACATTTTAGATACTATTGGTGGTTTCGGTTCCGGTAAACATATTCTGTTTTTCAAGAAGGTTTAAAACTTATTACACCTTCTTGAACAATATCTGTTCGATAAAAATCGCAGTAATACGAGTATTTATAGCATTTTTGCATTTGTATTTAATGTGTCATTTAGAGACAAGTATTATAAAATTATCTTTATCGTCGGTTAATTTATCGACACTCAATTTATAAGTATTTTATTAGTGTCTATATACAAAAAAAAAAAATTTTTAGAGTTGTTTAAATTCTATTAAATCACAAACATAACTAAAATTAATAAAAAATGTTTCATGTACTGTATCGTCATTTTCACAAAATATATTTTGGATGTTGTATATTCAATGAAAAAGATAACATTTAGGTATTATGTTCAATCGATTTATAATAATTTTATTTGTAATAAAAAATTATAACAAACAATGTGCAGATGACTTATTTCGCGTGCTTAAATAAATTATTATTATCATTAAAAATAGTCAAAAATAAAACTATGTACATGATTAAACTATGTCTGTAAATCTTCAGCATTTCTTATAGCTACAATCGTGCATACAGATGAACTGGCATCAAAAACACAACTGATTGATAGATCTTCTAGTACGCAACTGTACTCATGCGCTGGATACCTGTTCCTCACATACTGAGACCTCGGGTCTTCAGAGAGCAAGCACTCTATATTCGCCTTGAAAGCCTGTGCTCTATCGCCGATCAAGTTACTCAACCTGGCTAGGGCATCGTCAGTGAATCTGACGTCATAAGTCTGCGCAGGTGGATTAGAAATCCATGGCGCAACTCTAATGCCATCATGAGTTAAACTGGTTAGATGGGCCGATTGCGGTGGGGTATATCTTTCTTGGCCATCGGGTGCTCCTCTTTCCGTTTCGGGTCTTTGAGATGGCGGTGTTCGGTAGTTCCCGTCTAGTAGGTCGACGCTTGATGGGGAGTCGGACGAAGGGGTTATAGGCGTGTTGACATTGCTTGGTTGTTCTGGAGACGGCTCCCCTTCAGGTGATGGGCTGGACGTGTCGATGCCGATTGGGTTTGTTATCCGCGGACTGAGACTGAAAGATTAATATATAATAAGTACACACGGCAATAGAATTAAATAGACAGGTGATATAATCGCTCGAGGCGCAACTTATGTCTTTTAATCTAATATTATAAAGAGGAAAGATTTGTATTTTTGTATGTAACGAATAAACTCAAAAAGTACTGGACCAATTTGAAAAATTCTTTCCATGTTAGATAGCCCATTTATCGGGGAAGGCTATAGGCTATATATCATCACGCTACGACTAATAGGAGCGGAGTAGTAACGAAAAATGTTGCAAAAACGGGGGAAAAAAATATAAGACCACGCGGCCCGCCAGCGGCTTCGCGCTGGCGGGAAGCTAGTATAATTATAAACAATGTTTATAACTTCTACATAATGGTTTTCAACTTATGAAATTACTGATAGTGTAAGGGCCACACTCCGTCAATTAACGATAATGAATCGTTAACAAACAGTGGCTACTATATCTTGGCCTATTTTTCTATATTTGAGTTTGTTATCAGTGTACTAAGATATACTGGTTCTCTATTAACTAATGATTCATTACTATGTAACATCAGAGTTCAACAGTAAGTGCGATGTTTTTTATCATTTGTTTAATTAATTAACTTACTTACCATACCATTCATAACTTACATTAATTACAGTTTAAAGTAAAAGAAAATTTACCGTTAAAATGAAATTGATTAGAAAAACAAACAGGTACCAATGAAATATAAGTGGAAAGAATATCTTAATCATAGAATTTCGTATTTGAAAAAGATTTAGAGCCTGTTTCAACACCTCTGGATAGCCACTAACTGCCAGATAAATTTGAGAAAGGAACAAATTATTTATGAAATTATCTGCCAGCTAATTTAACGAGAACTTATCAGGAAGCTGTAAAACATAGCCTTACTCTCTCACTTTATACAAGAGAAGGACATGATTATTATATTATTTATTACCCACCTTGCATCATAAGCCTCATCATCAATAGGCAGATTAGAAAGTGTTTCTGCAGCATCACTGATACCTTCCGTAGGTGGCCTTACGAATGAGGACATGGAGGTTTCTCCGAAGACTGGTACGGGGTAATCATACTGCGGTATATATGGTTTTATGTCCAGAACCGGAGTACCATTCACCATGTCGACTCCCAAGAAATGTATTTTGTTACCTGTGTGTTGGTATAATAGAGATTAAAATTTATGAATTGATAGGCCTCATTTTTTATCTGTCAAGGTACAGTTAGCAGGCTATAGAAAAACAATAGAGTAGATGACTGGTTTGAAAACAACATGCTTAGTGAAAAATATTGAATAACATAATTAAACTTATGATTAAAGTAATCTTATATATAAAATTCTCGTGTCACAATGTTCGTTCCCGTATTTCTCCGAAACAGCTGGACCGATTTGTATGAAATTTTGTGTGCATATCGGGTAGGTCTGAGAATCGGCCAACATCTATTTTATACCCCTAAATGATTAGGGTGACCCACCCCTTTATGGCAAAACAACGTTTGCTGGGTCAGCTAGTATTATAAAGAAAAAAGATTTATTTTGTATTTGTAACGAGTGAACTCAAAAACTACTAAACTAATTACAAAAATCCTTTCATCATTATAAAGCTACATCTTTCCTGAGTAACATAGGCTATTATTTATAAGACCATGCGGGTAAAGCCGCTGGCAGAAAGCTAGTTAAATTATAAACATTATTATGGCAGTCAGAAATAGAAATCATTTTTAAATATCATTAATGGATTATGATTAATTTGTGGATCCGTAGTAATTAAATAAATAAATATCATCAAATAAAAAAGAAGTAACAAACCTTCAATTTTGTCTATCTTGACTAGAGATAACCCTATGGGGCAGGGTCGATGTGGCGATCTGGTTGAAAACACGCCTCGTCTTTCACCGCGGAGCCGTGGGGGCGCCACTTTCGCTGGAGAGTTTGTACTCTCAGTCATGTGAAAATGGAATAATATCCTGAAATTTAAGTTGCACCAGTATTTGCAAAATGTACTTAATCAGTGGTGAAAGATTAGTTTTCTTTTGAGTGGAACCAGAGAAAAAGATCCTTACTTAGACTTGCTATTACACAATAATAGTGACTCAGATACAGAAAGGAATCCAGTAATAAGCCTATGTAGTTAGTATGTAGTCTTGCAAGTGAAGCACAGCAAGAAATAGTGATGTGTCACACAATCCTTACTAATATTATAAATATGAAAGTAACTTTAGGGCTTCCATGCCAAAACTGACCCAATTTAAATTTGGTACACAGATAGTCTAGAGCCTGAGAAAGAACATTTACGGACGAAAGTTATAAGAAATACCCAGAACACCCGGGCGAAGCTGCTGACGGAAAGCTAGTAGTTATACATGTTTATGGTTTAAAAAAATGATTATTAGTAGATATTAAGCGATACTTACCATATATGTGAAAACTCTTCCAGCCCAATCAACGCATGGTCCGGATTGTTGAACACATTGTTGTTTATAACAACTGTGCCTTTTGCGTTTGACATAACAGTAGGTTGTCGTGGGACTCCTCTTTTATTATGAAACGCGGTTTCAATCACTCCGATAGGTTTATATCCAAGCCCTTCCAAATCCAAAGGGCTTGTATCTGGTCCATTGTAGTTTGATACTACTGTTGTAGCTGAAATAATGTTTTATCCATTCCCCTTATTCCAAAATACACATTAACTAAGCAACAGATTTATGGTTAATAGCAGTGTTCTTTGATGTTTCTAAATCAAGCATTTTATATAATTTATTTTTATGCAAATAAATACTTGTTGGGTAACCAACAAATTTTTAGCAAAGAAAATTATTGCAATTGTTCCATTATATGTATGAAAGTTATGGAGACTAAATGGCAAAGTTTAATGGGCCAAGAGCAGGTCCAAGTTTGTCCCCTGATACCTCTCTGTATGTGCATGCGCGCATCTCTTGTTTGGTGCTACAATTAGGTTCCAAATGTTTAGTAATTGAAATTATGGTATATTTTAATGCCAGTATATTTAAAACAATTTAACATTTTGCATATGATTTAGGTATACATTAGTACTCCGTACAGATTTTTAATGTAACTATAAAAATATTTGACACGGCAAAACTAAGCACAGAAGGCAGAAATTTATCTGCTACCAAGCGGAACAATTCTGATAATATAAAGATTCTTTACCTGTATCGCCGCAGCTCCCACAGCGAAGGGCATTCAGATGGCTTTTTATATGCCTAATTTCCTTAAAATGCTCATGTTTCAGTGATGATACTTGCTGCCTACAATTAAATTTACGATTATACTTACGAATAGGATCAATTTAAAACATTGATAAATACCGCTGCCTTACCGTAAATTCTTGATTTCTGTTCTAGCTACAGCTATTTGGTTACGATAGTACTCTATGTTATCGGTCATTTTATACAGGAAATTATAAATAAATCACGCGAAAACTGGATAAAACAATCCGATCCGTTTGTACTGGGTGCAGGTCTCTGCGGTGTAGGTGAAAAATTGACACATGTGATGATGTGACAGTTCACGTTTTATGACAGATTAGACAAGATGCGACTGTCGAGTGTCAGCCTTATCCATAGACACTTATGGCGTTGTTGATGCCTAAAAAACCGGTAACAATCATTACCAAGAAGGGCTACCATTTTTTATCTCACCAGATGGCGCCACTGTTGAGTGAGGTCCTGAAATATGGCTCTAAAATTTTATTAATACGCGCGTGTAAATAGAGTTTACATTTAAATCATACTTAATACAATAGAACCGTAGCGCAAACATATAGGCCATGCCACAGGGTTACGCGGTTCCGTTTTGTTCGAATAAAAAAAGGACATAAGTTCAATTTTGCACTTCTTTTTGTTAGCTCCAGTTTTAAATCACTGACATTCATTGACCCGTAACTCATATTTGCCATAAGGAATCTGAGTTATTGCCAAATATTCACAACCTAGTTTTAATTAGAAATAAACCCGCGTAGTCAACCCACATACATTTCACTTTTCACACACAGACATTTCGGATACCTCACGCTACACAAGCACCGCTAGCGGTGGATTTATAGTACGAGAGGAGGAACTCTTACAACAAGTCGGAACACATGTACCTACACAACAGATTCCGACGTATTATGGGTAGTCGCCAGCCAGTCAACAAACCCCTACCACCGAGCGAGTCAGACTTTCCATAGGCTTTTCAGCAACAGCCACATTTACATATGCTCTTTTCTTTGGCCTATAAAAGTGGTTACAGTCCAGACCCTAATGAGCAAAATGCTTGCAAAATGGTGATTTTTCCCGGTAGTCGCTGACAACACGCTGAAATATAGTGTCAACAGAACCTTATTGTCCGGCTTGAAGTTGGCATGAGCTAACTTCAACCCGCCCGCGAAAATCGGAGAAAAATATTGGATTATTTGGATTAAAATAATTTAAAACGACAGCCAATATTATTCTTTCTCCGTTTTTACACGAGCCAGTCAGTTAGCTCGTGCCAATTCCAAGCCGGACTATAAGTTTGGCAAGTATTTGCATTCAATGGAATCTTATTATTTATGTAGGTAACACATTTTTTCTTAGTTTTTCGAACATGCCAATGTTTTTACCCTGTTTTTTCCCCAAGTCTGTCATTGGCCTAATGCTATTGACTCCCTAGTGTTGTATTAATAATGATAAACTAATAGACTAATAGCATAAAACTTTAAAAAAATAATTTAATGAAATCGATTACAGTATTACATGTCCGGCACGCATTGGGTGTCGGAGCAATTTTATAAGCGAGTTTACTAATTAACTGTACCCAACTAAATTTTGAGATAGTATCTTGAAAAATCGCTTTTAGTAATCTATTTTCTTTATTGTTTGTATAACTTATTGTTATTTGACTTCTACTATATTTGTCAGAATCGAATCGTTGTGGACCAAAGTCAAATCGACCACTCGAATATATTTTCATCATTCACATCACATCACTTACTATTGCGGTTTGCCATTTGCCGCACACGTGCTTAGATTTTGTGATATTTTTACCAAATTATTTTACTTTGCAGCGTCAGCGAGACACCGCAAAAGATCTCCTGTAAACAGATATTGTTTGGAATCATCCAATCATCACTGCAATTAGGTTGTGAGTATCACATTGAAATTATTTTGACGTGCTGGGGTGGGGCAAAATGTCTCTAGAAAAAGACCGCCACGTGTCCTATATTTTTAATTTACTTTATTTTACGATTAATCATGCATTTGGGGCTTGTTTCTTAGGTGAGCGGAAGGTTTTGGAAGATATTTTTACTTCATTTTGTGGCAGCAGTAATCGTACGTTCGACCTCGTTAATTATTTTGTTTTCCCATTTAGATTAGTTTTGGGCACCGGTTTTTGTCCTGAGTCGCGGCACTTTCTCCCTTTCGCGATAAAAACAATAACATAAACACGATTTTTAAAAGTCCCTAAAGTATCAGCTAAAATTATTTTTTAAATATACCTCGATAACCCTGTATCCCTTTTCTTGAAATGTTCAATATTTTAACTGGGTATTCTCAATTTTCTGATAGTAAAATAATAATTAAGTTATGGTCTACAAACAACATTATCAAAGACCAAATATTAGAAGCTATGTCAAGCAGATAATTTTACATTGATTTTATGTACTGTTATGTTTATTTATATGCATTGAATCAATATTATTTGAATTGAAATAGTGATTCTTTTGTAAGTATACATTTTTATGCAAGTCGTCTCCATCCCAAAAATTTGACTGATGTTAAAATTATGCCTTTTTCATATTTTTAGCTAAAAAAATCACTAAATTTACTCAAATTTAACTTAATAAATTGTTTCTTTCCTTTATTTCAATATTTGTACTCCGTATCAAGACAGTGTTTTTTTGAGATACCCTCAGATGTTGTAATATTTAGACCATAATCCATCAAGTTAAAAATTATAAGATAAATGCCCACTAGTGATTCCTTTCTTATTTTATGTCTGTACTATGGAGGGATTAATTTTGATTAAGGGTGTGTTTCACCAGCTCTGGATAGCCAGTAACTGTCAGATAAATTGAGCAATGGAAAAATATGTAAATTATCTGCTAAGTAATTTAACGGGAACTTATCAGTAAGCTATGAAACAAGCCCTTAGGATTTTTGTCTGTCATATGGGTATAGTATCTCAGCAACCATTATCTGTTTATTATGATCGCAAAGGTTTAGTTAGGTGTAGGAATAAATAATTAATTATATATGCATTAATTTTACTGCACCAACTTTATTGCATGCATTAATTGTCCCACTTCTGGGCACGGGTCTCCTCTTAGTATGAGAGGGATTACGCCATATCCACCACGCTGATCCAATGCGGGTTGGCATTACCTAGGTATATGGTACAAAATATTTAATTCTATGATGTTTTTTTTTCTCTCATATACTTATATTAGTCATAGTTTATAATCAATGGCATGTGTCATTGTACATTTATCTGGAAGTAAACTTTGTTACAATAATAATATTGTCTATGACTCAACATTACTATCTAATATTGAGACAAAAATACAGTATTGTAGGTTAATTTCTAGTGTAGTTAAGTGTTCCCTTTTACTGATTATTTATTGAAGTATCTAAAAGATTTGTGTATTATGGCTGAAGGCAAAAAAATTATAATTAGTTAAGACATTTCACATTTTCAAGTGGTAATTTGTACATTAATATTAATCATGAAAGTAAAGTTTACAAGATTTATTAATTTTCATTTTTGGCCACAAAAGACCACAAAGCATTACCTTGTGACGGGTCCACTGCACTTGACAGCTGTAACTAGATCCTTAGATATAAAGTTCCAAAGAATCCAATAATATTATTGGATGTGCAGAAATTATCATTATTATGCTTTTATTTTAATAGTAGATAAGATTAATTTGATTAAAATGTTGTAGACATAATTCCAGTTTAGTACTCGGTTATCACTCCATACTTCCATTAAAAATAAAAATAAGTTTAATAAGTAATAAAAATATACTCTAATCACTCTAAATATATAAATGTTAGTATAAAGGCATTGTTATGTCAGCATATTTACGTAATCTAGAAATCAAACACCAAAATGTACATTATGTTAAAATTATTTTCTGATCTAGCCTTTGAAACTCAACTTCACTGATGTATTGCTAGAGGTCTAGAAAATATAGACATTTATGTGTATATTAAATACTAGCGATTCACTCTCGCTTTGCTTCGGGTATTATTATAATCTGCTATATAAAAATAAGTCGGGTTTTCCTTCCTGACGCTATAACTCCAGAACGCACGAACCGATTTCCACGGTTTTGCATTCGTTGGAAAGGTCTCGGGCTCCGTGAGGTTTATAGCAAAGAAAATTCAGGAACAGAAAAGCGGGTTAAAAAGGTTATCAAGACCACGCGGGCGAAGCCGCTGGCGGAAAGCTAGTTTTATGTAAAAAGTTATTTATATGTACTTAGACTACTTTTATATGTAGATTACAATACAGAAAAGTAACGTACTAACAGTGAAAGAATTTTCAAAATCGTTTTAGTAGGGTTCCAGAGCTAACCCCCTACAACCTCGCAAACTTTACCTCTTTAAGCGATGGCGGGTCGCTAGTGCATAATAAAATTGAATCTGTTTGAGTTCTGTGTCCAGTTGTTCATGTTTGTATACGAAAACCCCTACTTTAACAAAAGTATGCCACAAGTGATGCAGTTGGCAAAGACCTTTAAAGTCTAAAAGTCTGCTACTAAAATCGTTGTATGTATTAAAGTTTAACTGAATCTTACGACGCGGGGAACATGAACGTCGTGACATAATTTTGTCCTCATATTATCTCGTCACCTGTTATATTTTCGGCACGAGATAAGAGACGACAAAAGCCTTTTGTCATAATGTCGAAGTGGTTTAGATTCCAGCTACTAGGATATTCTTTGGCTAGTCCTGTGTTTGATGAATGTAAGCTCAATAAAAAAATTATAATAAAACCTCTATTGTATTAAATTTGTTACTGGTCTATGCTCAGTTCTGATTGGCTAACCTTTCGGCGTTCCCCAGCCCCAAATATGGACCCTATCCACATAATTTTTTACAAAAAGTCTTAATATATTTTAGGTTGCGTTCTCATAATTTATATTTTGGGCTGATAATCCTCAACAAGCTAGATAAATGAATAGGACTAACATGAAATGTCATTTCTAATACGAGATTAAAATGGCGACGTTTGTAGTGCATTCGTATTAACGGACACCCACACGAACCAACTGTTGATAGAATAGGATTTGTACAATCCAGATTTAATGCGTTTGCATATGGCGTGACTAAATACGCAAGCAAGTTTGACACCGGGGTCAATAACCAGCCAGTTTGTCTAGCGTGGAGAGTGAGGAGACTAATATGCAAGATCTTTATCTGCGGCAGACCCCTCTGTCTGCAGAATAAAAATTTTACCGGTTGTAGGGTTGTAGGACTATTTATTTGTTATTTTTTTTGGATTTTTGTTTTGTTAAAAATTTTCAGCGCTTATCATTGTATGAAATTAAGATTTCATCAGCTGCTTTAGACATAGGTAGACAGTAGAGATAGGAATAGGTTCTTGGTCCAACTTCGTACCATCCAATGCGGTCTCTATATTATATGTGCGCCATATGAAACGATCCTGGTCTTCTGCATAAAATTCTCCACGCCTCGTTGACCTTGCTGTGATCTTCATGCTGTAAAATGGGATAACAAAAGCAACAAACTATAACTTGGAATTAGACTATGGATTTAAATTCCCAACACGACAAATCACAGTAGCAGTAGTACCGGAAACAATTGCAACACCTGATATTAATATGTTAGTGTAGCACCAGTGTTACACTAATATTCAGAGACGACGCTAAGCGTAAACTTACGCTTTCACATGTCAAATTATAATACAAATTTGACATACGGTAGCGTTAGCTGCGTACCGCCGGATAAATTCGAAAATGGAACATAATTTGTATGATATTATCTGCCAAATAATTTAACGGAAACTTATCAGTAAACTATGAAACAGGCCCTTAGGAGTCCGATCCGGAAAGTGGATGTTCTTCCCGTCCAGTGACCAATATAATACCAGTGACCTTCATTCATTCGCGTTGCAGTCCAATTTGATCATGCTGTTATCAACAATGTGAGGTCGTTGAACTTTGTAAAGATTCTAGTGAAAAATACCGAAGATAAAATTAGATCTAGTCTGCGCATGACATAAATCGGAAGTGTTATTTAGTTATCAGCCAAATGTATATGGAAAATCTGAATAATCTGATACGATTTTATATGAAGGCACAAACAAAATTTGTTAGAATACTGGTCTGAGGTCCAGCTAAATCTAAACGGAACGGACTCCGTACGGGGTCCGCTTGCAGTAGAAGCCCGGCTGTCGTTGTGGATATTATTATAAAGGAGTAGGTATTGTCTGACCATCGAATCATTTTAGGTACAGTTCTCGCCAATCTTATTGTCCGGCTTGAAGTTGGCACGAGCTAACTTCAACCCGGCCGTAAAAAACGACTAAGAAAAACGACAGTGCGACTTGAGCTTCTGTTTTAAATAATTTTAATCAAATATTTTTTGAAACCGGACAATATGATGGGCGAGAACTGTACAACAAACGAACGACCTCTCCAAAACTCCATTTCAAAGATCTTGTTTACTACGAAATTTACAGACAATCAACATTAAAAACGACCTATATATAAGTAGTAAAAGGATGTTTATGTGCGCACTTCTACGCATAAAGCTAAAGCTACAGAAAGCTATATAAAGTGGTAGGCTAGAAGCGTAACAGGTGGAAATTTATAGTCTCTGCCAATAGGAGACAGGTTGATGTAATGTCCCCGCCTCCTGATATACCAACTCAACATTTTAGGGAGATGGGTGCGCCCTTCGCCACCCCTAAATTTTCGGGGGAGAGGTCCTTACGCGGTGGGCTTGGGGTAACGTTATAAATACAGCGTACCTTGTCGCGCCGGCACTGCCGCGCGAACCGGCACGAAGTGCAGACGCTCCCTAGATTTATGAGATTTTCTCTGAGAAAATAGGTCTTTGCAATAAATAAATGAATTTGTGTAATGCATTGTCAGTCATACTTTTCGAATTAAAACCGGCTTTATGTTTTTCTCAATCATGAACACTTACATGCAACAGAAACGGATTTTCGCAATTTTACCTATGTCGCTTAAATTAATAATTAATGAGATGAATACTTTTTAGGGGTTTTCGATATCTAGTTTTTCTGTTTGTTACATTTTGGAACTGCTCTGCCACAGCTATAAAGTTTAAATTCGCAAAGTTCAGTTTCCAACTTTTGCGTTGTTGTCGGTACCTACTACGTTGAAATTATTTGACACTAGCTTCCCGCCAGCGGTTTCGCCCGCTAGGTCTTATAAATAATAGCCTACACCTCCAACAAATATCATTATATTTTAGCCAATGTATACAAAAACTTGATAAATTATATTCTACAACCTTCCTACAGGTGCAGTAGTTTTTGTGTCAGACAGACAGACAGACTTGATTTTAAGGGAAGCTTAAAACCCTAAGGCTGATATTCAGAAACGACGCTAAGCATAAACTTACGCTTCGTTTACGGAAGCGTTACTTTACGCTTAGCGTCGTCTCTGAATATTAGCCTTAGCCTCGTCACTTCCCGAATCTTGCCCTGCCCTTGACGTAACTAGGTACTATGAGGACAAAGGACTACTTAAATAAATAGAGCTTTATCGTCAAAACTTTGTTATATTTAATGTAATGTCGAAACAATGGTCCTTATTGCTCTTTGCAGTATCTACATAGTTCCACTGTCATCGAGTTTCTGATTGCATTTTCTCTGTCAACAGCCCGCCATAGTTTTACATGGAAATGGTGTCTGAAGCGAAGGTGAATGGCGGCGAGATGGAGGCGACGAGTGAGTTGCCTCCCGCGCTCGCCGAGAAGCCCGCCGGCCTGCCCCCGGGCAAGTACGCGCTCGTCGGCTGGGACATGGACACCACTGGACGGAGGCTCATTGATGAGGTGAGGACTATAAACCTGTCGCAACATTTCGCAGACACAATAGAAGAGCAGTCATCATCATCTTCCTGTCTTTGTCCCAATTGATTTGGGGTCGGCGCAGCTTATCCTTTTTTTCCATTCATCCCTGCTAGCAATAGAAGAGAAGTATAATTATTTAATTGTTACGATACTCTGGAGGGTCACGGTTTTTTTTTTTTTTTTTTTAAATTAGGTGTTTTTAATCTATTGATGAGTTACATCACATATCATCACGCCCGTATTCTCCCGAAGACTTGGAAGACTAGCTTTCATGTTCGCCCGTATGTTTAAGTCCTATATAATAGGGGCGAGTTTATTGCCATCAACCGGGCAGAAATCCAGGATCCGAGCTGCTACTGGGAATTTCAAACAACATTGTTCACACATTGTTTTTTCCTGCGTAAAGCGTGTGTTCAAAAGTTGGAAACACCCTACATCGGTTATCGGCATCGCGGGCTGCGGGATTTCCCCGTTTAAGCCATTTTAACGGGGGAATGTTACTTTTAATTCTATGCAAAAAAAAAATCCTCTATGAGAAATCTTTACCCTTCTTAAGGCTCCAAACAAATTTTTATACGGGGCCCTATCAAGGCACGCTACGCCACTGTCTTGTTTCACGATTTTCCCTCATTGTTTCAGATATGCCAAATAGCAGCGTATACTCCGAAGCAGTCGTACTCCCAGTACATAATGCCTTATGGCGACCTGAACCCTGGCGCCCGCCGCCGTCACAATGTTCGCGTCGTCACCGTCGGCCGGTACCGCATGCTCAAAGATACCAATACTCATAAGGTAGGAATATTTCAGACGACATGGCAACACTGCCAAATTAATTTACTAAACATACCAGTGCTACCATACTAAATTAAAGATGATCTTACATCACTATTATTAGTAACAGTATTAGTAAAAATCTTTTTGAAAAAAATTGAGGTCATATCGTTCCCTAAAAATTAATATTATAAATTTTCATCCGTCATCACAATAGTGAACCTTATTTTAGTACAAAATGGAACCTTTAATGAAGAATTGAACGAGAGCTGCTGTTCGGTTTTCGGTTTCATAGATTACCACCGTTTGAGGAATTGTGTTTAAGTATCCTGTTACAAGGTCATATCATAGTTATTTACCGGAAAAAGAATTACAGATGAACAGATTGACATGTACATCCTGCCAGTTTTCCTGGGAACAATAAAATATTATGTTCTCTTTAGTGTAAACACCATAGGAGAGAATAGCATAGAGAGTTCTCGCATACGATGATCGTTTACGATTTTTCGCCGCTCGCATTCGAGAAATAGTCCTAGTGTAACGCCTCTTCACATCTTGATTACTTAGATCATTATAGGTAGTATAATATGCCAACAATAACGCTTTATTAATAACTGACATCTCCATTTATTTTATTCTTAGCTTTATTCCACAGATATTGAAAACAAAGTCTGAGATATCCGCCCTGTCTGATTTCCTGGACTGGCTGGAGAAAGAGAAGGGGGATGGTAGTGTTATCCTTATCTACCATGAACCTCGTCGTTTAAGCCCCACCATGCTCCTGGAAGCGCTTACCAGGTAAGACTATTTTCATTTCTTCTTTTTAGTGTTTAGAATGAAAAAAGCCTTGATTAAAAAGACCTGCATTAAAAAAAATAGTTTCTAAAGACCTGCTTCATCACCTCCAAATAAGTTCTCGTTAAATTTCATTTTTTTATTTAGTTAACCGCGGTTAGCGGTTATCCAAAGGTGGTAAAACGTGGCGTGCATAATAAAATGTCTGTTAAGTGCAATTTCAAATGGAAACCGCTTTTTGATCCGTAATATTATTGTAAAAGCAATATTTTATTCCTATTTTTCCGTAGGTACAAGCTTCTCGACCGCTTCAAGTCCATAGTGGCTGGTTTCGCGGACAGCTATGCCCTCGCCGCTGACAAGTGCAAGGCCACAGTGAAGTCCGTGTCCCTGCGGGTGCTGGCGCGAGTTCTGCTTGATGCTGACTCGCTGTCCGTCGACAGTGCGCTGGAGAGGGCCACCGCTGCCTACAGGATTGTTGAGCATCTCGCACAAGGTACAGACCTTACTTAAAAAAGGTTAACACAGCAAACTTCTTCACGACGTCTGTGGTCTAGTGGTTCGAGTACCGGACTGCTGATCACGAGGTCGTGGATTCCCACAAGACACAAATATTTATGTGATGAACTTAAGTGTTTGGTTTGTCTGGGTGTTTCTTATGTATTATAAGTATGTATTTACAAAAAAAAGTATATAAGTATTATATCCATTGTCTAGTACCCAAAGTACAAGCTCTGCTTAGTTTGGGACTAGATGGTGCTGTGTCAAATGTCCCAAGATATTTAAAACTGTCTGTGTATGTGATTGCCATGCAGCAGTTTTGACAGACTCACAGATGAACATCAGATGCAGGGAACATCAGTCTCTCTTATGTATAGAGATATAATATAAAATTACCTTTACTGTTAGAAATCATACAATGGCTGATTATTTGTTAAATTTGGATGCTAAACGAAAAGCGATGTTGATTGAGTTTGGCACAAAACTAAAAAAAAAAAAATGGTACACAGGCTACAATTAAGTTTAAGTATTAAGTTTAGGCTATTCCCCATAATAATATATAACATTACCAACTAAATGATAAATGGGAATAACATGGAAACAGTTATCTCGCAACATGGCTTCCTGTTTCGTAATGCTGTTTTTTTTTTTACCTAAATACAGATATAGCTTTGTAAAGCATACTGCATGTATTTCCAGAGTTTTTGGGCAGAGATGTTACGTTATGGAGTGCAAAAAATATTTTATAATACATCAATTTAACATTATTTTTTACTTTCCCAGACGAAGATCCACCGTTATCGTAAAGTTAATTTTATCGGCTTCATTTTTACATAATCTTATCTCCAATTTATAGTAGCTGAATTGTTAATCTTTTAACTCTGAGGAGCTCAACCATATCCGATATCCTGTGACTAATATTTACTTATATAACATGGAAATATCACTGGTATGCAAATATAGACTTTATTTATTTTCCTTATAGAGGCATGGAAGACCCAAGTTATGAAAGTCGTCTTGAACATAATGAATAAATGCTGATTCCCTTTATATTGAAGGCGATTTATTTTTGGCTTTGGCTTGTAAGGGTCTGCAGACGAATGAGATATATTTTAGGTTATACTTGTACATGAACGTGTTATGAAACAAGTTTTCCGTCCATTCGAGCTAATCTCAAAAAGTACTGAACAACGGAGGTCATCAAAAGACCATACAACTCAGCCCAAATTTGTACTGGAGGTACATGACAGCTGTCAAGTTGACAGTAAGTGTACCTTCGGTACATCATTTAGGCCGATTTCGATTACCTCCTTTTGTTCCAGTCTTCACTAATGGATAGATTTTCCCTGGAAAAGGCCCTGAGCCAAGGATGTAGATATTGTATTGTTCCAGTCATGATCGTGGTGTATTAGATCCCATGGCCAAGACATACAATAGAGCAAGGGAAGCCAAGTGCGGTTTTTAGTTAGTAGAAGTTCGACATACTTGATAAACTGATAACCTCTGACGATTTGTGAGCAGGTGAGCAGCAGGAGGTAGGCGCCGGCGGCGAGGGCGCTTCTGCCAGCAAGGACATGGTGGAGACTGCGCGCGCGTGGGCCCGCCCCGTCCACACCGAGCTCGAGGCGCTCGCTAGTCTTAAGAAATTGCTGGAGAGGTATGGTTCTTTAAGGTTCTTTATCTCATAAAAAAATAAATTTCCGTATTGACAAATGCTGCGGTCGGAAATCTTTTTGACGAGACTGTGTTACGTTTGACTCACGCGAATGGCCTTTAATAAATTGTTGACTGTCTGTGTCAGTGATATTAAGATTAAAGTGGTCCAGTGCCTCGACCATGAGTTCTTTTCACTAGACTCGCTAGCGACGCCGTATAATATATGTATGGAAAACCCTCGCAGCGCCTCTAGCGGTTACGTAAGGAACTAAAACCTGCTATGAGATTACAGCGTTTCGATGCGTAAAAAACCTATCGAAAGTCATTCGATAGAACTCATGGTTGAGGGGCAGGATAGTCGTTTTATTATTATTATTCGCTAAAACACCTTTCCATCTAGTTGATAGTGTTTTGTTTGGGACACATATTGATGATAAACTTTTGGATTTGATAGGTCTAAAAGATCAGTATCGCGTATAAAGCAATATAGTGCTACTAAATGCGTAATCCCTTAAAAACTGTAATCTGTTGATAGATTTGCTTACTAGAGATAGGATTTATTTTTTTGACAATGTCCATACTCCATACCCATAATGTCAAAATTCTAGTAACCAGCCGTCAGACAACTAAGCGCGGTCAAACAACTACCGATTCTTTTCTGTTCTACCTAGAACAGATCAAAACAGAATGAAATCAGAAGGCAAGAATGCAATACAAAATGACTAGTCATCACTGTAACAGAACTAACTTTTGCCACAGAATAAATAATACAGAATGGCCACTCTCTGCCCCTCCCTAATGTCAGATACCTCAGGTCCCCCGCATTCTGCCGGTGTTCTTGCCGGACGTACTGCCAACAAACCCTACGCCACATTTGCATTTTGCACGTGTACAAACGTAATTTTGACAAGTTTGACATTTGGTATTGTAGTGTGCAGCGGTATCGGAAAGTTTGTATGGAGTGTCACAGGTGTGCTTTTGCTTTACAGACAGAACACATTCCGGCCAGTATTCGCTCCGCTGCTGCGTTCAGCGCGGCCGGAGCGCAAGCGCGTCACACAGCTGCGGCGCTTGTTGGCCGACGCGGGACTTCTCTATGACCAGCTTAAGGATGCTTGGCAAGAACAGAAGCTTGTTGGTAAGTAATGTTTTGATTATTGACTGATTTTTTTTGTATACAATCGTCATGTAGCCTTTTTAGAATGGAAATTTTTTGCTTATTTGTTATGCTTTGTTCACATTTCATAAATATTGTCATACACACACGCTGTTCCTGAATACTGCTCTTGCTCTTGACCTTTTTAAAGGACCAATAAGGTCTGTTTGTGTCTTACTTTCTTCATATATTTTATATTTGTTTATTTCCACAGGTTTGGAGAAGCAAATGTCGTCGCTGACGGTGTCTGCAAAAGAGGAAGACATAAAAGAACTGATTGAGATATTTGACTGCCATTTCGACCCCGCCAAAGAGCCGAAAGGACCAAAACCAAGGATTCCTAGGAACAAAACCAGAGTGAGACATCTTTTTAAATCTTAAACAATGATCCTGAAATAACTCCGTGGGCAAAAGTAATACAATAAGCTACTAGTCCCGCAAGTTACTTACGGTGGTGGTTACCACTTACCATCAGGTGGGCCACCTGCTCGTCTGCCACTGTAGGCAATAAAAAAAATGTTGCTAATGGGCTGAAACCTTGTCTAATTAACGTCAAGGTGACGTCATCCACTGCACTTTCCGGATAATTTTGAAGTCACCAAGATGGCCGCCATGCCCATTATCAATTTGCGGGGCTTATAATGTGTAAGTGACTGCTACGCCATGACCGGCATAGGCATCAAGTAAACATAAAACAAAAGATTAATACAATGTGTGCACTTTCTAGGGTGCATCGTCAGCAGGCGAGACTGGCGAGGCGGAGGGTAGCACCAGTGAGTCGCAGAACAGCTCGCCACACAATTCACCAAACAAGACTAGCAATGGTCAGTATTACATATACGAAAATATTGTTTACCCCTAACTCCTATGGGCAGAAACAAGGAGGACGATCTCTGTTTACAAGTGTCTGTCGTAATGCATGAAATTTTATAGAAGTGGCGCCACAAGAGCACCAGGGTAAATTTAAAAAAGCGCTTAGTAATTAGTGTAGATAAATAGGAGGTAAAAAAAAAGAAATAAATCGCAGCTTTACATTCACTCATTGCTATAAATATGTATTTACAAAAATAATTGTATTTTTTCCATGGTCTAGTATGTACAAGCTTTGTCTAGTTTGGGGACTAGATGGTCCTGTGTAAAATGTCTAAAAATATTGATTTATTACTCTTTTGTTATAGATGTGGCGGCGGGTGATTCTAGTCAAACAGTGCCTGTGCCGGAACCGGTGGCGGCCAACTAAACGCGTTCAATTTCACAATTAAAGCTTAGTCTTTTTTACCATAGCTGTCGTTAAGTGTCTTGAATAGCTTTCGGGGTAGCGACGACAAAAGGATGGCATTTATACTTTTACTTAGATTCACAGCATTTTTCTAACGTTTTGCATTTGTTACCTTATGTGCAATATTTTTGTGCAATTGTTTTTTTTTCGATATACAAACTATTTTTACTTGATTTAGGAACTTTTTGTTGGCTATGAAAATTTATAATTTTTGTAATTTAGTATTCCTTAATGATGCCAGCCTTTTCACAATAACGGTTTTATTAGAAGTAGTACAGTTTCGTCGCTAGCTCGAAAGCTTTACATCGGAGCCATAGGGATGTGACAAAACATTTATTCGTATTATACAACTAGGTTTAAGTCTCCTTTGGAATTGAGAGATATTTGTTTTGCATGTAACACGATGGACGATTTTTTTTTTCAAATGCCTACTATTTTTTCTCTTTGCTTGCGCATAAAGATTTTTTTCTATATATAGATGATAATTGTAGATGAGTGCCTTAGCAACTCAGTGTAATAAGATAAAAATATATCCAATAATATTTTGGCCTTACAATTTACATTGTTCTTAGCAATGTCATATAATACGCATATTTTATACGGTCGAGTTATTTTAAAGTATTGCAATTATGTTACGCGGTAATGTTGAAAAAAAGTTTTATACATTTTTTAAATAATAAAAAAAATAACAGTAATAACATAGGCTTCGGTTGAAGCAATATTTATTTTGGATTAGGTCCTTGCTAGTGCAATATTGTGGATTTTTGTACAAAGAGGACTCGTAAGTACAATATAGTACTTGTTTTATTTATTCAAAGATACATTTTATTTATTTCGTGTGTGCAATCACAGGAACGGATGGACTGATAATTACATCCGATATTTTAAAAAATATATTTTATTTTTTGTTTCTTTCTTTTTGCGTTAATTATGCTGGCTATTGCTGCAACAGTTATTTGCTGACTCTACGTCACTTTTTCGTTTGCCATAGAACGTTTCGATAAAGTAAGTTTTTTTTGTTCACCATACAATAAGCAAAGTAATGGAAAAGTGTGTACCTATTAACTTACCTCTAATTTAGTTAGTTTTAACATAGACTGTACATATAATTTAATTTCTTATTTTGTTCAGATCTCTAATAAATATGTAAGTCTATTTTATTTGTTTTATTTTGTTTACACCAATAGTATTTTAAGAATGAAACTTTTTAAAACATAGGGTAACACTGCCTGGAATTTAAAACATAAAATAATTAACGAGTTTGATGTCCATAGATATTATTAGACTGAAAAAATAAGAATGAATATAAAATACATATTTATTTTGTGTAAGTAATATTTATTTCATATAACAACAACATCATCCTTTGTCCACCCCTCGGCTAAATGCTCCCGCACTGCTTTGTCCAGAACAAACTGAAATAAAAAAAAGTTTCCAATGATTCCAAAAACACAGTAACATAATTATCTAGTTTGAGTCAGAGGCAATTCAAGCCTAATTTCTTTGTGAAAATGTTGGTAAACTTACCTCAATATCTTTACAGCCCTGCATAGCCCGGCTTAAAACCAAATCAAAATAGTCCATATGAAGTCTGTGGGACATTTCAATCAAGCCTATGCTCCCTGCAACAAGACAAGATCATGATGTAGCAGCCAGTGGGGCTATGTGATTCTTATGTCACTAGCATAAGGATCAAAATTCATAATTCACATGTCTTCGTGAAATGAAAGAAGTAATAGACAGTCTTAATGAAGGATAATATATTTATAAGAGACCATGAATCTGTCGCCACCAAGAGTATCCAAATCCGAAGTTTACAGAATCATAGTGCAGAGAAAGCTCAGCGGTTCAGTTTTCGCTTAAACTTATTGTCCCTCTTGAAGTTGGCACGAGCTAACTTCAACTCCGAGAAAGAAAAATATTGGATAGTCTATACTAATATTATAAAGAGGAAAGATTTGTTTGTTTGTAATGAATAGGCTCCGAAACTACTGGACCGATTTCAAAAATTCTTTCACCTTTGGAAAGCTACATTATCCCCGAGTAACATAGGCTATATATCATCACGCTACGACTAATAGGAGCGGAGTAGTAATGAAAAATGTAGCAAAAACGGGGAAAAATTATAAGACCACGCGGGCGAAGCCGCTGGCGGGAAGCTAGTAATTAATAAAAACGAAAGCTCAAGTCGTAGGCATATAGGACAAAGTCCCAAATCCGTTGAATATTTCTTGACGCTATGCCACCATTCCACAAGTAATTTTATCAACTTACCAGTACTAGGCAAGCTAGCAACAGTGAGCACGACTCCGCCTGCCGCCTCCTCAACATGTCCCACGTCTACTAAAGGCTCTGGTTCACTGCCCCGCCACGCTATGGACGCGGAGCATGCGCAGGCGTACGCGCGCAGCGGTATTCCGGCGTCGATCAGCGCGAGCGTTGACGCGTTCACGCTTGCGCAGTACGCTCCACCGTCTGCCTTGAGATACAAATTTTATCAATTGCAGCTTGCTGATGAGATTATCGTAGGTTGAGTTGATGGTAGGATGATTCTAAAATTTGAAGGTAGATTGGTAAAAAGTTTGCCATACACTTACACTTTGCACTGTTATTTTGCCTACTTGACATTTTTTTTTTAATTTTCGGGGAGTCCGGCAGGAGCCAGGCGTGCGATCAGTCCTCTTATTGGGATTATTTCGCCCAATTTCCTGTTTCGGTGGATTGACTTGACAGTCCAACCCTGGGTTGTCTGCCACCAGGGAAGCTACATATCTTTGTAATTACATATTATTAGCAACATAAAATTGTAAAAGGCAGACAACATTCTCCAGCTAGGTGGAACCATTTTTTACCACAGCTGTTTTATAAAATATAATGTTGCAGTTTCATAAATTACATTTACCTGTAATACTTCAACGTAGATGTCAATCTGTGAGCGAGGATAAAGCTCTGTTTTGATAGCTGTTGTCAGTGCTTGTCTCAAGTGCATGGACATCTCTTGAGATTTGCGATCACCCCGTGGGCGATTTTTTCTTTCACCTGCATAGAGAGAGAAAAGGGTATAGACAAGAAGAGTTATTCCCAGTTGTCCCCACCGTCTACGTCACCACTGGTGACAAATGGGAATGGCCACTTTTCTTGTTCCCAGTTGCCACCCGTGGTGACAGATGGGAAAAATAAATAGATACGTCCCCAGTAAGGCGGGGCTAGAGCTGAATATATAACACATATATTTTGATAAATCACAATATTTTTATTGATGCTTATGATTGATAAATTCAAAAAAGTAAATTATAACGAATTATGTATAATTATTAACACACTATGAGAATTAACATACATTGAGAATAAGTAAATTACTGTGAACAAAGCATTGACTAATCTGTGCAATTGTAATTTCGATCATTATAAATATTGTGATTTATAAAAATATATGTCTTCCAAGTGACGCGTAAAAGTTTTATTTCTCTCGTTTTGATATACAATTTATAATGGAATATATTATCATCCAATCAAAATAATTCATGAAAAAATCGAATTCACATCACTATTATATTCAGCTCTAGCCCCGCCGTACTGGGGACGTATCTATTTATTTTTCCCATCTGTCACCACTGGTGGCAACTGGGAACAAGAAAAGTGGCCATTCCCATTTGTCACCAGTGGAGACGTAGACGGTGGGGACAACTGGGAATAACACGACAAGAAATATATTAAATGGTAACAAAATTGTTAGGAATTTGATTATATTTTTAAGACTACCCGCCTATTATCATAATGACATTGTGTCAGAATGTCTATAAGGCTTGCCAGAATGTCAATTAACTTTCTTCTGCTCGAGGACTTGGATAGTAAAGATGTGCTATGTCCAACACTTTGCCGCTGATGGTCAAGTGATTGTTATTGAATCTCTGTTAAATCATTATGTATCATAGTTAATGTTTAGCCCTGACTTATTAGATCCTGACTGTGTAAGTTGTTACTTTGGCCTGTAGCCCTATTAAATCTTTTTAATAAGTTCATCTCTGTCTTTATTTACAAAAATAATATATAAATGAACTTATTTACCTGTGGAAAATGTTGCCATACTGTATTGGCAGTTGACTACAACACTGTCTTGTAGACATTTTGATTTTGAGGCCTGAAATAAAATTAGTTCATTAAAAAAAACTCTTTTACCAAAGTATGTATAGGCTGAAACATTTGAAATGCAAATACATACTACTATGTACAGTCAACAAAAGAGATAAGTATATGATAAGATGGTCAATGCCAAACCTTATATATGGGCAGTCTATGGGTTAATATTTGCAGACGGTAGACACCCCGCGCCTGCAGCATAACAATGCCTTTGAGATGTCGATTCGACTGCCGTGGGCTCTGTAGCGCATCTGGTAGCCGACGATCGTGTCGATGTCTTCGCTTCACTATTACGACGTATCCGCGGCAGTAGAAAACGCATTCTTAAATAGTTGTGGCAGGCCGAATACACTCTAATACTCTGGCATTGTGTTAGACAGGACAGTCCAATATTAATGACTAATAACTTACTTGGTGAGGTCCGTAAACAGCAGCCAAAACTTTTGTGTTTCCTTGTTCCAAATACGCGCTTCCATCGGGCTGCGTGAACACACCGAGTTTGCATCTAATACGGCGCAGTTCGTTGGGTCTACGCCCATCTAGTCGAAGTCCTTGGCTTGATAATAAGTCTGGCCCTGGCATTTTATCAAGATTATACAAATGTTCAAAAGTTGAGAACAAGTTAACCAAAATATTTCACGTGCTATTTTGTAAACAACGAGACGAGTTGATGAATGTGAAAATGTCAGTGACCTGTTACTGACAATCAAATGCAGACAGATGACTGACAGTGACAGTTCTTTTTTTTGGGCTATGGCAGACTGCCATTACTTTTTCAGCAAATTCAGCCAGTGTCGGTAAGACATTTTCTTTTAAATACTTCGTACTCGTCAAATAATTAACAGGGGTAGAGCAGAAAGAAGAAGAAGGTTGAAGATTGGATTGCTGTCTCAAAATGCATTAGCATTATAATAATTTAACTAGTTAGGGTCGCCGTCATCGTCATCGTTTTCGACTATTTATATACTAGGACTATATATACATATATCTCTGTGGTCTCACGGCATGCATGCATGCATGATGCGATGCAAATAAAGTTAAAAAAGTGCTATGATTTTTTTTGAAACTGAACACTGGATAATCGCCTAAAACTGTCGGTGATCCAATATAATAATTGCATCTGTGAAGATAAATATTTTTCATGCGTTTCGTTTTCTGTGTGTTATCTGTCATCAATGGCCGCGAGAGGAATTCTGTTGTGACTGCAACCGTGCAGCTTGGATTCCGTATATCTCGTAAAAGACCCATCGAATAACAATTTATTTACAAAGAAGATATGTGACTAGTGCCCTGTGACATTAATTAGGTATATTTTAAGAAAATTAGTACAGTATCTTGATCTCGCGCCCGTTGTCTTGTCAATTGTCATCCCGGTGATGCGTGCGTGTGCATTACATTTGGGCAAAAAATCGATCTAAATGATTACCAATTTCATTGTAATGTCGTCTTAATCAATTGCTGAACATGTTATTCAACCTTCTGTTAATTTAAAACTATATTTGTTCGCGGTTACGTAAAAAATGTATTGTTTATATTGATTGATGTCCTAAATAATTGGTGTATAATTGTAATACGTAATAATTGTTACAGAGGTGACTAACCACAATGGACGTAGACGATTCGGCGGTTGACTTGAGTGTCAGGTGAGTTTATTATTGAAATTTAATATTTTTGTTTACATTTCGAAAAAGGTGATATTTTAAACTTGTTTTTTGTGATGCAGGGCATTGCCACCTGAGCTGAGCGAGCTAAGGGCTTTGACGGCCAGCGGGCTTACTATCACTCCTGCTCAACCTCCTCCACATGTGAGTAAAATAAAATCATAAATATTCATATATCAAGCTACCTTTTATTTATTATGAAAGTGAATGAAATAATTCAGTGTCACTTGACTTCCTTATAATATGGTCTGTTGTTAGAAATACCTTTGTTCTTTATTATCACAAACATCAATCTCTGCTAGAGGTCAAACTCATTGTAATATAATTTTATCAGTAGGTAAAATAATTTTATACTTTTTGGTAGGTTGGTATAAATGAATTTGTTATTGGAAATTGTTTATAATAATGTATTTCAGTTTGATTACAAACCTACCTAGAAATTACACAATGTACTGTTATTTGTTGTGTTTAATTACACCAGTATATAGACTAAAATACCAATACACCTATTTATCATAGAAGGTTAGACAGTGTATCTACTAATTTATCCAAGACTATTGTCATTTACTAGGCATATTCAAACTCCAGACCTTACCTGAAACCTCCAGAGATACTTAAAAATGAACATACACTTTTTTGAACCAAACACATAAACAATTCAAACGAAATAAAATTAATTCTCAAACACTTACCCATGTCAAATTGTTTGAATCTGGAAATACCCCAGGTGTGCAGGGTTTCATAGGATTTCATTTAAAGAATTCTAAAATTTGATTAATTTGAAATATTCGGTTCAAATAAGTGTGCATATTCTAAACATACATTATGTACCACCCAGCCTGGGAACCAAATACCTCCATGCATGCAATATTCCTATGAACAGTTAGCAGTTAGTTACAATGTTACATAATTCTATAGAAATATTTGATATGAATAATATTTTTAAATAACTTATGCCATTTTCCCTTTTGCTTTCCTTCAAAAAAGATTGACAGGGTGAGTAGTATTTCAAGTTCTGTATAATTCTTAATCACTTGCATATAATGTGTATTAGTAATTAAAATTAAAATATTCCAAATGTAAAATGATGCTAATGATGTGAGATATCAAACTAATTAATTAGTTAAGCACATCTGCACAGTTACTTAATGTGATAATTGAAATGGTATTTGTTAGTTATAAACAACTATGCAGCCAGGCTGAATAAATATTATAATTATTTGTTAGATATTTGATGGTTATCATATGAATTCTTACTAATATTATAAATGCGAAAATAGCTCTGTTTGTCTGTCGGTCGCGCTTTCACGCCAAAACTTCTAAACCAATTTAAATGAAATTTGGTATACAGATAGTCTAGAGCCTGAGAAAGGACATAGGCTACTGATGCGGAAAAAGGGCTGTGAGGGTTTGAAATAGAGGATGAAAGTTATAAGGAATACCTAATCATGCAGGCGAAGCCCCTAGGGGAAAGCTATAGTTTATAAGATCTTTTTATCATCATTATCTAAGACTGTATTGTATAATATGAAGCATATTGTCTATTTAGTGTCATACATCGTCTTTATATATTACATTAGGGTTCTGAACAATAGATTCTATTCTGTCTATAATTTGTAACTAGATGCAGCTTACAGCCAAACAATAAATTAAAAGTTAGCTTATTGTAAGCTAAAATTAGGAGGCTAATTTCATTTATACTACTAAATATATAACTAATAATTAGTTTTACCAAAGAAAATACAATAAATACTGCTTAAAATAATTTTTAAGCAGTATTTCTTGGTTAAAAACAAGGGCCTCAAGTCTGATATAGACCCAGCCATCTTGTTGCCTTGTCAAGGGTGTGTTCACAAATTGCAGACTTTCTGCAATTTGTGAACACATCCTTGACAAGGCCCGGCATTACATCAGATTTGATCAACCACAAGTCCTCGCAAAAGAAAACCGATTCCTACCCAGGATGATTCGTGAGGCCATTGAAATTAAAAAACATCCAAATTTCAATAGAGAAGATGGCTGGGTCTTACCACCTGCTTGGAACCCTATTATAAATTCAATTAAATCTAAATCCAAGCCTAAAACTGCAAGACCGAAGGATACGGTGAGCTCATTCTGCGTGAATCGGATTGCCAACAATTAACAAAAATGTAGGGTAGCTGTTAGTAATTGAAACGTCAAGACGCCTACCACCTTAGTCACCCGTGACCATGGATGCTGTAAAGGGTCCGAAACGTCGGGATTAAAATAATATCAATATAACGCGATAAAATCCGTAAAAAGTAGTTTTATTTCAATGTCTAGTATTCGCGTAAGTGTCAGAAATCAGTATAGTAGTAGTGAGAGATTAATAAATGCAGGTATTTTCAACATAATATTTATAATAGTGTTGGGTACCTTTACTCAAGTGTGTATTTCTATTCAAATACTCAAAGATGGTTTAGCCTGGCTGTGTAGTATATGATATTAATATTTGATGAGTAAATTCAAATTATAATGATGTTACTCAGGTACAACAACTCAGGATTGTGAGTAGATTGCTTGATATGTTATTAGTTATGCATAGTTTGATAATTTTACTAATATAATATCCTCTAAACATCACTTGTGCAATCAGTCAAAATACTTTCCCGTATTTGACAAGATAATCATCTTATACCAATGGGTACAGATCTCTGATTGAGAATATGGATTAGGCTATACTTTACCAAGCTTACTGATTACTCAATGTTAGTGTAGAATCACAAGCACAGCCATTGAAACACTAATAACAATGTTAAAGTGAAACTTTTCCTAACTATTTACCTTCAATATTATCTGCAATCATTTGGATTTTTCCTACACAGAGTTGGAGGAATTTCAAAATCTCTTAGTGCTCATTTAGGGAAACTTATTTGAAGATCAAATAAAAGAACTCAAACCTAACAAAATCCTGTAGTTTTTGACAGCCACAGTGTTTAGCGGTGAGCTCTAACTCATAGAGTGGCAGTCACTGTGGATGGTTATCTGTGTCAGTGCTTGATAAATGCTTGTAAGAGCTTGTCTTTAGGGGGGTAAATCAATTTCTTGGCTGATTGTACAGGGATGATCCTTAATACCTTTCTGATGAAATTATAAAGGGGTTGTAGGAATATTTCCTTAACTTAACATTCAGATTTGGTTACCTTTATTTACCATTGCTAAATGCATGGGAAGATGCGGCAGCCCATGCTTTGTGTTTTTATTAGTATCTGTAGCCTAAACAGCTAGGCTGACACGCGCGCCGCGACAAAAATATAACGTTGTCCACTATTTTGTCGCTCCTTTTCGAGTAAATACAAGACAAATGTAAGATATAAAGAGTCGACAACACTTTGTCGCAGTGTGTTTGTTAGCCCGGCAAGGAGTTATTTAGGCTACTGTTTTTAAGAATAATTTATATCTACTAATTGCTAAAAGTTCTATTCACATTTCTTTAGTTTCTGTAACATTCATGATTAGTTAGATGATTTGGTTGAGATTCTATGGGTTGTTTTCATTAGTAATTTGAATTTAATTCTTTGATTAATGCACTTTTTTAATATACACTTGCAAGCAAAAAAATCGACCCACCCCATATTTTCTATTTGAGACTATAATAATGTCTATCGGCTCTTAAATAAAGCGTGTGTCAAGTGTCAAGTAAAATAAAGGAGTGAGCCGATTTTTCTGCACGCAAGTATATTAACTAAACTATTCCCTCGCAATATTATTAAGTTTTAATATGTGTAATGTTTAGGGCTCCAGCGGCAAGCGGGTGCTTCGCCCCCGTTCTGAGCAGCGTAGCTATGCGGAGAGCCCGGATATCGTGCTGCTGCCGGCCGCGCCGCCGCACCGGAAACCTTCAATGTCTACGCCCGCGCCTTTTACAGGTTAGTTCATCATTACGAGTATTAATCCTAACTTGAGTGGAGACCACATACCATGTGAGACGGCCTTCAGCGAGATGGACCAACGATCTGGTAAAGGTGGCATACGACCGGTCTGGAAGTCTGGTGGAAGTTTATGGGGGAGGCCTATGTTCAGCAGTGGTTCTCTTTTGGCTGATAATTATGATGATGATGATGAAATTAATGGAATCAGGCGTTACTTTGCGGAAATCCATGACAAAAATTGCAATGAAAATATTTAGTGTTAATTCCGCTTATGCTGAGATGCAAGAGCACCGCCCTCCCGCCCGCAAAATTATGCACATGCAGAGAGAACTAAGTCGTTAGTGCAACATGCACACCCAAACCTGTATGAGTTGACGACGACGACGACAACACTTCGACGTCGCACCTGATGATGCCTCGCGGAGAGGCGAAACACGTGTCGTCATATAAGCGGGAGGGCGGTGCTCTTGCATCTCAGCATAAGCGGAATTAACACTAAATATTTTCATTGCAATTTTTATGATGATGATGATTAATCCTAACTTATGATCTCACATGCTATCATAGAATTACATCTGTATGGCAGATTTGGTATATAATTTTATTAGGTAGTAGACCATTGCTATCAAAATCATCAACGTTAAAATCCGAACTCCTGAGCTGAAAATGAAAAAGAAACAAAAAACAATAACATTTATCTCGACGCGGGAATTGAACCCTAGACGCGCGCTCAGTAGCTGCTGTTCGCTACTAGCTCCTTATGGCAGAGTTATCTTTGATTCTAACGCCACTATTCCAGTAATAAATAGTACCTATGTAACAAAAGGTTTGTAAGTGTAAAAGTTTGAAAAAGATGTGTGTGGTGTCATGGTGTTAAACAAAACACCATTTTGCGATGATGATGAAATTTATGTATGTGATGATGAATTATTAGGTACTATACTTCATAATATGAATCATTGTTTTCCTACAATGGCCAAATTTCTGAGTAAAATTTTTATTTACCTAATTTTAAGGATTTCTATTGTCTTTGTCTTTTCATTCGTTTTGTTTTTTAAATATTTTGACCACAAGAATTTCCCTATGTTGGGTGTGTTTACTAACACAAATTCTCATGAGCAAAAACACTCAGTACCAAAGCCATACAAATATTTGTACTGCGCGGGAATTGAATTCGCGATACGTAGCGTTCATCGACTGCTGTACAGTAGTCCACTCAACCATAACGCTCTTAGTGCTATCAATGTTATGTATTGATATAATGTGTTATTAATACGTGTATAGAGAAGTTTGAGATTTGGCATATAATTAAAGAAAATATATATTTTTCTTATCTATACTAATACTAATCTATATCTATACTAATATTATAAAGAGGAAAGATTTGATTGTTTGTTTGTTTGTATTGAATAGGCTCCAAAACTACTGGACCGATTTGAAAAATTATTTCAGTGGTAGATAGCCCATTAATCGGGGAAGGCTATCGCTATCTAACATCACGCTACGGCTAATAGCAGCGGAGTAGCAATAAGAAATGTTGCAAAAACGCGGGTAGTTATCAAGACCCCGAGGGCGAACCCGCTGGCGGAGAGGCTAGTGTATTATATGTATAGATACTAGCGTGTGTTCCCCGCAGTTTTCCCAAAATTCTCTCTTAGTTGATACCTGCCTACGTCATAACTCATAACTATCTGTGTGTTAAATTTCAGCACAATCCATTTAGTGGTTTTATCTGTACGTTGATAAATCAGTTCTTTTCCTTTTATATACATATACAGACAGATTACGCAGTAGAATTTCGAGCATAGGGCGAACACTACTAAAGATAAAGTGTATTAGCTAATCCATCCCACTATCATACAAAAATTATCTATGACCAAACAAACAACACTGTGACGACATGGTAGGTAGCTTGGTCATAATGATTACCCACACAATACAAGTCATACCTAGATATTTGTATGACCTACATAACTCCTATATCAATATTTGTATACTATTCGATTAATTTAGTCCTTTGGTCACAACTATAACGACTAATGAGTTTTATTTCAATGTCTAGTATTCGCGTAAGTGTCAGAAATCAGTATGATAAATCAATTATTACTGACGACTAACAAAATTCTTATCATATAGGTATTGTAGTAGGATTGTGATTATAATAGACAAAGTGAGTAATATTTTTTATTTATTCACCTCATTACCTCATTGGACGATTAGTTAGAACTCCTGGTTTCGATTCCTAGGTAGCCCAGTTGGTATTGGGTTTTTGTATTCAATTTTCAGTATCATGTAGTGTTTCGTTCCGGTTAGTGTTAATATTCTCACCCTTATTACATTGGACCTAAAACATACCGTCGCGTCGTCGACGTGTTTTTGTTACTGTTGTTTTCAGAATAATAACATTGAAATACATACATAGCTTCACGGCTATTTTTGGGATAGGCAGAGACTATGTATAAATAAGCACTTGAATAAATAAATTATTAGGTATATTGAAATAACTTTTTTATGGATTTTGTGTTTTGTGATACTGAGTATCAGAAATCAAGAATAAGAATAACATTTATTTTTAATGAAGGAAAAAATCGCATCGCGGGCAGGATTCCAACCTGCGTCTTCTGGTTAAATACACCAGACGCTATAACTGCTAAGCCACCGCGAATCCTACTCTCGAAGTCGTTCCTCCTTCACATTCTAAATTTACGTCTCAAGGTGATAGCAACATCTATTGGAAGCAAATGCTTCACAACCATTACATTAATAAAAATAACTGGTAAACTTAGCATGAAAAATTCTTAAAAAAAATACAAAAAAGATAAGTATAACATTGTTAAAAATGCATTTGTTCGCAGACATGAGCAGCAAACTGAATTCTGGAGGCGTAAACGTGTCAATAACCCCGAGCAGTCTGCCCGCGCCCGCGCCCGAGTCTCCCCGCGACCCGCGCGACGACGAGGACTCGGAGGAGGACGAGAACGAACCGCCGCTGCCCATACCCGGACATAGAGTGAGTTCGCTATGTAATGTTGAGTTTTTATATATGTACAGTTCTCGCCAAACTTATTGTCCGGGTTGAAGTTGGCACGAGCTAACTTTAACCCGGCCGTAAAAATCGGAGTGAGAAAAATATTGGATTAAAATGATATAAAACAACAGCCTACGACTTGAGCTTTCGTTTTTATTTATTACAATCTAATATTTTTCTTTCTCCGATTTTTACGGCCGGGATAATGTTAGCTCGTGCCAACTTCAACCCGGACAATAAGTTTGACGAGAATATCATCAAGTTAATAATAACCCTCCTTCGGCAGTCGAATAAAAAGTTCATCACTAGTTAGTATACTCTATTTATTTATGTAAACTATGTAATACTAGCTTCCCGCCAGCGGCTTCGCCCGCGTGGTCTTATAATTTTTTCCCCGTTTTTGCTACATTTTTCATTACTACTCCGCTCCTATTAGTCGTAGCGTGATGATATATAGCCTATGTTACTCGGGGATAATGTAGCTTTCCAAAGGTGAAAGAATTTTTGAAATCGGTCCAGTAGTTTCGGAGCCTATTCATTACAAACAAACAAACAAACAAATCTTTCCTCTTTATAATATTAGTATAGATATCAGTGCAGTCAGCAGTGATAGCCTAGGGGTATAACCACTGGACTGCCAAGTCAAAAGTCTCGAGTTCAAAGCCTCTGATTTTTCGAAATCATGTGCGTAATTATCACTCGCCTTAATAGTGACGGAAAACATCGTGAGGAAACGATGGCATATGAAGTCTGCGAACCTCAATTAGGCTAGCGTGGTGGAGCTAACCTCATCCCTCTCATACTGAGAAGTGAGGGGAGACCCATGCCCAGCAGTCGGACAGTTATAGGTATGGTTTGATAATGTGCAATATCGTACAGAGGCGGACTTAATTTTGTACTTGTATCTACTGGACTTGGCATGGACTATCGACAAATCCTTTTTGACTGTTACACACAACGATAGGGCAGTTTCATTACGCCTGTAAGTGCGAGCGAGAGGTCCGATAAACATTATTTATGTCTCAGTTCGCACTTTGTAATGGTTCAAGTATAGAAGCATTCTCTACCAGTCAACCATAAGTGATTATGGGGATCTATTTCTAGGGATCATAATGTATTTAACATTTTTAACCGACTTCAAAAAAGGAGGAGCTTCTCAAGTCGACTGTATTTGTTTATTCTCATTGAATGTCTCGTTTTTGTTTTAGGAATTATCAAGCGCAGAGATATGGGAGCGCGAGCGGCGCTTGCGCACTCTCAGAGAGAAGTTACGCGCAGAAGAGACGCGGTTGGTGCTGCTCAGAAAACTGCGGCAGTCCCAACAAGCCACTGGCCTGCCGCCTGCTAAGGTAATACTATTTTCTGTTTTCTTCAGTTCTGACGATATAGCTGTGGATATGTCTGCTGATTTAGTCAAAGTAAAATCTATACTAGTATTTGAAATATCCTACTAATATTATAAATGTGAAAGTTTGTATGTATGGATGGATGGATGTTTGTTACCATTCACGCAGACTACTGAACAGATCTGGACGAAATTTGGTACAGAGATAGAACATAGTCTGGAATAGTACATAGGCTACTTTTTATCCCGGTAAAATGTATGGTGCCCGTGGGATAGCGGGCAAAGCCGCTGGCGGAAAGCTAGTACTTTATAAAATTCTGTAAGTCCTCCATGTATTAAATAAATAGATTAATAAAGCTGAAGTGTTTCGCGCAAATCTGTGCCACTACCAATGGGTAATTTTACAGGCTAAGTTAAGTAAGCTAGGAAGTTTATAGGCTATTTATGTGTTGACTTCTCTGCGTGTGACAGAAAGACAGGAGTCGGGATATATTTTAAAAGTGGTATTTGTCGATACATAGAGCGTTTGTGCACTTTAAGGAATTTTACTGTCCTGTTGTCCCGTTTTTTTATTGTCTGATATGGCATGCCATATAAAATGTATACTAGTTTGTGCACGTGGGACTGCCGGGGCTTACTACACCCTGGGCCCTGTTTGATAAAGCTGACGATTCGACATTTATGAAAAAAATATGTTCAAAATTGTAGAATTGTCGCACTTAATCTGTTGTATAAAAGTTACAAATATGTTCAAAAACGACAGGTGAAATCTTCACATATTTGTCATTTAAAGACGCGTTTAATAAAACCGGCACAGTCAAATTAGTTCTGACAATTGTCGGATTGTTATGACAATTCGACATATTTGTGGAACGTTTTCTACTATGACAATTTTGTCAGTTTTATTTAACAGGAATATTGTCTAATGTCACTTTTCGACATGTGTCGGACTCTTTATTAAACATGGCCCTGGTCTCACTAAGCGAAGAAAGGTTATATTGTTATTGTGTCGCGTCGTTCCCCCAGGAGTCGTCGACGGGCACGGCGCTGGCGGGCAGCGGCTGCGTGGTGCCGCCCGGCGTCACCGTCACGCCCGCGCCGCCGCCCGCGCACCAGCAGGCCAAGGTAACAACACCTGACACCTCACGGGTTCACTTCTCTGTATTGTGCTGTGCATTTACACACACTTGTTCAACTCAATGTTTCAGATTTTAGTACTAGGTGTCTCTGAGAAGAAACTCCGTGACAAACAGCTATGCCAGATCAGCTTTGAGTTGACTGGTTTTTTATTTATTAATAAAAATATTGAAATAAAAAAAACCTGTACTACAAAAATATTTTAAATATTATAAAATGCTAAGATATTTAAGCGTTCTAAGTTGGTTGGTTAAGTGAGTAAAGAATTTGTTTGACGTACGGTATGTGACTTCACAACAAAGTATCACCACTCTTTCTAACATTTCATGCTTATAATTTCCAAATTTTTTAACAGATTTTCATGTTGGTTCGATTTTTTATAAGCCCATAAATACAGTCAATCGAAAGCCTATTTGAGTAAAATTAAGTTATTAAAATAGCGTCATGTATTGTAGCGCACCAGCAGCAGCACGGCGGCGGCGGCGCCCAGCTCTGCGAGCTCGTCGCGGCGCACGTCCAGCCTGCCCGGCGGCGCCACGCTCACGCCCGGCCCCTACCGCTCACAGGTACTAATAACATGTATTGTAGCGCCCAGCTCTGCGAGCTCGTCGCGGCGCACGTCCAGCCTGCCCGGCGGCGCCACGCTCACGCCCGGCCCCTACCGCTCACAGGTACTAATAACATGTATTGTAGCGCCCAGCTCTGCGAGCTCGTCGCGGCGCACGTCCAGCCTGCCCGGCGGCGCCACGCTCACGCCCGGCACCTACCGCTCACAGGTACTAATAACATGTATTGTAGCGCCCAGCTCTGCGAGCTCGTCGCGGCGCACGTCCAGCCTGCCCGGCGGCGCCACGCTCACGCCCGGCCCCTACCGCTCACAGGTACTAATAACATGTATTGTAGCGCCCAGCTCTGCGAGCTCGTCGCGGCGCACGTCCAGCCTGCCCGGCGGCGCCACGCTCACGCCCGGCCCCTACCGCTCACAGGTACTAATAACATGTATTGTAGCGCCCAGCTCTGCGAGCTCGTCGCGGCGCACGTCCAGCCTGCCCGGCGGCGCCACGCTCACGCCCGGCCCCTACCGCTCACAGGTACTAATAACATGTATTGTAGCGCCCAGCTCTGCGAGCTCGTCGCGGCGCACGTCCAGCCTGCCCGGCGGCGCCACGCTCACGCCCGGCACCTACCGCTCACAGGTACTAATAACATGTATTGTAGCGCCCAGCTCTGCGAGCTCGTCGCGGCGCACGTCCAGCCTGCCCGGCGGCGCCACGCTCACGCCCGGCCCCTACCGCTCACAGGTACTAATAACATGTATTGTAGCGCCCAGCTCTGCGAGCTCGTCGCGGCGCACGTCCAGCCTGCCCGGCGGCGCCACGCTCACGCCCGGCCCCTACCGCTCACAGGTACTAATAACATGTATTGTAGCGCCCAGCTCTGCGAGCTCGTCGCGGCGCACGTCCAGCCTGCCCGGCGGCGCCACGCTCACGCCCGGCCCCTACCGCTCACAGGTACTAATAACATGTATTGTAGCGCCCAGCTCTGCGAGCTCGTCGCGGCGCACGTCCAGCCTGCCCGGCGGCGCCACGCTCACGCCCGGCCCCTACCGCTCACAGGTACTAATAACATGTATTGTAGCGCCCAGCTCTGCGAGCTCGTCGCGGCGCACGTCCAGCCTGCCCGGCGGCGCCACGCTCACGCCCGGCCCCTACCGCTCACAGGTACTAATAACATGTATTGTAGCGCCCAGCTCTGCGAGCTCGTCGCGGCGCACGTCCAGCCTGCCCGGCGGCGCCACGCTCACGCCCGGCACCTACCGCTCACAGGTACTAATAACATGTATTGTAGCGCCCAGCTCTGCGAGCTCGTCGCGGCGCACGTCCAGCCTGCCCGGCGGCGCCACGCTCACGCCCGGCCCCTACCGCTCACAGGTACTAATAACATGTATTGTAGCGCCCAGCTCTGCGAGCTCGTCGCGGCGCACGTCCAGCCTGCCCGGCGGCGCCACGCTCACGCCCGGCCCCTACCGCTCACAGGTACTAATAACATGTATTGTAGCGCCCAGCTCTGCGAGCTCGTCGCGGCGCACGTCCAGCCTGCCCGGCGGCGCCACGCTCACGCCCGGCCCCTACCGCTCACAGGTACTAATAACATGTATTGTAGCGCCCAGCTCTGCGAGCTCGTCGCGGCGCACGTCCAGCCTGCCCGGCGGCGCCACGCTCACGCCCGGCCCCTACCGCTCACAGGTACTAATAACATGTATTGTAGCGCACCAGCAGCAGCACGGCGGCGGCGGCGCCCAGCTCTGCGAGCTCGTCATAACAACATTAACCTTTGGAACGCCAACGTCGGCTTCACTCGACATGCGCAAGCGTGCCCTGTCCGCCATTGACGTCTATACTCGACAGTAAACAGGTCACAGAAAAATACCAAATAAACATAAACCAGCCTCTCACTAAGGTCACCGTGGTGGGAGGTTAGTTTACCACTGCCGTTGGCGTTTCCGTCCATAATTGTTGTAAGCAATAAACTTCTATACAGCGCATCGCGGTGGGATCGTATTGCTGTTTTCAAGGCGCGCCCATAAGCCAAGGATATGGGAAGGTCAACCGAAATTGATTATAAAGAACTGAACTGTAAAATTGCTGTTGAAAATTGCGGTTTGGGGCTGGTTTATGACGGTGTGGCACACTTTATTATTAAAATCTTGGTCAAAAAATTGTCAAAAGCTCCCAATTACGACATTAAACCACATTACAAGCAAATGACGTAATCAATCTACCGCCATTGAGAATCGACAAGGGTTTTATGGATTCTCCTAAAATCTACCTAGTCTTAAAATTAATTAGTTCTTTATTGTGAAAATTTTAATTCGCATAAATTATAATAGTTTATATTTTGTTTGTAGTCATCGACGAGTGGCGGCGCCAGCATCACTCCCTCGGTAACCATCACCCCGGCACCGCCACCGGCTAGTCAACACGCTTCCTCTAACAAGGTAACTTATTATATATTAACATTTGTGTTGTACAGTTCTCGCCAATCTTAAAGTCCGGCTTGAAGTTGAGACGAGCTGACTTCAACACGCCGTAAAGATTGGAGAAAGAAAAATATTGGACTATCTATCTATATAAATAAAAATGAATCGCTAAATGTGTTGCGTTGCTAAGCTCAAAACTCGAGAACGGCCAAACCGATTTGACTGTTTGATGAAGTCTGAGGAAGGTTCATATGGAGAGGACAAATTTAAAAAATAATAAGAAACATCTAGGCCACGCGGGCGAAGCCGCTGTCGAAAAGCAAGTAAATAAGTAAAAGCTCAAGTGATAGGCTGCCGTTTTAAATAATTGTAATCCAATATTTTACTCTCCGGTTTTTAAGGCCGGGTTGAAGTTAGCTCGTGCCAACTCCAAGCCGTACAAAAAGATTGGCGAAAACTGCACAAATAACTTGAGGTTTCAACTCCAATAGTGTCATGCTATCATGTGACTTGTAATGATACAAATACAATCAAATTCAAACGATTCACGCACACTACTAAAAGGTTCCTCGAGGCAAAATTACCATTGTAAACTCAAAACGTCCTTAGGCTGCGGCCGCATGCTTGTTTGCCTTGTTTGTGTAAAAAAATAAAGTAAAAATAACACTTGTATTGTATATAATGGGCATTTTAGTCCGAAAATTAAACTGAGAGCACAATAAAACAATAGCTTTCTTAGATCATCCGTATGGGATGAGGATTAAATGCTATTATTTTCATAAAAAAATATATATTGTAGCTTAGTTCACACATAACTTAGCACCAGGTCATTCAAGATTATGATGTTTAAAGTTTATAGCAATAGAAATAAGTTGATGTAATTGATTACATTACAAGCAACCTCAGGACAACTCGTCAGTGACCAGTAGCACGAGTGATGCAGTGAGTATGGAAATGTGATGTCATTTCACTATTTTCATCTTTTTTTATCTGTTTCTTAGCTTCGAAACTAGAGTTATAATTTTTGTAGTGTATTTGCAAAGGACTGTGTTAAGCGGGCTTACCTCAGTTGTGATTCAAAGGTTTTGTATTGTAATAAAAAAAAAAAATATATATATATGTGTGTGGTATGTTACACAATACGAGAACCAACAATGTGTGTGCTTCAAAATAATGAAATATAAAAGAAACTCGGGCGCCAGAAGCTCACACTCTAAAAATGCTACCGGATGCTTACCTTCGGTTCGCTTGGGCTTTTAATCTGCCGGTGGGAGTAGACAAATAAAAGGCTTTAGATCTTTTGTCTGTCTTTAATGCACTGTAGGTTATAATATAGTAGATTATAATATTAAAATTTAGAGCTTATATTGTCACAATTAAACTAAAGGTTGTGAAATAAGGTTTTACATTTAAATTAATAATTATTGGTCATTATTGGTCACTATTGCATCCTGATTATATGTATAAAATAACGTACCTGGGAGGCACTTAATTTAAAATATAGTTTTATATCACCATCCCAGTAGAGCGCGATGAGGTGGTCAGAACTCCCGTCGTTACGTGGGGATTCCAAAACCCATGAAATGTTGGATTCCAATTAAGAATGAATTAAAGAAAAACTAAGGGTATAAAAAAAATCGCCGAGGCGTTTTTATAACAAACAAGGATTCGTCACCACATTGAGTGAGAACACAGCTAGGCCATTGCCAATAAAATATGTATCACTCACATGAGAACAATGCCAATAGGCTTTAATAATAAAAAAAATTAATACATTATATAAAAATTGTTACTAAATGTAACAGGATTAAAAAATAATTTCGAAACTTTAAAAAATGATCACGCCATGATCGTTACGGGTCGTAGAGTGTTGGAAGACGTAAAAAATTGACAACTCGTTGACACCTGTCAAAACCAAGTACTGCGTACTTGCCATCACAAAAAATATTAAATTTATTTAAAAAATCGACTACCATGTAACGAGTATAAAAAAACACGTTACATTACATCCCTCCCCGAAAAAATAAAAGAAAGGAACTTTCTTTTATGCACTAAGGCAATGACAAACAAAAGACAAAAGAGGACAAAATCTCTTTAAAAAAAAGTTAAATATAAGAATATTAAAACAAAAATAAACCAACTCCTAATCCAACATCAAATAGTTCAGTTAAGCACTAACGCAACTGACTACAAACAAACAAAATCTCCATTGAGTACAGTTAGGCACCATCGCCACTGACTAAAACAAACAAAATCTCTGTAAAAACTAACAAAATCTCCATTGAGTACAGTTAGGCACCATCGCCACTGACTAACAACGAACATCATCTCCTATGAGTACAGTTAGGCACCATCGCCACTGACTAACATCACCAAGTCTTATGAGTACAGTTAGGCACCATCGCCACTGACTAACATCAACTTCACCTCCTTTGAGTACGGTTAGGCACCATCGCCACCGACTAACATCACCAAGTCCTATGAGTACAGTTAGGCACCATCGCCACCGACTAACAATTTCACTATGAATTCAGTTAGGCACCATCGCCGCTGACTATCATCACACCTACAACGCGAAACGAATTGCAGACAAACGCAATACGATTCGCAAGCCTTCAAAACTTCTAATTGCGAAGTGAAAACTCCTGAAAAAAGAGAATGTTGTGATTGGCTCAACACCACCAACTTTCCAAGCACAAACAATCTAAAAAGCATTAGAACAAACCAAGCAGCTACAGTAAAGTAACCGTAAAAGAATATTCATATTGTGATCGGCATAACACCACCGAACTCCCGAACACAATAGAAAAGAACAACAAACAAAATACTTGCATATTGTGATCGGCACAACTCCACCGAACTTCCGAACACAACATCAAAAGTAACAAACAAAATATTCATATTGTGATCGGCACAACACCACCGAACTCCCGAACACAATAGAAAAAAGGACCGAATCGAGGAAAAATAATACCAAGATCTGCATAAAAGTTCAAGGATCTCCACAACAAGGCGGCAGAACATCCTGAAATAACAAAGAGATGAGAATATCTCAGAAAAAAGTCAAATTCCAAGTTGAATTATTCCTATACATATAAGTCACATCCGAGGAACTATAAGTAAACTTAAACTTAAGTTTATAAAGTATAAAGTTGTTAATTAAAAAATCTATACTTATTCAATCTAAGGAAATAGTATGATTTAATTAACTTAGAGATAGAAGATTATTACATCTTAACAAAGATATATTAGAATTTAATCTGAAGCAGACTAAAAACAATATTAATAAAATTATAAGAAGATAATATATAAAGTCAATTATCTCTTATTAAACAAACAAAAAAAGAAAATAAGATCTTTTGATGTAGAAGATACAAATAGGTATTGTGGCTGGGAGAAGCACTTTAAATTATCAACCAAAATTTCCTAAGTTATTCTTTAGAAAGTTTAGACTTGAATTCAATAAATTGATATGAAGTTTCCTCACATACTATCATCTTTCATAATGGCCATAAATCTTTCATTCATTATTCATTCGTCACACAAACAAAGGCCAGTTTCAACAATGTTATCAAAAACAAAACTTAAACTTGAGAACCAAATAAATATTAAAATTTAATTATATCTTTAACATGATAACGTCCTACAGAACCTTTATTCAAATCTTTCAATACATAAACATTATTAGAAACTTTTTCTATAATTTCACATTTAACAAACTTAGGAGCAAGTTTTGCCGAAAAATAAGCAGGAGCACTAGATTGTACAAAACTTCTCCTCCACACTACATCACCGACATCAAAAGAAATGACCCTACGACCTTTATTATAGTAAGTGGCATTACGCTTATAAGCTTTTAATAAAGGAGCCTGAATTTTAACGAAAATGTCACTAAGTGAATTAAGAGAAGTAGCAAAAATACTCCTATCGCCAACTTCAAGTTGATTTAAGTTGTCAATAGAATTACTAAAATGATGTAATGAAGCATCAAAAACAAGTTCTCTACCAAACATGAGAAAATTAGGTGTAAAATCTGTAGCAAGATTCACACTATTATTTAAAGCTAGTTGCATATGGGGTAAAAATGTTGACCAGGTTCTATGATCATCTTTTACAAAACAAGAAATGCAAGTTTCAACCGTTTTATTATAACGTTCCACAGGATTGTTTTGAGGCGTGTATAAAGTATTATAAAATATTTTAGTAATATTAAAACCTTTCATAAAATCTACAAAATGTTTTGATGTAAATTGTGTTCCATTATCACAAACTATTATTTTGGGACAACCAAACCTAAGAAATATTTCTTTTTCAAAATGTTTACAAATTATTTTAGTAGTAGCATTAATCATGGGAAATAACCAGCAAAATTTTGTAAAAACATCAACTACTGAGAGTATATATTTATGTCCAGAATAAGTTTTAGGTAAAATTCCTATAATATCTACTGAAAGCATTAACATAGGGCGATCAACTTTCTTAGGATTAACCATGATACCAAAAGGAGGGGAATTAGTATGTTTATAAGCTTTACAAACATCACAAGATAAAATATGTTTTTGAACATCATTAAACATTCCTTTCCAAAAATAATGTTGCTTTAATTTCCTTAAAGTTTTATGGATACCTAGGTGACCAGAATTAATATCATCATGATTTGATTTAATTGTATCTAAAATATGTTCTTTAGGAATAACAATTTTCCAGTTCAAACGACTGTTAGGATCAAATTTATTTTTACAAAATTTATACAAAGTATTATTCTCAACTCTAAAGTTTTTAAATCTACAAGGAGATTTCTGGCAATTAACAAATATCTTTCTATACCATGGATCATGAATATCATCAACAGGTGAAACTAAATTACTCTGTGAAACAATTTCAGCAACTTCAATACGAGATAAAGCGTCTGGAACTAAATGTAAGGAACCCTTTTTATGTATAATATCAAAAGTAAATTGAGAAATTCTAGCTGCCCAACGTGCTAAACGTCCACTAGGATTACTAAGACCCAAAAGCCATTTTAAAAGCGATATCACTAAGCAAGTCCGAAAAAGACCCTACCAACAAAAACTCATTAAAATTCTAATAAAAAAATACTCCTCTACTTGAGTTATAAATTCTCTAACACAAGACTTTCCATTAAAATTAATCTTACTTTTCTTCAAATCTGGCAATTTAGTAAAAGAAGGCAAATTTTTCCTAATATGTTCATTCACAAAGGCATTCATAGAATTAAACGAAGGCAAGGCATTAATAGCAAAAGCTGACGAAGAATGTGCAATGCGGTCATTATGATCAAAAGGATTATGCACCTCGGTCAAATTTATCATATCCTGAACAGCATTAGCATCAGCAACCATGCTAGTATCAATAGAAACCTGTTTATCCTCAGCCACAGAAAGCGGAGGACACTGTACTTCCTTATCCATGATGAAAAGCTAAAAGTTTCAAATAAGCCAAGCAGAAAAACTCAAACTCAAAAGTTAATTAATATTTAAGGTTATAAAAATAAGTTATGTTGAAGTTAAATTATTCAAATGAATAATTAAAAGTTGATTTTAAATTGTAAAGATGCAATAATAACTCACAAGATTGAAGCTTAATAGATAATATAACAGAGTACACTTATTGTATTCAAATTGTTTTATATAAAGTTACACCTCAAAAATTATACTTATATGTTTAAAGATTGATAACAAACACGGTCTATACTATACATTTATGTTGTTGCTAAAGAGAAAAACAAAAACATATACTGTAATAGCACACAGTTATAAACAAAGTACAACAAAGTTCAATAGCTATATTGTTTACAAGATAATAATTAAAGTTGTAAATAAAAGTTATTTACTATAAAAGTTTCAAACTAACAAACAATATATGGTTTGTAAACAATATAATAACAAAGTATTAGATGCAATAATGTAAAACAAGTGACAATATAAGGCAAACCTACTTCATGTCCCTGAACGCAAGCGCCAAATGTAATAAAAAAAATAAAAAAATAAATATATGTGTGTGGTATCTTACACAATACGAGAACCAACAATGTGTGTGCTTCAAAATAATGAAATATAAAAGAAACTCGGGCGCCAGAAGCTCACACTCTAAAAATGCTACCGGATGCTTACCTTCGGTTCGCTTGGGCTTTTAATCTGCCGGTGGGAGTAGACAAATAAAAGGCTTTAGATCTTTTGTCTGTCTTTAATGCACTGTAGGTTATAATATAGTAGATTATAATATTAAAATTTAGAGCTTATATTGTCACAATTAAACTAAAGGTTGTGAAATAAGGTTTTACATTTAAATTAATAATTATTGGTCATTATTGGTCACTATTGCATCCTGATTATATGTATAAAATAACGTACCTGGGAGGCACTTAATTTAAAATATAGTTTTATATCACCATCCCAGTAGAGCGCGATGAGGTGGTCAGAACTCCCGTCGTTACGCGGGGATTCCAAAACCCATGAAATGTTGGATTCCAATTAAGAATGAATTAAAGAAAAACTAAGGGTATAAAAAAAATCGCCGAGGCGTTTTTATAACAAACAAGGATTCGTCACCACATTGAGTGAGAGCTCAGCTAGGCCATTGCCAATAAAATATGTATCACTCACATGAGAACAATGCCAATAGGCTTTAATAATAAAAAAAATTAATACATTATATAAAAATTGTTACTAAATGTAACAGGATTAAAAAATAATTTCGAAACTTTAAAAAATGATCACGCCATGATCGTTACGGGTCGTAGAGTGTTGGAAGACGTAAAAATTGACAACTCGTTGACACCTGTCAAAACCAAGTACTGCGTACTTGCCATCACAAAAAATATTAAATTTATTTAAAAAATCGACTACCATGTAACGAGTATAAAAAAACACGTTACAGTATACTTAGAGCCTGTATCACCATATCTGGATAGCTGCTATCTGCTGGATAAATGTAAAAATTAAACGAAATTATTATGAATTTATCTGTCAAGTAATTTAACAGGAACTTATCAGGTGGTAAAACAGGCCCTGAGTGTACAGTCGATGGAAGTGTTAGGTATTCAAGCAACGACTATTGCATCTTGACATACATAGATTCTGCTATTAATAACCGTCCCTTCATATCTATATTATGACGAGTTCTGTAAACACTGGTGTATGGAACAGCTGTTTTTTCACGATTTTGGGATTGGTCCCATCGTAACAGTAATTAATAACGATGTATTCACTGACCCTTAATTTGTTTTACGATAATTTAAAAAGTAAGGTGTATAATTATTATTAATTGTGTAGGCAGCTGCTAATAACATTTGGAATTTGAAACATTGGGTAAACTATTACATTATTGTATTACATAATCCTTGTCAACACACTGACGTCATTATCATGCATTCCTAACTTTTTTGTCGATTGTACATAATTGGTAAAAAAAATGTTTTTAAGGGTAATTATAACTAAGCGGGCTTGTACAAGCATTGCCATATGGAGGGATATTACTAATGATGCTAACTTGTACCCTGAAAAGCATAGACACTTATGTCAATGTAATAATAAATAATAATAATGGCAAATATTCAAGGCACGTGTATTCAATATTATAAATTTTGTTGTTTAGGCAAGTTCCCGCAGTTCTGAGGACACTCAGACTCCCGCGCAGCGTCAGGCCGCCGCTAAACTGGCGTTGCGAAAGCAACTCGAGAAGACCTTATTGCAGGTATGTCCTTATTGAAACCACATACCATGGCTCCTGTATCCTTGAATCGAATTTCTACTGCGAAGGAGCAGACTAGCTCCCTGGGCCTCAAGTCTATAATAACACCTCAATAGTGTCTCAATAGTGTGTTGATAGAATAGTTTTAAACATTTTGGTTGTCTGCTTTTTATTTAAGACCAGTGGCGTTCCAGTGACTTTCCATTGAACTACCATTCAACTGTCATAGACGGATAGATAGATAGATAGAATATTCTTTATTGCACACCAAAACCAATAGATATACACAGCTTCTGTTATAGTCCACGCGGAACTAGTTGGCCGCGCTTTAAGTAAGGACGGGGGTGAGGCGCCGGGTTACTGTGAACAAAGTAAGCACCCCCGCCCTCCGTCCCGCCGCTCACATGCCTAAGGCGCGGCCAACTAGTTCCGAGCAGACTATAGCCTGGTTGTCAATAGTATAGTAGTTACGTCTGTAATAATAATAATAATAATAAGCCATTTTAGCGGCACTCCACCGAACACTTGATAGGATATTAACTATTTTGCAGAATACCCAATCTGTCGAAATCTCAATAGAATTTCAGTGGAATGGTAGTCTTAACTAAAATAGCAGTATTAGGGCCCTGATGGTAAGTAGTCATGTCACCCATGCATACATGCTACACCAGAAGCATTGGGGATGCCCTATCGACCGAGAAGGGAAACTGGCTTTCACGTAGAAAATACTCCGACGCATGGGTGGACATAAGCCAGTTAAAACTCAAGAGGACTCGGGCAAATCAGATCTCTCGCCTCTTACGAGATGCCGATCTGAATGGTAGTAAGCAATTGTATTCTAAGGTTGTTTGTCCACCGTCACCGGTACGTCACCGTCAACGAGATGACGGCGCTGATTTAGCGATACATACATTTACTATGGCCGTGTGTCCACCGCACGCCCGTCACGTCAACGTGATCTCGAACAAAAATAATCTCGCCGTCATCTCATTGACGGTGACGTCTCGGTGACGGTGGCGGCGGACAAACAGTCTAACCCGTCCCGACATAGGGGGAAGCCAATATGCCCGAGTTTTCGAGACAAGTACTTTTTTTATATATTGACTGTTGAACCTTCGTTGTTTCAGATCCCCCCACCCAAACCTCCGCCACCAGAAATGAACTTCATCCCTTCTCCCAGCAACACCGATTTTGTCTACTTGGTTGGACTTGAACACGTTGTCGACTACCTTACTAACGAAGATCGGTAAGTAGTAAAACATGTTGAGGAATTTAGTAGGCGTAAAAATCCTAAATAAATTCTTGTCCTAATTTAGCATTGTTCTCAAATAAGTTTTACAAGTAAGTTTTTCAAGTAACATTACTGTTTTTATTGATAGTAGGTTTATTTAAATCTAACCTAAATTTCGCCGTAAAATTTTTACTTCCAAAATGTCTATAGGTCGCAAAATTTCCTTTTCTCGGAATGTTTCGCAAAATGTCCTTTTTATCCAATGTATTTTTTTACGCCAACATTGCCAACCTTTACTCACCTTACTTTATTTTTCACTTTGAGGTATACTCGTCGCAAATAAAAATCAAGCGTGGGTTAAGTAATATTTATATTTCGATAAAGAGTAAGTTGCCTGCGGAAGTTTCTGTGTGAACGTCTTCTAACCCTTTTGCGTGTGTAGCATGCCGCGGTCGTCCGTGCCGGCGGTGTGTGCGCAGTGCGGCTGCGACTTCACGCCCGTGTGGCGCTGGGAGCGGGGCGCCGGGGGCGGGGGCGCGGGGGGCGGCGGGGGCGGGGCGCGGCGCCACGACGCCACGTTCACGCCGGCGCCGCCGCCGCCCGCCGCGCGCCGGCTCTGCGAGCTCTGCGTCAGCGGAAACGTCAAACGCGCGCTCAAGGTCAGATACATCGTATCATGTGGATAGTCTTACCCTGTATATACATTATCAGAAAATTCCTAACGCCCTCCGAAAGGCACTTTTGAGAGAAATAAGAGTTACGTACATTTAAAACTAAATACTTAAACAGGTCATCAAATTTATCGAATGTCATAAGTATCTGAATATCTCAGCATGTGTCAGGCTACAAGAGCTGGCACACATGTTCTACTGAATTCTAGTTATCACAGAATTTCTGGCAATGTGTAACCAAGCTGATACCTTTGTAAATAAAATGCAAATATTCTCAAGAAGTTGCTTCAAACAGTGTAAAGCACTCAAACAATGTTAACTATGCCTCTCTGAAGTTGTACTCAAATGACTACGTTGTACTGCTACAAAACGAATGAGTCAGTCAAATGAGAGTAGTGCCGTATGCTGTCGAATGCTTTTAAGGTGCAGAATAACCGCGAAAATGTGTGACGACAACGCGGGTATAGTTTTAATCGTTGTTGCCTAGGAAAAAAACAAAAAAGTTAGCATCGTCAGACTGAGCAGTTACGTATAATTTACTTACAATTTGAATTTGAATATAGTCGATAGCTTAATGTGTACTTGCGTTACAATTTGGAAAAGCTAACTTCAGATGGGCACAGTTACATTACCCAAATTGTTGAAGTGCGCATTGGACAGCAGTGTTAAGAAGGGAAAGCTAGTGCGGTTTTTGTCATCTTAATTCTCAAATATATCGGCCGTTATAGCCTTCTCAAGGTTATATCAAGTCTTCATGATTCATATTCCTATAATAATCATTTTAAAACATTTCATGTTGCGACCTGTCTGTCTAATGAGCGCTCTGTAATAATAATATGCATGTGCAAAGTGATCGGTGACTATAGTTCGACCGGATTTGGGATCGGAAATGACCTCTTTTGAAGAATCATAATACCTGGGAATTACGTAGTTGTCTCCAAAACTCAAATATCTCCAGATTATTATAGGTCAAAATCACATATTTTTCTTTCTTTGCATAAATAAATCTGTAATGTAATGAAAATTCTTTTCTAAAAAATAGAAAATAAAGTTGAATAAACCTCCTTCGGCAGTCGGGCAAAAACCCCGACCCATATCTAAATTACAAAACGCGATGAATATTAAATGAAACACACTTAAACGGAAGTTTTTCCCAGCGATTGTTTTACTCTCAATGTTTTATATACGGCATGCGTAATATTTCGTTTACATTACACCTTGCATATTGTTATGATTCCTCAAAAGTGGCCAATTTAGTGGTCAAGGGACCTCTCTACCATAATGTACAGTGTCGCTACGCAGCCTATTGTTCTTCGCGACGTCGTCAGAAAAAATATCGCAACAACCATCGTTCTTTGGAATATTATTGTTGTTTTGTCAAGTCTCAGCTGTTTTGAGCGATTTCAATCCCCCAATCAAATCATTAACTTAGACGGTAGACCACTTTCCACCCTTATTATTAAGTAAGATCGAAAATTGGTCCACCGCCGCTTGTTTTCACCGCAGCCTGACTTCAATGGTTGCACGGTATTTTGTTCTTATTCGGTTGAGCTATAGTCCCAGAGGCAGGAGTGTGTATTAAGATAGTGGGTGAGGTTTTTTTTCAGATCTAGATATACATCTTGCTAAATGCATGTGAAATGTACTGCAATTATAATAAAAATTGTTGTGAAATAAAAAATATTCACGAACTCTCAAAATAATTGCACGGAGTTTATCGTAAGTCGAGAGATTAAGATTAATCTCTCGACTTTACATTTACACAAATATTTGTTATTTTTCCGAAATAAAATCAACTTTTGTGCACTAGTAAAACTAAAGTCGATTTTTATTTTTATTAATCGCAAATATATTTGTGTGGGCAAGCTTAAAAAATCCAGTCGCGATCGTGGTACACACTCGTAGGGTGTATGTGTGTATGTGTTGATTACCGTGTGTCCTGGCGTCAGGCGGAGCATACGGCCCGCCTGAAGACTGCGTTCGTGCGCGCGCTGCAACAGGAGCAGGAGATCGAGCGCCGCCTGTGTGCGCCGGCCGCCAGCCCGCCGCCCGCGCAGCCCGCGCACGCGCACGCCGCGCCCGCACACGCCGCGCACGCCGCGCCGCCGCCCGCGCACGCGCACCAGCACCGCCCGCTACAGGTACAGTACACAACAGGAGCAGGAGATCGAGCGCCGCCTGTGTGCGCCGGCCGCCAGCCCGCCGCCCGCGCAGCCCGCGCACGCGCACGCCGCGCCCGCACACGCCGCGCACGCCGCGCCGCCGCCCGCGCACGCGCACCAGCACCGCCCGCTACAGGTACAGTACACAACAGGAGCAGGAGATCGAGCGCCGCCTGTGTGCGCCGGCCGCCAGCCCGCCGCCCGCGCAGCCCGCGCACGCGCACGCCGCGCCCGCACACGCCGCGCACGCCGCGCCGCCGCCCGCGCACGCGCACCAGCACCGCCCGCTACAGGTACAGTACACAACAGGAGCAGGAGATCGAGCGCCGCCTGTGTGCGCCGGCCGCCAGCCCGCCGCCCGCGCAGCCCGCGCACGCGCACGCCGCGCCCGCACACGCCGCGCACGCCGCGCCGCCGCCCGCGCACGCGCACCAGCACCGCCCGCTACAGGTACAGTACACAACAGGAGCAGGAGATCGAGCGCCGCCTGTGTGCGCCGGCCGCCAGCCGCCAGCCAGTGTCACAAAAACATCTCGTTATTCACCGCAGAAATATAATCCAGCGAGTTTCATGTAATTGAAGCTTAAACTCAAAAATTCATCAGAATATTTAAAAAAATCCATTTCACAATAATATTGACAAAAGTTTTGATTATGTGTTAAATAGTAAACAATCATTCTAGAAAAATACGGGTGAGTTGTTGTGATTGTGTTTGAACTGGCAAGAGATTTAATGCAATAATACCATTACAGATGTCGGTGTCCCGCAGCGCGTCCCGCGGCGGCTCCACGTCGTCGCCGGCGCCCAGCAAGACGCCCGCACCGCCGCCCGCTACTCGGTGAGATTCATTACACACAGTCACGAGCAAAAACATGTATACACTAACAGAAGTGCTAAGTACTACTTACTGAAAATCGCTTTAGCACTTTTGTTAGTTTATACTTGTTTTGCTCGCGACTATACACACCCAGTGCGAGTGTCGGACTCCAGATCAGCATACGTTTTACTGACTAGAGTGCCCAAAATATCCATACACCTGCACATTAATTGAAGACAGGCTAATATTAAGAGACGCTAAGCGTAAAGTAACGCTTCCGTATGTCAAATTTGTACTACAATTTGACATACGAAAGCGTAAGTTTACGCTCACCGTCGTCTCTGAATATAAGCCTTAATGTACGCAATGCTGCAATTCAAATGGCCACCTATTGGTCTCAAATTCTATAAATAAAATCGTTTTCCCATTTACCATTGATAATGTTCCCCGCGGTGTTACTTGCTTCATCTAATTTTTCCCAATCTCGCGGGAATTTCCCAAAATCCTGTCTTAGTGCACACCTTCTTCACCTAAGAAACATTTGTGCAAGTGTGCTTCTAGTCCTAGTTTTAGCTGTGCGTTGATCGATCAGTCAGTGAAAGTCTGTTAGTTTCTTCTATACTAATATTATAAAGAGGAAAGATTTGTTTGTTTGTTTGTTTGTTTGTTTGTAATGAATAGGCTCCGAAACTACTGGACCGATTTCAAAAATTCTTTCACCTTTGGAAAGCTACATTATCCCCGAGTAACATAGGCTATATATCATCACGCTACGGCTAATAGGAGCGGAGTAGTAATGAAAAATGTTGCAAAAACGGGGGAAAAAATTATAAGACCACGCGGGCGAAGCCGCTGGCGGGAAGCTAGTATTTTATAAATATAGCAAAGTACAGTACGATTCAAACTTAATCGCGGCTCTGAAGTTAGCTACTCGTTGCGCATTATCTCACTTCTCACCCGCGCCGTCACATAAATTCGTTACTGCGCAGCGACCCGCCTCATGTTCCAACCCGCCATTAAGTTTCGAAGCTGCCCGAAGCATACAAATAACTTTAGCTCCCATGAGCGACAAGTACCAGTTCTGGTCTGGTGGCGCTGATCCAGGACAATTTTCAACACTGAAACGTATTTATTGACACCACATAATAATCAACCCATATATTGTCCCACTGCTGGGCACGGGTCTCGTCGCAGTATGAGAGGGAGTATGCTATAGTCCAACACGCTAGCCTAATGCTGGTTGGCAGACTTCACATGTTGTCGAGAAAATCTCAGGCATGCAGGTTTCCTCACGATGTTTTCCTTCACCCTTAAAGCGAGTGATAATTACGCACATGATTTCGAAAAATCAGAGGCGTGCCTTGGATTCGAATTCGAGACCCCGGCCATCACTGCCACCCCTAGGACACCACATAACAGATAGAAATAACATTTCTTACTTTTTTTTTCTTTGCCAATCAGAACGATGCCGTCGTCAGAGTCGCTTCGTAGCCACCACTCGGACCGCTCGAGAGAAACCAGTGAAGTTCCAGCCAAGAAAGGGAAAGGTATGTAGCATTATTATAATTATTTATATGTATGTGGCCCTGTTTCACAGCTTACTGATAAGTTCCCGCTAAATTAGCTGGCAGATAATGTCATACAAATTTTGTTCCATTTTTAAATTTTTTCGGCAGTTAACGGCTAAACCAGAGATGATGAAACAGGCTCTTGGTGTACTATTGTATGTGTGTATTTTCCACAGGTCTTAGTTATCTGAAAATAAAGAGATTTATTTTTATTATTAAGTTAAACTTGAAATATATTCAGATTACTATAAGACTACAACCAAAGCCTGAAAAAATAAAATTTCTGTCAACAAATACTAACATTTTTGCGCACTTATATTTAAAACTAGCTTCCCGCCAGCGGCTTCGCCCGCGTGGTCTTATAATTTTTTCCCCGTTTTTGCTACATTTTTCATTACTACTCCGCTCCTATTAGTCGTAGCGTGATGATATATAGCCTATGTTACTCGGGGATAACGTAGCTTTCGGTTGGCCAGGCATAACACCCGCCTGGTCGGAGGATCCTCCCTTCGGTGCGAGGGACAACACAGCTCGTCCCTCCACAAAATCTTTGGTGGCTCCTTGAATCAGGGACCCTATTTAACAGCACTGGTTTCATTGGCATAACTATGCCACTGTTTGTCTGTGCTTTGTTATAGTTTTGTAAATGTTTCTCTTTCTCAGGATCATCATCAAGCACCACCAGTCAAAACAGTAGCAGCAGTAAGCAACATCAGGTAAACACAATCTTATCAGAACTGTCAACAGCTAATATTCGTTCGTTATTTTATCTATTCTTGTCATCCACCTCAAAAATCTCATCTCCGCTACATGTAGTCTTTCAACCACCTTCTTAACGGCCCAGAACTGATGCAAATGAACGACAGGTTATAACTGATGTTTAATTGTTTATACAGGTGTGACGTTCTTTAGTTGGAGTAGAAATAAAACTGTTTATTTCGTAATAAGTTTTAATAAAAAGTATATTAAAGGCGAAACAAGCTAGGACGTGGGAACGTACTACACTCACGAACGAATGTGTAACAGCCATATAAATCACAACCACTGTCCTGGATAAGCGTTCTGCAGCGTTCTGGTTGAAGAAGGGTAGTAGCACCAACGGGTTTCAGCACCCTGTTCTAGCGTGGGTAAATGTCACACGAACACCCAGCAATGGTGTCCGGTACCGGATAGGTGAACCCCAGTTTGGGGTAAACACTAGGCACTATTCAAGTATACTTAAATTCAAGTATTTTAATTTTAATGATTTATATTTTAGTAATTTTTCGGAAGCAGGTAGGTTGTGGAATTTCTTCACAACGGAATCAATATGTCCAACCTCCGTGGAGTCTAGTTGCGAGTGACGACACGACGCGCTTGTTCACAACTTCCCGTATCCAACCTCTAAGCCAGCTCCATGCGATCGAGTCGTGATTTTGCTAAACATATAGCGTAACCTGACTCCGCTTGCTAATTAATATTTAACTTAGTTTTAAGTGTGTAAATATAATTGTATATTTTTATGAAGTGATTATATCAATAGTTTGGTTAATATTAAGACTTACGGTGACTTTTATTATATTAGAAGTATGTAACACCGTTACACAGGATAGCGATTAAATTACCTGCACTGCTTCAACGTAATGTAGTATTGGTTACATATAACACATTAGACAAATTATATCTAATATATAATTTGTATCTTTATCCAATCCCGTGATTAAATGTATAATAGTTAACCTAAATTTTCACGAAATGCTATTCAACATCAACGTACATTGAACTTACGCGGCAGTGGACGTGCGTTTTTTATGTACTCGCTATCTGTGGATAGATATATACCTAGTATAGCTTCAAAGTTCAACGCTCGCACAATTTCTGCATACGAATAGGGATTGTGAAAATGAAAAATTGAGGTATGTGTGATATGGGTAGTATCTCGTGGTCTGATTCACCTGCTAGAAGGATGCAGGTAATTTAATCGCCAGCTTGTAGAAATATGTCAAATATAATTTGTTCCTTATGACGGTCAGTTAGGGTCGCTTTTCGAATGACTTGGTGGAGAGAATTAAAACGAACGTGTAGTCGGTACCAAGTTTGTTCTCACACTAATTTTATTTAATTTAAATGTCACATACAAAATGTTTACTTAACAGCTGTGCAGCCTACCTACCTAGATGTATACAAATATGTCGTTTGAATCGTAACATAATTATATTTGTGCAGCAATTGGCAGCGGCGGCGGCCGCTCAGATGGCGTTTGAGCAACACAGCGCGGCCGCCATGCAGGCACTGCAGCATCAACTTCTCAGAGGTAGTAGTTTCATTTATATTTATACGACATTCAAACTGACAGAAAACCACCTTTTTATTTTTGTCGATCTCCGTATTTGCAAAATTTTATAGTGCAATATACTCGAAATTCTGTTGTTGCAATGTAAAATGTAAATCTTCTATATAAATAAATATGAATTGCAATTCTGTTAGTTTCGCTAAAACTCGCGAACGGCTGAACCGATTTGGCTAATTTTAGTCTTGAAATATTCGTGGAAGTCCAGGGAAGGTTTAAACGGTAAGGAAATTTTTATTGGCGGTACGTAATTCGCTGGGTCAGCTAGTCACATATAAAAATTAATATTCATTTCCTGAAAAATATAGAGAAAATTATGCATTATCTAACAAAACCTCCTTAATAAATATAGAAAATCTCCGAATAGCCACAATGTTAAATGTATGTGAACGCAGATGAAGGATTAATTTTCAGCAAAATGCGCCTATTTTCGATACTTGGAAAATATCGATACAATTATTATGCATTTGTCCAACAAAATCTTTTAAAATAAGTAATTAAGACATTTTCAGTGATTAATACGACATTTTCAGTAATCAATACGACATTTTCAGAAGTAAATATGACATAATTATTACAGTAATTAATACCTACGACATTATTTACAGTTACTAATACGACTTTTTCAGTTATTAACACGTCAATTTAAATGCAGCAGTATGGAGGACGTATATAAAAAACATTACCCATTATAGTCACGCCCCTCAGTCATGAGGTAGCGACTAGGAAGAAGAAGAAGAATGCGACATTTTCATTGATAAAATACGTCATTTTCAGTAATGAATACGACATTTTCAGTAATAAATACGACATTTTCAGTTGTTTTGTTTCACATGCGAGTTGTTCCCGGCAGGCCTGAGCGGCGCGGGCGGCAGCTCGGGCATGTCCCCGGCGGCGGCGGCGGCGGCCATGATGCAGTTCTCGCCGCTCATCTACACGTACCAGCTCGCGATGGCGCAGGCCTCCGCGCTAGGTAAGCGTTGTACGTATTACACACACACTTTATACCTTTTTATTTTTACTTCTATTGTTAGAGGTGTTATAGTCTAAAATTGAACGCCTTTTCTAAACTTGATTATTAACTACCCCGGTTTTGTATGGTTTCGCAAATAATAAATATGCCTTTTGACGTTTCGAGATACCTCTTTCTATTGGTGAAATCCGTATCCCACATATAATGTGAACAGAATTTTCTGAAATTAACCCAAACAAGCACAAAAAGCGTGATTGTGGGGGAATTTAATTTATAATATGGTGACAATTTGAAAAGGAAAATCGTAATTCTTAGTATAAACTGCGTAATGGCTTTAAACTCCTAGTTGACGTACTTAATAGTCCTAAAATGTTGACGAAACGTGATGGAAATGAAAAAGCTTTTCGATATAAATATTGGCGTCAAGTTCTAGACTAAAAGATCTCTACTAATAAGCTGGTTTCAGTATTTGCTGTAGACGTGATGTCTAGTCGTACTGAAGAGTGTAAAAATAAAACTTAAATTAATGTAATTAACAACAAGTAGTGAAACTAGCTTCCAGATTACTTTTTAGTTGCATTGCAATGCTTGATAAAAAATGTACAAAATAAATAGCAAGACACATAATAATCATTATCATCAACCCATTTGCAAGTACTTGTTTCCCAGTGTGAGAAAAGATAAGCTATAGTCTATCACAATGGATTACTGTTGGTTGGCAGTCTTAAAAATTTCAACAAACTAATATAATAAATCCTATGTGATAAAAAACATTAAAGTGTCAGTATATAAATTATTATACAAGGTGGAAGGGACATCGACGCACATCCGAATACCATGAGTTCAGTACATGATTCTGGACCCCCCTGCATTGAAATTTTCCGTAACTTTTTTCATCAATTTTCCAATTTTTTCTGTAGTTTTTTTTACTTGAACGTGTAAAAAAACATTATTTCTATCTACCCAAATTAGATTTATAATTAAAAAATCATTATTTCATTTATTTCACTCAAAACAGCAATGTAAATAAAACTCAAAAGAGTACTCAGTCAGCTGTTCCGCTTAAAGTTCACTTGCAAGGTCAATGTCGGCCTAGTACCTACAGGACGAGCGCTCCCCTATTTTATGCGCACCGTCAAAGGCGCCGACAAAGGCCGCGCGCGGCGCGTCGGCTCAATTCAAAGGAGCAGCGGCGTATGCAAAATTCTTTTGTATTTTGCCGATTTTGAAATTATTTTTTATTAGTTCCTAGTTTTCGCTCGTGGAGTGCAAACGTATGTGCAGTTTGTCGCGAATTTGCGATCTTATCGTAAATGTATCAAAATCAAAAGTAACTTTCTTAATGTGTGTGTACTTGTGTCTGTGTATTGTTATTGTTTTGATTGTGAAAAAATTAAAATGCATTCCGTACAATAGGTACTTTACTGCCCGTGAATATGGGAATTATGCTCATGTGATATGGCGAAGCACATGGAAAATGTCAGTGAGTTTATTAATAATACTTACATTAGGTACTCTGAATCTGTTTTATGGAAATAAGTTTATTTCCTCGCATTTTCATATCCTTTTTGGTATAAAATACCTGTTATCGGTTATAAAATTAATAAACTTGACTTTATGATTGTGGTATCAACGTTTAGGTGATGTTTTGTAGGTAGGTATCACGAAAACAACGGTCGCGGACCCACGGCAACTCGCAGCGGTGACTTGTGTGTGTAAATAGGTAGGCAGTTGCGGATCCCGCGCGATAACATTCACCGCGGAGCGTGATCGCGTTGTTAGCAATACACTGCACGCTCAAAAATGACAATATCTGTAACCGGTCATTTTCTACATGAATGACCTAGGTCATTTTATTTTTGACCTTGAGTGAAACCTTGTCACGACGTTTGTGCGTCGATGTCCCTTCCACCTTGTATATTGGCGACCATAAAATTGCTTTACCACCCTTAGAGTGAATATCGTTTGCACATCACAAAACAATAAGGTCTCTTTTTGCTTACAAGACCAAGTGATTTAACTTTGACGGAAGTTTTTGTAAAGCAATTTTATGGTCGACTATACAATCTTGGCAGTAACCATAAGTTTCCGTTTTCGAAAATCACCGATCCAATCCGAACACAAACAAGACTGTATAAACGTGCAAATATCAACAACTGCTTTTATCAATAAGAACATTTTATAGCAGTTGGTAAAGTGCTTCCATACTATCGATGTTGCTTTCAAATTATTTTGCTGCGTGTGTATTATTTTTTGTTTACCGACTCGACTAGCATAGTAAAACAAAGATTGTATACAATAACTATATACACTGTGACTGTTTAGTCGTTTTAGATACGGAATACCTATTGTACTGATCATTATAAACAACTTACAATATGGAGCCAACATTGAAATCTGAAAAAATATATTAACTATTCCATACATTTTGTCATTGTATGTTACAGCTGATATATTTTTTGTGATTTCAGGGCAGTTTCCATAGTAAAAGTTGTTCATAATGATCAGTACAATACCATCCTTCTATATCTATATAAAACGATTAAACAGAATGGTGTATAAGATAGTGTATCACATAGTCCATGGGTGTTGTGAGCATCAATTCTGCTCATGTGTTGTTTGTCGGCAGCGGGCAAGGGCGGCAACAGCGCGGGCGGCGGCGCGGCCATGGCGGCGGAGATGCAGCGCGTGGCCGAGGCGCAGCGGCAGTACCTGCTCGACATGATCCCCGGACAGCACCCAAGGAACCCCTGGACCAAGAACTAATCTCAACATACTAGCCCTAACAAGTAAGTCTATCCTGTACCAAGCAACTATTCCTAACGCCTAGCCGACTATTTCTAGCCTCTCCTAGCAACTATTACTAACCTCTCCTAGTAACTATTCCTAGCCTCTCCTAGCAACTATTACTAACCTCTCCTAGTAACTATTCCTAGCCTCTCCTAGCAACTATTACTAACCTCTCCTAGTAACTATTCCTAGCCTCTCCTAGCAACTATTACTAACCTCTCCTAGTAACTATTCCTAGCCTCTCCTAGCAACTATTACTAACCTCTCCTAGTAACTATTCCTAGCCTCTCCTAGCAACTATTACTAACCTCTCCTAGTAACTATTCCTAGCCTCTCCTAGCAACTATTACTAACCTCTCCTAGTAACTATTCCTAGCCTCTCCTAGCAACTATTACTAACCTCTCCTAGTAACTATTCCTAGCCTCTCCTAGCAACTATTACTAACCTCTCCTAGTAACTATTCCTAGCCTCTCCTAGCAACTATTACTAACCTCTCCTAGTAACTATTCCTAGCCTCTCCTAGCAACTATTACTAACCTCTCCTACTAACTATTCCTAGCCTCTCCTAGCAACTATTACTAACCTCTCCTAGTAACTATTCCTAGCCTCTCCTAGCAACTATTACTAACCTCTCCTACTAACTATTCCTAGCCACTCCTAGCAACTTTTCCTAGCCTCTCCTGGTAGACTCCTAACCTCTACCTAGCTACTATGTCTAAGATAGATGTAGGGAACTATCCCTACTACTACTAACCTCTCCTAGGAACTAATCCTAGCTTCTCCTAGCAAATATTCCTGGAATCGTTACCATTCCTATCCTGTCCTAGAAAATATTCCTACCATCTCCTAGCGACAATTTCTAGTGACGAGTCTCCTAGGTAATATTCCTAACATCTTAGTCTTTAACAGTTTTTAGAATTATTCAAACATACATCACGACTACGATAAAATATATTTTTTCTTTTGTTACAGTAGCAAGGAAAATAAATTCAAGTGAAAGTTGACGAGAGATGGGAGCAGTGATTTTCGTAACAATAAGGCAACGTAAAACGTATAATAATTACGTTAAGTCGGCGACCGAGTGATTATTAAATATATTGACACCAGCCAGAGCATTGAGATGCTCTTTGACGCTACAAGTGGTTGAAATAGTTCTAAATTTAAATATAATTTTATGTGTTCACACCTTTTGATCGCCACGCACTAGAAAATACGCTGCGATTTTTGTTTGTGAAACATGCATAGTAAGTGTCGCAAGTTACTAATGGGCTGGAACCGTGTCTAATTAACCTCAAAGTGACGTCATTCACCGTACTTGACGGCTAGTAGTGCTAACGCGTACTGAGAGCGGTGACGTCATTTTTACGTCACCAAGATGGCCGCCAGGCACATTATCAATTTGCGGGGCTAATATTGTGATTAAAAGGATTTTTGATTTTTCGACGACATTTTCCCGCAATTTGTGCCGCCAGAATTGAGCGTCTAGGAAAGTAAATTCTATTGGCGGTGTATGTTGGAAACCCGCGAAAAATCTAACAGTTATTAATACTAGTTCGGGCAGTTTTCTTGCAAATACAGAGAATCGCACAAATGTTTGTAAAATATAATCAATTTAACTTTGAATTTTAGTAAAAAAAAAATGTTATAATGAACACTAATTTATAATCGTATGTTTCTTAAGCGGCTTCTAGACGTTCAGTTTTAACTGATCAGTTAAATCGTGCCTACACACGTATGATTTAACTGATCAGTTCAACTGAACAGTTCTCAGTTTTGCCTACACACACACGATTAAACTGATCAGTTAAAACTGAACGTCTGGAAGCCGCTTTAGGATTTATTATTATTGTTCGTAAGCAAACTCCGTAGCGGTCAAAAGGTTAAATTAATAAAAGAAGTTCAATTTAAGAAAAGCAAACGCTAGATTACAAACATTCTTTACAGAAACACACCGCGGCAAAGAATGCATTTCTAAGAAAAATTTAGAAATAAATAGAATAATTAGTTGATAAGGATAATTTTTCAACGTTTATCAAGCGATGCACAAGATTTTAAATACGTAAATGGCTTAGATTAGGTTTATATCAACGATCATAGTTTTGTGCTAATTCAACACCAAGATCTCAATAGAAGACATTGCTGGGCAAAAGTACAACTCTTATCAATCCCACCGTTGGGACTAATCTTAGAACTGTTCTATGAATTGGGCAAAAAATGTAAATAAGTGCAGGTATGTAAAAGTAATTACAAAATAAATATTTAATTTAATCATTTGGTTTTTCCATAATCAATACATAATATAATTTTATAGAATAATATATGCCACAATGCCTGGATACCTATCTGCCATTTACATAAAACGTAGTTAGTCTATTTATCTAGCCTTTATTGTCCTACTGCAGGGCAAAGGGGGCAAAGTCTAATCTAACATTTAACATAACATCGAACCGTATATTTTGAAACGGAGATATTGTACTCATTTCAGATACTGCTGATTTTATCTCATTATTAATATTTTTTTCAAACATAGCATTCATGGAAGCAAATGACGCGATCACATTCGTAAAATGTAAATAGTTTATAAGGCTTTATAAAGACAGAAAGGACCTTACAATTAGGCTTAATTTTGACTGACACTTAAGTATTTAGTTAGGTCTTGGTCAAGCTTAAGCTTCTCCCATTGTAAATCAGATTTCCACAATGAATACTATGTAATTTTGTTGTTATCTTTGAAGTTTGATTATCCAGTTTATGAAGAATATTAATTATACCTATTTTTGTATATGTTTTGATATACCTATATCTTTGTTGGTCTGGTTTTTATATTTTTGTCCAGCAATGTCTATAATGCTAGCACTGATGGGAAACCGGTAATTGTGTGAAATGTCTAGTAAATAAGAATGATTCGATCATTTTATATGATGATATGTTTTTAAACTAGGCTACGAATAAATGGATACTGCTAAGAATTACGTGTTATTTTATTTTACAACAACTTTGCTACATTCTAATTAGCGAATCAAACGATCGCAAATCCTTACTAATACTATAAATGCGAAAGTAACTGTCTGTTTGTCTCGCTGTCACGCCAAAACTACTGAACCGATTTAAATGAAATCTGGTACATCGTATGGTATGGAAAATAGTTACAATTCTTTTAAAAAAGATAATATTTACAATAGTCGTTTTTATGAGCAGCAATGTCAAGTTAAATCTCAAAGTAGCCATATACCACATACACACGCGTAAAACGCTTTGAAACAAAGTATATATAGCAAATAAGCAGGAAAACGTGCATCAGGAAAAATGGGCACAAAAATCAACATACCTGGAAACCTCCCTTGAACTGCCGCGGGCTTCGTAAACACGGGGACGTTACCTCTCGTATCTTGCCAAGATTATCTCGATGATTTTCTTCACACATCACTAGGGATGCCGGAAATGCAAAAGTATCGATAGGCATATATCGTATCGATTTTTTTTTAAATATCGACATTGATATTTTCTATTTTTATTGTTTTTTTATTTTATTGTTTTTTGATAAAACAGTCAAAAAAAAGGGAATTTGTAATGTTTTAACTTAAAATTTTTTATTGGTCTGAAAAAAATATCGATTTTGATACCTTTTCGATACTTGGAATTTTATATCGATACATCGATATATCTAATTATTAAATATCGCTCAAAAATATCGATACATTGAGAAAATTATATCGATATTTTTTTAACATCCCTACACATCACTGGTTAGTTTGCACACACACAGTTTAATGTTCACAAATTACGCTTTTGGGGAACTGGATATTATAATAATTCGATTTGAATTCGTGTAGGTCTGTCGATATATAAATTAAAAATAATACGTTTTCGGTGACGGTAGCACGCGTAAAGTTTAACTATATAGATGGCGCTTAAAGCGCGGTTAGAGCCAATAGCAAAGCACGATTTCTCAGCAGATGTAGATAGGAAATAGGAAACTCCTCAAATTCAAATCATATTTGTAATAAATATTTTAGTACAGACATGCTATGAAAATTGTTATGCAAGTAAAAAATTGTACTGTAAAGTAGTGATCCGTGCAATTATCTTAAAAAACGTTTTTGCTTTTTAATAATAATTATATTGATTTGTTGATTATATTTTACTGTGCAACTTAATTATGCATATAAAATACGTATTTAACAATTATATATGTTAGTATTTTTTGTATAAAAATCGTTCTTATTCTAATTGTAATAGCGATTTATTCTTTCAGCATAATGGCAGAAGACACTTGCTCCTGTAACATAAAAAATATGTGCCATTTATAATCCGAACTAGTAAACGGATTAAGAAAACAAATGCGTATCTAGTGTCATCTCTTTCGCACAGTGCACGGTATAGTCTGCGAACTACATAACCTAAATTAAAAATTTAGAAAACCCTCGACACGAAATGCCGCGACCACAAAATTACAAATTATGTCATTTTGTGGTCGCGGCCATCTTGGATTTGAAATTGATGATAGTGTATTCTCCTAATTAACCCCTTTCATTTGATACCCATATTGAGGGAGTTGTATAAAAATAAATAATTCGCTATTTTTGCCATCTTGGATCGATTTTCATGAAACATAGCTAAGAAAACTCCCGACTAATTCACCTTTCAAATAAAAGAAATAAAATCCAAATCGGTTCATCCGTTCGGGAGCTACGATGCCACAGACAGACACATACACACACAGACACGTCAAACTTATAACACCCCGTCGTTTTTGCGTCGGGGGTTAAAAAGAGATGCCCAGCAGCAGCAGTCAGTGCACGAAAACAGGTTTAGTAGACGCGGGCGTTCCTACTATTACGCATTAGCTTTTTCACAGGATATAGCGGGGTTTATATTAATAATATTGATTATAATTTACATATTAAATCCTTGCTAATAATATATATATATAATATGCTGTCGCGCTTTCACGCCAAAACTACTGAACCGATTTAAATGAAATTTGGTACAGAGACAGTCTATAGCCTGAGAAAGGGCATAGGCTACTTTTATGGCGAAAGAGCTGTAAGGGGTTGAAACAGGGGATGATAGTTATAAGAAATACCGAGACCACTCGGGCGAAGCCGAACTATTTAGTTATATGCTTGTGGCCATCATCAACATCAGCCCTTTAATGAAAGTAAATTAGTCGTATAACATTCTCTCATTTTATGGTCTAAAAATAACATGTTGAGTATTATTATTAACGGTCCTATTGCTGGGTAGGGTTTCCTCTCAGAATGAGAGGGATTCCCAACCTACCGCCACAGTACCTTATGCGGTTTTAGAATTCAGAATTCACTATAAAATCAATATAAAAAATAATGGCAGTTAGTTTGTCTTACTTTATGAGCGTTCAAGTACTCGAGGTCCGACTCAGACGCGAGGATCTGCACCGCGTCTATGATGACGTCAGCTGCCTTCTTCACATTCTTAGCGAACATCGCCAGAACTTCACTCACCGACACCTGGAACAAAATACATAGAATAATGCTCCAGTTCCAATAAACTAACAGAGAGTGTATATAGGTATGTGTAGTCAAAAGGAATTCTGACTACTTAGTATACTGAAAAATGTAGAGTAGCTATAGTAATATTTTAATATCAAGACGCCGTTAGACGCCGAACATCTCTTTACCCCGGGACCTTAGATGCATTAGCATCTACTGCATCAGCTGTGAAGGACCGAAACTGGGATTTAATAATATCAATAATACCTAACAATTAATACTTCGTACATTATACACATCCGCTTAGGTCTAGTGGTCTCAAGCACGACTGCTATGCTAGAGGTCCTGGGTTCGAACCCCGGGTCGAGCAAAGTGTTGTTGGGTTTTCTGTGAAATTCCCAAAGCAGCTCGGAGTCTGGATGTGTGTCCGGTTGATGGCAATAGGCTCGCCCCCTATTACATGGGACCTAAAAATAACGGCGAAACGCCTCGCCTCTGGTTATCTATCTATCTACTTTACTTACAGATGTTTCATTTTCCCTCCAGCAGTCATAGTCTGTGACCAACGCAACAGCTGCGTAACTCAAACCAGCTTCCTTTGCAAGCACCACCTTAGAACGAAACAGAATTATTATTAGGAAAATAATCAGCGACAATATATTATTCCGAGATACATGTATTTATGTAATGTAAATAAAAGAGAGTGAGATAGCAGACAATAATTGCGATCCAAGCCGTGCATGTGAACGGCTGTCTTCAATTTTATCGTAAAGTTGATGGACGTTTGTTATTCTTTCACGCAAAAACTACTGAACGGATCTGGATGAAATTTGGCACAGAGACAGATTATAGTCTGAGCACATAGGCTACTTTTTATCCTGGTAAAATGTATGGTTCCCGTGACGTAGATTTGTTTAAGGAAGATGAGTATAGACAATAACGTCGTCAACATAGAATAATTTATAAGAAATACCACGCGAGCGAAGCCATTGGCGGAAAGCTAGTAATTTTTAATTTGAAAGCAACGAAAATTCTATTCGCCTGTATTCCCCGAAGAAAACACACCGGCAGCCAGTAAGTTCCGGTATGTTTTATGAATCCAGATTCCGAGCTGCTACCGGGGATTTTACAGAAAAACCAACCACACTGCTCGAACAGGAGATCCAACCCTTCCGACGTAGCAGTCGCGCTTGGGACCATTAGACCAACGAGTTAGTCATAAAACTATTTTTTTTTAATGATTTGTTCGCGGCTAACGTGTCACATCGACCCTGATGGGTCAATTGTGATCACCGCGTGATGAAATTTACAAATTCACCACTAAATCAGTGCAGTCTGCATAGGTTGTTAGACCAAAAACTAACAACTTATGAATTTAAAACCATTTAAACATGAAAAAACCACAGACTCTTCCTCCTAGCCTTTTCCCAAGATGCGACTGAATATCAGTATTTTACACGGAGCGACTGCCAAAAGACCTCCGCAACCCAATTTCTAGGCAATACCGATATTCGAAGGAAAGACATGATAGTCGATGGTGGTGAAGATGGTTGTCAGGCTTTTTAGGCTTCTGACTACCACTAACGATTGTCATAGGTGTTCGTATGACCACCGGGACCGACGGCTTTACGTGCTCTCCGAGGCACGGAGGGGTCTCAATATGTTACGAAAAGTCACCCATCCACAGACTGACCGCGGCAAGTGTAGCCTAACCTTGCAGATCGGTTGATCAGCGTAGTTACAACTTGGCCACGAGCCACAGACTGTAGATACCTAATGTATCACCATAGTACCTACCTCTGGTACTGTAGTCATATTCACGAGGTGACCGCCCCATTGACGGTGCATCAAGCTTTCAGCTCTGCTCGAAAATCTGAAAAAAAAAACTACTTATTGTAATATTGTATAACTAGAAAAGTATAGAATATTCCGTAACGTGCACAAAAGTTTATGACCATTTCTTATCTAAACTAATAATTTTTAGTTTACCGACCTTTAGTTATATTTAGTAGTTTAGTAGTTTTTTCTCTGATTTTTACGGCCAGGTTGAAGTTAGCTCGTGCCAACTTCAAGCCGGAAAATAAGTTTGGCGAGAACTGTACCTTAACCTACGAGTTCTATGAAATGGCTTTCCATAGGTTTTTTACGCATCGAAACGCTGTAATCTCAGAGCAGATTTTAGTTCCTTACGTAACCGCTAGAGGCGCTGCGAGGGTTTTCCATACAAATATTTTATGGCGTCGCTAGCGAGTCTAGTGAGAAAAACTCATGGTCGAGGCACTGTATGTATTTACGTACCTAGGCCCCTGTATGACGACCGCGGTGCCAGTCTCGTGGTGCCTGTACCCGCGCGCCCTGGCGGCGGAGACCAGAGCGTTCCTGGCTCGCTCGCAGTACGCCGGCCGCATCGGCAGGTGGCACACGCCCTTCGGACCACCCTCTGTACGGTCGTAGAACGTGCATTTGCGACCCCATGTCCTAAGAAAAGACAAGAATAAAATGGTAGGTAAATTAAAAGCCTAACGCAAGGTGACAGCTACTCTGTGGGCTACTAATTATCCACTTTTCCTTACGCTATAGGATTCCGATAATTCCATACCTACACATGTAGGTAAAAATATATTTTTTACATTGAAGAAATTGTTATGGATCGTGTGACAATGGAAGCGGCAGAGTATATTCTATACTAATATTATAAAGAGGAAAGATTTGTTTGTTTGTTTGTTTGTAATGAATAGGCTCCGAAACTACTGGACCGATTTCAAAAATTCTTTCACCTTTGGAAAGCTACATTATCCCCAAGTAACATAGGCTATATATCATCACGCTACGACTAATAGGAGCGGAGTAGTAATGAAAAATGTAGCAAAAACGGGGAAAAAATTATAAGACCACGCGGGCGAAGCCGCTGGCGGGAAGCTAGTGTGACATAAAACCACACTCGTCTTGTCTTCCTATACTTACCTATAGTCATAATTCGCATTCCAGATTCCAATCCGAGCGTTCCAGGCTCCAGCAATCGCTTCTACTTCTAGTCCAAATGATCTGGCCTTGAAACTTGGTGTCGACTAGTACTTATCTTTATGGGCCTATAGTCATCGTTTTCGTAATAATCAGTGAATATAGTGGTATGTATATACCTATTCAATCACTGCAGAAATTATGACATCACACCATAATCTTGGTTTGCAAGCTATACTTATAAAAGCTTAATAAAATTATTAGGTACCTGTCAATAAAGTCGTTCAATACGACCAGGTCGCCTGGCTTGTATTCTTCTACGAGGGACCCGGTAGCTGTGGTCGCGAGGACATGGGTACATCCAGCCTGCTTCAAAGCCCAGATGTTGGCGCGGTAGTTTACGTCGCTGAAATAATAATTATAACTATACTCGTATCAACTTACTCTTAACTGAGACAGACTACCACAGAAATGCCTATGTATGCCTAGGTATATGCTATCAGAGCTATCATGGTTCAATTTATGAAATGAGTCGCAAAATTTCAAAGTCAAATGTTTTATTTCCATTGGACCATTAAAATATATTAGACGTGCTTTTGAAAAGTCTAATCTAACTGGCTCAGTCAGAACCGGCAACTCAAATAGTATGAGTGCGTTTATAAAACAATAATTTATGTATATTTGCACACCGACCCAACCAAACACCGCGCGTGCGGACCACTTGTTCCAACTGTGCGTTTCAAATACCCTCTACTTATAAAATAAATAACTTCTACGATAAAGAATTCAAGAATTTCGTCATCGCCTGTTTGCAGCCGAAATAATTTTGATGCATTGATAATACAGTACTTATTCATATCTATGAATATGTACCAAGATGGGCAAATAATAATATTTCACTACATTACATCAACCTGTGCGCTAATAGCCTACCCCCAGGTAGGCTATTAGCCCACCACACTGGCTTAGTGCAGGTTAGCAGATTTCACATGCCGTCGAGAAAATCTCTCACGCATGCAGGTTTCCTCACGATGTATAGAACTTTACAATACCTCGGCTGATACTGATGCTTCCTGCCGTGTCTCGCCAGCAACACACAGTTCACGCCCTTGATCTGTCCCTCAATCAACACATCTGACGGTTTCCCAAACGGCGTGGTCACTTCCTTCTCCACTTGGTTCTCGAATAAACTCGGGTCGTCAAACCCTGAGCCGCCGATGATACCGATCTGTTTTAGGAATTATATTACTAGCAACTGTTCGGATTGGCGATAAGAATATTACTGGCCAAATTTTGTGTTACACTACAGACAATATCAATTATTTTAAAAGGTGGGTAGTTGAGTGCTAAAATGATTGGCAGAGCTCAATTCGAGTCTTTTTTTTAAATAAAACAAAGGAAAGCGTAAACATAAACCTATATGCAGAAAGATCAGTATAAATTAGATCTATTTTTATTTTGCTTTATATTTTACACCAACTTTAAAATAAAATGAGTAACGCTATCTGTTGATATTTTTTTGAACAATTTATCAGACAATGGGACCGTGTTATATTTTGACTCAGACAGAAGAATATACTAATTAAAGTTTACAGAAAGAAAAACATTTTCAGGGGTTTAGTAGCTAAAGCGTTAGATGTACTTAACCAGAACGACATAAGGGTCCAACTCTGCCCACGTAAGACTACTTAGCAAGTGTTCCAAATACCTTGAAGGTAACATCTGAGCACTTCTTAGGCCAATGTTAAAAAGATTTTAGAGGAATATATTGGGTTGTCTCTTTTGCTTACCCAATTAATTGGATTACTTTTTACGGATTTTATCGCGTTATATTGATAAAATTTATGTCAATGTCTCGTATTCGCGTAAGTGCCAGAAATCAATAAACCATTATTAATAGATAAATTAAGAGGTAAAGAAAAAAAATCATGTAACAATAATTTATTTATACATAATTATCTACATAAAGAAACACTAACAACTATTTTATATAAATGCAGTTTCTGTTTTAACTAATACTATTTTCCATCCAATCCTTGTTGAAACTTGAGCTCTTTTGTAGTTTCATGAGCTTTTTGTAAAGCTTGGGCCAGTTCAAAGTATCTCTTAGATTCATCCTGATTCTGTTCAACGCCATCACCTTTTTTGTACATCATACTGACATTGGCACACGCATACATGTTACCAAGTGCACAGGCTTTCTTTGCGAAGTTGAATGCTTGTGTCTTATCTGATTTGATGAGGTACTCTATGTTTTTGTTTTTGTCCGGTCTGTGTGGATTGAAGTCAGCTACATTCTTTGGTACACCGGTCAAGTACATACCGGAGAGGTAGTGGCATGCCATAGGATCATTATTGTCACAGCTCTTCTTGAGGTAGTTGTAACCTGAAAATGTATAAATTAGTTGTACTAATTTATTTATTATTTTGAATTTTTGTTTCTCTTAAAAATATAGCAGTCAAATAAAAAAAACATTACTTCTTATAACTATAGCAAATTATTAATTATTTTTATTATCTTTAAAAGAGTTTTCCATCATATAGGGTTTCATGTTTGAAGTCTAAAGAAACAGTTTATCTAATTGAGGACTGATATAGTCCATAATAAAATTGGAATAGACTTTTATGTAAGTACTGTGTTCCTGAAGCTTAGTAATAATTTAACTTCAGATCTATTGCATCATAATATTTCTAATATACTTATTGTTTGACCTTTCTGCTATAAATGATTACTCTTTGACAAAACTTTATTATTTACAGAAAATTGGTGATAATATGGACATTAAGTCATGCTATTTTGAGCTATTGTAAAACTCTTAGTAACCATATTTATTGCAAATAAACTTCTTATCTTATCAGTGAGTATACCTGGTCAGAGAGTGACCTCCCGTGCCTAACAGTAGGATAGAAATGGGTAAATGATTGTATGTATTGTGTGTATTGTGTGTATTCAACATTGCTACTTATTTACTAATCTTTATAAGCTTGGAGTAATGCAATGTGACAGTATTAAAAAATATCCCACCTTTAGGTACATCTCGCTTTATATTAACGCCAGGCCCAGTAGCGGTCAACAGCATGCCTGCGTGCAAACACGCTCCCGGCTCATTGTATTCACATCCTTTTTCAAAGTAGCCCAATGCTTCCGAAGGGTCGCCTTTCTCCCTTCCTCGACCCACCAACGCATAGTTGCCAATCTTCAGACATGACTTGCCGAATTTATAATCCAAACAGTTGGATTTATACACCTTTGCTGCCTTCTCGAAGTCTTTCTTTATAGCCTCCAAGTAATCACCCAAAAGGTGACAAACTTCGGGTTTTTTTTCTTTATAACAACCAAAGCGGTACTCGATACCGAGATTTTCTATGTATTCCTTCACTTCTTCCTCTTGTTTTAAGTCATAAGCCATTGTAATTTTATATTATTTTAGATACGAATGGAGTGAGGTTAGATAACAATTCGGGAAATGTCAAATTCAATGTCAATATGTCAAACTGATTACTGATAAGTTTATCAATTTATAAACAAACAAGTTTCACACTTTTTATATAAAATTGACGAAATTAGCTACTGAATTATCGTCAGCAGCATTAAATAATTATTTTATAAATATTTTCAGTTACTATAATTTGCTAATTGTAGATACACGATTGAAATACTACATCAAAATATGGTCACGTTTTTACCTTAATTTTAGATGAATCGCCCATTATAACCGATAAATAAAAAATCCACACATTCAGCGATTTCACAACTGTTATAGTGTTTAAAATCACAGAGCCGGTGAAGTAATGTTCAGCTAATCGAATTGATAACAATTTATTGCTACCGATTGAGTACTTCCTGATTCAACAAACCAAACCACAGTGTAAAAAATATAATTGTATTTATTTGAATTACAGATTCAAAACAAGCGCTTAAAGTTTATTATTAATTATAATTTATTAAATTACTAAACGAAAATAGACCAAATATTTAATTTTTCGGTCCATACCTTTTAAAGTTATATTAGCTTTATCAAGTTGTTAAACCCTCGGCTCCATGAGGGTTTGCTGGGGAGAGAACTGGGTTGCTTGAGGTTACAAAAACGACGGTTGGTAGTACGTATAACTGTTTATTCTGTCTGAATTCTCAACTTAAAAGATTTGTTCCACACGGACTACTATAACTCGCGGAGAATCTTAACACCGCGATTCAGGAATTGGGAAAAAATGCACAACGCCATCTAGTGGTAACAAATGGAACTAATCGCTAAATTTTGTACTAATGCTGAGAGATGGCTGTACATTCCGCCCACCAAGGACATTTTGTGCAACATTATGTCCTTTACAATGTTATAGATAATTCACTTCTTACTAATAATTAATTGCTCATTGCACACTTAAAACAACATAAAACACTAATTAAAATTAAACAAATTTAAACAACTTAAAACGAAAAGTTAACAAATAGTTTCTTAGTTAACAGGTAAGACACACAGTTTCGATGTTGGCCTTTTAAATGTAGAACCGTTGCTCCAAAGCGTGACTACTCGCGTAAGGTTATCTAAACCCGGATGCTTCTCAATCACTCTGCCAAGTAGCCACCGACAGGGAGGTAAGTTATCCTCCTTAATTAAAACTATGTCCCCTACGTTCGGTTCAGAAGTTTGCTTAGCCCATTTATACCGATGAAGAAGTGTGGTCAAGTATTCGCTCGCAAAACTGTTGCGTCATCCTCTGAACTAGATGCCACCGCTTAAGGCTGCTTATGTTTGCATCTTCAAAATTATTGTCAGGCGCATTAACAACTGGTTCGCCTATAAGGAAGCGTCCTGGGGTTAATACGTCTACAGAATTGGAATCAAGATTGGATGTTTACGGCTAGTATCAAGATCCGAACGTGGTCTACCGCCCACCCTAAGGATCTTAACGGAATCTAGGTAAATATTCAAAGATTTTAGAACCTTTCTTTTAGTTACAGGTTCCTGCAGCGGAGATAGCTGAACAGAATACTGGAAGGTGTCGCAGCTTCGGTTCCAGGTAAGTCCAAGTGTTTTTACTATTTCATCCTGTTTTATGTTTATTCCCCTTTCCCCACTGTCCTTTCCTGTTTCTCCTATTAATTGCTTTAGTAGTTCATTGCTGTTAGTCGACCATTTTTGTAAATAGAACCCTGCTTTCGCTAACAGCTCGTTCACATCCCTGTAGATTTGCAAGCCTTCTTCTATCGTATCACATCCTGTCATGAGATCATCCATGTAATAATCATTGAGTACTTTTTCAGCCGCCAGTGGATAATTTGCTCCTTCATCATGCGCTACTTGCTGCATCGATCGAACCGCTAAGAAAGGTGCAGCAGACATGCCAAATGTTACGGTGAGTAATTTATAGTCTTTAATTGCAGAGTCCTGGCTGTCTCTCCAGACGATGCGCTGAAACTGGGTATGCTCGTCGGTCACGCGAACCATCCGGTACATTTTGATAATGTCCGAAACCAGACAAATGCGGTGAGTTCTCCAACGAATTAGTAAATGTCGCAGATCAGATTGCAACCTCGGACCAATCATTAGGTCATCATTGAGAGATACCCCATTACTCCCCTTACAGGACGCATCGAAGACAACACGTACCTTTGTTGTGTCCTTGTCGTTCCTCACAACCGCATGATGAGGTAAGTAAACGGAATGTTTAATTTGCTTCTCTGCTTCAGATATTGGCTTCATGTGCCCTAGCTGTAAGTACTCATGAATAACCTCTGCATATTTAGCTTTAAATTCCGTATTTTTATTAAGTTTATTTTCTAACGCATGAAATCGCCTTACAGCTATGCTTCTTGAATCCCCATATTTACAGCTTGGATCTTCGCTTCGAAATGGTAAATTCACTACATAACAACCTTTCTCATCTCTTACAGTTGTTGCTTTATATATCTCTTCGCATTTGGATTCTTCCTCGGTAAGTATATGTTTCTTAATTTGATTTGGTTCCTTTTCTAACTCCCAGAATTTTTTCAGGATCTCATCATCATCAACCCGGGCGTGCATCACCGCGATATGTGATGTACTCTGAGCTGCAGAAGAGACCGTACCTGATAGTATCCACCCCAAGGAGGTAGACTGAGCTATAGTGCTACCACCAGGAGCTCTTTTTACTCCGTTTTGTAAAACCTGACTATAAATTTCCGCTCCTAACAACATATCAACTTTATCCGGTTTGTGGTATCTAGGATCCGCTAGCTGTATATCATTGACCTGTGCCCAATCTAAGTACGCTGTTTCCCTAACAGGTAACAATGATGTTATCGACTTGAGAACGTATGCTTTGACTACAAGTTCGATAGATGGATCGATCCTAGATTGAATTCGAACCTCCACAACCGAATTTAACGTTAATTTACTGTCTACATCTATCCCCGTGATAAGACCTTTAGCAGGCTTCTTCTGTAACCCCAAGCTTTGAACGATGTTTTCTGTTACAAAAGACGCCTGAGAGCCTTGGTCGAACAAGGCCCTGATTGTGTACATAGCTCCGTTATTCGATACAGCTCTCACTAGAGCCGTGGCTAATAAAACTTGGTTATTAGCCGCACCCTTTGAAAAACAAGCTACGACCTCTGTTTGATCCTCTAGACCAACCGTATGCGTGTATTCTTTCGTCTGCGGAACCCTGTTGCTAGACGAAACCGAACTGCCCTTCTCTCCTGAAGACTCCTGCTCACCGCTGGGGTGTAACAGGGAGTGATGTCTACGCTTACAAACTCTACACGTGGCTGTACATTTACAGAACCTGGCAGAGTGATTGAACCCCAAACAATTGAAGCATAAGTTGTTTTCTTGTACAAACTTACGCCTAGTATCCACATCTTCGTTTACAAATTGCTTACAAGTCCGTAACTTATGATCGCCCTTACATAATTGACAAACCATTGAACTTGTTGTGTGAAATGACTTCGCCTTAACTACATTTAAATTATAATTTTTACTAGGTTTGGTTTCCAAAAATTCAAATGCTCTGTATCTACTAGTTAAAAACTCTTTAAACTGCTCAAAGGTAGGTAATTTATCAGACTCTGTATTACTAGTGACCTTAAGTTCCCATTCCTTCCTACTTTCTGCATCCAATTTTAAGGTAAGTATATGTATAATTAAAATATCCCATGACGTTACATCTATATCTAAATTAATAAGTGCATTCAAACAATCTGATGTGGTATCCATTAATTCCTTCAATGCAGAAGCTGACTCATTTACAATATTTTTCTGGCTTAATAATCTTCTTAAAATACAATGCGAAAGATACTTTTTGTTGTTATACCTAGTTTCTAATTGAGCCCAGCACCTATCATAATTAGCCTCAGAAATAGGAATATGACGCAGAAGCTGCTCGGCTTCCCCGGCTAAATAGCCTTTTAAATAATGAAGTTTTTGCACTTTATCAATGGTAGTATTTTTATGGATTGCAGATACAAACAAATCTCGGAAGGTCGGCCATTCGGTGTATTTACCCGAAAATGTAGGGATAGTTATTCTAGGCAATTTTATGGACATATGTTTATTATTATCTGAACTATTATGTGAAGATGAACCAGAAATCGGAGTAACATCATGATTTTTGAAATTGCTAAGTACACTTTTTAATTCACTTTTAAACTCTAAATACAAATCTTCGGTATTATAATAAACTTCCTTTACAGTATACGGTGAAGATAACAACACCTTAGGTTCAAAATCCTTAACAATTTGTGTATGCGTTAAACTAAATTGCGACCACAACTCTTCAATATTCTCTAATCGACTTTCTACATATTGTTTCGTGATCCTATCCTTTGGCGACTTTTTAAAATTAGTTTTAGCTCTTAACAATCGAGCGTGAATATCATCCTGTACTTGAACAAACGATTGCAAAGACATCTTGAATTAATTTAGGCAAACAAATTACAACTTTATAACTGAAAACTACAATAGATTATAAAGTCGGTATAAACGAACGGCAATTAACTGAAACAACTTAAAAGTTTGCAAAATTTAAGTTACTATGTTAAATCCGTGTTGAATTTAAAATCCTCGAAGTTTAAAAAATCACAAGTGAATGTAAACAAACAAAACAGCGAAATTTTTACAAGTTTAAAAATATCTCAAAATTTTTCTAAGTCCAAAAAAGTTCCGAAAATTTTACAAGTCAATGTAAACATCAAAATTTTTCTAAGTGTTTGAGACTTAGAATTCTAGCCGAAATCGGGCATAGGTTCCCCGTATGAACACAATTTGGCTTAAATCTAACTAAGTCTAAACATGCACACATGAAATTATTCTAAGTCTATGAAACTACAGAAATTTTTAAAGTTAAAATCTACTAAGAAATAAAGTTCAATATTGCTTGAATTTTCACCGGTACTTTAAAATTGATGAACTGAATTTTATCTGATATCACAAAGTAAAGTACTCACGTTTTCTCGGCACTCACTCACTTCCCTTACGACCTAAGTCGTCTGCAGCTTGCTTGCTGCTGATGATTGTATGTCTTGTGTTGTACTCCTTCCTCCGTACTTCCCGCAACTGGATCTGCTATCTCGCTCGCACACGACTACGAGACGACGCTCGCTCACCATCCAAGAGATCGCTCGGCAGGAACGTATGGGGCTGATGATTCTCCGTCCACGTAGGAGAAATCACCTGATTAGCACTTTCACAAGTATCACTGCACTTCTCACATTATTCACTGCATAATCCGGCTCGAAGGACCATGTTAAACCCTCGGCTCCATGAGGGTTTGCTGGGGAGAGAACTGGGTTGCTTGAGGTTACAAAAACGACGGTTGGTAGTACGTATAACTGTTTATTCTGTCTGAATTCTCAACTTAAAAGATTTGTTCCACACGGACTACTATAACTCGCGGAGAATCTTAACACCGCGATTCAGGAATTGGGAAAAAATGCACAACGCCATCTAGTGGTAACAAATGGAACTAATCGCTAAATTTTGTACTAATGCTGAGAGATGGCTGTACACAAGTATATGAATTTCTACTGTAATACTTAAATAAACAATATTATGTACAATAATAAATAAACGTTGCCATAGGTTGCGAAATGTGAACTGTCATTAATTAATTATTATTAAAAAGCAGCTGATGCTGATGTTAACTTGTTGTAACCCTAAACTATATTATATGGTATATTTATTATGAGCGTAAATTTTTGAAAAAAAATCTCTCTATTATATTATAGTACCTACGTCTTACGATAAACATCTATAATAAGATAGGTAGGTGTGTATGGGTGTGTATAATAAAACCATGGAACTAATATGTCAAACTTCGTTACACTTCGTTTACATCCGGAATGCGTACTCGGCTCAACAACTCAACGTAAAACCGACCTTATTGCAATCCATTAAACTTTATATTTAAACCGAAATACGTTACGGTCAGATAGAGAGGTTAGGGTAGGGGATTGTGTCTCGTTTTAATAAATTGCCATACAAGAATTTTCAAATCGTCTAGTAGATTTGCCACGAGGCTAGGGTATCTGATCCAAAAAATATTTTAGAGTTATACATTGCTAGATAAACTACTGCGTAAAATATCTTTTTATGAAATAAAGATAAGAAAAGTCAAAAGTTTTTTTTTTGAGTAAATTCTTGAAATATAATAGAACTTTTTAGGTTTATGGTTAGTTTTGAAATTTTGATATGACAACTTTAAAACAATGGCAATGACATCGCGTCATTTTCGTTCCGTGATTTTTTGTTGTTATTTTATTTGTGAAGAATGTATAAAATAGTGAAAAGGTGTTGCGTATAAAGGATGTGGAAATTAATCATATACTGGCTCTAACAAATCCACTCACAGGTTACAAACTTAACCCACCAATGGTAACGTAAATGTCTACGAGACCGGACGTATCGAAAAATTCCAACTATTTCACTGTTTAACTGTTGTTTTTTATTATTTTGTTTTGTTATCATTTAAGTGAAATCGTATAAACACTAATAAACGAGCTTTGTTATTTATAAGATGCCTTTGTTTTATTATCAATGTATTTTAATAACCAAACTATCAACCTACTTATACTTTAAATAATCATGATTATTCATTTTGCTGAAAATGTTGGTAGTATTTATGTTTAAAGTTAATTATTGCAAAATCTAAGACTGAAAATCCCGGCACACGGGACCTAGTCTACCAATAATATAATTTAAATTTACGTCACAAATGGTGGGTTGAGGGGCCTTTCGGGTGACAATGTTTTCAAATTATGTCAGACTTTAAAAGGACATGTATGTTTTGACGACAATCAAAAATATTAGTTATGTCGACTATAATTATTTATTGATGATTGCGAACGACCAGACTTTTTGAGATGACAGTGGACGTCTGGGCGCCATCGCGCACTACACTTCGGTGGTGCCCTCTTTAGCGCATTAGACGTGGTATAATGCATATTTTTTGGTACATACATACGAAACTCCCAAACTTGGGCATTTACTAAAGCAAAAAAAAAAAGAAATTGGACAAAATCAACAATAAAACCATATTGTTGATTTTGTCCAATTTCTTTATATTCAACATGCTTCTCTCCATTGCTGTGTGGCATGTTTCTAGTTTCTTGATTGCGCTTAGGAAACGGACAAAAATAGAAAACGTCACAACTAGAATAAGAAAACACAGAAAAGACAGGTCACATATTAAGAGGCACTGAAAAATGGAACAAAAATATTGTATTTTGGTATCCTAGAAATAGAGGAAACGAGGTAGATAGTTTCGAAGGTGGGAAGGCGAAATAAAGGCAATAGCCGGGAAAACATGAACTAGAAAAGCGGTAAACCGGAGAGAGTGGAAAGAATTGGAGGAGGCCTTTGCCAAAGCTGGGCAAACAGACCAAGTTGTCGGTGTCATCGACTCACCAGAGTCGTCAATGTTAAATTAATGCAATAGTTGTCTGGATAAAGGCTTATATTATTATTATAACATACTCCCAGAACAACACAAACACTTGTGCTTATCACATAAATATATTTATCTCATGATCAACAGTTCAACGCTTTTACCAATTTTTATGCGACAGACGGCAAGATGCAATTACAACAACAGTGCCTATGCTTACTGCAAATATTTTTCTTTAGTAGAAAGAAAAATAAACTAATTTCACAAATCCTGTCATATAACATAAAACTGACATGGTCTCTCTTGACGACAAAAATCATGGTCACTCTAATAGAGCGAGATGAGTTGCTCCACCCTAACTATCTCGCTTAGACCGTTTTCCTTCATAAGTGCACATTCCTATTGTATACTAAGTATACTTACTACTTCCATGAATAAAACGAATCAGTTGTCAAATCAAATGACATGAGCATGACAAATGTGTAATTTGTTGCAAAACGGCATTGAGAGGGTTAAGTTTTGAAGTCAATCAGAGTAATTTGCAAAAGATTTCAAAAGAAGTCAAAAAGTTATCTGCTTTCGCGACACGTTGATGCTCTAGGGTCGTTTAATTCAGTGTTCACTATTTCGCGAGTGCGGAGACTTAGGTGATAAAGTAATCATAAAGACTATAAAATGACAGAAACTGAAGAATTATTTTCAACCCGCATGCGTAAAGCTACGAGGAAAATTCATAATATTAGTGATGCTCTAGTGAATGCAAAATTCGCTCTCTGTAAGTATCTTGGATTACTTTTACTTTAGAGATAACAATTTATGCATAGATCATTCAAAATAACATATTGGTTTTCTTTCCTATCCTGTCATGCTTTGTTGCTTTTGGAAAGTCAATCATTGTCTGTTTACGTGACGATTTCGGCACAAAACTATTAAAAAAAATTATGTCTCAAAGCAGCAATGTAGCCATAACTGGATCTGTTCTGCATTTCTTTACCAGAACTCTGTTGTGGTTGCCTTAGGTGGGTAGTAACTCCTCTTTCAAGCTTTTCAATTCAACCAAAAAAATACAGAAGATATGAAATCCATAATTTTGATGATTTTGGTCAGGTCCCCCTGACATGAATGCATCTTACTGAATAAAGTTCTAAACCATTTTACTAAAGCTCTTTGGTTGTTTTAGCACTAAGAGATGAAGAAGTATGGGGTGGAGGACTCTTCATATTCTACCATATCTTTGGCTTCTTGGAGGATGCCAAAGAAAGGCTGAAGATGCCTGATTTTGACAAACTGTTTGTGACTAAGGCTTTGTACAGGTATGTAAAATGTACTCAATACTCATTATTATTGTAAATGGCTACCGTGTTAGGAGAGTACTTCTTTACATAGTAGAAAAAAATGTGCATAATGGGTACCCAATGTCATACATTTTTGAATAATTACTGGGATTCTTTACCATAAATCTGGTTATAATATATAAACTGCAGTTTTAAAGTGAAAATAAAATAACTACTTCTCTTTTGTTAGTTTTTGTAATAAAACCAACTTCTAATACAACTGCTATTCTTATTTGTAGGAAGAAAGCTTTTGAAGAGGACTTAGCACACTACTTAGGTGAAGACTGGAAATCTATACCTAAAGCTCCAGCTTTAGACAATTATATTGACCATCTAGAAGAGTTGGAGAGGTCAAACCCTAGGCTGCTGATGGCATATGTTTACCATCTGTACCTGGGACTGCTGAGCGGAGGACAGATACTGGCTAAGAAACGGAGGATGTTTGGTGATGGTGAATATCATGATTATTATATCTTTAATCCTACTAGCAGCAATTTTTTTAAATCAGATTAAGTTTTTTGACAATGGTGAGGCCTATTTTAATATATAGGCTTTTAAACGGCTCCATAATCATCAACATCTCAGCTTTTTACCAACCAAGTTGCAAGTTTTCTTCCAGTTTAAGCAGTTGAAGTAAAAGGCCCACAAAATTACGATTTATCTGAAATTCCAAACTATTGTAACGTGTTTTTTTATACTCGTTACATGGTAGTCGATTTTTTAAATAAATTTAATATTTTTTGTGATGGCAAGTACGCAGTACTTGGTTTTGACAGGTGTCAACGAGTTGTCAATTTTTACGTCTTCCAACACTCTACGACCCGTAACGATCATGGCGTGATCATTTTTTAAACTTTTCGAAATTATTTTTTAATCCTGTTACATTTAGTAACAATTTTTATATAATGTATTAATTTTTTTTTATTATTAAAGCCTATTGGCATTGTTCTCATGTGAGTGATACATATTTTATTGGTGAGTAAAGTTTTCTTTGAAACACATTGTTGAACTTCGTTTTCCAAATTGTTCTGGTTTGTTTATTCGGCTTATGATTTTTTTACAGGCAATGGCCTAGCTGTGTTCTCACTCAATGTGGTGACGAATCCTTGTTTGTTATAAAAACGGTAAGATTACGTTGATCATGACCACGTTGTCGACTAGTACTTTGTCATCGTATTTTTGTCTAATCCAGGCTTATTTTGTTACAGCCTCGGCGTTTTTTTTTATACCCTTAGTTTTTCTTTAATTCATTCTTAATTGGAATCCAACATTTCATGGGTTTTGGAATCCCCACGTAACGACGGGAGTTCTGACCACCTCATCGCGCTCTACTGGGATGGTGATATAAAACTATATTTTAAATTAAGTGCCTCCCAGGTACGTTATTTTATACATATAATCAGGATGCAATAATGACCAATAATGACCAATAATTATTAATTTAAATGTAAAACCTTATTTCACAACCTTTAGTTTAATTGTGACAATATAAGCTCTAAACTCTAATATTATAATCTACTATATTATAACCTACAGTGCATTAAAGACAGACAAAAGATCTAAAGCCTTTTATTTGTCTACTCCCACCGGCAGATTAAAAGCCCAAGCGAACCGAAGGTAAGCATCCGGTAGCATTTTTTAAAGTGTGAGCTTCTGGCGCCCGAGTTTCTTTTATATTTCATTATTTTGAAGCACACACATGTTTGGTTCTCGTGTTGTGTAACATACCACACACAAAATATATATATTTTTTTTATTTTTTTATTACATTTGGCGCCCGAACAGGGACATGAAGTAGGTTTGCCTTATATTGTCACTTGTTTTACATTATTGCATCTAATACTTTGTTATTATATTGTTTACAAACCATATATTGTTTTTTAGTTGGAAACTTTTATAGTAAATAACTTTAATTTACAACTTTAATTATTATCTTGTAAACAATATAGCTATTGAACTTTGTTGTATTTTGTTTATAACTGTGTGCTATTACAGCATATGTTTTTCTTTTTCTCTTTAGCAACAACATAAATGTAAGGTATAGACCGTGTTTGTTATCAATCTTTGAACATATAAGTATAATTTTGAGGTGTAACTTTATATAAAACAATTTGAATACAATAAGTCTACATTGTTATATTATCTTTTAAGCTTCAATCTTGTGAGTTATTATTGCATCTTTACAACTTAAAATCAACCTTTTATTATTCTTTTGAATAATTTAACTTCAACATAACTTATTTTTATAACCTTAAATATTAATTAACTTTTGAGTTTGAGTTTTTTTGCTTTGCTTATTTGAAACTTTTAGCTTTTCATCATGGATAAGGAAGTACAGTGTCCTCCGCTTTCTGTGGCTGAGGATAAACAGGTTTCTATTGATACTAGCATGGTTGCTAATGCTAATGCTGTTCAGGATATGATAAATTTGACTGAGGTGCACAATCCATTTCATAATGACCGCATTGCACATACTTCTTCAGCTTTTGCTACGAATGCCTTGCCTTCATTTAATTCTATGAACGCATTTGTGAATGAACATGTAAAGAAAAATTTGCCTTCTTTTACAAAATTACCAGATTTGAAGAAAAGTAAGATTAATTTTAATGGAAAGTCTTGTGTTAGAGAATTTATAACTCAAGTAGAGGAGTATTTTTTATATAAGAATTTTAATGAACTTTTGTTAGTAGGATCTTTTTCGGACTTGCTTAGTGATATTGCACTTAAATGGTTTCGCACTGTTCGAATTCGTATTGCTTCTTGGCACGAGCTTAAGCTTGCGTTGTTAAAGCGTTTTGATAAACCGCATTTTGACTACTTTTTGGAATATGACCTTCGCACCAGGAAACAGAAACTTTCTGAATCTCTTCCAGATTTCATTACAGAGATTATGGACATGGCTAGTCGTCTTTCTTCTCCATTATTTGATGCAGTTTTAGTTAATATAATGAAACATAATATGTTACCTTTATATACACCTTTTATTTTTGGTAAAAATATTGATTCTGTTGAACAGTTTCTTGATCTTTCAAAAGAACTTGAAGTTGTTGTCAATAGAAAACCTTCTAAAGATTCTATTAAACTTGAAAAATCATATTTTAAATCGAATGCAGTTTCAAGTAGTTTTGTTTGTTTAAAATGTAATAAGTCTGGACATCATTTTAAAAATTGCCCATCTATGCTGGGTGTAGTTTGTTTTAAATGTCAAAAGGTTGGAGTTACATCCAAGAACTGTGACGTTTGTAATTTGGTTAAAAACTCTAATGAGTCAAAAAACTGATTAGGCCCCATCGAGCACCAGTTTTTGACAAAACTTCTAGTGTCTCGATGTTGAAAAAATCTACATATAGTCACAAACCTGATGATGTTTCTCGTAATAAAGAATTTACAGATTGGATAAATTATTTGAAAACATTTTTTAACATGTATAGATCTGCTCCTATTTTGTTTGTAAAACATAATGATACTAGACCTTTTTTGGAATTTACAGTAAATAACAATAAATTTTCAGGATTATTAGACAGTGGTTCTAATAGTAGTATTTTAGGTTCAAATATTCATAAACAATTTTTACTTTTAGGTTATAAACTTAAACCTGATTCTGGTTCTGCTTTTACAGCTGATGGTTCTTCTCAGCGGGTTATTGGAACTATGGAGTTGCCAATTACTTGTGATAATTTAACTAAATACATAAAATTTCTAATTATTCCTAATTTTCAATCTCAAATCATTTTAGGTTTTGATTTTTGGTTACAATTTGATCTAGCTAAAGATTTATGGAAAAATATTAACTTTGTTCGCTGTAATGAAACTCAAGTTTGTACAGTTACTTCTGCTAGTGAACTTTCTCCTTCTGAGAAACATAAATTAAATAATACTATTGCTCTTTTTGAAAACATTTCTTATGAAAAGAAAGGTTTAGGTCTTACTCATCTTGTAGAACATAAAATTAATGTTACTAGTGAACCATTTAAACAAAGATATTGGCCTTTGAGTCCTGCTAAACAAAAAGAACTTTTTGATGAAGTTGAAGTTTTATTGAAAGAAGGTATCATTCAACCCTCTAAATCTCCTTGGTGTTCACCTGTTTTAGCTGTAGAAAAGAAAGATGGTAGTACCAGATTATGTTTAGATTCAAGACGATTAAATTCAGTAACTATTAAAGATTCTTATCCACTTCCTTATACTTCTAGAATTTTAGATAACCTTAGAGGAGCTAAATATATTAGTTCAATTGACCTTTCTAAAGCTTTCTTGCAAATTCCTTTGGAAAAATCTTCTAGAGAGAAAACTGCTTTTGTTGTACCTGGTAAAGGACTTTACGAATTTGTTCGCATGCCATTTGGTCTCACAAATGCACCGGCTGAGTTGCAGAGACTAGTAGATAAATTGTTTGGCCCTGAATTTGATAATTTTGTTTTCTGTTATTTAGATGATCTTATTTGCGTAAATTCAGACTTTAATTTACATATTGAGTACCTACATAAAATTTATAACATTCTAAAAGATGCTGGATTGACAGTTAATTTAAAAAAGTGTAATTTTTGTAAAGATAGATTGCGTTATCTTGGTTATATTGTAGACAGTGATGGTTTGCACACTGACCCTTCTAAATTAGAAACTATTAAACATTTTCCTCGCCCTGACACCGTTAAAAATCTTAGACGTTTTCTTGGTTTATGCTCTTATTATCGTAGATTCATTAATAAATTTTCTGATATAGCTTCCCCTTTAAATAAATTGACAGCTGGTAGTAAAAACTCTAAAAAACCGCTTGTTTGGAATGATGATGCTGAAGATGCGTTTACAAATTTAAAAGAAGTTTTAATAACTGCTCCTGTTTTACAGTGTCCTAATTTTGAAAAACCTTTCTTTTTACATTGTGATGCTAGTTCTGTTGGCATAGGTAGTGTGTTGAGTCAAGAGGATGAAAACAATGAACAACATCCTATTGCATTTTATTCAAGATCCCTTAATAAATGTGAACGTAATTATAGTACCACAGAACGTGAATTATTAGCAATTTTAGATTCTATAGAACATTTTAGACCTTATATTGAAGGAATGAAGTTTACTGTTATTACTGATCACGCTAGTTTAAAATGGCTTTTGGGTCTTAGTAATCCTAGTGGACGTTTAGCACGTTGGGCAGCTAGAATTTCTCAATTTACTTTTGATATTATACATAAAAAGGGTTCCTTACATTTAGTTCCAGACGCTTTATCTCGAATAGAAGTTGCTGAAATTGTTTCACAGAATAATTTAGTTTCACCTGATGATGATATTCATGATCCATGGTATAGAAAAATATTTGTTAATTGTCAGAAATCTCCTTGTAGATATAAAAACTTTAGAGTTGAAAATAATACTTTGTATAAATTTTGTAAAAATAAATTTGATCCTAACAGTCGTTTGAACTGGAAAATTGTTATTCCTAAAGAACATATTTTAGATACAATTAAGTCAAATCATGATGAAATTAATTCTGGTCACCTTGGTATCCATAAAACTTTAAGGAAATTAAAACAACATTACTTTTGGAAAGGAATGTTTAATGATGTTCAAAAACATATTTTATCTTGTGATGTTTGTAAAGCTTATAAAAATACTAATTCCCCTCCTTTTGGTATCATGGTTAATCCTAAGAAAGTTGATCGCCCTATGTTAATGCTTTCAGTAGATATTATTGGAATTTTACCTAAAACTTATTCTGGTCACAAATATATACTCTCAGTAGTTGATGTTTTTACAAAATTTTGCTGGTTATTTCCCATGATTAATGCTACTACTAAAATAATTTGTAAACATTTTGAAAAAGAAATATTTCTTAAGTTTGGTTGTCCCAAAATAATAGTTTGTGATAATGGAACACAATTTACATCAAAACATTTTGTAGATTTTATGAAAGGTTTTAATATTACTAAAATATTTTATAATACTTTATACACGCCTCAAAACAATCCTGTGGAACGTTATAATAAAACGGTTGAAACTTGTATTTCTTGTTTTGTAAAAGATGATCATAGAACCTGGTCAACATTTTTACCCCATGTTTAACTAGCTTTAAATAATAGTGTGAATCTTGCTACAGATTTTACACCAAATTTTCTCATGTTTGGTAGAGAACTTGTTTTCGATGCTTCATTACATCATTTTAGTAATTCTATTGACAACTTAAATCAACTTGAAGTTGGCGATAGGAGTATTTTTGCTACTTCTCTTAATTCACTTAGTGACATTTTCGTGAAAATTCAGGCTTCTTTATTAAAAGCTTATAAGCGTAATGCCACTTATTATAATAAAGGTCGTAGGGTCATTTCTTTTGATGTGGGTGATGTAGTGTGGAGGAGAAGTTTTGTACAATCTAGTGCTCCTGCTTATTTTTCGGCAAAACTTGCTCCTAAGTTTATTAAATGTGAAATTATAGAGAAAGTTTCTAATAATGTTTATGTATTGAAAGATTTGAATAAAGGTTCTGTAGGACGTTATCATGTTAAAGATATAATTAAATTTTAATTTTTATTCGGTTCTCAAGTTTAAGTTTTGTTTTTGATAACATTGTTGAAGCTGGCTTTTGTTTGTGTGATGAATGAGTAATGAATGAAAGATTTATAGCCATATGAGTGATGATAGTATGTGAGGAAACTTCATATCAATTTATTGAATACAAGCCTGAACTTTCTAAAGTTTAACTTAGGAAATTTTGGTTGATAATTTAAAGTGCTTCTCCCAGCCACAATACCTATTTGTATCTTCTACATCAAAAGATCTTATTTTCTTTTTTGTTTGTTTAATAAGATAGATAATGCTATTTTTTTATATTATCGTCTTATTGTTATTAATCTATTTTATTTATACTCTTTAGTATGTATAGATTTTTAATTAAATTAAAATATATTTGTTATTGGTACAATTTACCCTTCTTAGAACTTAAGTTTAAGTTTATTCATAGTTCCTCGGAAGTGACTTAATATAGGAATAATTCCACTCGGACTTAGACTTTTTTCTGAGATGTTCTTATCTCTTTGTTATTATTTCAGGATGTTCTGCCGCCTTGTTGTGGAGATCCTTGAACCTATAAATGGATCTTGGTATTATTTTACCTCGATTTCGTTCTTGTTCTATTGTGTTCGGGAGTTCGGTGGTGTTATGCCGATCACAATATGAATATTTTGTTTGTTACTTTTGATATTGTGTTCGGGAGTTCGGTGGTGTTGTGCCGATCACAATATGAATATTTTGTTTATTACTTTTGATGTTGTGTTCGGAAGTTCGGTGGAGTTGTGCCGATCACAATATGCAAGTATTTTGTTTGTTGTTCTTTTCTATTGTGTTCGGGAGTTCGGTGGTGTTATGCCGATCACAATATGAATATTCTTTTACAGTTACTTACTGTAGCTGCTTTGTTTGTTCTAATGCTTTTTAGATTGTTTGTGCTTGGAAAGTTGGTGGTGTTGAGCCAATCACAACATTCTCTTTTTTCAGGAGTTTTCACTTCGCAATTAGAAGTTTTGAAGGCTTACGAATCGTATTGTGTTTATCTGCAGTTCGATTCGTATTGTAGGAGTAATGATAATCAGCGGCGATGGTGCCTAACTGAATTCATAGTGAAGTTGTTGTTAGTCAGTGGCGATGGTGCCTAACTGTACTCATAGGACTTGGTGATGTTAGTCAGTGGCGATGGTGCCTAACTGTACTCAAAGGAGATGATGTTCGTTGTTAGTCAGTGGCGATGGTGCCTAACTGTACTCAAAGGAGATGATGTTCGTTGTTAGTCAGTGGCGATGGTGCCTAACTGTACTCAAAGGAGATGATGTTCGTTGTTAGTCAGTGGCGATGGTGCCTAACTGTACTCAATGGAGATTTTGTTAGTTATTTCGGAGATTTTGTTTGTTTGTAGTCAGTTGCGTTAGTGCTTAACTGAACTATTTGATGTTGGTTTAGGAGTTTATTTTTGTTTTAATATTTAAATCTTATATTTAACTTTTTTTAAAAGAGATTTTGTCCTCTTTTGTCTTTTGTTTGTCGTTGCCTTAGTGCATAAAAGAAAGTTCCTTTCTTTTATTTTTTCAGGGAGGGATGTAATGTAACGTGTTTTTTTATACTCGTTACATGGTAGTCGATTTTTTAAATAAATTTAATATTTTTTGTGATGGCAAGTACGCAGTACTTGGTTTTGACAGGTGTCAACGAGTTGTCAATTTTTACGTCTTCCAACACTCTACGACCCGTAACGATCATGGCGTGATCATTTTTTAAACTTTTCGAAATTATTTTTTAATCCTGTTACATTTAGTAACAATTTTTATATAATGTATTAATTTTTTTTTATTATTAAAGCCTATTGGCATTGTTCTCATGTGAGTGATACATATTTTATTGGTGAGTAAAGTTTTCTTTGAAACACATTGTTGAACTTCGTTTTCCAAATTGTTCTGGTTTGTTTATTCGGCTTATGATTTTTTTACAGGCAATGGCCTAGCTGTGTTCTCACTCAATGTGGTGACGAATCCTTGTTTGTTATAAAAACGGTAAGATTACGTTGATCATGACCACGTTGTCGACTAGTACTTTGTCATCGTATTTTTGTCTAATCCAGGCTTATTTTGTTACAGCCTCGGCGTTTTTTTTTATACCCTTAGTTTTTCTTTAATTCATTCTTAATTGGAATCCAACATTTCATGGGTTTTGGAATCCCCACGTAACGACGGGAGTTCTGACCACCTCATCGCGCTCTACTGGGATGGTGATATAAAACTATATTTTAAATTAAGTGCCTCCCAGGTACGTTATTTTATACATATAATCAGGATGCAATAATGACCAATAATGACCAATAATTATTAATTTAAATGTAAAACCTTATTTCACAACCTTTAGTTTAATTGTGACAATATAAGCTCTAAACTCTAATATTATAATCTACTATATTATAACCTACAGTGCATTAAAGACAGACAAAAGATCTAAAGCCTTTTATTTGTCTACTCCCACCGGCAGATTAAAAGCCCAAGCGAACCGAAGGTAAGCATCCGGTAGCATTTTTTAAAGTGTGAGCTTCTGGCGCCCGAGTTTCTTTTATATTTCATTATTTTGAAGCACACACATGTTTGGTTCTCGTGTTGTGTAACATACCACACACAAAATATATATATTTTTTTTATTTTTTTATTACACTATAAATAGTAAATTGCAGTGACACAAGAGAATAATACCAATTTCTTAACATTTCAATTGCAGAAAACGCCAAAATCGTACCTTACACTGACAAAGTAACGGACTTCACGGGTACGGACATCGCCCAGCTCAAGAAAGACTTCAGACAAGCCATGAATGAGATAGCCGAGAAGATGTCTGAACAAGAGAAAATAGATTTCATAGAGGAAAGTAATCAAGTGTTTGTTATGAACAATTTGATTGTTAATTCTGTTGGAGGGCAAAACAAGGTGTTATATAATTTGCTGTTTAAGTTCAGTGCGGTAGTGCTTGTAGTGGCTGGCGTGGTGGTAGCGTATAAGATGTATAAGTGAGCACCAAAAGCTATATTAGCATTGATTTCATGTGATTGTATAAATATTATATATTAATCTTTTTCACATTATATGCCAAAGCCGTGCGGTCACTGGTGGGATGGTACCGCAAGGATTTTTTGAAGTGACAATTAAGAATATAACTTAATACTCTGATATTATAGTTGAAATTCTAAATATACTGGTAAGCATTTTTTTTGGCTCTGACCATTGCATTTGGAATTTCAGCTGTATTATCATGATGCTAAGTTATGTAATCGTTTAATACCTAAAAAAATCAATGCCTTGCCATTTCGCCAGTATGCACAAGGCAAATCTCAAACCACTGTGGGATTTTAACCTTATCTGTTATATCATAGTTTGAGATTCACCTTTAGGATTAAATTTTCACTTCATTGGGATATTCTTCTGCATTGTGCACGAACACCCGTACATGAAACAAATACCTGTAATAAAATATATAAATAAATACCGAACTCTAGTCGTTCAATCGCTAAACGAAGGCGTCGAATTTCTGTACCTAATACAATTTTTTGACAAGTTTTCTTTGAACTCAACATGATTTGTAAACATTTTCTACTCTTCTTTCAACAAGAGATAAGAACTTTATCTCAGTTTTAAGTTATAATTAATCTGTCAAGAACCATTTAGCAGATACTTGCAACAAATACGTTTTTATACGGTGACTTAAAAAAAAAATTGCGACCCTCGCAATGTTCAAGATTTCTTTAATGAAGCAGTGATAAAATTTTGTTTTCCAAAAAGTTTGTAACAAGTTATAGGCGATTCTCACACTGCCCCGCATGATGCAGCGTAGCGCGTGGATGCGTGTTCTTCCGTTGCTTATAAGTATCTCCGTTTGTATGGAAAACACGCACAGTCTAACACACAGAAAATGCATCCACGCGCGTTCATGCGGATCACGCGCATACACGCGGAGAAACATGCACCCCCGCGCGTAGGTGCGGGGCGAGACGCAAGGTATGGCACACCGAATCCCGCAGTGCCGCGCGTGATTTTGAATGGGCGTGACGTGTGTACTGCACGACCACAGAGAACGGCGAATAATTGAGAGCCGCCGTGCGTGAATCTACAAAACGCACCTACGCGCGTGAGTGCGCAAAAAACCCGCACGATGATGCAGATCTGCACTCCCGCAGGAACGCGCGTAGGTGCGTCGACACGCAATATGCAGCATGATGCGGGGCAGTGTGAAAATCGCCTTATATCGATAGCTCATATTTTAGAAATTAGTTTTGTAGGAAATTGTGATTTCATAATTATGTTATGTGACTTTTAATTAAGACTGTTATAGTAATAAAGTCTTCCTATTATTTAAGTAGTGCTTTTATTTTGATAAGAGTACCCGTTTACACAATCCCCGATATAAGATATTGGTCTACCTTAGTCATGTGGCTGTGATTGGCCAAATGGTTGATGACGTCATCTATTTGTAAACAGTTTCGTGTAAAGTGTGAGTTTCGTAGATAAATATTCCAAGTCTTACAAGCAGGTGACGTCACGATGACGTATGAGGCGCCATATTGTCATGAAGCACGTTTTCACGCGATATTTGTTATAACACCTGCGCCACAGGTTAAAAATGAAGACAAGTATCACCTATGAAAATATATTTAATTGCCTCATTTGTCATAATTATAAATAGTTGAATATGTACACAACAAGTCTACACCGTACTGCGTTTTATTAAAACATACTATTAAGTAAATATTGTTTCAAATAAGTTATATTTATTAAGACAATACAAAACATACATTATTCTTATCTAATTTTAAAGGATTTGTCCTTAGAATTGTACTATTAAACAAATATTTCTAACACATACTTTTGTATTTTGATAAACAATCTATAATCTTGGCAGTTGGCCATTTTTGAACCTTATTTTTAAAGGCACAAAGTTGAAAAAGGGTTAGTTGCCAATAGATTTCACTGCATTCTCAATATTTACTATTTTGTCTTGTCTAAACATTAGACAAATTGAATTAAATTTTTAATAAAAATAAGGTTGCATTGCCATTAAAAACCGCTTTGGTGCGACAGTAGAACCTTATTTCGAATATCACGGTACATGCTATACACTATCGCGATGATTCTAGCGTGGATGCTTATCATCTGAATGAAGGTATGGTGGGGGGTTCCATCGCCATGTCGATCAGTTCGTCGATGTCATCTGAGTTGAAGAATGACAGCTCCAACTGTGAACAAAATTAGTTTTGATATTAAATTTTTATCGGTTTTTTTAATGGGAATCTTTGGGTGCGACTTGCACAAGATCGGCAACAGTGGATGGCGTAATAGAGAAGAGGCCTTTACTCAGCAGTGGGTGTTACAGGCTGAGTAGATAGATAGAGATTAAATTTTTCCCTCAAAATAACCTCTTATTATTTATTTATTTAACTCTTTATTGTACACTAAACTACACAATAAATATAAAAAGAAATACAATGAGTTACTTATGTACAATGGGCGGCCTTATCGCTTAAAGCGATTTCTTCCAGGCAACCAAAGTGATATGAACTATAGAAAAAGATAACGAGCATCGTGTAGGTACAATCAGAGTACTAAAAAGGAACTGAAAAACTACAGTTAACTCTTTATACTATAAACACATACATACATAATACATATATACATGAAATCTTATTATATAGTTATTTCTAGGAATTAATTGCTTCCTTAGTTAGTAGGCGCTTAGGATCACTAGTCCTGCTTCGGCGGAGGTCCTGGGGTCGGTTTCCAGGTCCCACAAAAGATTATTGTGTAACAGCACAGAGTTTGAATTTGTGCCTGCCTGGGTAATTTATTGGCAATAGGCTCGCCTCCTATTACATGGGACCTTAACATACCGGCGAACTGTGGCTGTAGGTACATTAGTACGCCTTAATTCAAACTCCAAGCTCTGCTACAGGGATAGAAAATACCAAAGATAAGGGGTCGAGATAATTAATTATGTTCTTTTACGTTTTGATTAAAAATATCTTCCACGCTTAATACAAATAATCTTTAATACTGATAACCTTTTTAAGTCAAACATATAACTCATTTATATATTGCTATTATCAATTTTGATACTACGTGTATACATTTTATATTATGCTGATACATTTTTGAATTTTTATCATAATTCGACGAATGTGATTAGGTATTCCAGATACGTGTTTCTAAGCTAAAGTTGAGACTACAATTTAATTGAGCTAATATAGTTTTGGTCCCTGTGGGACGTCTTGTCTATGGGAGTCCTTTGTTCGGACCTCTTTTGGCTGAATTCATAATGATGATGATGATATAGTCCCGGTCCCTACATGCCTGAGAGATTTTCTCGTCGGTGAAGACTGCCATCCTGTATTAGGCTAGCATAGTGGATGGCCTTTACCCCATAATTTCTGAGAGGATACCCGTGCCCAGCAGTGGGATAGTATATCGGTTGATGATGATTATCGTTCCATTGCATGGCAAACGGTATTTCTACCGTATTTTGTTGTTTAATAGTACGTAAAATTGCTCGTGGCATTATGTAGGTTTTCTGTCTTGCTCCCTCGCAGACATATATTATTCGATGTGCGTAACATTATTGTTATAACAGTAATAATAAATTGTTTTCCTTGTCTTCCAATCCCTTGCGTTATTTTACCATACATCCACTCAAATCTTCTCCCTCTAATATCAAAGCTAAACTTTTGAAAAGTCAAAATCGTTGGTTGTAGCATGGTTCCAAAAAGGTCTTTCAGGTCTTATGGAGAAGATTCGGCAAGAAACTCCATAGACACTCCTTTTAATTTTGCAGCCAATTCTTCCATGAAATGTTCAAGTTCTTTATTGCGTTCATGTGTTACATAGATGTTAGGATCAACATGAAGCCCGGTAGGGGACAGCACGCCAATTTCTCAATAAATAAATGATTGAATCACCAGTCTCTGTGTGTCGGCGCAGGGCCGGCACGTGAGGCGCCCCTCGCTGCACTCGCAGCGCGGCGGGGAGGCGCAGCGCGCGGTGGCGGTGGCAGCCCTGGCGCCCACCACAGTCGAGAAACGACGCGCCGTCGGACGGTCGCCTTGCAGCTTTGCTCCCGCGAATATTGTGCCTGGATAAGGAAGGAAAATAAATAATGGCCAATACTCACCGGAATCACAATATTTTGAACGAGAAATAAAGAAGTTAAAGAATTGGGGAAAACGGGATAATTCCGGTAAGCAGCTAGTCCTTAATAAAAATAAATGTATCCTTTACCCGCCCTCGTTTATAGTGCATCTTTAGAACGAAATGGAATTTATGCTTTTTGTGTTGTATTTTTAGAACTAGAGAATTTAATTTTTTGAAGTCTATGAAATATGTGGGTAGTACCGTTGGTCTCCATGGCGAGTGAGGTGCAGAGACCGAGCTTGTCCTTAGGCAGCTTCACTTGCTTCCTGAGCGCAGCGTCACCCACCAGTCGTTCGTAGTCCTTGTTTGTATACGCTAGTGTGTTGTCCACGCCTAAAGCAGAAAAAATATGGGATAATTTAAAAAAAAAATACATTACTATCTAAGCGTCAGCGGCTTCGCCCGCGTGGTCTGGGTATTTCTTTTCTTTAGACTTATCCCCTATTTCAATCCCTTACAGCCCTTTTTCGCATTAAAAAGTAGCCTATGTCCTTTCCCAGGCTTTACACTATCTGTGTACGAAATTTAATTTTAGTTCAGTAGTTTTGGCGTGAAAGCGCGACAGACTGACAGACAGAGTTACTTTCGCATTTATAATATTAGTATAGGATTATATTTTGTATCCCCATTTTAAATATCGGAAGAAAACCAGTCCTTTGGTTACGCAGGGATACAGGCCCCTTTCATTTGCGTGCTAGGCTTGAGGGATTGGAGAGATTATTTTCTCTGTCCATAAGATATTTATCATCGATCAATTTACTATACCAGTTTGAGCAAGGGAGAAATTAGGTTGTAAATAAAGATCAGTAGCCTAGCCTACTGCAGGTTGGCAGGTTGGCACTTCATACTCCGCCGCTGTCGAGAAATTCTCAGGATATAAAAAAACTTACCAAACAAATATTTGGCGGCCCGTTTCTTGGACAGCATGAAGTCATCGTCCATCAGAATGTGCAGGGTCACGGAGCTGTCCATCAGGTTGTGGTAGATAGTCGAGTAGTCCAGCTGTGATCACGGAAATACATTATTTACTAATGGTTAATTTATATCTACGCTGATCAACCGATCTACAAGGTTTTTGCCATCAGTCCCGGTGCCTATACAATCCTATCGTTACAATCGTTAGTGGTCCTCAGAAGCCCAAAAAGCCTGACAACGTCTATTCTTCGAATATCGCCTAATATTGCCCGGAAATTTGGTTGCGGTCTGATGGCTTCATCTGGTTGGACTGGAACCCAACTCGATCGAAAATAGTTGGAGCAAGGCCAGAACTGGAAGAAGACTAGCTTTTGCCCACGACTCCGTCCGCGTGAAATATACTTTGTTCCATACGAACTTTATGCCCTAATTTCACCATGAGGGTCAAATTTTCAAAGATGCTTGAAAAATTTTTCTTTTATTTTCTTACTTACCCCACGGTGTATATCCGCGTTAATATTTTTTTTCGAAAATCATCCAATCAAAATTATTTATTTTCTAAAATCACACTAGATGGCGTTAGCATACTATAACTCCCGCAAGTTGATAATGGGCTGGAACCTTGTCAATTATCCTCAAAGTAACGACATCCGCCGTACTTGCCGCCTAGGGTGCTAACGCGTCATTTTTACGTTACCAAGATGGCCGTCAGGCACATTATCAATTTACGGGGTTTATACCATACCTGTGACACTCCATACAAACTTTCCGATACCGCTGCACACTACAATACCAAATGTCAAACTTGTCAAAATTACGTTTGTACAATGTGTGCGTGAGAGTGCGTAGGGTTTGTTGGCAGTCCAGCAAGAACGCCGGCAGAATGCGGGGGACCTGAGGTATCTGACGTTAGGGGCGGGGGCGGAGAGTGAATGGCCACTCTCCGCACCTTTGCACACATTTGCACGTGTACAAACGTAATTTTGACAAGTTTGACATTTGGTATTTTAGTGTGCAGCGGTATGTTATTATTTATTCAGTGGTTTCTACCTCGCACTCGAAGCCTGTATAGTGGACTTACCCTCATGAATGCCGAGTCGCAGCGCGAGCACGGCATGAGTATGAAGGTGCGCGGCACGGCGGCGCGGTACGGCAGGCGCGTGGCGAAGCTCAGCGCCGCGAACATGTCCGAGCGCGACGACCGGTTGCCGCGGACCAGGTCCGACTTGTCTGGACAACGAACATTCATTTAAGCACTGGGAGAGCTTTCAGCATTTTTCCCTATGCGGAAAGGGTTTTCCCGGAAAGTCGGAAGCCGACAAGTCGAATTCTTTTTATAGTCTGCGCGGAACTAGTTGGCCGCGCCTTCGGTAGGGACGGGGGTGGGGCGGCGGGTTACTGTGCGCAACAAAGCAAGCGCCTCCCCCCATGCGTCCCGCCGCTCACATACCTAATGCGGAGCCAATTAATTCCGCGAAACTCTAATGGAAGTAAGTAAGGTACATGTACGGTCGCGGTCATAAGTCCATTACCATTTTTACTAATCTATCGCATGAAAAAAGTTTCACTTATGACCTTATTCTATATGTATATAGGCGATTCTTATTCATTTTGCATATATAGACGATCTCGTACATCGTACTCTATCATAATTCTCTAGTCGGAAAGAGAGCGATGTAATGATCATTCAGTGCTGTCATGTCATGTCATGTCGCGACGGCGTATTAAGATAGTGGTATTAATTTCAAATCACTAAGACGTATATTTTGTAACGTGCAGGCAAATACGATCCTTGACATGATAATGGACTTGTGACCTCTTACTGTACATTAACAAAAAAAAGTAGATCACACTTAATTAAATATTTCCACCAGTTTTACAATAAGGCTTCTGGCGGGTATAGGCTTTCTCCAACCGTTACCAGGTCACTCTTATCTTTGTTTGGATTTTCCAGTCGTCTCCAGTATCTCCAGTTCTCATTTCACTAGCTCTAGCTCTCTTTCCACTAATAAATGAATGCATAATAAATGTACATTTCTTACCGATGATAAAGTTGTCTAGGTGTTGCGAGATCTCGATAGAGTTGGTGAACACTTTGTTGTTGACGTACAGCGCTCGCGGATGTCGGTACACTCCACGCCCGCCGAAACCAACGATCGCGTACCTGAGAAGAGATATGAATCATTGGAATTTGGACCTTATACTGGAGATATTACAAATCAAAAGACATCTTCTAAGTAGGAAACGCGTGAGTGAGACCCCTGGTGTTGCAAGCGTCCATAGGCTATGGTAACCGCTTACCATCAGGCAGGCCGTATGCTTGTTTGCCACCTTAGCGCTATAAAAAAAAATTCGATGTTCTTCAATATTATTATGCTTGCTGCTCGTCTGAATGTTTAAAAGACGTAATAAGCTAGTTGACTGAATATTTTGTATACCCTCATAAAAAGTTGCCATAAATAGAGCCGTATAAAATAAACAAAATTAAAAACTGTTCAAAAATAAGGAAATTATAAACATCTAATTTTATGCTAGACAGAGTGAAAGTAATATACTGTCCTGTGACGTCAAATCGCAATATACCATACAATATCTATTCTAGCACTCGTTTTGCGGCAAAGGGACAGCCTCTTAGTCCCCACTAACCAATATAATTGTACAATCTCACCTATTATCGGACAATCCATTCGCCTGTAGCTTAGTATCAAACGCTTCTACAAAGAGGTCCATGTTCTTGCTCTTGCGCAGGTTCTTGTTGCAGTACTGCGCCTCCACTATGAACACAACGTCAGTCGAGTTCGGGATGTACTGCAGTATGTGGAACGAACCTTCTTCTATAATGTCGCCTTGAGGGGTTGAGCACCTGTGGGAAAGAATTGATAAAATATATTCATAATAATAATTTAGGAGTCTAAGGTGAGAATGAATATACATTTTTTGAGTTTGCGTGCACTCAAACTTATAATAAACTAGCTTCCCGCCAGCGGCTTCGCCCGCGTGGTCTTATAATTTTTTCCCCGTTTTTGCTACATTTTTCATTACTACTCCGCTCCTATTAGTCGTAGCGTGATGATATATAGCCTATGTTACTCGGGGATAATGTAGCTTTCCAAAGGTGAAAGAATTTTTGAAATCGGTCCAGTAGTTTCGGAGCCTATTCATTACAAACAAACAAACAAACAAACAAACAAATCTTTCCTCTTTATAATATTAGTATAGAAAAAACATACAGACGAATTGAGAACCTCCACCTTTTTTTGAAGTCGGTTGAAAATATGAGGCATTTTACATCAACATCATCTAGTGATATCTAGTCCAGACTAAGCAGAGCTTATTCTATGGGTACTAGACAATAAATGTAACAGTTTTTGGATAGATAGTACATTGTTCATTGAACGCCAAAAATCAATCTAAGGAACAACTTGAAGACATAGGGCACAAATGATTTGTTTATATTTAGGCTACTAGTACTACCTAGAAATTGCTTTTAGAAACATCGTGAGGAAACCTGCATGCCTAATAGATTTTCTCGACGGCATGTGAAATGTGCCAACCCGCATTAGGCCAGCATAGTGGACTATGGCCTAATTCCTTTCATACTGAGAGGAGACCGGTGCCCAGCACCATGTGGGTTGATTTTATTTATTAAATTTGTCATGGCTAAAGAACTGTTTCGTTGGTCTAGTGGTCTCAAGCGCGATTGCTCCGTTCGCCGTACTCGCCTTAGTGGTTCTAACGGTACTTACGAGTGCTGTTACTTTTTTTTTTTTACTAGCCCACTTCGTCCCACTGCTGGGCAAAGGCCTCCCTTCCCTCCTTCCAAGCCGCTCTGTCTGTTGACTTGAGAATCCAATCTCAACCCCTTCCCTCAATATGACGTTATTTTTACGTCAAAATGGCGGCCAGGCGGATTAGCAATTTGCGGCAGTTTTACAAAACGCGAAGCTAGAGCTTACTAGAAGAGGCCTACGTCCAGCAGTGGACAAATAAAGGTAATAGTTACTGGTGGCAGTGGTCGGGCATGTGCGTGGGCACGTGCTGGTGCAGGCACAGCTCGCGGTAGGCGCTGGCCAGCGCGCACGCCGCGCCGCCGCGCACGCACTCGCTGTGGAACGACAGCGACGGGATCTGCAGGACAACACAAACTAAATACAACCCCCGACACGAAAAGTAATTTGCTGTTGTGTTGTGGCGGCCATCTTGGATTTGAAATTTATCATAGTGCATAGTATTGTACTAGTCAAGCCCTTTCATTTGACACCCATATTGAGGGAGTTGTGAAAAAATATGTAATTCAATATTTTGTGGCGGCGGCCATCTTGGACCAATTATTATCAAATATGGCTAAGAACACTCCCGACTAATTAACCTTTCAAATAAAAAAATCAAAATTAAAATCGGTTCATCCGTTCGGGAGCTACGATGCCGCAGACAGACACACACACACACAGACACGTCAAACTTATAACACCCCGTCGTTTTTGCGTTGGGGGTTAAAAAGACTGACGTCACTACAAGATGTGAAAGAAAATCAATAACATAGGCAGTGCTCTCAATAGCTTAGTGAGATTGTGCTGTGCCCTACAGGGTCCATAATTGATCCTTAGCTTTAAACTTATCATCTGTTTATTTGTATGTACATTATGGATTGCAATGAAGATTTGAATTTGAGATCAATCCCTGCATGAGATCGTATTTTTCTTTCGATAAGATTCATATATTTAATTATAATTTTTCGTACTGCCTCGTTGGTCTAGTGGTCCCAGACGCGACTGCTACGCTAGAGGTCCTGGGTTCGATCCCCGGGTCGAGCAAAGTGTTGTTGGGTTTTCTGTGAAATTCCCGGTTTATGGAAATATCCTATTAATATTATAAATGTAAGTTTGTGAGGACGCATGAATGTTTTTTTATCTTTCACGCAAAAACTTCTGAACGGAGTTTGATGAAACTTTACAGTATTATAGCGTATACGTCAAAATAACACAGGATATAAAAAAGGCTTCTAGAATGCGGGTGAAGCCATGGATAACAGCTAATATAAGTCAATTACCACATAAATATATACCCAAGAAAATGTAGTACTTACAACAGAGAAACATGGATGCAGCGGCGACACTTTATTTTGGAAGAACTTCTCGCACTGAGTGTCATTCTTCAGATCTTTGTTATCGATGTTAGTGGGGTTGGCGCTGGGCACGATGTTCCAGCTGTGGCCCAGCGTTGGGATCGACGTGGTGTACGAGTTGTTGGGCAACTGTAGGTCGTCGTATTGTTCGTTGTTGTATGTGCCGAGGAGACCGCCCAGACTTGCGTAGTACCAGCCTAGTGGGAACAATAAGATTAGGTTTAATATGATAGCATTAGTATGCTTGTTCCCTAGTAAACAACAATTCAACTGTGTTCCCTGACACCTACAACATGGGTATTTTCAATGTCAGAGTGAATCAAGGTAGTCAAAGTGAATCAAGGGCATCTTATGGGTAGACGCGGTCCATCTTAGACCACATCTACACATATCATCAGGTGAGATTGTGGTCAAGCCCAAACCTATCAACGATAAAAAAAAAAATCGGGACTGAATTCAATTGATCTTAATAGCAAAGAAGTATCAATGGTTCGTTATTATGTAACTGCCTCGTAAGCTAGTAGTCGTAAACGCGACTACTACTCCAAAGGTTCAATTTCTGGTCAAGGAAAGTGCTATTGGATATTTCACATTTCCTGTGTAATTTCTAGTAGCAGCTTTGTGTTAGGATGCCCGGTTTATAGCTACATAAGCTACATAATAGGCTCGACCACTTTTTATTGGGATGCCGAAAATTCTCATAGATCTCTACCACCTGGGGAAGCAATGTTGAACCATGTTAAATTAGTACGGATTAAAAACCGCACTTGCCTGCCCTAAGCTTGCCCTATATGTCATGTCATTCAGCAGTCCATGTCGGGACGTACCTGACACCTGTAGCTTGCAGGTATGGAACAGCAGGTTGCACTGTATCTCGAGCCCGTTGTGTCCCTGCACTGTGAGCGAGTCTGTCTGCCTGTCCAGCACGAGCCCGTCTATTAGCGTCGGCAGACTCATTACTGTGTGATCTATTGACACTTCCTGCAAACAAAATGTCACTTAAGATAAGGTATAGTTATAATTTTTTTTCTAAATATTTCGGTAAACGCGTGAGAGATAGACAGACGACCTGGGCTAACATACATTTCGCGAGAACATTTTGTCGACGCTTATGTCGTTCGTTCTCGCACGAGAAAAAGCAAGACAAAAATGTAGATAACATTTTGTCGTGGCGCAAATGATAGCCTGGCAGGTCGTTTTTTTATGTCGTTGGAAGCCTTCCCACGCTGCGCTTTCCAAAATAATTCTCATGTCGCTGGGAGTCGCAGGTAAATTACTGTCAGATCAGGTCAGCTCCGCTCTTACTGCCTATAGCTATCTTTTTTAAATTAAAACATTTAAACTCTAACACGGTCACATATAATCCATCTATATTTTTTTTAAAGAGTGGCTATTTCTTGCCGGATCTTTATAAGTCCCACTTTTTGGAACCGTGCAACTAGTTTGACTTTTTACCCGACGACACGACAAAAAGCCGAAGGAAGGGTTTTATATTAGGGAGTCTATATAATAATAAAAATCGTTTATTTCTCACTACATTAACAATTACAAGGTATTAAAGTAAAGAAGATACAATTTTGGCCATAGATCGTCTATGTATCTTCCTATTTACGTATGTTCCACTAACAGCGCCTAAAGTTTTGATCTGATCTGATTTTGATGAATGAGGTGTCAATCGATTCGTTATTAAACTAGTTTGACTTTTCAAAATTACCTACTTATATAGTCTAATTGAAATAAAATATTTGAATTTGAATTACTGTAGGACAGAGAGGAGACAAGAAACAGTCAGTTATTGCCACGTATTTTACCTCTCTATACAGATCGATGCGCACAAGACTGCGCCTGGTGAGCACGACCAGGTTGTATCTCCCCTGGTCGTTGCTCTCCATCAGCACTGTGAAGTTGTCCTGCCTGTAGTCCTTGCTGAGCAGGAACGTTCCGGCTTCCGATATAGTGAACACGCGCTTGTCGAACGTCACTAGTGTGCCTTGTCCAGTCATCATTGCCATGCCTGGAAAAATATGGTCAGACGCATGGTCTTATGAATTATAGCCTATGTTACTCGGGAAAGATGTAGCTTTCTAATGGTGAAAAATTTTTTGAAATGTGTCCAGTAGTTTTTGAGTTTACTCATTTCAAACATACAACATTATTTTTTTCTTTATAATAATATTATTATAGATGGTAGAGTAGAACTGCCTCGTTAGCCTATTTGCCAAACGCGACTGCTACGCTCTAAGTCCTAGGTTCAATTACAAGGTCGAGCAGTGTGTTATTGGGTTTTTCTATGAAATTATTAGTGTTTAGTTAATGGCAATAAGGTCGCCCCCTGTTACATGGGACCTTAACTTATCGGCGAACTGTGAGTGTACGTTACTACACCTCTGCCTAACCTTTACGGAAATTCAGGCGTGGTGGTATCCAGTAGATACTCCCTATCCTTAAAGCTTCTACTCTCCAAACACATACCTGCAAACGGCGGCATCAGATTATCGAAGTCCATATAAGGTCGTATATCATAGTAGAACGACCATATGCTCTTGTTGGTGTTGAGCCACTCATCCATGAAGTCCTTCACTACGCGGTACTCGGAGATCTCCGTGAAGTCCGGCGTGCGGTTGAAGGCGTGCCAAGACATCGGCAGCTTTTGTTCCAGAAGTATCGCGCCCACACGAGGATCGAATATGAAGTTCGTTTTTGGAGTGCGATGTCTGTAACGATATATTGTAAATGTAAAGTCGAGTACTAAAAGTACAAATTATCATACCTTTAATTGTCCCACTGCTGGGCACGGGTCTCCTCTCAGTATGAGATTAGGCTATAGTCCACCACGCTAGCCTAATGCAGCTTGGCAGACTTCACATGCCGTCGAGAAAATCTCTCAGGCATGCAGGTTTCCTCACGATGTTTGTTTGATATTTACGCACATGATTTCAAAAATTCAGAGGTGCGTGCCTTGGATTCGAACTCGAGAACTTTGACTTGACGTACGTTTGAGTTACTGGATTTGTTTTCCAGGTCGAGCGAAGTATTATTGGGTTTTGTGAAATTCTCATTAGCAGTACAAGTAATAGGATTTCTGCCAGTTAATGGCTAAGACTCACCCTTAATACATGGGGTCTAAACATTAATGTGTCCTTTTTCAGAGTCAGGATGCAAAACTGGCGAATATACCGCGTTACAAAAACTTCACACAACCTCCTCCTTTTTCGGAGTCGGTTAAAATTGTAAAAATATGCAGAAATAAATATCGTTTAATGAAATAAAAGTGACTTACAGTTCTTCATATTGCAGAGCAGTCTTAGTCATGTCAGTTAACTTGGCGTACAGAATGTCACCGACCGTTTCCAAAGCTTCGCCGATCAAGAAGTAGTCGTACCACCACTTCAGACGAACGTAGGCTTCTTGATACTGTAATAGAGAAATTAAATTATTTTAAACTAGCTTACTACCAGCGGCTTCGCCCGCGTGGTCTTATAAATTAAGCCCATGATACTAGGGAAAGATGTAGCTTTCGAATGCAGTGCGCTGCAGTAGTTTTTGAGTTTATTAATTACAAACATTTCTTTATATTATTAGTATAGATTATTTTAAACTAGCTGTTCCTCGCGGTGTTACTCGCGTTACCGCACGCTATGCGTACCTACCTTACCTAAGGAGCATTTGCGCAAATATGCTTCTAGATTCAGTGGTGTCAGCTGTGCGTTGTTAAGTCAGTAAATCAGTCTGCCAGTGTCTTCTTTTATAGGTATAGATACTCAGTAGAAAGTCTACAATGCCTACTATCACTACACTCACGAGATAAATTTCGTACATGCCAAAAAAACCCAGTTGTTCCTGAATTTGGGGTCTGTTTCACTACCTCTGGATAGCCACTAACCGAAACAAAATGAATGGAACAACATTATCTTATTATTATTATTATCTTGATCTCATTTTAAAGCTTTTTAATTGACTGATTTGTATGTTTAAATAATTTTTTTTTTCATTTTCATTTGTATGAAGTTGTCTGCCAAGACATTAAACGGAATCTTACTAGGAGGTGGGGAAACAGGCCCTTAGATACATACAATAAAAGAAAATGTACGGATCAGCTTCTAAAATCACACTTGTTATTTGGCTTTTCTATGAAGTTCTCAGTAGGAGTTCGGAGTTTGGATTTATGTCCTATTACATGTGATTTATATATGCGAACTGTGGGTGTACATAAATACGCATCTGCCAAAGCCTTCGGGGAATACAGGCGTAATGATATGTTATGAAAAAGTAGGTAAAACTCAGGCGTACCTTCTCTCGCACATAGACCACTTGTTTGGTCTTCAAGAAGTTCTGCCAAGCATTCCTGAACTCTGCGTACAGTTGAGTGAACTCGTCCTTAAAAGGTATATACTTCTCGATCTTGCTCCACACCACGTCGAACAGCTTTTTACTGTATTTCTTTATGTTGGTGATTAGGTCGTTGTTCATCAAGTCCTTGTAGATACTGTGGAAGAAATGTGTATTGTAAATATTGTAAATATAGCTATCATACTTTTACGAGCAGAAAGAAAAAGCTGCGGGTGGAAAGCAGGACACATTTAGTGAATAATTTACAGCGACAAAGTTTTAGCTTGTTAATTAATCGATTATAAAGCTGAGAATCGCATCAGAATATTATGTTCGTAAGACTCCTCTCGATTAGATTTTCGTTTTAAGATTAGAAATACACTTACCGATCCATTTCATGTCCAAACGTCGATACATAGTTGAAATACGGCGAATCCGTCAGCTCTTGAGTCCTATTGTAAAAGAAATCCATCACGCTCTTCCACACAGTGAAAACAAACGACTCTGTATAGTGTAGAACTTTGAAGAACAACGGCTCAATTGACTTAAGCACTTCATGCCAGTATTTAGAGAGTCTATTCGTCGCATTCACCCAAGTCTCCTCCCAATACTCCAAAAACTTCATATGTAAATCTCTGATAAAGTTGTCATACTGCAAAATCATTGCCTCTAGCCTATCTGATACTAGCTCCATGAAATCGGCTTCCAGAACTCTGTTTACGGAGTCCAAAAAGTTTGCATAAGCTTTTTTGATAGAATCGACGATGTAAGTCAAACTCTGCTTGATTGATTGGCTGGTGTTACCCATCATACCCCACATATCGTTCACTATTCCAGGTAAGCTCTCTAAATGGTTCCTTATAGCCATTTCATCTAGCACATAGTAAGTAAACTCAACGATATCTTTGACGTAAAAGTCATTGCTGCTATAAGACTGATTCAAAAACCGTTCGAACTCGTCCAGGTCGTCTTTAACGACGTGTAGGTCATTTAAATCGTTTAAGAACTCTCGTATTCTAGGTTTAGCATCAGACCAGATCTTTTTGAGAGCTAAGTGGGCTTCCATTGGCATTTCTTTTATAATAACCAGTGTGTCGTTGACTTGGCCGTACAGAAGTTTTAATGTAGAGACGGCTTGGGACTTGACCTCGGCGAAGACTTCTGGTCTCCATTTGACGGAGCTGGTGAGGAGGCGGGAGTGGTTGAGACGGATGTAAGACGCTAGGTCGACAGTCACAACGTCGTCGAAGTTGCGCCATGAGTCAATTTTAGCGTACCTCGTGTCCACGATTTGGCCTATCATGTGGTATGAGACATCTGAAAAGAGTTTTTATATGTAAATTATTTTCTGGGTTACTGGACTTATTTAATAATAGAATTCAATAAAAAATATTACGAACCGCTTTGACAGGGAATGCAAATATTTTTATATGAAAATATTTGAATGGTACCTATTTAGATTCTTGGACAAATTCTCAAAGGTAATGACTTCTTATTTCTGAAAATATCTATTATATTTGCCAGATGTCTAAAATCTTTAAAAAATATAGTAGGCTATTTCCAGTTTTGAAAATAGGATGTATCGACCACAAAAAATATGTCAAGGTATAATTTTTTTGACTTGTAAACTTAAGCACCTTAAAATAAGTTACTTACCATCGGTACTATTGTAATGCGCCACGAAGGACCTGTTCTTCATGGAGAAGGTGGCAGTGCCCGTATCGTTGCCCGTCGGTCGGACCACGAAAGTCTTCAGCTTGTACTCAGGGTATAAGAGCTCCCAAGTTCCGTTCACTTTGTAGAAGTAAGTCTCATTGGCGCGCTGGAAGAGAGTGGTTTGAAGAGTTTGTATAGAACAAATTTAAAGCCTAGAACTGTTCTCCGGTGTTTGGAATTGTGCCTGGGTAATTGCTATAGGCTCGTCTCCTATTACATGGGACCTAAACATACTGGTGAACTGTGATTGTAAATAAGTACACATCTGCGAGCTTATGTCACATACCTATGCAGTTATATATTAGTAACTAAAAGCTCGCTATATATCACGGTAATTTAGGCTTAGAGGTTGGTAGAACGCCGCTGAGATCGCCTGGAAATGAATTGCCAAATATTCTACCAAGTACGTCCCACTGCTGGGCACAGGTCTTCTGTCAGATTGAGAGGGATTAGGATATAGTCCACCACGCTGATGGGTTGTAATCTTAAAATAGTAAAAAAGTTCTAACCTGCCAATGGATAGCACTATTAGCTGCATCAATCAAGAACGTATTATGTCTCAGTTTCTCATAGAACAGTGACTTCTGGAACCTGTAGAAGTTATTGAAGTAGTACCATTTACTATGGATATTGATATCTGACTTCATATCCAAGTCTAGATCTGTTGACGGATGTTTACAAGTCAGAGCGAACTTGTAGTCTCGTACGGGACCGTTCGAGTTGTCTGTTAGGATCGACTTCAGTTTGAGGTACTCGTTTTCGTAGTCCGAGTATTGCAGTTCTAGAGAGATGTTTGACATTACTGATGGAGTGGAGAGGTACTGGCCTTTGAGAGTTACGTCCTGTAAAAGAATTTACGGTAAGAAATGGTAGATATAATGCCTGATTTTACTTGAAGTTACTCCAAACAACACTAAAAAGAATTGTTGCAAAATAATTGCTGATCTGATCAATCGATCTACAAGGTTAAGCTGCAGTCCATCTAAGGATGGGTGCCAATCAAAATAATGAATTAACCGACAGATATAGGTTATTAACATAACACAACTTGCTGAAATTTCATCAGTTCTTTTATTGATGTTTTATCAAGAAGGTTCAGGAAGGCGGAAGTTACTGAAATTTGAACTTTATGACTGTGACGAAACTCCATGTCTATGATGTGATGATGTAAACATAATGATGTTTACATCATCGACGACTACGACTTGTCTTCGAGAGATAGAATGACTATAATCTGCCAAGTCACAATGTATCAGATGCAACATTTGACTTTGCATCAATTGATTCAAGTGTAGTAGTTACATTACCTTTCTGAATGAGGGATGTGCTAGCGACAAATCTACATGATGCAAGTTCCCCTCAGCAACAGGGGGGTTCTCCCACCGTCCCCTCAACTCTGCGGTCTTATTCTCCTCCTTGACATTCCAGTGCAGCTGGGCAGTACCGTCTAGCAGCGTGTCTTGCAAGTTGTAGAGAGCCACTAAGTTGAATGTGCGGAGCGGGTACCACACGTTCATTACTAGCTGTTGGGACTCGGTTTCCGCCTGTGAAATAGGTTGACTCGTTCGATTATTCAAGAAATTAGAAAAATCCTTTTTAAAAAGCGTTACTAATTCGAATAGATGACAATGTTCGAAAAATTCAAAGAAATCACATGAATCTTCCTCTCTTGTATTTAATTGAACATTTGAGCAAGAGACACCTTGGCAATTGGTATACGCTGGAGAACACTGTGCAACCCTACTTTTTACAGCCACATTTGGCACTACAACCTTTCTTGCAATTGCAAAAAATAGTGTTAAGAAGTTTTTCTGGAGCAGGGGGCAGTAAAGTTCGAATCGGTTCCAAAGTATTATTTATCAATTTCCAACCCCAGTCTTCAGGGTTCAGTTCATTGCCTTCCCATGTCTGAACTTGATAGTATACTCCCTGACAGGTGAAGTGGAAATGTGTGCATATTATGTAGAACGTGATTCTTACAAGCGCAATATCTGGGAAATAGTGGGTCTTAGAGAAAAATCATAGGGGCTATTTTTATAGAGAATTTTAAGATCTACAACTTTGCTCTAAGGTACTTTTTCGATAAAACTTACCGTTTCCAAAAATCCAAAAAACCTAAAATTTTGACCTTGGGCCCCGAATAAGTCCCAGCACACATGGGACTGATGGGGACTTTTGACACTTTATTCCTTGTGGTAAACCTAAGGTCTCTATGAAGATTTGGCTCTGTCGGAATTTTCTTTATTTCAATTGTCTAAATTGACCGGACTATTATAAAAGTTTGCTTTGAGGATTGATGAAATATTAATTATTATTAAGCTTAGTTTATCTTGAACAGTACATAGTTAATTTTCTTATTCCAATAATAGATTATGTATTTGTATTATTAAACTCGAAATCATATCTTAGGGCCGCACGCAGAAACGTCACTTAACGTTTATGGATCGTTAACAAACAGTTCCTTATATATCTTGACCTATTTTTCCATGTCTGAGTTTGTTGTCGGTATCAGTGATTCAATACGCTGAGTGAAGTCCCTGAGTGCGGCTTTTAGAGACCAAAATAATTTAAAACAACTTACCGTAGTTTTATTAGTAACATGCAAATCGTAGTTGAACCACACATCTTCGGCCCATTTGATTTTACTGCCTTGCTTCAACTCCCTGTCGACCGCTTCATACTTGTTGTCGAACGTCCAGGTCCGGTTGCCATGGATGGCAGTCAGCTTCAAGTCCTTGCCTATGTCATACGTATAGACGTCCAGCTTGCCAGTCACGTTGAACTTCGTTGCGTTGTGGAGGTGGAACACTGTCGCTTGTTTCACGTCCTGGAGACGGGTCAAGAATAATTGGACTGTTTATTCTTCGCGATCGGGAGCAAAAGATAAAAGACGTATAATTATAGGCTATCTACACACAAAATGTTCAAGTTAAACGTCCAAAATGCACAAAAAATATCAAAAATAAACAAAGCTTTACTCACAGTATTTCCAGTATTATCGTACTCATGGATATACTTTATACCAACAGGCGTATGAACGTTTTCCACCTCTATATCCATAGTCGCGAGGTCCAAATTCCTAGCGCTCTTCGTCAGAATCTGATGGAAGCTTCCTTTAACGAATCTCTCGCGATCGAAGTCTATTGTTGCGTTTCCATTGCTGCCTTTGTCGAACTGTATGTAGTAGTACTGTGTGTTGACGAGATGCTGTCGGCTCAATGGAACGGAGAGTGAGATGACGCCGTTTTGCGTGAAGCCCTTCTCTTGTTTGTGGTAGCGGTGTGTGGTGTTCACTGTGGCGGTCTTGTTCGGCCAGAACAGATCCACTTTGTTGTCCGATTGCTCTTCTAGGTTGTTAATCTATTGCGGATAAAGTGGTTATGGATATAAATGGGTTTTTGCAGATTCGTTAACTAGGTAGAAAGATGTTATGACAAAAATCTGGCGGCCCATGGCTTTTAACACTTCCTTGAGGACTCGTCAAAATAACGATCATCCTTCTAAAACATACTATCCAATTTTTTAATCATAACTAGCCAATGTACTAGCCAATGTTTAAACACAGATTTAAAGAAAAGTTGTAATTAACAGATTAATTCTATATAGAACAAATATTGACTCTCATACTCATTGCTCGTCTTAGATTAGTAACTAATGAAACTATATTAAAACAATTAGTCAAGTCTCACAGAAATACTTCACCTGAAGTCTCTAATAATCTGTACTTCTACAAAAATACTACCATTGATTTGAAAAACTACCGATTTGAAGAAACCACTTACATCGAATATAGACTTCAACCAGGGCAGTCTCTTGAAGGGGGTGGTGAAGTTGAAGTGTCCGTCTGTATGCTTGACGCCGCCGTAGCGCAGGTCTATCTCACCGATTTGACTGTCGCCCGGGTGGTGCATATCACCCCTAAGGAAGTAAAATGGGTACCTTAGTATCTCTTCAGCGTAGATCGGAATATCTTGAGTACATTTATTTCCAGGAAGCAAGTAACATATACGGTTCGGTGTAATTTGTAGAAAATTTGGTGAAATCGGATGACGGATCCTCGGATCTAGTGCGTAAACTACCATACTTATAAATACTGATTTCTGACACTTACCATACATATAGTTCTACGATTACATTAGACTGTATTTACACGGATTCGGACAAATTATTGTTTCTATGGATCATATTAGATATTTAGTTTGACGTAATTTTATTTTGCAACTCCTAAAAATAATTTAATTCCGCTGCTCGACCTGGAAGTCGCACCTAAAACCAGGAATAGCATACAAGGTGGAAGGGCCATCGACACACATCCAAATACCATGAGTTTAGTACATGATTCTGGACCCCCCTGCGTTGAAATTTTCCGTAACTTTTTTCATCAATTTTTCAATATTTTCTGCAGCTATTTTTACTTGAATGTGTAAAACATCATTATTTCTATCTACCAAAATTAGATTTATAATTACAAAATCATTACCTTCACCGCGGAGCGTTATAATCGCGTTTTAAGCAATACACTGCGCGCTCAAAAATGACAATATCTGTAATAACCGATCATTTTCTACATGAATGACGTAGGTCATTTTATTTTTGACCTTGAGTGAAACCTTGTCACGACGTTTGTGCGTCAATGTCCCTTCCACCTTGTATGCTATTCCTGGTCTTGGGTGCGATTTCCAGGTCGAGCAGCGAGGTTTTCTACGAAATTTGCAGCTCAGTTTGGTTTTTACCCGGATAACGCAATAGACTCGCCCCCTATTACATGGAACCTAAACATACTAGCAAACAGTCAGTGCATAGCAGATACAGGCGTGCTGGTACTTTTTTCTTTAAACATTGATGTCCCACTACTAGGCAAAGACCTCCCTCAATTTCTTCCAGATACTCTTTTCTCGTTCCACCTTCATGGTGTGTTTGTGTGTTTTAAATACAGAAATACTTACTTAACAATATGATAGTTATGCACCATATCCTTTTGGTACTTCCCTTTGACCTTGAACGTGGGTACATCGTCATACATCGGCGACTTCAGCGTGTAGTCGACGTGTTGGGACCCGTTCACATCCCACTTGTACTTCACCGAGTTGTCTATGTGCTTGTATTTAGAACTGGACGTCCATGTGATTGTGGAGTTCGTGTCTATGCTCTCCAGTAGGTACAATAACTGGAATAAGATATTTTTATTGACGGTCTCTCGTATAGAGCAGGATATGTATGAGATGTTAGAAAGAAAAAGCATTTATTTCTGGCACACAGAACAAAAGCATAAATAAATAATAATAAAACAAATAAAAACGAAAAGAAATTAAAGTCTAGGCTAGTTACAAATAAATGTTGTGTTGAGATGGTTTGGGCATACTAACAAAAGTGATTTTTAAGGTTAATCTTAGTGGAAGGAGGGGGATCTTAGAGGGGGGGAGGGGATTATTTCATACAAATATTGTTCCAATTTTAAATTTATCGGATGGATAGCGGCTATCCAGACAAAAGAGACCCTAAGTAGGATTAATATGGATTTGACTAACATCACCCTTAACACCAGTAACTATCTTAGTGACGTCAGTCCTGTACTCCGCGTCTAAAGTCTTGAGCGGCTGCTCATTGGTGCCCAAGAAAGCGGCGATGTTCAGCGTGTGTACATCCACGTTCGGTTTCGGTAGAATAACGTTTATGATCAAGTTGAGTCGCTCGTTCATTATGAAGCCGAAGGATGTATTGCCGCCGATACTGTTCAGAGGAAAGTTTTGGGGTTAGTGTGATCAGGTTTTAACCTCATTGGTCTAGTGCAGTGTTTATCAACCTTTTTAGGGATCTGCTAAATAGTCAATGTTAAGGTGAAAAATGTTGCAACTCCAGTTCAATATATTAATTTGACATATCAAAGTTCGTCTAATACCGTTTCGTCTTGTTTTTATCATCATGATTTAGTTATGCAGAATCGTTTTTATTTTTAAACTCAGAAACATTTAATTACTTCAGGTGAATTGTTCAACCTATAGTTCCTGCGGAAATAGTTGGCCGCGCCTTAGGTAGAGACGGGGGTGAAGCGGCGGGTTACTGTGAACAAAAGCAAGCGCACCCCGCCCCTCCGCCCGCAGGCGACCCCGCCCCGCCGTCCCGCCACTCACATACGTAAGGCGCGGCCAACTAGTTCCGCGCAGACTATAGCACGCCACTGTAGCATGTAGCGTGAGGTCTCCAAAATGTCAAATGTCATTGCTTGTGCAATGGAGAGATAAAAAACGGTAGCCCTCATTGCGATCGCGACTCCCCGAAACGTGGCAACCCTCAGGTTGACAAATAGTGGTCGAATAAAGTGTCAATACTTTTTCAATGGAGTTCTAACTGCTACTATAACTACTTACACCCAAACATGGTCTAGATCCATCTTGAAGCCGGCGTCAGTCGTCTGCATCATATTAGGAGTGGTGCTGTTGCCGAAGTATATGTCCAGGTCCACGCTCTTCTCTATATCCTTTACGTGTTGGTGTCCTAGAGCCTTGTGTGATTGAAGATAAGCAAATAAGTGTTATGATTTAAATTGAAAATTTTACTTGTTATACATAAAAGGGTCTTTTAGAATTTTTGAGGCTCAAAATACTGATAATAGCTAAGTCATAAATTAATAATGTTTTAATTATTTTTACACAAGAGAAAATCTCTGAGACGTGCAGATAACCTTACCAAATGTTTTACTTTAGCGGTTAAGCGGTAAATAAAAAATTAACACCTGCCGGGTTAACATGCACGCCGCGAGAACATTTTGTCGACGCTTATGTCGTGCTTTTGTTTCGTTTTCGCACGAGAAAGAGCGAGACAAAAGAGTAGAGAAAACTTTATCGTGGCGCGCTGTTAGCCTCCCTGGTTTTGGTAAGTTAAAAAACAAAGAATTGCTTTGGTTTCGAAGTCATGACTGCAAAGACTTAGAGCTTGTTTTACCATGTCGTGGAAGCCGCTATCCGTCGGATAAATCCAAAGAGGAAATTATCTGTCAAGTAATCTGTCAAGGAAAATTACTAAGAGGCGGTGAAACAGGCTCATATTCTTTTTTCTTCTCGAAAATTCGATAATATCAGATAAACATTGACTTACTCTTATAAACAGATCGCCGAGTAAGAAGCTCCACTTCAGATCACCTTCGCCCTGCATGTCGGGTAGTTCGTACTTGCACAGCAAGTAGCCGGTCTTGGGACCAAACCTAAAGTTAAATAGATATGTGAGATTGTGGCTGATATTTTAGAACAATGTAATATACGTAGGTATAAGTTGATAGAAAAATAATCATTTAAACTAATATTATAAAGAGAAAAGATTTGATTGTTTGTTTGTATTGAATAGGCTTTGAAACTACTAGACCGATTTGAAAAATTCTTTCAGTGTTAGATAGCCCATTTATCGGGGAAGGTTATAGGCTATATACAATCACATTACGACTAATAGGAGCGGAGTAGCAATGAAAAATGTTGCAAAAACGGGTGAAAAAAGTTATCAAGACCACGCGGGCGAACCCGCTGGCGGAAAGCTAGTCACTACTGCACAGGTACAGTTATATTGTTAGTAATGTATAAGCACAACTTACAGGAAGTCCGTATCTCCCTTGACGTATCGTATTCTCTCCAGTGGTGTCGCGGCCTGTACGCTGAGCACTTTCCTCAGCCCCGGGTAGTTGTCCACGCGAGATTTAAAGTAAATATCCTTGTATTTAGAGTTGGGAATGTCGAGCTGGTAACAAGCATACAGTTAGTTATTTTCCAACTGATAATAAAATACCATAACATGATAACATACCGTTCATTAATTCATTTCATTTATTCTTAATGTATGTACAAAAAGTGTACAAAGGCGGTCTTAATGCCTTAGGCATTCTCTACCAGACAACCTTAGGGTGATGCAGAGAAGAAAAAAGTGATAGGTGCACTAACAGTGAAAACAGAGACATGGTTATATTTGCGGAGATTAAAAACGAATCAAATGCAATTATTAAGAAGGCGGTCCAATTTATTTAGGAGTACTGCATTCAGGTCAAGGTAACACACATCTCCATAGTCGAATATGGGAAAAATTAAGGTTTCGACAAGCATTGCTTTTGTTCGCACCGGAAGGAAATTCTTCAGGCGATACAGGGACCGGCACAGGGTACCCGTCACTTTTTGGCTGACACTTGAAGTTTGAGGTCGCCAATCAATGGTGGAGTCAGAGTGTAAACCAAGATCCTTGACGACCATCACGCCTGTACTCCCAGAAGAGTACGGCAGAGATATGCTGCTCTACATCTTTACGTCAAGCACGTCAAGCAAAGTATTATTGAGGATTTTTACGAAATTCACATTAGCAGCTCGGAGTTTGCAATTGCAATAAGCTCGCCCCCTATTTCATGGGACCTTATCATGCCAGCGAACTGTGGGTTTACATTAATGCATCTCTACCTAAGCCTTCGGGGTTAGACGCAATGGATCCCCGCCGCCTGGACTCATACTGACTAAAAACTGCACCTGCCCTTTGCGTCATGGCCATGGAATCAGGAACATTCACCACGACCATGACGGGGCTAGGACGGAATAGCACCTAAAGTATTCCTCGAAGAGCGGTTACCAATATATTTGACGGTTGCTGTTAAAAAAATGAAATATATACTAACTTTGACGTTGATATCGGTGAAGTTGGCGACCATCTCCGCTCTAGCGTGCAGCGTGGCGGCCACCAGCCCCGTAAAGTGCGCAGACATAGTGTACAGTGTTGGAGAGTCTTCGTATTTGACGCGAATGTTTATGTTCTCGCCTTGTCCTTTAGGGACCAGGGTTAACGCCATCTGGAAAGAAAATTTTGTCAGTCTATGTTTTTTTTATACCACTAAGGTGGCAAACAAGCATACGGCCCGCCTGATGGTAAGCGGTTACCATAGCCTATGGACGCTTGCACCACCAGAGGTATCACTCGCGCGTTGCCGACCCGAAAAACCTCTTAAAGGTTTATGGAGAATTCACTGTGCCGACAGTTTGAGGGAATATAACTCTTGCTGCCAGCGGAGCGCATCCGTATAAGGAGCTCTGGCGCCCTTACTCACTGCAGGAACACAACACACAATAAAGTGTGTTATTTGGCTGCAGTTTTCTGTAAGGTGGAGGTACTTCCCCAGGTAGGCTGCTCCAGATTTGAGCCATAAATGGCTATGCCCTACCTCTCTTAAAAGTTCGGAAGATTGTAACCTATAATGATCACCGAGCCGACATGATGTTTTATGGGACATTTTTAGACAGCATTTATCTGAAGCAGCATATCAAGCAGCATCAATTCAGAAGGATTCATCATATCAACCAAAATCGGAAGAAGCCGTAGACTTCCACAAGGACCGGTCTTATGCCGCCTGCATCGAACGACTCCCAGTGATCTTTCCAAATCATATGTCCATCTCGTTGGAGGCCGTCTAACACTGCGTTTTCCGTTGCAACTCGAGAACCTTTTGGCTATGTACCCCTTATTTTAGGTTAAAAGTATTTTATGAAATTACATAGACATAGACAACATAAAAATTAAGCGTCCAAAACTGTTTTGCTAGAAAAGGGCTAAAAAAGTATTGTTACTTACTTCAAGCGGTTTCCTGTTGAGTACTTTGCCGTTGATGCTGTATTCTGTGGTATCAGTGACGAAAGATCCTCTGATATCATCTTCCTCAAACTCGCCTATTATCTTCATAGCTCTGAAATACGCAGCACATATTAATATTTGAAAACTGCAGTTGAAATCAGCTATTTATGGAGTTAACCGTGATGACCTTCTTGTGCTCAAATAAAAAACTACTAAGTAGTAACTAGAATGTGAATGAGAAGTTTGATATCACAAGGGTTGAAATAGGGGATGAAAGTTATAAGAAATTCCCAGACTACGCGGGCGAAGCCGCTGGCAGAAAGCTAGTCTATACTTAATATTATAAAGAGGAAAGATTTGATTGATTGTTTGTTTGTTTGTTTGTATTGAATAGGCTCCGAAACTACTGGATTTATTTGAAAAATTCTTTCAGTGTTATATAGCCCATTTATCGGGGATGGCTATAGGCTATATACCGCTACGCTACGACAGATAGGAGCGGAGTAGTAATGAAAAATGTTGCAAAAACGGGGAAAACATTATAAGACCAGGCGGGCGAAGCCACTGGCGAAAAGCTAGTACCAAATAAAACTAAAACTAAATATTCTCGATATTGTAACGATGTCAACAGCTCGACCGTACCTAAAACCTTTATGTGGACTGCTAAGCGCGACACTGATGGACGTCTGACTCTGGTCGGCCTTCAGCGAATAGAAGTTGTTCTCGCTATTGAAGTCCATTATCAAGGTGCGTGAATTCTCTTCACTGTATAGCAGACTAAATTCCGCCGGTGACAACACTGGTACAAGTGCGCCGCGGGATTTGAAGCGGATGTGCCGGGGGGAGGGACGCCACACTACGTCGGCGAATACCTGTGAAAAAATAAAAACATACATACACGGTATAATGTAAAAAATCATATAAAAATACATGGTATAATAAGAAGTTACCTATTCACAAAGTAACCGCGGCAAGCAATCAATTGATCGACGTAGTTATTACATATCCACGAGTCACTTCTTCCTTCTATGTATGCATGGTATAATAAGAAGCTATGCCAGGTATTCTTTTCCGTGATAGCTAGGTCACGTGATTGGTTCAAGTGACGTTATCGTGACGTCATAAACTCGCACCAGAGTTTATGACGTAACGATAACGTCACTTGGCTCGGCTCGGCTCTCAAAGTCTACCGCATGGAGCCCACAATAACGTCATTAGAGTTAATCACGTGACCTAGCTGTCACGGAAGAGAAAACCTGGCGTAGCTTCTTATTATACTGTGCCTACATAGGAGAAAGAGGTGGCTCGTGGCTAAGTAATAACTACGCTGATCAATTGATCTGCAAGGTTAAGCTCCGCTCGCCGCGGTTAGTTTGTGTCGCGGTAGTCAGAAGTTCCAAAAATTCTGACAACCAGTCTATCCATCGAATATCGGTACTGCCCAGAAATTTGATTGCGGACGCCCATTTCGCTACCGAACGATCGATATTCCTGGCTGCCATTTTGTCACTGATCCTTGTATACAAGTTTCGCAAGTTGTTAATGGGCTGGAACCTTGTCCAATAACCCTCCACATGACGTCATCCGCCGTACATACCGACTAGTGAAGTTAACTGTACTGAGTGTGGCTACGTCATTATTACGTCACCAAGATGGCCGCCAGTCACTTTATCAATTTGCGGAGATTATACCTTTAAATAAATAAAATATCACTCACATAGTTATTCTGATCGCCTTGTTGTATTTGAATGCCGCCGCCAACGACATTCTCCACGTCTGAGAAGTCTTTCTTGAACTGCATCTTGATGAAGTAGTCTTCTAAGTACGAGGACGTAAGGTTCAGACTGCCTGATGTTTCGACGAACGGATCGTCCAGCTGTTGAAGGTATATTGAGTTAGGAGAACAATATTTCGTCAAGAATATAGAAAATATAAGGTAAAGTTTCTGTTTCTTAATCTCAAAAACCATTAAAATTTAACATTTCGGAGCCTTTACCAAGCGAACCTTTAGACAGAAAAAAAATCTAAACATTGTATAAATACTTAGAAGTTTTAATTCAAATTATGGCATTAAATTTGCTACACTTCAAATTTATGATAGACTAGTTTTCCGCCAGCGGCTTCGTGTGGTATTTCTTATAACTTTCATCTCCTATTTCAACCCCTTACAGTCCTTTTTTTGCATTAAACAGTATGTCGTTTCTCAGGCTCTAGATTACCTGAGTACCAAATTTCATTTAAATCGGTTCAGTAATTTTGGCGTGAAAGCGGGACAGACAGACAGAGTTACTTTATAATATTAGTAAGGATAAGGATAAGGCCTCTCCCAGACATACGCGGCCTGCGGTGACAGATCAGTAATTATTACTGCAGGTCGCATATTAGTACTCGTATAGATATAAATGACTGTGATGACTGATGACCACTGGACTGCCAAGTCAAAGGTTTCGAGTTCAAATCCATAAGGCACGTACCTCTGACTTTTCGAAATCATGTGCGTCATTATCACTCGCTTTAACGGTGAAGGAAAACATCGTGAGGAAATACATGTTCCTCACGATGTTTTCCTCCACCGTTAAGTTGCCTGAGAGATTTTCTCGACGGCACGTGAAGTCTGCCAACCTGCATTAGACTAGCATGGTGGCCTAATGATAGCCTAATCCCTCTCATACTGAGAGGAGAACCGTGCCCAGCAGTGGGACAGTATATGGGTTGATTCTTATATGTGTTACCTCCAAGCTAGCGAGCGCCGTGATAGTGAAGGCGGGCATGGCGATGTCGGCCGTCATCTTCCACAGCGCGTCCTCGAGGCGGGCGGCCACGCGCGCCTCCAGCGCCGGCAGCACGGCCAGCGGCGTGGCGATGCCCACCGACGCCACGTACGACTGGTACGTATCGTCCTCCCCGCACTCGTACTCGTAGAACACTTTGTACGATATCTACGACATTATAAAAAACATTAGGCATTATCCCCCGTAAAAATTAAAAATAGAACCAAAGGAGTCATCAAAATCCACCGTTTAAATAAAAAACTAAAAAAAGGAGGATATCAAAATCTACCATATAAATTAAAAATTGAACCAAAGTATTCATCAAAATCTGCCCAAATGATGTATTAAAGTACGACTAGTGTTTTTACTTAACCTTACTTACACTTAAACTTATAATAGTATAAAATCTTAGGACATTTTACACAGCACTACCTAGTCTCCAATTAAGCAGAGCTTTATAGATCTCAGGCAGGGTTAAAACCTGCATCACTCCACTGGATAGTTTAATCAACTAAGTTACCCAGACCGCTACCTGAGACATCGAATTTTACTACCATATTGTATGTTCCAAGTTCAGCAACAAAGTTCAAATAAAAATACGTGTAAAAGTATTTAAAATATTCCCCTAAAGTAAATAAATATGATTAAAAGTAATTCTGCTCACCTCATGCCAATAAGTGCCGTTATACAGCAGTACTAGACAGGTGACATTGATCTTCTGCCCCATCGCTATATCGACGGTGTACACCGACTTCAACTCCTTCACTGCTTGGAACGGCGTCACCAAGTTCAGGGTGTTTCTCATCACTGTGTATTCCTGTCAGAAATAAAAACAATAATTATAGTAATAGAGTCATGGACTGGTTTATGATTTATGGCGACAAAAGGCAGCCGCTTTCTTAGGATGCAAATTATCTCTTTGCCAAAGTTTTATCCAGCTCTTTCTATTTACGCGAATACTAGACATTGAAGTGAAACTACTTTTTACCGCGTTATATTGATATTATTTGAATCCCGTTTCGGACCATTTACAGCGTCCATGGTCACGAGTGACTAAGGTGGTAGGCGTCTTGATGTTTTAATTACTAACCGCTACCCTACATTTTTGACAATTATTGGCAAACCGATTCAAGCAGAACGAGCTTACCGTATCCTTCGGTCTTACAGTTTAAAGCCTGGATAATAGATTTAATTGAATCTATAACGCGATAAAATCCATAAAAAGTAGTTTAATTTAAGATTTAGGTGTTTATAAAATAATATAAGTATAGATATTTACCTCCAAAACAAATACGTCAGTCAACACAATCGGAGGTTTGTCAGGCAGATGCAGTGTTGCGTTGGCTTCTAATATATCCTCATCATCTGGTCCCACGAACTGCAATCAAGTAGAAAATGTACATCTCCAAATCTATTATTGTTAACGCCGAATTATTGTGTTACCGACGATAAATACATTTTTAAGTAAAAAGGCAAACCGCCTCATGGATGAGCCCAAAGAAATTCGCAGATTGAAATATAAAATACCGCAAGATTACTATAGAATGATTTACAATCTACTACAAAAAATTTTAGATGTGTCATAGGACACATGCCATGCAAGTCATAGCCCCCGCCACAAAAATTGCTAAATGTCTAATCAACTGTATGACAGATTGTAAGATATAAAAAAAGGAAAAAGGTAGTTTCATGTGTGTTAATAGTGTTCGAAAGTATGACGTTTACTAAAACAATAAAGTAAAAACTGCAAAAGAAATTGCATTAACATGCATTCCAAGACTTTTTTATATATACCTATGTGATGTATAAGCGATAATAATGTAATGTTTCAACAACATCCCTTCAGTAGTTTTTGCGTGAAAGAGTAACAAACATCCTTTAATTTATCTTTATGTATATAAAGATAAATTAAAGGATGTTTGTTACTCTAGAAGATGTAAATGTATATTTAGAAGATGTAAATGTATATTTACATCTTCTATATAAATAAATAAAAATGATCTGATCAACTGCACCAAATTGAATACCTAATTCTTTTTTTTGTCAGGACAAACTTTTGTTGTATATTTTTTTTAAGCAGACAAAGCTGCGAACATGTCGCTAGTTTAAGATATAGAAGGATCGTTTTCATAAATGTAAACTTACCTTCATAAGATGAGCTTGGAAGGTGATAGTTGGGTAGTAGAGCGTGTCCAGCACAACGCGAGCGCTCGTGTCGAAGTTCTCTATGAGCATATCAGGGTTCCTCCTAGCCTTACGCTCAAACGCATCCTGAATTACGTCCAGTACCCCTTTGCCGTTGTCCTTAAGGAGTATTGCTATACCAAACTGGGGACGAGAAAGGAAAATTAAGTATTTAGACAACGACAAAGAACGATGCCACAAATAACCTATTTAGCATATTTTTTTTCCCAATCCGGAATTTCGCAAAATATCTTTATAACAACTTAGCATAATGCCTGTTTCCACTGTGTTGCACATGTAAAGTTTTATCAAAAGTCATTTAGTAGATTTTGCGTGAAAGAGTAACAGACATCCATACATATTATTATTATTTTATGTTTTTTGAACTGGCAATACTATTAATATAAGTACAAAAGTGGTATAACAAAACGCCAAAACAAACTTGGCAGTAGCATGCAGAGTGGCAGAGTAACGTTCATAGAAAAGTATTAAAATAGTACAACAATAATCACATATTAATTTAGCAATTTCTCAATTCAAATCTTTGTTACATTGCATGTCTTCCCCTGTTTGAAGCAGTTGTTTTTTTTACGAGCCCACTTTGTCCCACAGCTGGGCAAAGGCCTCCCTTCTCTCCTTCCATGCCACTCTGTCTGTTGCCTTAAGGTTGCCAGTCTCTCTTGTGGGAGTCGAGTTCGTCACGCCACCTCTGTCTGGGCCGACCACGCTGTCGCTTCATTTCAAGCAGTTGTTTGATGATATTAAAAAGAAATGCCATGTTCAAATATGTACTTTCAAAGTACTATTAGTGCTTTTAGACTCATTACCTTATGCGTAGATAATCGCATTGAAATCTCAGTGTCAAGTCCATCTCCGTAAATATTTTTCAACACGAGACCGTTCTCTTCAAACCCTTCGAGAGGCGTGTACAGTTTGTACAAGTACACGAAATTGATGGGTGACCGCCAGTGCCAAATGCCGGTGAAACCGAAGTCCATTTTGCCCCAACCCACTCTGAAGTCCAACTGAGAAATACAGATATATTATAGTAAAAGTTGCCTAAAAGAAATCGCAGATAGCAATAAGGCTATCTGCGATTATTTTGAATTCCATCGGGGTCATGTCTTTTGTATTTTTGTTGGTGTACACAAAAGAATTTAATAAATAAACTGAATAAATAAAAAAGACAGTTCGTTAAATAATAAAGTTGGAATTTCAACTATTGTTATGTGGCCACAAAAATAGTCAGTCGTAGGTACAGTTCTCGCCAAATTTATTGTCCGGGTTGAAGTTGGCAAGAGCTAAGCTAAGCTAATTTTGTTTCTCCGAGTTTTACGGCCGGGTTAAAGTTAAGTCGTGCCAACTTCAACCCGGAAAATAAGTTTGGCAAGAACTGTAAAAGTGTTTAGATTCCTTTTAATATCAAAACACTAGCTGTTGCCCATGGCTTTACTTGCATCTAAAAATACTTTTTTTATATCTTAAGTGATAATCTGATGTATAAGCTACGATACTGTAAATTTTCATCAAAATCCTTTCGGTAGCTTTCCGCCAGCGGCTTCGCCCGCGTGGTCTAGGTATTTCTTGTAAATTATCCTAAATTGACAACGTAATTCTATAATCATCTTTCATCTTACCGGGGTAGCCTATGTGCTATGCTATGCTATGTGCTATTCCAGACTATAATCTATCTCTGTGCCAAATTTCATCCAGTACCTCAACCATGAGTTATATCGAATGACTTTCGATAGGTTTTTTACGCATCAAAACGCTGTAATATCATAGAAGATTTTAGTTCCTAACGTAACCGCTAGAGGCGCTGCGAGGGTTTTCCATGCAAATATTTTACGGTCGCTAGCTAATCTAGTGAGAAAAACTCATGGTCGAGGCACTGATCCGTTTAATAGTTTTTGCCTGAAAGAAAAACAAACATCCATCCATCCAACCTTTACATTTATAATATTACTAGCTTCCCGCCAGCGGCTTCGCCCGCGTGGTCTTATAATTTTTTCCCCGTTTTTGCTACATTTTTCATTACTACTCCGCTCCTATTAGTCGTAGCGTGATGATATATAGCCTATGTTACTCGGGGATAATGTAGCTTTCCAAAGGTGAAAGAATTTTTGAAATCGGTCCAGTAGTTTCGGAGCCTATTCATTACAAACAAACAAACAAACAAACAAACAAACAAACAAACAAACAAATCTTTCCTCTTTATAATATTAGTATAGATTAGCATTAAGTAAGATATACATCACCTCTTCAGGCGCTCGCTTGGCGATGACCATAGCTCTATTGAGGTACTGTATCGGCAACGCAACATGTCCGAATATGTGGAAGTCTTGCAGCGTCACCAGTTTGAGAAGCACTTCGATACCTGAGGGTAGTAATAAGAGATTATAACATAGCAAACCATTGCGCCTGTACTCCCTGGAGAGATAGGCAGAGGTGTACCTACTACAGTTGGTCGGTATGTTTAGGTACCATATAATATCCCATCATTATCATAATTTGCTATAAACCGGGCTCATATTCAAACTTCAAGCTACTACCTGCGATTACCAATTGCAAACCCAACAACAATTTCTCGAACCTAGGACCTCTAGCGTAGCAAACACACACTAAGACTAATGATCCATTTCGAATTTTTATTTCATAAAATTGCTCGGTAAACTTCACTTGCGCGATTCACGATTTTTTGCTTCGTATAAGTTTCTTATGTAGCTCGATAGATGTCGCTACAGAAGCCTCGGTGCGCGAGTCAGAGTCGCAATTGTCCGGTTTTTTTTTAAATTACCCGGGGGTTGGCGGCTATCCGGAGGTGGTGAAAAGGGGCCTTAACGTTTATAATTACGTAGGGGCCTATATTTAGGCCACAGAAAAATTATATTCCGTGATTTTAACCGAGTAAGTTGATTTATCGCGTAGGTACCTGTTGTTGTATTGGTGGTGACCACCATAGCGACGAGATGTCTGTCCGCCTCCACGAAGCCGAAGCGCGCCGTCATCTGCGGGAACTCTATCATTGGGCTGGTGACGTTCACAACCAGCATGCAGTTGGTGATACGGCGCATGTGACCTGTAGACAAAATGATAATATTTTTTCTGTAAATCCTCATTATTGTCAACCTATTTTCTGTAAATACCTAATAATATATTGCTTTAGATCTTTCGTAGTTCAAAACCAACCACATAACCTAAATTCACTCACACACACACACACACACACCCACACACACACGCACGAACGCACGCACGCACGCCCGCACGCACGCACGCACGCACGCACGCACGCACGCACGCACGCACGCACGCCCGCACGCACGCACACACAAACACACACACACACACACACACACACACACACACACAAACTGTACTTATGTCAATCTTGTCTACTTACCGATGTCTAAGTTATTAATATTTTACTTTCTATATTTATTTTGTTATGGAAGAGCGGAGTCTTCTAATACAGGCATTGTTTGCTTAAAAGAAGGCTCCAATCACAAACTAAATGTTATAAACTTAATTTGAATTTGTAATAGATAAGCGCAGGTGTTTCCTGACTGAATTCTTTGGGAAAGAACTCCAAAAAAATTCAGAATCTCTATTATACGAAGCCAAAAGACAGGGTACTGGTGTAAATCATTACTCTGTCTTTTGGCTTTTGAGGTTGTCGGGTAAAAAATCATTTCCCGTGCGTACGTGTCATCATCATCATTAAGCCATATACTGTCTGTCCCACTGCTGGGCACGGGTCTCCTCTGGGAAAAGGGATTAGGCTATAGTCCACCACGCTAGCCTAATGCGGGTTGGCAGACGTCACATGCCACCGAGAAAATCTCAGGTTTCCCTCACGATGTTTTCTGTCACCATTAAAGCAATCGGTGAAGAACATCGTGAGGTAACTTGCATGCGTATGTGTACTTTGACACAAATACAATGCAATGAAGTTTCTGGCAGAATCAAATTTAACAACAACCGTAGCCTACCGACGTTTACAACAACGAGGCATCAATCGACGCGTAGCCAACCCTACAAAAACCTCTTTACTTCCCTTCTTGAATAAAAAAGATAAGAAATAATGATTACCGTTAACATTAATCTTGAATACTTTTTCCTCGAGGTCCAGATATGTGATGCCATTGATGTCCCGCTTGTTACTCAGCACGAACATTGTACGGAGGAAACCTTTTCGATAGCCCTGTATAAGAACTTGTTGCATTAGTTTTATTTGACGCCATGAATATGACCGTTTTAATACATGAAACAACCAGACAAACACACACACGTATGGTTCATCACACTTGTGTCTACACTTGTGACACTACTTGTGTCCTGTGGGAATCGAACCCATGACTTCATGATCAACAGTCCGACACTAGAACCATTGAACCACAGAGGATGTTTTTTGTAATCTTGCCTTCCATAAAAAAAATATCAGTATCGTCTCACTATCTGGAGGAGATACTTTTATATCTTGACTACTTTTATAAATATTTTGTCAGAATCTAATATTCTACTAGTGCTTTCTTCTCAAAATATACATTTAGTACACACATGCAGACCCATGGTTGACCAGGACCGCCACGCGAAGTTTCAATACCTACTTGGAAAGGTGTAAGAAGGGTAACTCGGCCAGTGATGTTGTTCTCGGTGTGTCCTCTGTCCAATGTCCAAGATGAATTTATCATCAGCAGGCCATCTTCATTATACTGTAACCAAACGTTGCCTATTAAAAAGGTAATTTATTACTTAGAGGCAACATATTTGACGATTTATCCAAAACGATCATAATCCACCGATCTCGTCGGTCCCTCAATGCTGACGATCATGGCCACTATGTCTTTTAGGACGACAGCACTATATATACAAACGATCATAATATAGGTGTATTATTTGCAATATATAAATAAAAAATATTTTTATTCAAAAGAATAATATTCCGCAAACATTTCAAAGCTAAGAATATTAATTTCATTCAAGATACTTGGAACGCACCCAAGCGCTTTGGTCGTTGACATTTGGCATGACATTGACAGATAACCTTTCTGCTGAGTGCTGCTGTCAGTTGGTAAAAAAATATGCTTGCGAGCTGCGAGTTTGTGTTTTTGACCGTTGAATAAATAGAAATATCAACAAATTCTTAACAATTGGGTGCGATAAGTAAGATTAATTACATAATAACAGCATATCACATTAGAGGCGTTACTAGTTTCACTTGCAACAATGAATAACTCCGCCGCAAAAGTGAGCGAAATATTTCGCGAGGCGGGGACCGCGTTCAACAAATTAGCTGAGATGACCAAGCTATTGCATCCCATGGGTGACTCCCAGCCCGGCGGGAAATGGACGGACGACGAAATCGAGATGTTGAGAGCTTGTGTGCATCGCTTTGCCGTCGATCTGAACAACCTGAGTCAACACATCAAAGGTCGAACCGTCAACCAAATACGCACTACATTGAAGAAGAAAGCGTTTGAAGACGCCAGTATACCTGTACGACAGGTTACTCTCAACATGCTGAATGCTTCAGAGAATGAGGTTGATGTGGACGGTCTTAATGATGACGTCAAGTTGGAGTTTGAGTCCAACAACGACGAGGTGGCTACTTGATGTGATATGTTTAGTTTTCCCTAAGTTTGTTGTGACTAGTATACACAACAAAGTTAGGAAAAGCTAAAACATAGCCAGACATGAGTGAAGAACTCTTTGATGTGCAGTTGTCATGTAGTTTTAAGAAAACCATTTAACTGTTTATTGTTCCTAGCACTAATAAATACAATTTGATTATGGAGTGACATTATTATTAAGATTTCATAACTGTTTTAATGGGTGCCTATGTTTAGTAATAAAGCAATAGTAAAATGGTAGGTGAAAACTATTATGTCAAATGATGTATAGATTCATGTTTTGGTTGCAAATAATAATGGATTCTTGAATTATAGAATACTTGTGTAACTATCTTAGTAATATTATACTATAGTGTTTGGGTCTTTGACAAATTTTGTAAGATTGCACTTTGGAGGTTAGGTTTCATTACTACTGAAGTAGTTGTAAGAGCAGGTTTGGGTTGACTCGATTAGGAGATTTTGGGGCTTGTATCTCAAATATGTTACAAGAGTTATTGTTGAAGTGAAAACCTTGTAAGTGCCACCTCATAGTTAAGTGTTCTTGATCTTTTTCTTTTTTTTTTATTGAGTGATTATCATCCCGCTGCAAGGCAAAGGCCCTTCTATCACTCATCTCGGTTTAATTTAAAGCTTTCTGTGCCCAGTTTGGACCTGTAAAAGTTTTGGTCTAGGCCTTAGTGTTTGTAAGACTCATAATATTGTAATATTGTCCCATAAAAAAAACCATCTAATAGGTACTTATTGCCCGTTGTAAAAATATTGTTTAAAACACTTATGAGATTTTCACTGGAGTTGTTATTATGTGGAATGGCTATGGCATGTTGATGGTGTAAGTAAAGCAATATCTTGCAATGTTTTAAAGGAATAGCAAATTAACTGTAACACTTTTCTCATTAACATTTTTTATGACACCTAGTTATGCCTTACTAATAATAAAATTTTAAAAAATATATCCCTTGGTTATATTGTGTATTTAAAATATATTTTCATAGTATACCATAAGTATTGTATTAAACTTTTTCCTAATAGTAATAAGGAAAAGTAAATGGTAAAATAAAATATGAATTTTAATATGATATGAATATTATGCATGTATATTGCATGTCATGTCATATCATGCTTGTTTTCTCATATTAAACTTTAAATTGATACTTAATTGTTAAAAAACCTGTAAAGTAGGGAAGGACATAAATAAAACTCATACATAAACTTGTTTTTTTTTTTAATTTATTCAATCTTATTTTGCTTCTTTTATGACGTCAGTGTAAACAATAAGCTAGCCAGCAAAGTATCAGCCAGTAGGATGATGGTGAGGCTAATTGCCCAAGTTGTGATAGATTACCATAAAGTAATACCTTAGATTACTGACATTGTCATTGTCATTTAATACTCAGTTGTAGATATGAATATGATGAATGTGCGAAAGTTCAAGCAGTGTAATTTCGACTCAGTTCAGATTAATTTGAGTCGATATTTTTTTCACTTGCGTCATTAATTTCTAATTTACTCGAGTAAAACTTTCTAGGCGCATCACTACTCATCTGCATCTGGTTACAAGGCAGCCCTTGAAACTGCACTGTACTTTCCTGTATGCAAATACATGGCCCCAATGATGGTTAAAAAACAAATAAAAAATTGAGGTCTTTTCTATCGCTGACAATCTGAGTATTGTCTGACCCTTTCCAGACATAAATCCTGCTTCCACCCTTGTCTGATTGGACTGCTAAACCATATAGATAGTTTGGAAAATGCTAGGATAACTACTGAAGAATAAAGAGATCTGTACTTACCGCATTTGCTATTAGGCTTATATTTAGAGATGATGATAAGCATAAACTTAGGCTTCCGTATGTCAAATTTGTATGACAATTTGACATACGGAAGCATTACTTTACGCTAAGCATCGTCTCTGAATATTAGCCTTAGATACTTGAGTTGTTGTCAGCTGTTCTCTCGCATCCAATACACGATTTTCTCAAGTGTTGTGGATGCAAACATGTGTCTCAAAAAGTAACTGTCACACGTTATTTTATAATTATCTTACCTGGAAACTCAGTAGGGTATCGGCGCTCTTCTTCCAAATAACCCTATGCTTCGCGAGAGCGGCGGCCTTCGGTAGCGTCGGTATGGTAGAGTTGACGACCGCGTTGATCTCGCCGTAGAACTCGTTCGTTTTGAACAGATAGTCTGCCAGGAGGCTGAAGGCTAGGTAGTCTTCTTGCCAGTTCATGCTGCCGTTCAGAGCTTGAAGATTGTCGTGGTAGCGCCACCTGGTGTTCAAAAGTGTTCTTAAACATTAGCGAGGGGATATTTTGAATTAGATTGTTGGTTCCCGAGCTGTTGATAGGAGTCAGCAAATTAAGGTTTGCAAGTACCATATAAGTGGACAGTGTCCTGTCTCTGGCACACTATAAAGGAAAAAAGATAAATAATAATAATTAAGTTCTATTGTAAATATTTTGTTTCCAAAAAAGTTCAAACCACCGATTCATATTTAAAATTTTTCGCCAACTTGGAAACAATTTTAAGCTTGGCATAAATTGTTATCCTGAACGTCCGAGCCTAGACTGTTCCTAGAATAGTTCTTACGATATATCTGAAATCTGAAGGGCAGTGACTATAGCTCGTCAAAAAGGTTTTATGCTAAAAGAAGAACACATTATCCGATACAATTTTACTGAACTTACATGACATTAAAGCTGGTATCTTTCCAGCCAGCAAACGGCGTGTTCATGCTTGACAACAAAGCGTAGACAGTTTCGTTGTGAGCTTCAGAGTACATCTTAACGCGCCACAGTATGTTGGAGGCGCTCGACCAGCCCATACGGACGTGCCATTCGCAGAACCAATCTGTTAGAACAATATATTTTGTGAGTTGAATGATGAATCCTACTAATATTATAAATGTGAAATTTTGGATGGATGGATGGATATTTGGTTCTTTTGTATGCAAAAACTACTGAACGGATCTGCATGAAATTAAGCACAGAGATAGATTATAACCTGGAATAGCACATAGGCTACTTTTTATCCCGGTAAAATTTACGGTTCTCGTGGGATAGATTTGTTTTAAGAAGATGAGAGATAGAGATGAGATAGACAATTACGTCATCAACATAGAATAGAATTTATAAGAAATGCCTCGACCACGCGGGCGAAGCCACAGGTGGAAAGTAAGTAGGATATAAAACTTCAACATTCTTATACATACAAAAATTTTCAATGCCTCTTTTTCCAGCCTTTGGCCCGAGAGACCTTTGTTGGTGCGTATACAGCTTACCAGTTCCATCTTAATCGAATAATGGCATTATAGGAACGCTTAGAAAATGAGCAAACAAAATATATACCTACATTTTAATACATACATACATACGGGGCGAGCATATTGGTATTAACAGAGCACAAATCCAAACTCGGAACTGGCACTAGGAATTCCATGGAAGAACCAAACTAAAATTATTGTGTTCCGGTTTGAAGGGTAATGTAAACAGTGAAAATACTGGGTAAATGAGGCTTAAAAAAGGTTTCGTTGACACTGGTGCTGCTTCTATAAGCTGGTGTTCCGCTTACCATCATGATAATAAAACATTTCTCACCTCTCAACAAAAACTCGAATTCTCCATTGACCATTCTGCCGGGATAGTACAAGGAGACATGTCCAGCGTGGTGCCAGGTGCCCTTATTGTCGAGCTGTATGTCCACGCTGACCTTCTGCGAGGGGTCGCGGTTCGCGTCCCAGTTGAAGGCAGCACTGAGCCGCTTTTGACGGGCTGTAACCCAGCGCTGGAACGATAGGTGGAGGTCGCGGAGTCTACAGGGAAAGAGGATAGATGTAATTAAGACCAGTGTAGTTTCATTAAAGGGTTTTAGTACTTGTAAACTTCGGGTCTGGCCTGTAGCATACAAGGTGGAAGGGACATTAACGCACATCCGAATACCATGAGTTCAGTACATGATTATGGACCTGCGTTGAAATTTTCCGTAACGTTTTTTATCATTTTTTTTTACTTGAACGTGTAAAAAAACATTATTTCTATTTACCCAAATTTGATTTATAATTTAAAAAAACATTATTTCATTTCTTACGGATCGCGCGCGCCATAACATTCACCGCAGAGCGTTATAATCGCGTTTTTTGCAATACACTGCGTGCTCAAAAATGACAATATCAGTAATAACCGATCATTTTTTACATGAATGATCTGGGTCATTTTATTTTTGACCTTGAGTGAAACCTTGTCACGACGTTTGTGCGTCGATGTCCCTACCACCTTGAGTTCCTTAAAGCTATGACCTCCAGGGTATCATTCGCGCATATAAACACAAGGCTAATGAGGTAGTAATGAGGTTTTTCTCTATAATAATTGGAAGTTTGTGAAGCATTCATTGGTTTTGGACAACAATAGATATCGCTACGTCACCTTGAGACGTAAGCTTAAAATGTGAAGGAAGATTTCGACCTAGTTACTTAGCGGTCATAGCGTCTGTTGTATTTAATCAGAAGATGCAGGTTCCTGAATCCTGTCCGCCAGTATTTAATATCTAGGATGGAAAATGCTTAAAAAATACAAAAACATAATAAGAAGAGTTATAAGGAAGTTTATTGTATTATACTCACTGATCAAAATGTATGTCCATGTTGACGTTAGTGTTGTTACTGAGGTCCGCATTAAGGTTGACGCTGTAGGCCTTCCCGCCGACATCCACCTCCACGTATGTAGTGAAGTTCTGTTCTGACAGCAGTATGTAGCGGATCAACGTGCGATAGTGGTCGTCGTTGTACTCACCCTGTTCAAACAATAGGTTACATTGTACAGTCAGCATTAGATATATCGGGACATACAGTGTTCAAAATGATCGAAACATATAAGGAAATTAAACTATATCTCAGTGGCACAAGTACTATTTCAGAACGACCACACTACACTGACCGACTCAATATTGGTAAAAAAAGGTTGGACTAAAAATGTTTTTTTGCTCTTTTCAGTTGCTTTTTTCGTCAGTATATTGTTTTATGGTGATAGGGTGCAAACGAGCATACGGATCGCCTGATGGTTAGCGATTACCCGCCGTCCATGGACACCCGAGGAGTCAAAAGTGCGTTGCCGACCTTTTAAATGGTAGTACGCTCTTTTCCTGAATAAAAAAAGTAATTAATAGAAGGAAGCATTCATTCAGTCTCTGAAAACATACTTTTCTCTTCTTTCTGTTTCGTAACTCCTAACTTGGGTCTATATCTTCAACCTTTTCTTACTTCACTTACCTGTCCTATAAACGTGATCTGCCTATTATCCTGAGTGAATCTCCCGTCCATGGCGATGTTCTTGAAGTGCGTGCTACTGATCAATGCCTTGAGATGGTGCGACGCCATATTGGTCTTCGATTGATCCTGATAGGATGCGTCCACGTTGAAGTCCACGCCTGTGAACCACACGCCCGCTACGTTTACCTGAGGAGTGGAGAAAGGAATATTGTATTTTTTGACAGACGAAAATCCTTAGGTTACTGTCACCTAAGAAGATTTAAAGGAGGAGAAAACTAGCGATGCGATATACTATGGAGGTAGAAACTGATTCCCTGACTAATCAATCAACGTACAGCTGAAATCACTAGGTCTAGAAACATGAAATTTTGTCAAAATTTTCTTTAGGTGACGCAGTGTGCCCTAAGAAAGGATTTTGGAAAATTCCCACGGGTTTGGGAAACGCGTGTTACACCGGAGGGAACATCTAGTTAGCAATAAAAGCTACAACGACATCTATTAAAACTTCAAAATGGATTATGATATAATATGTATGTTAAAATACTGGTTAACAAAAAAAGTTTGTTTTTAGCAAATACACCCCAGCTTCAATCACACCATAAGGTAAAAAATTGCTTGATATAATCAACTCACTTGGAAATCATTGGGCTGTTTCTCATGCACCTTCGTCTTGATGACACAGGGATGTAAGGTCGGTAATGTCATGTTGAGTTCGGCGTCCAAATACAGCTGAGTTCCCGGCGGGAAGAACAGGTACCCGGAGACGAGGATCTCGCGAGATTTTGGGTTGAAGTTTAGAAGAGCTAACGCCGTGTATTTTGGGCCGATCTGTTGATAAGAAGGGTTGGTTAGAGTGATTCATTATCACAATTAATTTTAATTGTAATGCTGGTTGCCAGACTTCACACGTTTAGAAAGTCTCTCAGGCAAGCAAGAAGGTTTCCTTGCACTAGTTTCCTGTGTGTTCTATGTGGTGGCGTTGTGTGTCGGGTCGTTTTATTCCCTGCAACATGGTTGAGTCAAACAGCGCCAATACACACGTCATGCTCGTGAACGAGTGCTGTCTGTCGGGACTGGTCGGCTCTAACTGCTATGGCACTAATTTCAATTCTAATACTTACGTACTCTTTAATCTCTGAATCTACACATCAAGCTGCATCATCCTCATTACTATTCACAACAATTGTTACTGTTACCACACATTTTTTTTTAAAAAGAGTATCATTGGAGTTTCTTGCCGGCTCTTCTCCATACTTTCTTTGGAACCGTGCAACTAGTTTAACGTTTCAAAAGTACCTATTTATATGGTCTAATTGAAATAAAAATATTTTGAATTTGAATTTGAATTTTGATGATTTCGAAAATCATAGTTGCGTACTCAAACCTTACCTTACCTTGGACTCAAATTTGAGACCCATCTTATATCTTAATCTAAAATAAGTTTCAAGCATCAGAAGAAACCAGTACAATAATCATATTTATTTTACCTTTGTGCTATGTCTAGTTTTTTCACCTCCTAGTAAGTTCCGGTTAAAATTACTTGGCAGATAAATATTCATACAAATGCTGTTACATTTTGGAATTTATCCAGCATATAGCGGATATCCAAACACAGTGAAACAGGCACTTAGTTTAGTATAGATGAATTTCAACCTCTTCTACTTACTCCTTCGAACTGGAACCTCGTATCGATGAGTCGCGGTCTGTTCAGCGTTAGTCGCGTATCCAATCGCATGCCAGTGAGTCGCTCAGCGCGTTGGAACGTGAATGTAAACGCTGGATCAAGCTTAGTTTCGCGAGATGCGCTTACGTTGAAACCTATGTCTAAGTGGGTTTGGGTTCTCTGTGGAAATATATTTTAGTTAGCGAACGTATCAAAATATGCAAGTTTAATAGAGCTATTATATAATATAATTGCATAGTATGAGGGGCTTCTTGGAAGAAATTCATAGAGCTTTAAATCAGGGTATTTGAATTTGAAAAGCTCTATAAAATCTAGAATTTCTTCGTCAATTAGGAAATGCCGATGTCTTTAGTACAAAAAACCGTAAAACATTAACTTGTAAAAGTAATCAAACCTGGAGGCCTAGCCATTCTTAGCCTAGTTGTTTCTATTCGTTTGTCGATCCGAATGTTAGATTGCAACTTGCTTAGGCCCGCGGGACATAGTTCGCTATAGAAACGCATTATGTCAAGGTGACAACGCGCTAATATTCAAAGAAAACCTGTCAAAATATACTCACAATATTCCTCAAAACGGTATAGAAATTGTAACCAGGATAAGCCGTGAATTGCATCGACAGGTCTCCATACAAATCGTGTCTGAACCCTCCGGTCTTCTCGCTGTAAATGCCCTCAATCTTGATCGTTTGCTTCGGGCTCTTATAGAATTGGTAGTCGAACTGTAGCTTGGTTCCGTGGCTGGGTCCATTGATGGTGTAGTAGCCTAGTAAGTGACTTGCGAGCTGTTTTGTTTGGAATTCCGCTTCTATGTCGCTTTGTGTCACACTGCCTTTAGATTTTACTTTTATTACGCCTGTAAGGGAATTTGGAAAGTTTTTCTTGTTGTAGTAAGATGACTACCTCATTTGTTGGTCCTAAGTGCGACTGCTATAATAAAGGTTTTGGATTCGATTACCAGGTTTACAACAACACTGCTTTATTGGGTAAGTCTATGACGTTCTCAGTAGCATGTCGAAGAGTTAATTGAAGATCACACCCTGCTGTACACCCCAAGTTTGTTATCATATTTAGGTCTTATGTAATAGGGGCGTGACTATTGCTATTAACCGGCCAGATTCCAAGCTGTTATTGAAAATTTCATAGTAGACCCCAATAAAACTTTGCTCCACCTGGGGATCGAAGCCAGGAGCTCACGCTTGCGACCGTTAGGCTAATAAGGCAGGCTATACGCAATCTGCTATTTTAGGTTCACTCAACTAGACAAAATGTATGGATCATATTTTTTTTTGCGATTTCAGGGGCAGTCCTGTAAGATATGTACATAGATTCCAAAATTTTAAGGCAAAATAAAATATGATTCTGTGTCTAAAAAGAAGATTATATCCATAAACTCACCGGACAATTCCGCGACCCTCTCATTATCCACGACCCAGTACGCGTGCGGTATCCACACGTAACCATACTTGATATCATGCCTCTTCAACGACATCACCGTGTCGAACTGTTTACGACCGTCCACGTCAAGACTGGCTGATAGCGACTTATCATACGGCATGTTGCGGTACATAGCCTTAGCTTTGAGGGTGCTTTTCTCTGATTGGAGGGTTAAGAGAGCAGTGCTAGAAGTGTTGGAAATTGATAGGACTGCGTTGATCATTCGTTTTTCCTGTAGAAATAATTTTGTTTTACTGCAAAGCGTTTATTAACATTTTTTTTTTATTATAGCAACTACTGTTTCGCTCTAATGAAAGCCAAAGATAAATGATTACTAAGGCTTTAACATCACGCTACGACCATGAGGCTTCGTGTCCACCAGAGATGTGCGAAGATGCTGAGCGGCATGAGGCAAAAATCTACTAAGCCTAAGGCTGCGTTTAAAACAGAAGCAAGCCTATCTAAGATAAGTATATAAAAAGCAGCCTATTGGTGGCCCATCACACATCTCTGGCGCAAACGCAGCCTTAGGCGCTGAAGGAAAATCTTTCTAATTTATTTTCGTAAAGTTTTTTCATCATTATCGTGGGAAAATGTTTAAAGAAATAACTACATAATTTTGCATTCCATATCCACATTGTATATATATATTATAACTAGCTTTGCCTCGCAGCTTCGCTCGCGTCACGTGAACCCCGTTACACCCTATTTTCTGATGTTTTAATAGTTATTCTGTTATTCGGGGCGGAGACAAATCCAACAAATCAAAAACCACGAAAATCGGTCCATCAGTTCTCGAGTTATAAGTGTTGTAACTTACAACACTTATATAACAAACCCGACTTTGTTTTATATAGTAGAATATATATAATGTTATACCTAACTTACCTTGCTATCAGGAGTATCGAAGGAGAAGCTGATGACGTTGGTGGTTTCGTTCTTATTCCAGCCGTACTGGAAGGCGTACGTCTTGGCCGTGGGGTCCGCCTTCTCCAGAGACAATATGTACTTAGCCGGCCCGCTCATCAAGAAGTATGGAGCATCGCGGAGGTTTGTCATGTTGGGGAACTAAAAAAGTCAAATAAGTAAAAAAAATGGTTGCACTAAGATGAAAAACAAGCATACGGTCGCCCGATGTTAAGCGCAACCGCAGCCATCGACGCCAGCAACACCAGTATTATCACTTGTGCGTTGACATCTCAATGCAAGGTGGAAGGGACATCGACGCACATCCGAATACCATGAGTTCAGTACATGATTTTGGACCCCCCCCCTGCGTTTTTCATCAATTTTTCATTTTTTTCTGCAGTTTTTTTTTACTTGAACGTGCAAAAAACATTATTTCTATCTACCCAAATTAAATTTATAGTTAAAAAAATAATTATTTCATTTATTTCGGATCGCGCGCGCGATAACATTCACTGCGGAGCGTTATGATCGCGTTTTTAGGCAATACACTACGCGCTTAAAAATGACAATATCTGTAATAACCGATCATTTTCTACACGAATGACCTAGGTCATTTAATTTTGCACCTTGAGTGAAACCTTGTCACGACGTTTGCGCGTCGATGTCCCTTCCACCTTGTATATCAGTAGTCAAACTTCTTTTTACCAGTAATTTTAATGGTTTACATTGCCTGTCAAAGTGGAGTAAATTATTGCTTCGTCATCAGCTGATATGATATTCGTCAAAAAAGGTCCACTGCTGCTGGAAGGGCATTCACCATAGACTTTTGTCTTTGGTGGAGGCCAGAAGTACCGGTTATACATTATTTTATTTTATTTATTTATGCTTAATGTACAGAATGTACAAAGGCGGTCTTAATGCCTTAGGCATTTTCTGCCAGACAACCTTTGGGTGATGCAGAGATGCGACCTTTACCAGGTCTTCTGTCTATCTCTTTAGAGGCCGTCCTACACTTCATTTTTAACGAATTATTGCTTCGAGGCGAAAGAGGTCTACTGCTGAGTAAAGGCCACCACCATGGACTTCCATGGTCAGTTATATGCCGCCTACATCCAACGACGGCAGCAAACTTTACCAAATCGTCTGGCCATATAGTTGGAGGCCGTCCTACACTTCGTTTCATCATCAGCCCGATGCTGTCCACTGCTGGACCAAGGCCTCTTCATGCATCTTCCATTCGTATCTGCTCTGAGCTACTCGTGACCATTTCTTTCCCGCTACCTTTACTATGTCGTCGCACAATCTAGCCGGATGTCTACTGACATTTTTACGTCCGGTCCTCGGTTGCCAATCGAGTATCTTACGACGCCACCGTCTTCTTACCGTCATCTCTACGACATACGCTACTACACTTCGTTTAGGAACAATTATTTCTTCGAGGCATAATATTTGGCAAACCGGTAGTACAGCAGCAGGAACCTAGCAGCAGAATTCTACTATCCTCAATTCGTACCTGGTAGGAGGCGCACATCTTGATGCCAATGGCCTTGTCGAAAGTGCTCCAGCTGCACGTGTTCTGTTCTATCCTGTTCTTGTTCAGACCTTGTTGCTGAAGTTCCTTGTCACCGTGCAAGATTATCAGTTCCGATCTAAATGTGAGAAAAGTACTTAGCTGTATACAAAATAGTAGGATGAAAAATGTGATAATCGGTGCCAATTTTTGTAAAGGAAAGAATATTCTGTCGATTGCCTCGAAGGATAAGGTGTACTTACTGATGTATCTACACCCACGTGTTTTAAGGTTTCATGTACAGAGGGTGAGCTTATTGCAACTAGTCAGGCAATCCCAAACTCTGAGCTGCAGTAATGTGCTGTACCACAGCTCACTGTGGTCTAGTGGTCTATCGTCAGATTGCTGATTTAGGTATGCCAATGAGATCCTATGTCATTTAATTTATTGAACACAACCACTATTAACAGATAGCCTAGGGGTATGACCACTGTACTGCCAAGTCAAAGGTCTCGAGTTCAAATCCAAAGCAAGAAACTCTGACTTTTCGAAATCATGTGCGTATCACTCGTTTTAAAAAACATTTTCTCGACGGCATGTGAAGTCCAGCAACCAAGCCAACCCACATTAGGCCAGTGTGGTGCTATAGGCTAATCCCTCTTATACTGAGAGGAGACCCGTGCCCAGCTGTGGGACAGTATAAGTACTCACTTGGCGGCGAATATCTCTTGTTTGTCAATAGGCAGGGAGAGGTCGAGCCGGAGCAGCGCCAGTCCGCGCACGGTGAGGCGCGCCTCCACGGCCGTGGCGGTGTAGAGGCGCCAGTTGACGCGGATGCCGCTGGAGCTCAGCCCGCCCGCGTCCACGCTCATCGTCGCGGCTATATTCACTGCCACGCTGGAAGGGGAAATTAGGGCCTACGTCACAATCCAGATAGATGTCCAATAGATGTCGCTAATGTCACCTTGAGATGTAAATCTAAAATGTGAAGGAAGATTTCGACTTGGCGAGTAGGACTCGCAGTGGCTTAGCAGGACGCAGGTTCGAATCCCGCCAGGCCATTTTTTCCTTCATTAATATATTTTTCTGTGTTTTTAAGCATGGAAAATGTTTAAAAAAACGGAAACTTGAAGTAAATCTTCAATGAGCATTTTGTATGGTTTCATGAAATTTGGAAATTACTTTCAAATTTATTTATTTATTTAAACTTCTATGCACAAAAATGGTACATAAGGCGGACTTAGTGCCATATGGCATTTTCTACCAGTCAACCTTTGGGTCAAAAAGAGAGTCAAATCAGCTATGATGACAAAAAGCATATAACTCACCTAGGTCTCAATTTCCCCTCGAAGTCCAAGCTGCCCGACTGCGAGTACTTGTCGAGCACTGTGCCCGACAACTTAGTGTTGACGTAGCTGGTGCCCATCAGGTTCATATTCATTGGCAGACCAGACCCAGTCGGCACGGAGAAGGTCGTGTCCAGGAATAGAGACGCTTTGTTGTAGGATATTTCCTGTTAAGTGGAATGGAAGATTGTTTAATGGGGCGGAATAACTCTAAATATGATTAGAACTGAATGCTTCAAAGAGTTGGTCTGCTTAAGCGTTTTCAAGTAATAAAAAATATCCTCATCCTATTTGCATTGAAAATTACATTAACCAAAAACCAAACGTGCAAAGTTGCATGTCATTACAAGGAAAAAAACACATACAATAATAAAAGAACATAGAATCTCCACCGGTTTTTTGTCGCTAAAAATTATTTTTTAACAAAAAATAAACCGCCTCCAAAAAACACATAGGAACTAAAAAGCAAATAATAAGCAAACAATATGGGACCAATCTGTAAGCACCAGCTTTCGAATAAAAAAAGAATTATCAAAATCGGTTCACCCAGTCGAAAGTTCTGAGGAAACAAAAAAAAAAAACAGTCGAATTGAAAACCTCCTCCTTTTTTTGAAGTCGGTTGAAAAAGGATCTACTTCCGCTAGCAAGAACAGGACAACACAGGGGTTAGCCTTATCAACATTTACATCATTATGTATTGGACTTTGCTCTTAAAACAAGCTTAAGGGGCCAATGGGGTAGGTAAATTAGAGTCGAGCGAGCCTATTGTCACTAACTGGGTACATGTCCAAACTCTAAGCTGCTACTAAGAATTTTATAGAAAACGTCACAGACGCGCTTACGACTAGTCTAATGAAGCATGTCACAAGTTACCTTTCCAGAAAGTATTTCCAACACTCGCAGTTGTGGGTCCAGTTTGGCCAAAGATTTCATGATTTCGTCGTCGCCTTCAGCGTTCCAATAGGAGATTTCGTTGCCAAACACTTTGATGCCCAGCTCGGCCATTGGGAATCTGTTGTAAAGAAAATGATGAAGAGATAATTATACAGGATGTGTGATGATATGGTTGTCGATGATGAAGAGATAATTCATCATATCAGCCTATTGCCGTCCACTGCTGAACGTAGGCCTCCCCCAAAGAGCGCCAACCATCCCGGTCTTGGGCAGCTCGCATCCATCCGCTGCCAGCCACCTTCTTTAAATCGTCGGTCCATCGTGTCGCAGGGCGTCCTACACTACGCTTGCCTAAACGTGGTCTCCACTCTAGCACTTGTCTGCTCCATCGACCGTCTGTCCGTCTGCAGACATGGCCCGCCCACTTCCACTTCAGCGTGCTTATTCTTCGCGCAATGACGGTGACTTTAGTTCTTCGGCGAATAACCTCGTTTCGAATCCTATCCACCAAAGAAACTCCAAGCATTGCTCTCTCCATTGCACGCTGAGCAACCTTGAGTTTATGGACCAGTTCCATGGTGAGTGTCCACGTTTCGGCTCCGTAAGTCATCACGGGTAGGACGCACTGGTTAAAGACCCTTGTCTTTAGGGATTGTGGAATCGACGATTCAAAGATATTTCGTAGCTTCCCGAATGCCGCCCAGCCCAAGCGTATTCTTCTGTTCGCCTCCTTCTCGAAGTTGTGCCGCCCCAGTTGTATAGTTTGGCCAAGATATATGTATTCTTGAACAACCTCGAGGGCAGAGATAATTAATTAATTAATAAATACAAGATGGCGCTTTAATTACCTGCATCCTTCTCGCAAGTGGATCAGACCACGATATACTACCCATAAAAAAAACATACCTTAATTTTCTAATATTCACAATCCCTGTAATTTCGTATGCAAAAACCTAGCGCGTTCTTCATCGATTTAATTGAAAAAGTAAACTACAAAATCACTCAATTATAAATTGCTTTTCTATAAACATTTTACTTGAGTGATTTATTTTCGTGCAGTGACAGCAACGACAAAGACAATCAGGAAGAGAATATATTAAGACGTAATCATCTTAGTATACCATGATAAATACCTTTTACATGCGGAAAATCCTCATGGATCCTTGCCATCTGGGGAGTTGGCAGGGTATGTCGGACTCATACCGAGTAAAAACTGTATTTGCAGACCCATAAGGCATTGCCATGGGACCAGTAACATTCATCACGACCATGATGGGACCCTGATAAATACCTGTGTTTCAGAGCTTCGTTCTTATACTCGAGGTTGTCGATCTTCTCTCGGACTTCATCCGCCTCGTTGGTGGAGCGGAACACGCGGAGATTGCTGATCTTCTCCGTCAGCTTGTTCTTGTTGAGAGGCCCGTTATTGCCGAAGTATCGCTCGAAGTAACGCTCAAAGCCTTCACCGCGAGCTTTCATCTAAGATTTAATTTAACTTTTTAAGGAAAAGATAAATGTTTTGTGGTGTAAGTTCAGAGTCAATAGTCAATTTATATGGGACCATATAGGATATACATTCTATCAGATAAGAAGAAGTCCAAATCGGTTCACAATCGGCAAAGATATTGTGTAGCGTGTAGCGATGAGAACCTCTTTGTTTGAAGTCGGTTAAAATATCAAAATTGTCGACTTGGGAATTCAACCGTTGCTTTCTTTGCATTCGAAATCCCTGCCTCAAATGTACAGGTTCGTAACTGCTTCATATTATTTTAACGCGACAAAATCCGTCAAAAGAACTTTTATTTTTCAATTACCTCAAATATATTGATGGATTCTCCAAACATGTCGACAGTCAAGTTGAGAGAGATAGACCTCGGTATGTACGAGTCAGGTGTAAACACCACGTTCGCTTCGTAATTGCCACCTGTTAGTAAAACAAGTGCTCATTAATTCATAAATTAATGAAATTAGCAGAAAACATAGATTTTTGGAAAAGAGAGAAGGTAGCCTTTGCCCTGCGCAAAGGCCGTTCTCTCTCTTTTTATCTTTCCAGTGTGTGAAGTGGTACAATACAAGAGAGATAGAATTAAATTAATATTCTAAAAAATCCTTTAAAGCAACTTTTACAAGTATTATATTGCTAAGGTTGCTTATTCATAATAGTTATTTGTTATACAAGAGTGCAAAGTTGCTTTTTAACCGCGTGCTCAATTTTGATGACCGAGCAAGCGAAGGATTCTAAAATTGAATCACGAGCGGAGCGAGTGATTCAAAAATTAGAATCCTGAGCGTCAGCGAGGGAATTAAAAGAGCACAAGGTGAAAAATCTTTGCACTCGAGTGCAACACGTAACTTTTCATTCCACCTCAGCGAGGAAATGACTAAAAAAACATTTACAACCACAAGATACTTTTATTTCAATTTAGGTATTAAATACTATATGATAGGTAAGTTTTACAGAATACCTATTCTTTAAATTATAACAAATAATACTAGGTATAATTAAGAGAAATTGAAAGTAACGTTTCTACAATTACTTGAGTGTAATTTTTTTTGTTAGATTGTAATGTTGGTGTTAGTGACTTAAAAAAGTACACCAAGAAGTTCCGGTAGGCTTGTTAAAAAAATATCGATATCATTTTTTTAATGTATCGATATTTTTGAGCGATATTTAATAATTCGATATATCGATGCATCGATATAAAATTCAAAGTATCTATATAATAAAGTAGAGTATAATAAAGGTATAAAAATCTATATTTTTTACAGACCAATAAACATTTATAAGTTTTAAGATTATAAAATCCCAAAAAGGAATACTTTTTTTATACTAACATCTTTTTAACAAATTATATTTAATGTATTTTTTGTTTTTGGTGGACTTGATTTGTTGTTTTATAATTTGGTTTTTAAGATATATCGCCCATATATCGATATTTTTAAATAAAAATATCAGTATCGATACTGATATTTTCAAAAAATATCGATTCGACATATATCGATACTTTGTTGCGTTTAGACTCGGAACCTAGGGAAGGTTCCAAGTCTGAGTTTTTAACAAATTAAAAAAAAGTTGTATGATAAATTCGGCGCCAGGGGGGTAAAAGCACGATGTTCTAAATTCAATTTACTTTGTCTCTCTAGAGGATAAAAACGACTTTTGCACTCAGATATCGAAGAGTAAAAATACACTTTCCGAGATGGTGGGATGAAAAATATATTTTTTTGAGCTAAATGATGTATTATTCTTTTATTTCTCGACGATCCTTGTGAAGAAATGCCGTAACAAACTCAAAGATTCATAAAGACATTGTAATAATAATTATGTGAGGAAAATTGAAACTTATTAATGATCGTCTTAGGCCTAGCCCTTGGGGAAAAGGGGGGGAAGTCACTATCACAAGACTATTAATTCCATAACTGAATGAAAAATATCGAAATAAAATATCTGAATACCAATCCACTTACCAGCGTTATACTGGTCAAAGAACATGCCCTGCTCGTAATTCCTGGAGTACATTCTGAAGTCTGGGCTGTCCTCTAGGTGTGGTATCTGGTTGCCGGACAGAAGACCCTGTATCTCCACGCGGGAGGGGAGAGAGGACTCCGCCAAGTTCTTGAGATGACTCCACACGAAGGTCGTTACTGTTGACGGTAGTTTTAGATTGTAGATAGAGAAAAAATTGTAAATGAGAAATTGCATTCCATTTTTATCTTTATTTCGCCGGTATGTTTAGGTCCCATGTAATAGGGTGCGAGCCTATTGCCATCAACCGGGCACAAATCCGGACTCCGAGCTGCTACTGAACTATTTCACATAAAACCCCATAACACTTTGCTCAACCTGTGCCTCGACCATGAGTTTTTCTCACTAGACTCGCTAGCGACGCCGTAAAATATTAGTATGGAAAACCCTCGCAGCGCCTCTAGCGGTTACGTAAGGAACTAAAATCTGCTATGAGATTACAGCGTTTCGATGCGTAAAAAACCTATCGAAAGTCATTCGATAGAACTCATGGTTGAGGGGCTGGGGATCGAACCGAGGACCTCTAGCGTTGCAGTCGCACTTGGGACCACTACACCAACGAGGCAGACACAAGAACATACACAACAAATACTGATATACAGAATAGTAATAAATAAAGTGTGTTACTAATTTATAATTTACTCGTATTTAAAAAATCAAGCATGGAGTAGTTTATAATGGGTTGCTAATCCTTAAAATCCTTACATATCTACGTTTAAGGTTACTCTTACCTAAACATATAAACTCACTCCTTTTCGTAGGCAGAAACTACAGAAGAGGAGTTGCTACGATTTTTTCCCTTATTAAAATAACTGGTACCCTTAGCATGCTTAAAAAATACCTTCTTTAAACCATAATAAAGCGCAAAAGCCAGGTGGTAGATCATACTTTGATTGACAGGTTCTTCTCTAAGGGTGTGGAATATCTTCCGGAGCGTGCCGAGGTCGGGGCACTTCATCACTTGCAGGTAGGTGGCCAGCCGCACTTCGAGGTTCATGTAGTCAGCGCGGAACGCCTCTAAGAAGTATTCACTGTAATACAAGGCGTTGGTTTTATGGTAAACCAAAAAAAAATATGGTGGTGGCACGGAATAAATAATAACAGAATGGCCACTCTCCGCCCCTCCCTAACGTCAGATACCTCAGGTCCCCCGCATTCTGCTGCCGCCAACAAACCCTACGCACTCTCACGCACACATTTGCATTTGCACGTGTACAAACGTAATTTTGACAAGTTTGACATTTGGTATTGTAGTGTGCAGCGGTATCAGGAAGTTTGTATAGAGTGTCACAGGTGTGGTGGTGGTTAAAAAAAGGTTTTATGGTGGTTGATGGTATTTGCATCCTTAGGACTACAGGTTATTGATAAGTTCCCGTTGAATTACTTGGCAGATAATTTCATACAAATTTTGTTCCATTTTTGAATTTATCCGGCCGTTAGCGTCTTTCCAGAGGAGGTGAAACAGGCCCTTAGTCTTTTTGTATCAGCGACATCTATCGCGCTTTAAAGGAACTCTGACGAAGCAAATCCTGAATCACGCTAGCAAAATTTTTTCTTAGTGTATTTGTAATCAGTAAGCTTACACCATAAAGCCCGCTACACACGTAACGATATATCGTAGCGATTTATCTGTACAAACCGATTTGCGCAGATCTATCGATCGCGTGTATGGCATATCGTTACAGATCTAACGAACGATTTGTCATACACACTATCGATAAAGTGAATTTGTTGAGGGATACTATGCTACCAATACCAATCAAATAAGGTGGTCCCTTTAAGTCTCTTAACCACCGCGGACGGGTCCAACAAATCTTCTACGAGTGGATTTTGGTGTATATGTAACAACGAAATAAGAGTAGGTACAATACTACCAAAGCTATTAATTACCTACACGTAGGTTATATTAATAACCTAACCTAAATTAAAAATTTAGAAAACCCCCGACTTGAAATGTAATTTGCCATTTTGTGGTGGCGGCCATCTTGGATTTCAAATTTATCATAGTGTATAGTATTCTCCTAGTTAAGCCCTTTCATTTGATATCCATATTGAGGGAGTTGTGAAAGAATATGTAATTCGCTATTTTGTGGCGGCGGCCATCTTGGACTGATTTTCATCAAACATAGCTAAGAAAACTCCCGACTAATTCACCTTTCAAATAAAAAAAAGAAAATCAAAATCGGGGGTTAATAAAAATAAGATACATTACCGCGTCTCATCGCAAGGCGTTCTTCTAAACGCGTCCACAGCCGCCAACCGAACGGGCACAGGCACAAAACTGTCGCCGATAATGTTCATTAGCACGTCAGCGAAGTCTAGCTTAAAACCGCCGATATTACCCAAAGCTTTGATCGCTATTATTATCTGTAAAAAGGAAACAGTAAATTTTTGCTTAGACAAATAATGGATCAGCTTTCGAAACATGGAAATTGGAATGGTCTTGACTTCTTGAGGGGTACAGAATGGTCATCGTACTAGAATAGGCTATTTTGCTGAATATTTTTATGACCCCGTAAAACAAAACAAAAAATTGTTTACTAGAAAGAATACTGTTTCGTGACGTCACTTGTTTACACACTTGTCAACGTTTATAATCTAGAACTTTTCAATTAATGTCTTACATTATTTCTATCTTCCCTAGTTTTGATCACTCCCTTGCTGGAAATCTCGTTGACGATAACTTGGAACTCTTCTAGAATACTTTTCGGTGTTTCTTCTTCACAGCATACACGTACTAAAATCAAAAGAAGTTTTAACCTTTGAGTTTGAATGTCCCTAAATATTTTCAAAGGAGGTTGAATTGAATGACAATTAAGTTTTTTTATTTTTTAGGCTGTATACTCACGTTCTTTGCCGCTATGCTTGCAATACGAATGTACCATAGAAGACACGGTGAAACTAATCACTTTGTCATTTTTCTGCTTCTGTAGTAACTCTAGCATACTGTCTAACATTTGTTTCTTGGGCCTGAAATAATTAATTAAAATAAAGGAATCTTCTACAATATAAAGAATGCGACTACAACAACAAAGGAAGGATTTAGCAGTCTTTATCTTTATATATTATCCACCGTAGCCACGTAAACTACTCAGTTAATGTCAATCGATTCGTTATTGTCCGGGTGACATACGCCACTTTTATGTATTCGATAATAATAATTAAACAAAGAAAGTTTGATTGACAGTATCGTGAACAAGACATAAAAGAAGAAAATAGCTGAAACACAGGAGCATTCCAAAGGCTGTGGGAGTGTGGGATTCTTATCCACTAAAACCACACCAGCGGCGGTGGCCACCAATCACTGGGGGTACTGTTTCCTCTTAAGAGACCGCCCTAGAGCCCTCCTGTTCGACGCCTACTTAGGCATATCCCTAGGGTACTACACTTACCTAGGTATCATAGCCATAGACATGAGCCACTCCTGTCTGGTCTCCTGGTCGACTGCGTTCCTCATTATCATGTCTTTGATCAGCTCCACGGAGCCAGGACTTGCGATGTATGGCAGCGCGTCCAGGATATGCTTGCTAAAATATAAGACTATTATGTAGATGCAGTTATGAGCAGGAAAACTTAAAATAGGAAAATAATACTGAAATCTTTGCAAATAAAATTAAAGGGTTCAAAAAGATGATCGTATTTTGAAAAGGATGGATATAAAATAAAAAAATAATCTTTTAAGGATATTTTAACAAGTCGATGTTTTAGATTTGTACGTATAAAGCCACGTTTGTGACCAAGGCTCGATAAAAAATAATTTAGTTTAGTGGTTTATTCAGAAAAAGTTTTTCTGTGTTAGATAGCCCGTTTATTTATGACCAAAAGGAGCGTATTATCCAATAAAAACGTTGGTAAACAGGGAAAAAAATTCAACTTCTACGGGAATGGGCAGAAGTTAGTTGCATTATATTATAAAATCCCCAAATTATGTCTACCATTCGCGTTTCAGAAACCAGTACTTACGTAGCCGCCTTGCATATGGATGGTGCTCGTGCAAGCAGTTGCGATAGTGCGGGGTAGTGCAGCGGTCGTGCCGATCGTACTAAGCGGCCCCACAGACCCACTGTGGAACTGCTGTCCATGTTTTCATCAACAGTTGTAGTGTGGTAGTTTTCCGCTGTCGTGTCTTTGACCCTGAAATTATCCATGATTAGATTTTTAGGTCAATAACGGATTATTTATAAAACTTATTGCTTAGTGATGCGTTTGGAGCGATTATCGATATCGCTATAATATCGATCTATAAAGCATTACACGTTATTTAGTTCAACTAAATGCACAGGCTTTTATTAGTTGAATGGCAGCGTTTCATTATTTGGCTAGCCATCTAATAAAATTTATAAATTTACTAGTTGCTAAACACGAGTTCAGTGAGCGCTAGTCGTTATCGAATGACAAATATTTACTAGCGCCTCTAGCGGTTACCTAACGAACTATGTTTCAATACAAACAATATTTTACAGATCCAAATGAAACTACTACTCGTACCTCTGGGGGCCTTTTTTGGTGCGTAAAATCCTCACGGAACAATAGTATATGGTATGTCAGACTCTTACAGACTAAAAACAGCACTTGCCATCCGTTGCCCTATGCATCATAGCCATGGGATCAGGAATATTCACCACGACTATGACAGGACCGCTGGGGCCTAGCCAAATTACAATCTAACCTTCTAACAAACGAATAAAAACAAAATGTATAGGAATGACATAAGCTTTCGACAAATCTGACGTTTACAAATGTCATTCCCATAATTCTATTTTGTTTCTATTCGTTTAGGCAACATGCCGTCTAGGTCTCTTGGTTTGGCTACAATCGACTTTACCTTAAACATTCAATCATACTCACATGCATAGTAGCTTTAGTACATCTCTAGCGGATTTGAGGCCATTAGTGTCGTCACCTACGTATACTATATGATGGTGGAGTAAATTCGATCGCCGAGGTATCACTGCCCAAGCTGGAAACAAATTGTATCGATAAAATCTGTGGTTATTCTATTATTTCTATGGGAGCAACACTTCGACCCAGTGGGATCTTTTATATTGTCCCTAGTACCATACGTTTTTTACTCTTTGAAGACATGGTCCATGAAGGCGGCTTACCCACAAAGAGAAAGGAATCTAAAGTATTCTGGCTTCGGGTATCCGTTGGCGAGCAGACTCGTTCGTTTCGTTGCCAGGATGTCACACAAGCTGCGGTTACTTGCGCCCAAAAAGTCATACAATAAAATCAAATGATCCTAGTTTTTCTAATCAGATTTCAAATTCAAAATTCAAATATTTGAATACAATAAAATCAAATCATCCTAGTTTTTCTAACCATGTTAGGCTTCTAGTCTAACCAGAGGCGGCAATATTTTTCTTATTCCGATTTTTACGGCCGGGTTAAAGTTAGCTCGTGCCAACTTCAACCCGGACAATAAGTTTGGCGTGAACTGTAACTGCCGTTAAATCTACATTTTTCAATTTCTGGCCAATACCGACATTAAAGAATACTATACAGTAGTCAAAAGGCCAAAAGACTAGTTATCAGGGTTTTTTGAGTTTCTGACTACCACTAACAAATTATCATGGTTTGTATGACAGCGAGGATCGATGGTTAAACGTGCTATGAGATATCACGCGAGAAAGTTACAAATCAGTACCTATTTATTTTATTATCATTTTATAATATACAAGGTGGAAGGGACATCGACGCACATCCGAATACCATGAGTTCCGTACATGATTCTTCCTACATTTTTGCTAATTGTTGGCAATCCGATTCACGCAGAACGAGCTCACCGTATCCTTCGTCTTGCAGTGTTAGGCTTGGATTTAGATTTCATTGAATCTATAATAGGGTTCCAAGCAGGTGGTAAGACCCAGCCATCTTCTCTATTGAAATTTGGATGTTTTTTAATTTAATAAATGGTAATTTTTCCCAGAAAAAAGTCATTATTTCATTTATTTCGGATCGCGCGCAAGATGAGTGATACCTTGTCAATACGTTTGTGTGTCGATGTATCCCTTCCCTTGTATATTTATTGCAGTTTAATTTTATTAATGAACACTTATAAATATGTCTTACCTTTAGGCTCCGACTCGATAACTTCAGTGTCAGTTTTATTGACTTCTTTTAGCAGTACCATGTCTTGTACCACAGTGGTCATTGCGCCGGAGTTCTTGCCGGAGAACGGCTCGAACAGGTGGCGCTCGCGGCAGCTCACCTGCTTGTAGACGTGGTGGTCCACTGTGATGCGGCATTTGCTTTCCGATTTCAGAACCGGCCAAGTTTGGAATTTCTGAAAGAAGGATGAAGTATGGGATAGTAATCTAGCTGATAACTATCTAGATATAAGATAATGGGTATTTTTACGCCAGCAGCTTCGTTCGCATGGCCATTTATATTTTAGCCAATGCTTGACTTGACAAAAACTTGACTAAATAAATACTAAAACCTTCCTCGAAAACCACTCTATCCATTGGTGAAATCGGCATGAAAATCAGTGCAGTAGTTTTTGAGTTTATCGATAACAGACAATCAGACCAAAAATCGAAAAATGATGGGTATTTTTTTAAAATATTTTTTTAGTATACAGAAACAACTTTTCTACGGAGATCTGTAATAATACTTACACTCTGGAAGTCATATCTGACTGTCTGCAAGATGGACATGTACTTGTACCTGTTGGTACATCCTGACAGGTCCCTTGTCTTCACCAGAATGAGGCTGGTGTTCTCCTGGCCACGGATCGTGTAGTCCACATTGCATGTGCCGTGGATGTCTTGCTGTGAATAAAATATAATGTTGAGATAACATTAACTCACATAATAGAAAATAATAATTAAGGATTGATATTTGAGGGGCCGACCTCGGCGAACGTATCACAACCAGATTGCGGACGTTCTCAAAAAAGGCAAGGTTAAGAGCACCCTAAACCGACGAGCATGCATGGAGAGGTTAATGAACATAGATGAAGCGAAAGTGGTGTGCCAGGATCGTAGCAAGTGGAAATGTATAGTCTCTGCCTACCCCTATGGGAAACAGGCGTGAAGCTATGTATGTATGTATGTATGATATTTTTACTGAATTAGATGTTCAGAATATAGATAATTGTATAAATAAATTATAATTAATATTTATAAATGTGGCTGATAACTATGTCAGGAAATTAATGTAACAACTTTTGTACCTGTACCTTACAAATAAATATCTTGTGTAAATAAATGTATCTTATCTTCTAATATAATTGAAATATCAGAATTAGGCCCCCTAACAATATTGGAAACAATTTAAATAAAAATTCATGATACTATTACAATTTTATATAATTAAAGAAACTGTTATTTTTTAAATTATTTTATCCTGCCCGCCGATTTTTTCCTTCATTAAAAAAAAATAAAATAAAAAATAACTTGTAATCTTAGCATGGAAAATGCTTAAAAAAATACAAAAATATAAAGAAACTGCGTTACCATACCTCAACACCCTGGAAGTTGATATCAAATCTCTTCATGGTATTCTGAAAGAGTGCCAGTATGGCTCTCTTGAAGTTGAGAACCCAGTCTTCTTCCTCCTCCTCAGGACAGATCTCTGATATGACACCATCATGGAATGCGAATCTAAAACGCAATTTTATAATTAATAAACAATTTACGAAGTGACCATTTAGGTTTTTTTATTACTTTATCACCTAGTCCCAAACACAACATAAATGTGCTGGCTATAAATATTTTTTTTAAGTAAAAGTACTCTATAGCACTCAGGGATAATATACCTTTCTAGCATAAAATTTTCAAAATTGTTTCAGTAGATCCAGAAATTACCCTGCTACAACCTCACAAACTTTACCTCTTTATAATATGAGTATAAATAAGAAACTGCCAGATGAACATAAGCTTATGATATATTTGTGTCCTGTGGGAATTGGGCACATGACCTCATGATCAGCAGTATGACACTCAAGTATGTCACTACTATGTCACTCTCACTACTAGACCATAGTAGTTGAATGGATAACAGAAAACGTTTTGATCTTAGCTTTTAAAACACCAGTATGAGAAAGAAATTCAACACAAGAAATTGAACATCTTCTCTGTGTAAAGCTATCAGTCCTCACCTGAGCTCAAACAATGATACTGCATGGATGAACTTCTCTGCTCTCTCAACAGGATAGTTCTGATCTTGATCTATGAGTGTCACATCTGTCAGCTGCAGGAAACCCTCGCAAGGAGTTATAAATTGAAACTTTGTCTGTAAAAATTAATAAAAATATATTGTAGTTTTTGATTCTTCTTGGCTTTTATATTAACTGTTTTAAATTAATTGTATTTCTGTATTTATTTACTATATTTATTTATAATTTAAATTGACATAACTTAAATAAATAATAGCCCAACTGGGATCAGTAACAGGGTTCAAGCCACCAGCAGTTATTGCTCTAGCGAAAAGAACCTTTTGACAATTAATTATTGATGACAATTAACTAAGGTTCCATAGATTTTGAAAAAAAAAACTAGAGAATACAGTTTCCACTTACCACAGCTCGGATATCTAACGTAGAGCGGTTATTGCTGGAACCGGCAAAGTAAGTCTCAACATTGACTTTGTACTCATAGTGGTATATTATATCTAGCAGGTACTTAAACTTCTCCGATGCTAAAAACATAAAAGAAAAGATTTTATAAATCAGTTTGCACCTACCTACAGTTCGCGCCAAACTTATTGTCCGGGTTGAAGTTGGTACCGCCTAATTTTAACCCAGCCGTAAAAATCAGAGAAAGAAAAATATAAGACTTTAATAAATATAAACGAAAGCTCAAGTCATAGGCTGTCGTTTTAAATATTATTGTAATTCAATATTTTTCATTCTCCGATTTTTACGGCAGGGTTAAAGTTAGCTCGTGCCAACTTCAACCCGGACAATAAGTTTGGCGCGAACTGTACTTACTTCGAGATGGATGAATGCGAAAATAGTATGTAAAGTTTAAAAAAATTAAGTGAAAAAAAAAAACCGGCAGGCGTCAGGAGAAATGGAATAAAAACCTTTGTGGTGCAATTAATGTTAAAGTTTAGTATTTTGTGGAAAGTTGAACGGAAAATAACTACTTTAATTTGTTCTTTAACTTTTGGGAGTGTTTACTTGCAGCCGGCATAGAGGCAGTTGGCACTTCAATAGATGAAATAATCTGGCGCTTCGTTTTTAAAAAGTTTGTAAATCCTTTACTTACGTGCACATGTCGGAGGCCCACATATGTACGGATCTTTCAGTGAGTCTGTAAAGAATTAAATAATATAATTATACGGCTTCGTTTTGTTTGTTTACAAATAAACCGCTTGACAGTTCAATAAATTGACACAGATTGACACTGTCTGCTGTAGTGACGTGATGACGTCACTCTCAATGACATTGCCACTTTGACAGCACGTGCCAATTTCGGTTCATTTCACGCTATAAAGATTTTATTGTTTTATTTTTCGGTGAACATCTAAACATTTCAGATTTCAAATGGTTATCGTCAGATTCTGGTTCATTCAACATTTTATAATTCAGTATAAATCATCCGCTTTTAAACGATATCTACCTAAGCACGTGTTGAACATTGAGATGAAGCAATAATAGATAGCGGGCTAAGAATAATTTACTTTGTGGTTCAATAATAATTAAGAATGCGTCCTTCCTATTTATCTTCCTGTGATAACTGGGTCATACGATTGGCGCTTAAAGACTACGTCATCAGGCACAAATGAAGTCTTACTTTTTATAGTATCTTTGTTCTCGTGGCCGTTAGCGCGGTTACGAAACTTGAGGGTTTGGGTTCTGGCTAGGCTATTAATCCAGTATGCTGGCCTAATGCGGGTTTTAAAGGTTGTCAAAATGTTATGAGTCTTTAAAAAATTATCGTTAGCAGCCTAGGGAGTGAATTTGTTTAGGGCCAATGGATGATGCTTTTTTGGAGAAAAGAGTTTTTAGCGACGACCTTAACGACCTTTTCCGTGTTCATTGTAGTAGGTTGAAGTTTGAAAATCAACCTTATTTTTCCATTCACCGTTATTTTATAATAAACTGGGTTAACATTGCGCTCGATAGTCTATGGAAACCTTTATCTTCTTGTAAGATAGATAGCTAAAATAGGCTTAGATATCACTAGAATGAAGAAGATGAGGTACTTTAATAAATAGTCTCTATTCTAACAAAAGTTGACGGGGGACGTATGTAGAGTCTGCACCCTATGTCCTTGCTCGTTATTTATGAGTCATAATAAATCAAGGGATGATACGCAGCGCACAGATTTGGTCGTGTAGATAAATAGTAAATTTTAGTGATCCTTATCCAACCCTGTTGAATCTTGGGTCACACTGCGAACGAATTAATGGAGCAGTAGGGTCCTTAGTCATTTTTAAAACAACACAGATGAAACTGAATGACTAATCACGATAGCCTGGTGGTTTAAAAAATGTTATCATTAACTGATAACGCTTTATCTACTACGGTTTTCTTCGAATTAATATAATTGTAAGACTGTTCTTAGACACCAAAGGCTGATGAAAGATGTTAATACATTATACCTCGATAAATAAATATTGGCAGAGAATGAGGGACTGCCTTTGAGAGAAGCTTTTAGTCAAAGCCAACACATTTTTTTTCTTTTCGCATGAAACACGTCATATTAATATCCTTGCATACTACTTCTTTCATATCATCCACCCTTATAATACTTTTAAGTCAGTAATTTTGTTTCTGGGCCTACTCGCAAAGATGTAAAAGGTGGTACCTGCGTTTCCACCAGCCTTATAAATATGATTTATTGACATCTATAGTTCTCTCCAAACTTATTGTCCGGGTAGAAGTTGGCACGAGTTAACTTTAACCCAGCTGTAAAAGTCGGAGAAAGAAAAATATTGGATTAAAATGATTTAAAACGACAGCCTACGATTTGAGCTTTAGTTTTTATTTATTACAATCCTATATATTCCTTTCTCCGATTTTTACGACCTGGTTAAAATTAGCTCGTGCCAACTTCAACCCGGACAATAAGTTTGGCGAGAACTGTACCACCGATATTCATCGCATAGCTTGTAGTGTATAAACATAATATCTACATTCCTTCTTCTTTATTTTCTGCAGAAACTGAAGAAAGTCAATTTGCTACAAATCTTGCGTACGTCTTTTCTTTCGTCATTTCGTCATACAGATGCGCCGGTTGCGAGGTCCTAGATAAAGACTTAGGAACTTACTGATAAGTTTCCGTTAAATTACTTGTCAGATAATTTCATACAAATTTTGTTCCTTTTTTGTGTTTATCCAGCGGTTAACGGCTATCCAGATGTGGTGAGACAGGCCTTACATATGTATCAGAAATAAAAAACAAAGGATGGAACTAGCATGATACTTTGTTACACTTCTTTAGTGCTATACGGCCTTGGAATAAAGACCTTTAAAAAAGTGTTTTTGAATTAAGAATATTTGCCATTTTTTTACGTTTATTATGAACTACTTAGATGAAAAAGTTTATATTAAAAAAAGTTAGTATTTAGTTATACTGTGGCTATACTTAGTTATCAAATTAAAGGTTAGGTTGGACTACTCTCAACTAGGCTGCTGTGTGGTCTAATTTAGTTTAATATCAAAGTTTTGAAATCAGTTCTAGGCTACATTTAGGAAGATAAATAACAGTGCCTTTATTGAACAGCTGTAGGTAGGTACATTTAAACCGCAACCGCCAAGGCTAGCTGAAAGATGTTCTTATTACCTACCCAGATTAAACATTTAATACCAATTGAACTAATTGTTTTCTATGTAAATAAAAGCAATGACGAGGTTTTACTATGTTCAGTGTGTAGTCAAACTTTATCCATAATTTAGGTCTCAAAAGGCTAACTATATAAAAAAGTTTGAAGTACCTAGGTAAAACTACTTAGTTGCTAACGCATTTAGACAGATAATAACATAAACTGTTGGGGAAAAATGGTTAGTCGTACAGAAATCTTCAAGGCTCAAAATTAAAAGTGCCTAAATAATATTTTCGTCTAAAAAAGTCAAATAAAGAAAGTAGGTAATTAATTGAGATCAAATCAAAATGAATAAACTAGTCTTAACTTAAGGTGAATGCTCCAGGGTAGCCCGCGAAATTCAAATTTCCGTACGTTTTTTGCAATTTGCAGCTGAGTATCGGATATTTTATTAATAGAAACTAAATTCGCGGTACTGGCATGTATGTATTTACACAATTATACTTATTAAAACCTTCAATATAATTGTCTAACTTAGAGAAAAGAGAAAATGTGCCATTTTAATAATAACTTTACGTTTAATATAAATTTTAACTTAGTGGGTTACATTGATAAATTTAACTAATATAATGATATAAATACATACATGCCAGTACCGCGAATTTAGTTTCTATTAATAAAATATCCGATACTCAGCTGCAAATTGCAAAAAACGTACGGAAATTTGAATTTCGCGGGCTACCCTGGAGCATTCACCTTAAGAGATAGCTATAGTAACTGAGCTTTACTACAGAAGAAACATGTGGGCACTTGGCGTAAACAAAATTAAAAATTGTTTAGTTTGAATAGGTAAAAAGTTTTACGAGACCTTGTTCTTGTCTCTAGATAATCTCAGCATTATCATAAGAATGATAGACCCTGAAGATGGTACTGAATGTTATAAATAAATCAGTTTAAGAGAAATTAAAATGAAAGTGATATTGGGTACTTACTGGGCGATCCGTACACAGTTCCCGTGACGCACAAACACAGGAAAATCACACACAAAAACATGTTGCACATCATTCCATGTTAGACCATCCTATTCGCACGCCGAACACCAAATAACACTACAGAAACACGCCTTATCTAAGGGTCAAAGTGTTGGGTCGGGACAAACAATATTATCGAGCATTATCGATGCCACGGAACTGCCACTGGATGTATTAATTATAATTTGTTGTAGAAATATTGTACGATGCAAATCGTGCGGTTTGTTGGAGGGAGTCCGACTCACAGCGGATATAAGGGATCGAGTTACGAGTTGTGATGGGCGACTCGTCAGCGGGATTTGGGTCCCGTATGTTATATAGTTGTTTTTGGTCCTTTGGTAATTTGTTAATGACGTCGTTAGCGTACTGTTTTTTGGTCCTACTTTGTTGATTGTCTTGGTTTCCTTAAGTTATTAGTACTGTCTTTTTATGTGGTTTTACTAATTATGCGTGGTTTCCAATGGCATGATTTTGGTGTGCGCATTAGGATAACGCTTTTCGTTGGATATAAGATTATTATCAGTAGGTTTTTTTTGTCATTGTAGCAAGAGATTATAATATAACTAACGGAATATAAAATAAGCGCGAACAACCCTTTTGTCAATATAGGGCAGCTTTTGTGTTATCCTTTAGATGATCTTTGACCCTTTAAAACTTTCGTTTCGGCAAACGCATGGTGTCTTTTACGTCTTAACTATGTATTTCTTTTCTAAATAAGTAAATGCTTTGTTGGTAGAGTTTTCCATTAGCCATAGGCACAATCTATGTGTTTATTATGTCTACCTCAGACCATAATAAGCTCTTCAAAAGGCAAGACTAGTTCGAGTCATAGGTAAATGAATTAGTACTGTGATAGTTATAAAGCTCGTATAAAGGTTTTCGAGTGGAAACCACTCACCGGAAAGCGTAGCGTGGGACGGCCACCAACGTGATGGACCGACGACAACCTGTTAAAGGTCTCTGGGAGTCGTTGGATGCAGGTAGCATACGAGGGGAAAGTGTGTTAAGTCAATAGGGGAGGCCTTTGTTCAGCCTATGATGATGATGAGTTTTGAAGTACAGTAAACGATATATCTACAAACAATCGGAAGCAATACTGCTATCACAACCGATTTTATAAAAATTCAATAATTAAATTGATATTGAAATCAGCAGATGTTCCATGATTGATGAATCAGTAAATGTGTCGCAATATCGACTGAATGAAATACGTATCAGTTAAGTATTTTATTATTATTTGTGTGAGAAACATCAATTGGGTTCAAGAACCTATGACGTGGATTGTTTTAATATTGGCTTCCTTCAGATAATGTGTTATATTGGGACGGTATAATTATCTTTTTCTTACTTATTAAGACTAGTTGTAGGGATCAATTTTATTGAGGACTTTTGCGTTTTGATCTCAATTTCAATAATCTAGGTCCATATGGCCTTGCTTGAGTCTATTGCCTTGCTTGATGGAAAGTTCAAACAGAGTCTAATGCTAATATTCAGAGACGACGCCAAGCGTAATGCTTCCATATGTCAAATTTGTATTACAATTTGACATACGGAAGCGTAAGTTTACGCTTAGTTTCGTCTTTGAATATTAGCCTAAGAGCCCGACTAAGCAGTCTGGAGTACGTACTTCAAAAGTAGACTTTCAGGCTCTGACTCTCATATCGTAGAAGCCTCCAATCGGTTTTACTGTGTTCAATACAGTTAAACTGATTGTAGCCAATCTTGCTTATGATGAGGTCGGTAGCTAGAAAAGTGGAACATTTAATCCGTGCTGGCTCTTACACTAAAAACTTAACAAAGCTAGTCATTCCCTGTACTGATGATGGTTTCCTACGTCCTCGGTAACTATGACTGCCTATTACCTACTTGCATTTCTAAGGTCAAGGCGTCAAGCCAATCCACTACGTGTAGGCGTTTTGCAACACTGCTACTGGATCCCTGATATCATAATGAACACGGTATGTTAGGACATGGCTGGATAATTGAATCAATAAGAACACAATTTGACAAGTGTGGGGTGACGATGGTGTATGTATTTTTATTCCCTTTCAACTATGTTTACAATTAATAGAAATGTTAAATACATACATAGTAAGTGGCGGACCTCGGTGACATATTGAACAAATTATTATTGATAGCCGGACAACACTTACCTAGATCAAGACACTCAAGTTACCTCAATGATCTAGTAACCGATTCGGTTTCCATTGTCAAGTCGAGTTCGATTCCAAGGTCCAGTAAAGTTGGGTTTTTCTATGAATATCTTAGTGGCAGCTCTAAGTTTGGTATTGTGCTCGGTTAATATCAATAAGTTCATCCTCTATTACATTATCATTCTCAACTTATTTACGAACTGCCCACTGCATCTACTGGGCACGGGTCTCCTCTCAAAATGAGAAAGGTTAGGCCTTTGTCTGGCCTAGTGCGGGTTGGCAGACTTCACATGCCGTTGAGAAAATCTCTCAGACATGCAGGTTCCTCACGGTGTTTTCCTTCAACGCTGCAAGCGAGTGATAATTAATTATTAATACGCACATGATTACGAAAAATCAGAGGCGCGTACCTTGGATGCGAACTCGAGATCTACGACTGAGCAGTCCAGTAGGCTATCACTGCTTTTGGTGTGGGTGTACCTACATCAGTTCTAACTATTAACCCTTTGTGTAACACAGGCGTAAGGGCGGAAACCCACCGCGGTGCACGCTGTCCACGGCCACGCAGCGCACGTTTGCTGCGTTTGTTGTCTGTTGTTTGACAACATGGGTCTACGTTTACACTGCAGCACACGCTATACTTACACGAATTTACACAGCGTGTATGGCGTTGAGCTACGTGAGCGCCGTATCCGAGCAAGCCACGCGTCAATTTGTGCGTAGCGTGTCCGTGGGTTGCAGTGAAAACGGCTCCATACATTTTCTTGTAAAGCGAAGCTTAACACATGTGCATAGCCTCTGCGTACGTGGCAGTGGGTTTCCGCCTTTATGGTATGTTTGGATATCAGTGTGAAAACAATATTGAAGCTCTCACCGCATACTAGGATTTCGTCATTTACGTTAATGACGATGTGTTTTACAATACATTCTCTGTTAAGTAAACATGGTCGTAATTACCGTTGAAACAATGATGTACTCGAAATCATCATCATTACGCTAATTAATTTGTAACGAGATACTATGTACGGACAATTTGCTGCGGGGTATAAAAGATTACCCCTTCCTGTACTGTTTGTTAAGTCACCTGCTTTATTTGATTACAATTTATTATTTAGTTAATTTATATTTCTCAAACGCAGAGTCACCTATCGGGAGTATGTGTATAATACATAAATGTCACAGTCAAAACTATTGGAAAAAAAAAAATGGTTTTTATATTTTTATGCCTTTGGATCTATTATCTATTTGTATCGGTTAGATTAGGTTGGAACTGTGACCAGCCGGGGGCCGCATAGGCGGCCCGTCACCGCCGGGGTCGCGGAAGAATGTCAACACGTTCCCGGACCACGGCCGAATGGTGATGATGAGAACACCCGTCTGGTTTTAGTGGGTATACGTCCTTTTCAGGACGGAGTCCCACACACCGCGCCGCCTTCCGCAGAGCGGCGTGACAGTGCATAAAGCATTTCCAGACGCAAAAAAAAGGTTACAACTGTGACCAAACAATGCCGAATTGTGACGGTAACAGTTTCGAATGATTTTCCTAGTCGCAACTAGTTTTGACTGGTTCTTATCCGACTGCAAAGGAGGGTGGGTATGACTGTAACTTAAAAAAAATGTGTCAAAAGAAATGTTTGACAACGTTTTTCTTTTTGTCCTAAGAACTTAAGAAGTAATTTGGATCTAAAGAACTATGAAGGTTATATGAATTCTTATTGAGTATCTGTATCATAACATTACGCATCTGTGATCATTCTAACTTAGGTAACGACTTCGCCTACACTTGAGAAGGCTTCGGATTCTGAGAATACACAATGTCGCAGTGTCGACATCCATTCCCGGTATCAATTTGACGCCTCAATCTCCATACAAAACTATGCAAAACAGAAACAGCCAACTAATAACTCACGATAACATTTTCATATTGTAAATTGGCATCAAAATGAGAGAAGAGAGTTTCAATCCTGCAGAACATTCAATTACAGTCGTCATAAACCTTACTGTCTGAAACATAGGGTTTACTTTTCGATGAGTTGGTGGTAATTTGAATTTGTATGCAGATACTTAATTGGACTGATCCTGACGGGGGCCAGAATGCCAGATGCGAAGCTTTGTCAATAAATGCGATTGTGAGTCAAAACGTCAAACAGTATGGCGTTCAATAGGTAGCTATTGTTCGAAGTTACAATTGGATTCTCACGTAAGACCTTAATTCATGATAATACACACGTCAATGAAGAAAAGATCTGGAATATCTTTATAATTACAGACATTCGGCAATTTTTTGTTAACGTTTTGAATGGAGAACTTTTGTACAGGAAAATTCTGAAGGCGGTTAAAACGACGATGTCCAAGCTTTCGCATGGGCACTAACTACCTCGTTGGTCTAGCAGTCCCCAAGCGCGTCTGTTACGCTAGAGATCCTTTGTTCGATTCCCGGGTCGAGCTAAGTGTTGTTGGATTTTTCTATTACATGGGATCTAAACATACAGGCGAACTGTGAGTGTACGGTCAGCAACGAAAGTCGTTGAATACAGCCAAAGTTTGAAAACATCACAGTACCAAAATTATTTATTAGATTTTGACTAAGGTAAAGCATATAATTGTCCTCTATTATGTGACTTTGTACTGCCTTTAAGGGTCAGTAAATTCTGAATATTAAAGATGTTAAAGCATTTTGAAGATTTCGTCGTGTTCAGCGACTTTCGTTGCTGACTGTACATTAGTACACCTCTGCCTAACCCTTCGGTAAATACAGGCGTGGTGGTATGTTTCTTGTAAATAAAGTTTTTATTTATAGTAATTCCAGCAATGGACAATCAATTCAGAATTTCATAGGTGTAGCCCAATTGTAACATTTATTTATTTATTCATAACAATAAGCTTAGTTTAAACCAAAACGCTTATGTCGTGTCAGGTATACAGTAAAAACAAAAATCGAATACATATAGGTACTATCTTAGTGTTTTTACCTAATAATAAAATTACAATCAATTTTAAAATCAAATATTAAATGTCAAAAAATACTGTTTAAATCTATACTAATATTATAAAGAGGAAAGATTTGATTGTTTGTATTGAATAGGCACCAAAACTACTGGACCGATTTGAAAAAATATTTCAGTGTTAGATAACCCATTTATCGGGGAAGACTATAGGCTATATAACATCACGCTACGACTAATAGGAGCGGAGTAATAATGAAAAATGTTGCAAAAACGGGGGGGAAATTCTAAGACCACGCGGGCAAAGCCGCTGGCGGGAATCTAGTATATAATAATCTTTTTGACTATCATGTTAAATGTGTCAAAAAATATGTCAAGATCTGGATTGCATTGTAACAGTTTATTTATTAAAACGATTGCTCTCGCTGTCGCGCCATGATGATGGACAAGCCAGGAGCTGGTGACACCGTCGCCCAATGCCACGCATATATGTATTGGTCAGGTCCATGAAAATGTATACAACATGCTACATGAGATATCGTTTCTTGTTTCATCCAGACACATACATGCCGAATTCAATTTAAATAATAAATGTAAGTATTAATTTATTATTTGCCATTAAAAAAGAACATTGTTACATTGATTGAATTAAGTAAAACAAAGCCAGGGATTTGCGGAAAATGATTACGCGGAATGTGAAAATATTTACATGCATGATAAGTTTAAATTAATTTTATTATTATGTTTTGATTTTCTTATTTAATTTAGGCATTATGTAATTTATTTACTTTGGTGTAGTACTATGAGCTTGTTATTTATTCTTGTTTAAATAATGTCTGTCTGTGGAGACTTTTTAATAGCTTCATACTGTTATTTAGTTTTAGATTTTAGTTATTTTAGCTGATAGTCTTCCTAAAATTATAAATAAAATAAAATAGTAGAAACGTGAATGAAGAACAAGAAAAAGAAATATGCATGAATCATAGCAAGTGGTGGTGATTTTTGTAGAACCCTGGCTTAAAACAATTAACTTTTGAGGTAAAGAAGACCACCGATGTCAAGCACTTGTCTATCTTCAAAATCGTTAGTCTGACACTAACCTATACGTGACCAATAAGTACGTATATACTATCCGATAAAAAAAAAATATAAAGAGGTTCAACATCGTTGGAGATTGAGAGATTGAGACGTCCTTCTTTTATAAGTTGGTTAAAAATATGGAAAATAGGCAATTCATGTCTAAAGGTAAACGAGGGCTTACTGATAGCTTATCTATGAAATATAGTCTGACCTATTCAAGTCTAGGTCACAGTCTGATGACTAATGATTATGTAACAGTTTTAAACCAGATTCACAACAAAATATATTAATAGTTTTGGTAAAATTATACTTTTTAAGTAATATAAATTAAACCTTGACTTTTAAGCAGTAACAACAAGGTATAAAAAATATATCTTATTATTCCATCATATTATGCAGTCATAGGTATACCTATAAGTCGTACTAGGGGGCTAGACAAGTTGCATTTTGACATTCGAATCGACAAACAAAATCTATAGAAATGACACAACCTTTCGACAAATCGGGCTGTCACTAATGTCATTTACATACATTTTGTCTGTCGATTCGAATATCAAAATGCAACTTGTCTAGCCCCCCTGACTATAACAAAAAAGGGAAAAATAAAACAAACCTTTTTTAGTCAATTTTGAGTCAGCACCAAACATCATTAAAAAATCAAAGCCAGAGGCTTTTAAGCGGTAATCAAGTTGCTATATCTAGTTACGATGAATGAGAGGGGGGGATGACGGCTGATTGAGAAGTATGAAAGAAAATTATTACGTAGGTAGGTACTGCGCCGAACCTAAGTAAACTGGTATAAAGGCAGAATGAGATAAGACCAATTAGGCAATCAAAAACTTACTTTAAATAAATAAAAATAAAGTCTTTATTAACATAACTTACGCCCACACTTTACACAGTTGAATAACGAAGACTGTACTTACAAGAGGCACACTGATTTTTGACGTAGGTATCAACAAGTACGCAAGTTTTTATATATTGATGAACTTAATATTCTTTACCAAGTACAAACTCCTAAGTGGCACATACAAACTTCTTTACTGAATGATTTAAATACTCCATTCACAGCATTATTAACGTATTTATACACGCCCACGGTACCTGTGACCTACGACATTTACAAATCTATCGATTTTATCCAACTTGCAGTAATGTCTGGATATCTTTTTAGCTGTTTTGTATGTGTAAGATAATTCGTGAATAATTTAATTATGGTAAACTAATGTTGATGAGATACAACTAAATTTGGAGAGATAGAATTAATTTTGTTGTGTATTTTAGTAAAATGTTAGTGTGTGGGAACTTTTTGATTTGGGTAAAACATTGTATCTGTAATTAACCTTCATTGATATGATTGATTGATATCACCACAGTGATATGTTATCTGGCGCTTTAGTGAAAGTTTCGTGGTTAAATGGTTACCAATCTATCTACAGAGTTAGGCCAATTTAATTACTTCTGCGCGTTTTGTTGGATGGGTCAATCATTATTCAGATAACCAGACCACACTTCACTGTACTTTATATATTTTTTGTAGCATTCATCATTCAGAAGGGATTCCACCCCTTTGTCGTTGATATTCCACTTATACGCACGAAGCGTTTTGCTTCATCTTTTATCATGGGAACGGACAGGCCAGAGTGGAATTCTATGCCGGCTGCTGAGTTTCCCGATTCGTATAATTTAGGAACCTTCAAGGCGACAGTGAATAGATAATATTGAGTTTGCGTGCTGCATCCTCGGCAGCATCGTCACTTACCAGGTGAGGTGCTGCCAAAATAATAACAAAGAAAACATCTATCTTTTTGTATTTTTTTAAGCATTTTCCATGCTAAGATTACAAGTTATTTTTAATGAAGGAAAAAAGAAAACATCATGTAGGCTTTTCCTAAACCATTAGCCAAACCGGCGAATTGTGGGAGTACAATAGTATACCTCTGTTGGTAGCTCCTCTCTACCTATATTGGTAGCTACGATAGCTCATCCGCCGTTAGACATCATTATTTGATTTATAAACTTAGGACTACAGATGCAGTGAATACTTTGTATTGTGACATTCGATACCCTGACGTCCGCAGATAAAATGTTGCTCGAGGACACATGCCTGCAAGCCACACAAATATTTTCTCCAAAGAAAGAATGGAACTTGCGACCTGCAACTCTTAAGGACGTTTCGCCGCTGCCTTTTAAAGCCTTGAAACCATATTTCAACTACAATATGGTCCTAAGATCCGCAAAGATTTGTGAAAGTGTTTTCTTCACTAATTATCTCAGTCACAGCAAAAAGGTTTCATTTAACAAAAATGCCAGCTATTTAGGATGCCAAAACATTACTTGAGCGTTCTCGCGGCACCATAGGAGACGTCTAATTAGGACTCCGAAGTGACTCGACGATTTCATTACAAATGTATGAAGCTGAAGTCAGGACGTGGCTTGCAAGCACACGATCTGTACAATGCTCCTTCCTTAGCAGAAAACATCCATTTCAAGTAGATCCTTGCTACTCCTTTTGTTACTGCTTCGCTCCGAACATTCCGTATTTGCTTAAGGGACGCGGGAGGTCAACTTGCGTTGGCTGATAGTCCCTACCTCTTTCCTGCACTGAACGGCAAAAAGTCGAACGTGTGGGACTGCAGACGAACCCGTTTCTCCATACAAGGTACTCCTCGACAAGTCGCTTCCCAACGCACCGGCTCACATAATATTGTTAGCAGACGCCGATAGCTTTTTATGTCGAATGCATTATTCGATACTCATTTAAAATTCTAACATACGCTTATAAAGAAAGCTCGCCATTTTCATGTGGTCCCCTGCTGACGGCGGTCGTTTCGATTTGAACTGACAGTATAAGATGAGCTAGTAAGGAATAAATAGTAATATTTGAGTTGTTTTATTGCTTAAATATATTACGCAAATTCGGGGCCGGCTGCTTGCGCCCACGCGTCAAAAATCGCGGGGGCGATTCTCGGAGGCTTCGGCGCGTGCTCAAACGCGCGCGCGCACCGACTGACACACACGCGCTTACTAAAAAAAACAAAAAGTAAAAAAAAAATACGTTGTGTTCGAATTTCAAAAACAGTGACAGTGGGTTCCGAATTTTCTGAATAGTTTGTATAAATAGTGCGTTACAAGATTGAAACTAAGTCGATGCTCGATTTAGTTTATGAATGAAGTGTAATAGGAAGTTACGTCATGCATAGTGTTGTGCCTGCGCCAGCGCTCCGCACAGTGGGCGATTTGTTGACAATGAATGCTCATTAGAGGGGAAAGGTGAGTGTATTGAACTAATGACTAACTCATTACTGTTAAGAAAACATTTGTATCCGCCTATTATGTAGTTGCTACTGATTGCTTTAATTAACAATTCCTTATGCGGAGTATTATCTATGTAATTAAATAAGTATTTTGATGTTTACGTTATGTGGAACGTGTTTCGCATATTTGTTTACAATGAGATATATAAAGCTAATTGCGGCCCGGATTGTTGAAATTTATCATTTGTTATTTTATGATTTTTCCAAAGAATTTTGTAGAAGCAGAGATAACAGTGGCTTTGCTGCTGCACCCGTGATACCATCGATTGATGGTAAAACTGGATGTTATCAGAATGATGGGTGCCACTACTTATGTTAATGTGTTAATAATCATTAACTACGAGCAAAGATAAAATTCGACTTAACTTTATTAGGGCAAACTACCGATTGATGGGTTTTTAATACTGAATATATGTATCTCAGTCCCGGCTTTGAAGTTAGAAAATCTATCTGAGATTAGACGACGAATCAATTTGGTTAAAAAGTTTTTATTGTCTTCTAATGACAAGAGAAAAGAGAATAAATATCTATTAATAAAAAGTTTTGTAGATTTTTTGGAAGCAAATGTCTTTCCTTTTTGAAAGTTTTTTTTTTGTTTTAAATTATAATTTTAAATCAATATTTTCTCTCAAAATTATAGAATTAGGTACTGTCTATTGGGAAGTTGATTGGTTTTTGTAATGACTATGTATATCTGTTTTACGGTTGTATATTAAAGTAACACCTTATATCTAGCATATTTTACGAGGAATTGTAAGTGCCACACTCAAACTCAAAAGAGGTTGAAGTGCCATTACGAAAAAAAAGAAGGTTGTGATGGTGTTTCTGATAAATAAAAAAAAACATTTTTATAGGTACTTTTGCCAATAAAAAATGTACACCTAACTTATGTGTATGATGAGTTCATGGACTATGTATACTGACTGAAGAATGACCTGAATGAACTAAGTGATCAAATAGCATTATCTGTTTTTAGTATTCACACATGACAGTCATGTGTCGACTTGCATTTGTTATTGCAGAGTGCTGATTGAAGTTGTGAATGCAAATGCAGCGTTGTTAATTAACGGTTAACAGAACGTCGCGAACCTTGCATCTGAAAGGGTGTAAACGACATGAACTTTATTAGCCCTTATGACTTGTAACTTCTTGATTCTACCAGAATAGCGATCTTTTAAAAAATATCTGTGTAAAATACGCCAAGTATTCCAAAAAAAATTAACAAAATTTAAATCAAGGTCTTGTCTAAAACTGAAGCGTATAATTATTTAAAATTCATAAACTATGCAAGTAGATATCACAATGTATGCAACTGTACCTTTAAATTAATTTTGAAATCATTTTATCACCGGTCCTTTGGAACGTAAACGATTTCTGTTTACGGTCGGAAGGCCCATGGTCCTTTCGCTTTGGGCCGTTCAGACTAAATACCCCTCATCATCATCATGGAGAACGTACTCCTGTGTGGGTTCAGTTTCCGCATTTAGTCCTGCAGTGGACCATTGTAGGTGAGCCGAGGGGCTGTTATTCTAGCCAACCCAACTCCCGAGCTTGGTGATCCTAGGGTTTTTTCCCGTATCTGGGTGACCCCTGTGCATGCAAGCAGCATGTGTGCTACCGTTTCCTCGGCCATCATGCATGCCCTGCACTACAGATAGCCCCCTGCTATCTGTAATGCCTATAGAAAATGTTTGTTAAGTGAGCAGTGTCCGGTGATAGTCCCCACCACTAGACACTAAATGCCCCTTGTACGCATGGTTTTCAGTGCTTACCTCTTCACCAAATTAATTCATGAGAGACGACCGATTCTTTAAACACTTTGAGGATATTGCAAAATACTTGCGATCTTACTACGAAGATATTAGATTCTAGTTTACATCGTGTCTCAATTATGTTTAAGCTACTTAACCACTAAACATGGCATTGTGGTAATACACTGATTCTGTGCGGTTTTACAAAGTGAGTGTGTGTTTGTTCAACACGTAAATCACGCTAAATAGAGGAGATAAGTATAATATTTTTACTAAATGGAAACCAAGGCTATAATTTATTATTTTTATTAATTAATTAACAACCCTTACAAGAACTTTTTGAACTTCTGTTTTTCTTCACTGTTATAATGAGTGATAACCTATTTTTGTGCTCATTGAACTAATTAAAAACAAAACCAGAATTCAAATAACAGTGTTGCCATTTTGTGTAATGATAATCATATGTTATGTAGTCCATATGAATTTCAACGCCGCTCGGTGTTGCCAAAATTAATAGCCGCATTTAATTCAATAGTTTCGCGGCCAAAGCAGTAATAATTATATCAGTCCAATTGTGAAAATGGATTAGTTATTTTATTTAACACATGGTTACTAAATAAAATATGAGATCGTTCAATCAAACATACTAAGTACTTACTTGTTAGCGTTGTTAAATATTTGTCGAACGATATTCGACGCCATATCGATAGGGTTCCGTACCAGAAGGTGACCAACACGACCCTAATACCAAGCCTCCGCTGTCGGTCCGTCTGTCTGTAAGCCAGCTATATCTCATAAACCGTAATAGCTAGAGAGCTGAAATTTTCAGTTTCTATACTAATTTTATTGACGCTAATTAAAAATGGAATGGTACCCTTTATGCGTGTGTGCGGGTTCCACTCGCATTTGACCGGTTTTTTTCTATAAACTTCTTCCTATTCTTATCGGAAACAAAACCATACTGCGATCGAGATGTTTTAGTTCTGGCAAAAGTTATTAATTATTAAAAAAAAAAACTTTGCCTTTCTTTATATGAACGATTTCAATGGATTTCTTAATTTTTTTTTAAGAAAGTTATTGTCTATAAAATAAGAGCAAGTGAATCTCAAATGAATCGCGCATTCATAAGGAAAAATACAATGTTTTATGTTAAAATGCCGCAAAGGAACTGGTTTGGTCACACACAAGTCCCATTCTTAGTCGGCGTACGCGCGTGGGTGAAAATAATAGACCATACCGCTTGACATTTCGAAATAACGCGCCCAAGCTAAGATATTCATGATATCAACGTAATTTTATAAAACAATACCGAGTTTATAGCCACAATAATAGGTTTTATGCGAGTTTTATTTGTATGGCTTTATCATAATCTGTCTTAAGATGAATTCATAATTTGGGTGAAAGTACCAGTTCCATTTCACGTATCGATATCAGAAAGCCTCAGTGTTATAGTGATGTATTCATATTATCGATACACTTTTGTGTCGTAGCGTGAATACCTGCGCCTCTAAATATTATTTGAGGCTACTGACAATGCTGGTTTGAGACCACATCTGATCAGAATTATTATCTACTAGCTTCCCGCCAGCGGCTTCGCCCGCGTGGTCTTATAATTTTTCCCCGTTTTTGCTACATTTTTCATTACTACTCCGCTCCTAGTAGTCGTAGCGTGATGATATATAGCCTATGTTACTCGGGGATAATGTAGCTTTCCAAAGGTGAAAGAATTTTTAAAATCGGTCCAGTAGTTTCGGAGCCTATTCATTACAAACAAACAAACAAACAAACAAACAAACAAACAAACAAACAAACAAACAAATCTTTCCTCTTTATAATATTAGTATAGACTAGCTTCCCGCCAGCGGCTTCGCCCGCGTGGTCTTATAATATTTTCCCCCGTTTTTGCATTATTTTTCATTACTACTCCGCTCCTATTAGTCGTAGCATGATGATATATAGCCTATAGCCTTCCCCGATAAATGGGCTATGTAACATGGAAAGAATTTTTCAAATCGGTCCAGTACTTTTTGAGTTTATTCGTTACATACAAAAATATAAATCTTACCTCTTTATAATATTAGTGTAGAAGTGTAGATATCGCCTGTCTCTTAAGAAGTCAGATAAGAACTAGAAGTGCCATTTCTAGCAGGCAATAATTGTGTTAAAACATTACATACTTTAAATAATTAACTATACATTAACAACTTTTATATGTAGTGATGAAATCTTCCAATATTGGTAAAATATAACTTTGAAACATAGTTTTGAATCCAAGATTTTTCAATTAAAATAAATTGAATCACAAAGGACCACAGAGCATTCGGCCTAAAGGACCAAAAATAGCCCTAGCCTTCTTATTTTATACACATACCATCATAAATACCATTACACTCATATTCCCCGAAGGGGTAGGTAGAGGCGTACTAATGTACACCCACAATTTGCCAGTATGTTAAGGTCCCATGTAATAGAGGGCGAGCCTATTGCCATAAACCGGGCACAAATCCAGACTCCGAGCTGCTATTGGTAATTTCACAGAAAACCCAACAACACTTTGCTCGACGCGGGGATCGAACCCAGGACCTCTAGCGTAGCAGTCGCTTTTGGGACCACTAGACCAACGAGGCAGTCTTCATTACTTATTTTATGATGCTAAATAATTTCTAAGTTGACTACTAAGGTAGCATGATCACCGTAAAGAAGGGACAAGTGGATGAAAAGTGATTAAAGTGACATTTTCTGCAAGTGATTATGTCAACTACGAGTTTACAAGCTAACTTTACTAGCTTAAGTCTACAAGCCTACATAACCCATTATCTCCATTGTGATGTTCCGCCTCCTGCCTCCCATATAGCGGAGTTTGTAGGTGTTAACTTAGAGAATTAGGTTATTGTTATATCGTAGGCGACGCTAGCAAACCTGTCACAACCTACGTATATCCAACATTTTAATATAACAGGTTATTTTATGAGTCGATTACAAAGATTTTTGTGCTTGCATCCATTATTGTTATATAGTGGATCTTTCATCATATAGGAAGTAAGATTAAACGGTTTATTACTTAACTAGCTTCCCACCAGCGGCTTCGCAAGCGTGGTGTTGATAACTTTTTCCCCCGTTTTTTCAACATTTTTCATTGCTACTCCGCTCCTATTAGTCGTAGCGTGATGGTATATAGCCCTATATAGCCTATATATCCTTTGATACGGTGAGTAAAGATTGTTTAGTTATTAATTTCCTATTTCGAATAATAGGACCAGCTTGAAATTAGATCAGTTTTGAAGTAGACGAGAAGATTGTTACTCGAAAGGACCATTTTGCCGAAGTACATAAAGGTGTTCCCAGTTATTATCGGTTAAACGTCCTATTACACACCACCTATGTTGTTCTGTTCCAAACTCAGCGTTCACAGGCGAACAATCTTCATAATATATCAAAGTCCAAGTTATTCGGAGTTTAGTTAGCTTCGTCCAACTTTGTCAAGCTATACATAATTGTATAGACTTTGTATTAGCTGTGTATGTATGTATATAGTGTATATCAATGAGTTTGTAAAGTTTGCCTTCGAATGTTGTATGTAGGTCATGTTTTGGTGGTGATTATAAATGTATTAAATGTCACAGTCACTCAGGTGATCCGAAACTTGTCAAAAGTAAGTTGAACTATTATCTCCTTTCCTCTAAAGTATAGTCACGTTGATCAAGTGGTACATTAAACATCATTCAATTTTTTTGTTCTTAATACGCAAGACTTAACACACTGCCTCGTTCCGTTACTATTATTTACCAAAAATTCGGTGGTAAGTTTAGGTTCCATGTAATTGGGTGCGAGCTTATTGTCATAAACCGGGCACAAATCAATGCTTCTGAGAATTTTATAGATAAACCTAAACATCAAGCGCAGCAGTGGCACTTAAGACCACTAAGACGAACGAAACAGTCACGTCATAATTAACTAAAATTTAATCAAAACTACATCCCATTACCGCCTAACTTCCTATAAGCAGAACACCAATATTTCCGCGACGCAGCACAATATAATGGAGTTTCATTACACTATAACTGCTGTACCTAATAATTAACGACGTGATTATCCGCGAAAGCTTTTAAGTATGAACACCATTATCTGGCAGTTTGTATATGCACGCGGTATATTATGTGGCCACAGAGTATGTAGGAATAGAGGCGTACCTTTAGAGGTATAGTCATAGTAGATTAATGTTACCGTCTGACGGTAGCCGCGCTGTTTTGAGGGATGGTTACTATTATTCTTCATCCAAGGGATGTGATATTTACATCTAAAATAAGTCCCTATCCCATATATCCAAAAACCTACGTACCAATAAGTAATTTTTGGAGATTAGATATTTTTATTTTGATAATTATAGCATACAATTTTTTTTTTTATTATAATTTATCTTCAGGGAGTAAGTAATTATGAAGTCAAGTAACTGTAGACACACAGTGCTTCCTCTTTCCTACATTGCTGTGCCCGACGGGGTCCATAATGAACAAAATTATTGTACTGTTTACCACCTAACTATTTACATTGTGGAATGTAATAAATATTGAGTATTGAGTAAAATTCTTATTTTTTGATTTATTAACGTATTCATCGACATTTAAATTTAACATTACTATACTTTAGTTAATGTTGATCTAGCGCCTGCACTAGGATACTTTTTATTACAACAGGAATTCCGGATTCAGGATTAATGACAAATGTTTAAAAAAGCATCAATCATCAAATAGGTCCAGTTGAAGGGGTTTATTGTACCTTACAGACTACACCAAATTCATACACAAACTAGGAACTCGTAGTAATCAACTACACTATTTATTTTGGCTCGTTTCTATCTTTAAAATCTGTCAATCCATTGTTGTTCCACTGGTCTGCTGGGCACAGGTTCCTATTCAGATTGAGAGGGGTAAGGCTATAGTCCACCACGCTATCCTAGCACGGGTTTGCAACACTGTATACCTAATAATCCTTATAACATGAAACTTAAAAGCGTTAATCATCAAAACGACTGAATATAAGTTGAAACGTAAAATTCCGTAATTCTGTCGTACGCCTTTGAGAGCATAAATGTAAAATTTCGTTGAAACTTTGCTGTACGAAGTAAGCGTATTAAGTTTACTGTTCACGGCACTCCCGCTACATTTGTACATTAGGTATTACAGACTAGATTCCTCCCACGATTTCGTTCATGTGGCACCCTAATTAACATACACTTTAAGGTGACTTGTTGAAATTTTTTGAAACTGAAAGATTTTAGTTGTACAATTTTCTTTTATTCGACTAATTGCTGTATATTTTTTGTTGACGAGGGAGCAATTCAATAAGCAACCGACCTTTGGAGATAATCCTAACCTAACCTATCCCTGTGCTTGCTATCTGACTGCCTCGTTGGTCTAGTGGTCCTAATCCCGGGTTCGAATCCGGGTCGAGCAAAGTGTTGTTGGGTTTTTCTGAGAAATTTCCAGTAGTAGTTCGTAGTCCAGATTTGAGCCCGGTTGATGGCAATAGGCTCGACCCCAATTACATTATTGGTTATTTGGTAATCGATACTGCATCCAATCCTTTTCCAGTATCTTTAGGAAGAAACTAACTCAGTTAAGAATTTCAGGTAGGTTATAATACACCATAAAATCAGAAAAGTAGATTCTCAAAGCTCATTAATATATACGCAATGAAGGATTTTAAAAGGAGCCCCTCCCATTAAATTTTTGTTGACGGTCTTTCGGTACGCAAGCTTTAAAAAATTATAATATGATAACTAAGTACAACCTAACCTGTTACCCCTAAGTGCTACAACTAGCGCCTGGCCACGCGCCATTAACAGCATAAACATGGGCGAGTTTATCTTATGCTGCATCCAATCAACGCCGGCCCGGGGGACGCGAAAATATTATAATAGTGAACCTATTGAAGATAGTGCTGACACGTTTTGTCGTACAACACCGGGATTCTGTGCGGGATTCGATATAATGCGGGATTGTATTTTTTAAAACTAAGGGCCTGTTTCACCACTTATAGCCACTATAGCCTACACGCTGGATAAATTAAAAAATGGAACAACATTTGTATGAAATTATCTACCAATTACTTTAACGGGAACTTACTGGGCAGTTGTCAAACATGCCCTTACTGTAGTACGAATCCCAAAATAAATGTCATACGATACCGGGATTCCGTGTGGGATTCATTATTTACCGGTATTATTACTTTGATGCTTATTTTTCATTTCGTTAATCAAGTCTAAATACAAATTATAATAGGTACTATTTTCCCAAACTTAATGTAGTTCTGTTTTCTTTTTCTTTAATTTCACTATGGTGAAAATCGGAATATAAATGCGATTTTCGTTAATACCGACCCGCATCTTCATAAAATTGTTTTTTTTTTTAACAAAATCAATTTGATGGGAAACTCCTTTCACCTATACACTGTAAATAAAAATTACACATTTTCTTTAAAGAATCCCTCGGCGAGGTTAAAGTTTATATCGAATTTTCATGTGTTTTAAATACCTACGACGATAATGTCTATTTAAAGCAAAGATTAGTGCAGTTTTGTTTTATAAAAATTTAAACAGATGACGTCGTAAACAATGCAGTACATTCTATTAATTCTTATCTACATGTAAACTGCGTAAAGTCTCTAAGGTTGAGATTCAGAGAAGAGACTCAGCATGAACTTACGCTTCCGTATGTCAAATTGTAATACAGATTTGACATACGGAAGCCTTACTTTACGCTGAGCGTCGTCTCTGAATGTTAGCCTAAGTGCTAATACAAGAACACTTGAATCCCGGGCCACGCATCCCGTGACGGCCCACTCTATCGGCTAGCAGCCCATTGTTCGCTAGAACAGAGGCGCGCAAAAACAATGGTTTATGTATGTGAATATAATGTCCTATGACCGCGGAGACTCTTTGTTCATTATTGTAACTTTGTTGTGGCTTCATGGCTTTTTCTATAGGCTATTGGTTTAGTAGGCTTGTTGGGCTTGGTTTAACGAAGTGAAATTACTGAGTTCTGATGAAATGGGGATTTGTAATTCCGGTGACATTAACTAATGATGTAACGACAATCATTTAATAATTTTAATCGTGTTTTTAATAAAACATGTCAACAATTTTAGAAATACCTGGAACCTACAAATAGTTTTACTTTATTGGTATTTTTCCATCAGACAGTTTTGATCTGAAACTGTAAGCGCAATTTTATGTTATCTAGAAGTAGCGCCTAATAATACTTAATTGGTCCTTTTATCCGAAGAATAAAAAATAACTAAGCTGAAAAAATAAACTGAAATGCTAATACTTGATAGAAATGAATTACGTAAGATAAAATTGAGTAAAGGAGCCGTAATCCTAGATACCTAATCTTTATTAATATAATTAAGTAATTACTTCTTTGATGTTGAATGACTAGGAAGCTGTCAAAGGTTCGTATTTAATAATTAGTCAGCATAAATATAAACACACTGCGAGTCTGCGGGAGTCAATCTAATTTGAACCTAATACCTTTATCTTTATAAGTCGCTTAACGTACTACATTATGTTTAACTTTATTTATGACTAGCTTCCCGCCAGCGGCTTCGCCTGCGTGGTCTTATAATTGTTTCCCCCGTTTTTGCAACATTTTTCATTACGACTCCGCTCCTATTAGTCGTAGCGTGATGATATATAGCCTATAGCCTTTCCCGATAAATGGACTATCTAACATGGAAAGACTTTTTCAAATCGGTTCAGTACTTTTTGAGTTTATTCGTTACATACAAAAATACAAATCTTTCCTCTTTATAATATTAGTGTAGATAGTGTAGATTTCAGCTTTTGCTCGGTCCGGTCTTTTAAGTTATATTTTGACTTTATATACAGAATTTATTAAGATATATATCCTAATACCTTTACTTATTGTACATTAGGAACAATTTGCGTAGATCCAAGGAATGTAGTCCACATCCCACATTACATTGCGAATTTACCAGTTAGCGGTTTAGCCATGATTGGCCTATTGTAGTCTCAAGGCGACCATTTTGTACAGTGGGCAAAAGAGTTATGTATTCACACTAACTGCATGAGTGATGCATTGATGTGACAATACACCTGTGAAAAAAAATATTTTGTATCTAAAGTTAATGTTCATCTCTTGTTAATATTAGAAACGCTGAAATATTGTTCTTTCGGGGACAGTCTTTTGGTAATAATATTTACTGTCATAATCTCCAATTTGGTGAGAGATTGCTAAATACAGATGTTCGTAGCTGCCGCTAGAAGGCCGCTGTTGGCCATTTTCTTTAAGAACTATTGACTTACAGAAAAGAGTTGTCGAAATCTTCACGGATTAAGTTTACTCATAATAGTTGACAAAATAGTGTGTGTTTCACATAGTTCATCGATTTGAGGTGTATTTTAGTGTTGATAAAAGTCAATAAAAACAAAAACATAAATAGTACAAGCTTACCTCTTATGCCATTTGTACCAGGTCGTGGGCCATTCATGTTTGTGTTCGCTTTCACAAACTGTGGGCGTGATTAAACTTGTCAGACAGTAAGAGATACTTTAAAAGATTAAGTGGTTTTTTTGGGAGTTGATTTATAAAATATTAAAGTTGATTTGTTAAGAAGATAGATTGATTGAAAGTGTAAATAGGCGCTCCGAATCAACTGCTGCAGGCTGTTACTATCTTTTCCTTATTTTTTTCTATAAGTTAGCTAATTGATATTATCATTTTTTTAGCAGTTACTGATTGATTACATTCTTGTAGTTCGGGTGTATTGAGCTATGAACGCATTTTTATCACTCATTTTATTAGGATAGAACAATAATTTACCACAAGTAATTTAAGCAAAAACAAATGATGATTATGATAATGATGATGATGTCATTCATGTCATGCAGCATCATCTTCCTAGCCTTTTTCCAATCCTATTGGGGTCGGCTTCCAGTCTAACCAGATGCGGCTGAATATCAGTCTTTTACACGAAGCGACTGCCATCAGACCTCCGCAACCCAATTTCTGGGCAATACCGATATTCGAAGGATAGACTGGTTGTCAGGCTTTTTGACTTCTGACTACCACTAACGACTGTCATAGGTGTTCGTATGACAACCGAGACCGACGGCTTTACGTGCTCTCCGTGTCTTAGAATGGTCACCCATCCACAGACTGACCTCGGCAAGCGTAGCTTAACCTTGCAGATCGGTTGATCAGCGTTGCTGTTAACTTAGCCACGAGCCCCTCTGCAGCAATGGTGTTAAAACTATTTCTAGACACATCGTACAAAAGTAAAAAGCTTAGATACGGTTTTCAAATTACAGTAGGTCCATATAATTATATTCCCCATCTACTTGCAGATTCAATAACCCAAAGCCGCCAAGCGTTGATTTACACTTTACACCATCTGTTGATATTGGCCAACCTTCTATTAGTCAGTGGGCGGCGGAATATTCATAAGTAATATGTATACTGTATAATGTCAAGTGGAAGTCAGACAAATATTTAATTTAAAACTTTGGAATTTCCTAGATAATTATATTTTTTTTTATATGTATACAAAAATACTCACATTAATTGTTTGAATATTAGAGTTTTAAGAAAAATCGATATTAGAATACGGGAGAGATTAATTATAATTGAGATTACAAAATAATGGAACATTGTCAACCATAACTACTATAGTTATAGCAAAGCAGTTTTTTTTAAACATCATTCGGATTTGATTTCAGGAGACCGGCTCTAAATGTCTGTAAACATAAAAATAATTTATTGGTCCTTTTATACGCAACACGACAAGCTTGGCTTTAACTGTAGACTTTCAATTGTTTTCCGGTTCAACTAAGGGAATCGGCCGATAATTCAGCCGGTACGATCCCATGGTTGGGATTAATAGAAAAATATCGTTCTAATAGTCGACCGGTAAGCCCACGATTGGTCCCTACGGCACAATGCTTGGTTTTATTATTGCTACATTTATGGGTAGTTTATTTGTTAAGGTGAATGCGTGTGTTTGCTCGAAGCTTCGTGTTTTTACTCAGAAAGTTTGTAGTATAAAACTTATTTTAAATCTTCTTATTCTTTAATTTTCATTAAAAATAGGGGTCTGTGCTTTTACAATTTGTCCCTATAACAAATATTTTTATTTCGTGCAGAAATAGAAAATGGGCCACACATAACCAAAACCCAATAGCATAACCTCTGTTATATTTTTGAATGGCAGTCATTACAGCGCTATTTTGGAAATCGGCCTTAGTCCTTTTAAATTATTATTAAAACAATAGGCCAATCAAGCCAAAGCAACCAAACGTTACCCAATTCTAATTGGTTGTTCATATCACCCACTTGAAGTACGTGATAGATAGAGTACGCTCGCCCACGAACCGCGTCTATTAATATATGTGTAAATTAACCTAGTGAAGTATTTAGGTTGATACAGGGTCGGCGCGGGCGCACCGGAGATATGCAGCGTGGTTCCGATTTAAATACTAGAACAGATGCTATTGTTGACTTTGTCTGTTGGTAATTTGTATGTGGCATGATGTATGAAATACTTCCTGAATGTGTTTTATTTTCATAAAGGTATCGGTATTGTAACACAACGATTCCTAAGGGGATGTTAGTGGAATGGAATTGGTTTTGCAGAAACTAAGGATTCCGTAGGAAGGTCACCGAGCTTTCTTAGCTTGAGATTTATAGTGTCTAAGGCGCGCTTACTTATGTCAAATTGTAATACAAATTTGATATGCGGAAACGTTACTTTACGCTTAGCGTCATCTCTGAATATTAGCCTGACTTATTTTAAGTCTTTAATGAAATATTATTATTTATTATTATGGATGAATGTAACTTTTGCCATACAAGAGTCCTCTTAAATCTTATAATATTTGTCTACACTATAAAAGTTAAGTTTATCTTGTTATTTACATGCTACCTTTATGTGTATCAATATTTATCATCATCACCATCACCAACCCATTAATTGTCCCACTGCTGGGCACGGGTCTTCTCTTAGTATGAGAGGGATTAGGCCATACTCCACCTCGCTGGCCTAATGCGGGTTGGCAAACTTCACATGCCGTCGAGAATATCTCTCAGGCATGCAGATTTCCTCACGATGTTTTCCTTCACCGTTAAAGCGAGTTATAATTATGCACATGATTTCGAACAGTCAGAGGTGCGTGCCTTGGATTCGAACTCTAGACCTTTGACTTGACAGTCCACTGGTCACACCCCTAGGCTATCACTGCTTGAATCAATATTGATAGTTTACAAATCTAAATCTGTCTTTAATAAAATAGTACTATATGTATATGCATTTCAATGATTATTTTCTTTACATCTAAGTAAATACTCAGTACAGTAATTACCGATACTGTTTACCTTGCTTTAAACCAGTCCCTACATTAATGTTGATATTTTTAGTCCTCATTTGTAGGCTAAATACTGCGCTTAGTGAATAAATAATAATTATAAGCGGGGAGCAAGCATTCTGTCCGTATTAAACGATTAGTATTAACATTATCCGTGAACTGTAGGTACTGTAGAGACCACAAAGGTTGCTACCAAAATTTGATATATTACTTTAGCAAGCATTCATATAAATAATGACGTAGACTGTTCTAGAAGTAGTTGTGTCACGGACACCATGACATGTGATATTGATTTCAGTGCTCCCAATAAACAAAGTTAACGATAAATAATCTTTTAGTTATCACCCTATATACCCTAATCCCGGGTACTGTGGAGGACGAGAGGCTCCACAGTACCTATACCTACTTAGACACACGTAGAACAGTCACACCATATAGGTTCCTAATGTACCTAAAAAACGAATTAGGTAGTGCTGATAGTGGCGTTGTGTGTCGGGTATTTTTATTCCCTACAACATGGTTGAGTCAAACGGCGCCGATACACACGTCATGCTCGTGAACGGGTGCTGTCTGTCGGGACTGGTCAGCTCTTACTGCAATGGCTATGTTCTTTTGTTTGTTTTTTTGTCCATTTTTTTTTTTGTTTTTTTGTCCATTTTTACACATCATACTGCATTATACTCACACTATTCATCACAAAATTTTATTGTTACTCGCCTATATTTTTTTAAAAGAGTAGAGTAGAGTTTCTTGCCGGCTCTTCTCCATAAGTCCCACTTTTTGGAACCGTGCAACTAGTTTGACAATTCAAAAGTGCCTATTTATATGGTCTAATTGAAATAAAATATTTTGAATTTGAATTTGAATTTGAGGACTATACGATGCTGTGTAAAATGGCCCAAAACAAAAGAAAATAAGAAAGACTACGAAAGCTTCCCTTAAAAATAAAATAAACAAAGTTAATAAGGATGGTCTGCGTCTATCAGACATTCTTGTCTGATCTGCACATACACATAAAAGAGCCTCTTCAAGTGAAACTAGCCTCTACATGCGATAACTGCACGCAGTCAGTGGGATTAATGAAATTTCATGCATGAATGGGAATTTTTTTGGAAATATCTTATCTAAACTAATACAAATTATTACAATGTTTCAATTATTGATAATCTTTACTAATATTATAAAGAGAAAATATTTAATTGATAGTTTGTTTGTTTGTATTATATTGAATAAGCTCCGAAACTACTGGACCGATTTGAAACATCTTTCAGTGCTAGATAGCCCATTAATCAGGGCAGGCTATAGGCTATATACCATCACGCTACGACTAATAGGAGTGGAATAGCAATTAAAAAAGCCCACGCGGGCGAAGCCGCTGGCGAGAAGCTAGTGGTTTATACAGCTACTCTTCAACGAAAGGCGCTTATTAGCAGCCACAATACGTAGTAGGTACGATGTATTGTGATTTGGTCCTTTGAGTCGCAGAAAGGACTATAGATATAAAACATTGATAAGGTTTTAATATCGAAACATTATCGATTATGTCATATCCTTCTTCCTAATAGTAAGCTCATTGTCACGACATATCCTGGGGACAAGTCACGACTACACGACATAAAACAATCATGTCATCTGTCAACACAACTGATATTGGAAAGAAATCCTTTTGTTCGACGATGTATAGATCAATCAAACTATTAAATAATTAGTTTAATTTTTACTGCTGAGCTTTATCTATTGTCTGTACCTACAACTAGTATATAAGGCGGCAAACTACATAAACTTTATATTTTTTCTGAGCACGTGAATAATTTTTCACAAAATGAAATTGTTAAAAATCAAACCACAGATCTTCAATAAACATTGAAATAACCAAACCAAACCTTAAAAAAACATTATACTGTAGTCTGTATGTACAGTCAGCAACGAAAGTACGAACACTATGAAATCTTAAAAACGCTTTATCATCTTTAATATTCAGAATTCACTGACTCTTGAAAGCAGTACAAATTCTCATAATAGAGGACAATTATATGTTTTACCTTAGTCAAAATCTAATGAATAGTTTTGGTACTGTGATGTTTTTAAACTTTCGTTGTGTTCAACGACTTTCGTTGCTGACTGCACCTATAAAATAATGTAAATCCACACGCCATGCTTCCGCCAGCGATGCAATGCGCGTGGGCACGATGACGTCACCGACCGTGACGAAATGGAGAGAAAACTCGCATGTCTCATTAAAATACAAGAATGAATGAGAATGGAATGTGCGTATGTTGTATCTATAAGTGATATTGGGTGTTTATTAATATTTATTCGATCTGATTCTGTTTGGGCTGGCATAGTTACATTGAAATTGGTTTATTTACTGAAAAGTTTAAATTTTAGTAAGTATATTCCGTCGTTGATTAATAAGATAAAATGATATAATAATATTGTTAATGCAACAGTTACCATATTGTGGAAAAGGTTTTTGAATTATGATTGTGTTATTTATATGTTTTATCTTATGAGCAAGAGAGGTAGGCCACAGCCATTTATGGCTCAAATCTGGAGCAGCCCATCTGGGGATGTACCTCCACCTTACAGAAAACTACAGCCAAATAACTCACTTTACTATGTGTTGTGTTCCTGCAGTGAGTAAGGTCGCCAGAGCTCCTTCTAAGGATACTCTGCGCTGGCAGCAAGAGGAATATTACCTCAAACTGTCGGCGCAGTGAATCCTCCATAAACCTCTAAGAGGTTTTTATATATATATAGACTATGGTAACATAGGCTATGGTAACCGCTTACAATCAGGCGGGCTGTATGCTTGTTTGCCAACTTAGTGGTATAAAAAAAATGAAAAATGTTGCAAAGACGGGGGAAAAATTTATCAAGACCACGCAGGCAAGGCTGCTGGCGGGAAGCTATATAAAAATGGTTGATCGATTTTCTTCTCTATTTTCACTACCTGATAATTTACGTCCTGCAGACAGACAAACAGACTATACTAACACACTGTTGCATATATAATACAGTAGTGTCGATATTACACTATAGTAATTCCTCAGCCTACTTGTATTAATGCCCAATCAAATGTGCAAATAATCTAGACATTATATTACCTTGTTGATGAATTAACATAATCGCAATGGTTACACAAGTAGCTAAGTAGTAACTACCATTGCATAATATACCATTGCGCCTATAATGCCTGCAGGATAGGTAGGACAAACAGGCACATGGTAAGGTTATGTACAGTTCTCGTCAAACTTATTGTCCGGGTTGAAGTTGACACGAGCTAACTTTAACTCGGCCGTAAAAATCGGAGAAACATAATTATAGGATTGTAATAAATAAAAGCGAAAGCTCAAGTCGTAGGCTGTCGTCTATATCTATACTAATATTATAAAGAGGAAAGATTTGTTTGTTTGTTTGTTTGTTTGTAATGAATAGGCTCCGAAACTACTGGACCGATTTCAAAAATTCTTTCACCTTTGGAAAGCTACATTATCCCCGAGTAACATAGGGTATATATCATCACGCTACGACTAATAGGAGCGGAGTAGTAATGAAAAATGTAGCAAAAACGGGGAAAAAATTATAAGACCACGCGGGCGAAGCCGCTGGCGGGAAGCTAGTGTTGAATAATTTTGATCCAATGTTTTTGTTTCTCCGATTTTTACGGCCGGGTTAAAGTTAGCTCGTGCCAACTTCAACCCGGACAATAAGTTTGATGAGAACTGTACTTGGTTGCATTTGATGGTCTCCTTATTATTATAGCGCGGCATAGGTGGCCGGGCTGAAGATGGCGATTGGCCGTTTCAATGCGCAATGGCACGTTTAGGACGCACGCACGCAATTGTGTACTGCGCAACTAAACGGCTAACTTCACTCCGGCCAGGTTATGCCGCACGTTCTGTATTTTTTTGTTTGCTAGATAATCCTCAGTTGTATTAATTTATTTGTACCGAGATAGGCATAACAAGAACCTGATTAAAATAATATACATTGCCAATGAAAGCCTATAAGGGTATACAAGAATATATTCTGCAGTAAACAGACACAAGTTCCGATACAATATCAAAAACAAATAAACATCAAAACAAAACTCGTGGGAAAGTGTTGTACGATACAATCAATCAATTAAATATCGATTGAACTAGAATTCGTGATTTGTGTGCATATCGATATAAAAGCGTTAATTTACATGTCAACGGGTCGTATATAATTATCGATGATTATAAAGCCGCCTACACATACATTACAATGGCCGCGGGCGTGAAGCCTACGCGGACGGTGAATGGGCGACCGCCGGGCGATCAATGAAACGAGTGTGTTGTTGAACCGATTGTAGTTATCGGTATACGAATCGATTGTACATATCGATGTAAGAATCGATTTGTTAGTTGTGTGTGTAGCGGTGTGAGTGATATATGGTTTTATAGTGCAGGTTTTTGATGAATAGCGTTTAGTGGTATGTACCAATGCCATGTTTATTCTATTTTCATCGTTTTATTTTCAGATCTATTTTGACGCCATTCATGGGTTTTGTAGTTGATGTTGTTTTTGTTATCAAGGTCTTGTTATACTTAGGTACAGTCAGCAACGAAAGTAGCTGAACACTATGAAATCTTCAAAATGCTTTAACATCTTTAATATTCAGAATTCACTGACCCTTGAAGGCAGTACATTTCCTCATAATAGATGACAATTATATGTTTTACCTTAGTCAAAATCTAATGAATAGTTTTGGTACTGTGATGTTTTTAAACTTTCGCTGTGTTCAACGACTTTCGTTGCTGACTGTACGTGCGCAGCGAACTTGAATTTGTCTTTGTTCCATTCTAGGATTCTACCGATCGAATCATAATTACTTTATTAAGTTATAACAATTCCAACTGTAATATTAGGACATAGAGTTTGTGCCTTTAACTTTTCCAAAATCATCTTTCAGTACAGTAATCCTCTCATTATTTGTTATTTTTCTTTTAATTCATTATATTTATTATTTATCCACGAAATTGTGAGCGAGATAAGCAATATAAGTCTATATGAAAGTCTATTCGCTTGTAAAAAAAAATTTTAAAGTTATTGACCACTGAACATTTCATTCTGCATACGTTAAATTAATTAAAATACATCATTAGAATTTAACACCAGTTAATTTGAATAAATAACGTATCTCGATAACAATTTATCGATATTATCACATCACTATTAAGCGCAAACGCTGAATATCAACGGATTAACATAGCCTAGCGTTGTAATCCCAATTTTACGTTCAGTTTGTAGCGCGTCGAATTTTTTAGTCCCATTGTCAATAAAAAAAAATTACAATAAAAAAGTAATAAAGTTGTTATAGCTGGAAGATTTAATGACAACGTTATAATAATGTTTCTATGCTAAATGGGACAGCCAATACTATTCGAATATTTATTAAAGTAATTTACTAGTAACATTACAATACCAACACGCATAAATTCTCTAAGAGATAGGCAGAGGTGTAAGTACTAGGGAAATATATTCACACAGTTCCCCGGTATGTTAAGGCATAGATTAATTAATAACTAGGTTTAGGCCCCATGTATAAGTAATGTGGGGTGAGTCACAAATCCAAACTCCGAGCTGAGAATTTAACTCAAAATGACATTTTGCTCGACATGGTAATCAAACCGAAGATCTCTAACGTAACAGACATGATTAGGACCACAAGGCCAGGAAAATTCCCACAGATTTAGAAAAAATATCGCGAATACCACCGCGAGTACTTACACAATAAAAGTACGTACATTGCGATACATACGTGCGGTAACAGCAAATTGCAATCAATGTAATGTTAATTATAACTCATAAACCACAGCACTAATTGAGTTATATTATTACTGTTATAACTGGTTATAACAAAATACATTTTTTTTTTAATTTTTTTAACCGACCTCAATTAGGACAAGGTTTTAAAATTAACTGTTTTTTGTTTTTGTATCATATTTACATAATATTTTTGAATTTCATAATAATCTATACTAAAATTATTAAGCTGAAGAGTCATCAAGAGACATATCGTCACGCTACGACCAAAAGGAGCATAGTATCAATTAAAAATGTTGCGAATACGGGGAAAAAATTCAACTTCTACGGGAGCGAAATCACGGGCAAAGGCTAGTTAGACATAAAAACAGCCTTTAGAACATAAGAAATAACTAGTTATAAAATAATATATAATAGCACTACAAATACAACGTCAGTTTCTGTTTAAACTAAAGCCGAAACACGTCAACTTCATTTTGATTAGATAGGCATGAAAAAGATCAAAATAAAATAAATGGTTAATACTTACGCGGTGATGAGCTCCGAAAGTTAGTAACCCCCCCGGTGCACCGCGGGCAGGGGGCGCTGGCGCGCGCGCGGATGGGCCCAAAGTATCTAAGGGCGAGTGAATGACTTCCCTGTTCAGTTTTGCGCCGATTTTCATAATAAAAATGGGTGTCCTACTTGAATAAATACCATTTTTTTGAGAAAAAAGTAAACATAGAAATAAAACTATTTTTTACGGTTTTTATCGCGTTATATTGATATTATTTTAATCTCGACGTTTCATTTCAATGTATATAGTATTTACGTAAGTGTCAGAAATCAGTATAACATAGGTTAAAAACCATTGCAGTCGATTCTGTTACTGATTGTGAATAAACTACTTTCAGTTTTCGTGTATACAAACAAAAACTAACGTTGTATAAATCGGCTATTAAGTAGATAAAACGTACAAATTAATAAAATTAAACTTTAAGTTAACCCGGAACATAGCGATGAACAAATTAGGATATTCTAGGTCACCGATATTCTCCGAATCCAAGACCAAAAGATTATAATACATATAAATCTCTTTATAAAAGGCGATGACTGACTTAGTGTCTCATTTATCAGTGTTTAAATTAATTACTTGTATCATGTCTAGACGCATTTGTTTTATCTTTAAACTAGCCTTTGCTCGCGACATAGACTCATATTATTCACAACTAAAAAAAATATTACTGTCTCACTATCTTTTTTTTAAGAGTGACTATAGAGTTTCTTGCCGGCTCTTCTCCATAAGTCCTACTTTTTTGGAATCGAGCAACTAGTTTGACTGTGCAAAAGTGCCTAATATGGTCTATTTGAAATAAAATATTTTGAATTTGAATTTGACATCGTTCTATTTTCCCCGTTTTTGCCACATTTTTAATTGATACTCCGCTCCTATTGGTCGTAGCGTGATGATATATAGCCATATAGCCTTCCTCGATAAACGGGCTATCTAATACTGAAAGAAATTTTCAAATTGGACTAGTAGTTCCTGAGATTAGCGCGTTCGACCGAACAAACAAACTCTTCAGCTTTTAAGTACAGATATCTGTGTTACCTTGAAACCTAGCCTTCTCCCAACTATCTTGAAGTCAGGTTCCAGTCTAGCAAGATGCGGCAGAATATCGGTATTTTACACGAAGCGACTGTCATCAGGAGTCCCTAACTCAATTCCTAGGCAATACCGATATTTGAAGGAAAGACTTTTTTGACTAGGTACAACTAACTATATGGCTTTACAGTTTACGTACTTTCCAAGGTACTGAGGATGGAGGTGTTAAAAACGATCACCCATCCTCAAACTGACTACGGCAAGCGCAGATAAACCTAAATCTAACGTAAAACAGTTTATATTTCGGTGCAGCTGATGCCGCTATCTAATTTGCGGCACACCACTACGCTATTTGGCCAGCTTGCTCCAAGCAATCAGTTAGTCTATAAAATTAGCCATAGATGTCGGACAGCCCTAGTTTACAGCTTAGAACTAAATGGTGGACTGAGTAAGTAGATACTTTAGCCTGATCAGGGGGGCTAGACAAGTTGCATTTTGACATTCGAATCGACAAACAAAATGTATGTAAATGACATTAGTGACAGCCCGATTTGTCGAAAGCTTGTGTCATTTCCATACATTTTGTTTGTCGATTCTAATGTCAAAATACTACTTGTCAAGCCCCCCATGAGTTTAATGATTAATAGATGCTAGTTATTAAGAAAAATATTTGTAACTAGCTTTCCGCCAGCAGAAATATATAAAAATCCGATTGAGAACCTCCTCCGGATTTTTGTTTGTCGTTGTGAAATACTAAATTACGATAATGTGTCCATTAAAGTTGCTCTTCATAGCTCAAACAAAGAAACACAGATGTTTTTTATCAGAAAATGTATTTATAACTAGTTTGGAATTCAAATTTTATGCAAAAATACTTCCATGTTTGGTTTAGTCTACATTCGATTGACTATAATATGGAGAATGTATTGAGTAACTAATTTAAATAAATTGTGGGACATTTGTTACAATAATTATATGTATTTTTTGAGGCTGCTTATTTGTTCACAAGCGGTAGCGGGACTGTTTATTATAGAGTTACTTTACGAGCTTTTACATAATTATAGTGTTAATAATAATAATAATAATAATAATTCTTTATTATCAGGCTACTTTGGCCCATAGATACATACCTTACAGACTAACATATATATTATAATATTACAGAATGTGTTAGTATAATAAAAACTTAGCCTATGTTAGTAACACTTCACTTAGGTAGCACTAGTCACTAGTCAGTGTGCGTTCTGGTGGCACTTGTCCGCGGAAGCGACGGAACACCACGTCCTGCGGCCAAAAGTCCTCTTCCATGACGAGGTGCAGATAACACGTAGGTACCCGCACCACGAACGCCTTGAAGTTGACGTTGCGGCGCGATTCCAGTAGCTGCACTCTCGGCGTGTATTTGAGCCTTTGGCGTACATACTCCGCGATGTCCTCCGCCTTAGTGGTGTAGTGTAGGCGGGAAATGTACACCGGAGTGTTCGGCTTAGCGGCACGTATAGCTAAGCTGGGCTCAGCAGGAGCCGTGCCGCAGCGGTTCTTGTTGATACGTTGACGGCGCTTCCTCCTTTGCACCATCACGAAACCATCATCATCAGCCCGCTTTGCTGCCTTCGCAGACACGGGTTTCGTGGAGGGAGCATCAACATTACTCCCGGCGACCCTAGCAGGATCTCTTCCTTTAGCTGACTCTTTTGATACAGCCAGCTGATCGGGGGGTCTTGTAATTCGAGCGGCGGCGCAGGGAGGAGCCGCAGAGGCGGGAGCGGGGACGCGGGGCGCACTCGGTGCGCTTTCTGCACGCTCAGCGTTCGACAGTGGAGGCGACGACATAACTGCTGACGCGAAACTTGCCACCGATATATCGAGGCCAGCTCCACGACGCGTGTTTACGTTCGATGCACTGGATGGTGACCCAGTTACTGCCACCGTCTTACGCAACTCTGTAAGTTCGTTGCGCAAATCAGCGACAGTGTTTTGGGATGCATCTAACCTCTTCTGAACGTCCACTAGGCTGGCCTTAAGAAGAACGATGTCTTTCAGCAGGCTTGTTACGTCGACGTGGTCGAAGGTGACGGGAGGAAGCTTGTATAAGTCCTTCGCCACAAACGTCGGCACGTCGTCAGGGTCGGTCTCTTTCAGCAGCGTTATGATGTCCTGTACGCTTTTCTTTGTCCCGTCACGCCGGCGGGACACCATCTTATCTGTCTTGTTCAATACCTTGTACAAGAGCAGCTTGGAGGCAGCGATGTCGTCTTCACTAAAATTCGTGGAGCAGATCTGGATTGCAGACACCTCGTCCATAACATCCAGCTTCTGCTGCAGGAACGCTAGCAGCTCGTTCGCCACAAGTTGTTGACTCATGGCGTTTAATTACGAGCAACGGCTTGCGCCGCGCTACACGACTTAAAAAATTATAAGTGTCAGCAACACGTCCGCATCAAAACGCGGCTAATGAATACATCTAAACATAAAGATAATGTTATTCCATAAAGCATACTAACGAAACAATTTTTTACAATACTTTTATCAAACAGACCCAGTGACAATACAAAATCTATACTAATATTATAAAAAGGAAAGATTTGTATTTTTGTATGTAACGAATAAACTCAAAAAGTACTGGACCAATTTGAAAAATTCTTTCCATGTTAGATAGCCCATTTATCGGGGAAGGCTATAGGCTATATATCATCACGCTACGACTAATAGGAGCGGAGTAGTAATGAAAAATGTTGCAAAAACGGGGGAAAAAATTATAAGACCACGCGGGCGAAGCCGCTGGTGGGAAGCTAGTATAAAATAATTTTAACATTTTGTATTAAACTAAAGCACGCACAATCAATTTTCTATCTTCGAGAGAATCTTTACATACTATAAATTGAAGTGTCATTCTGCTCTCAGTTCGCTTAGATCTTGTAAATTACTAAACAGATTTTAATGCTGTTTTCAGCAATACATAGAGTGATTCAAGAGGAAGCTTTATAATTGTAGAATACATGATACATATTATATAGTACAGAAAAGCCGAGAAATCCATGCGAAGCCGAGGCGGGTCGTTACTTACGAAAAGAAAATCGCTACCTCCTATGACTAAGCCCCATGCTACACACCGTTGCCTTCAAGTAGAAACACGACCGTTCTGTCATTGTAGTCGGCGCCTACGCACGCGTGGGCGGCTGACTGAGACACCACCTTTACTTTCCAATTTTAGATGGTGTATCATGTATAATGACTTACTCGCTTTGTAACTATGAATAATGAGATTAGTGGCTTCTATCATTTTGCAACAACACTACTCGGCCCGGGAGTCAAACCCAGGACCTCTAGCGTAGCAGGCGCGCTTGGGCCCACTAGAACAATGACAGTCTAGGAAGTCAGAAAAAAAAATGAGGAAGGGTTACGTTTTTTGTAAAAAATGAGTCGTCCTTTTGCAAGTGTGGTAAAACCACGGCAACAGTATAGTTATGTAATTTAAGTACAAATATTTATTACTCTTACAGGCTCCTAAATTCAGCCTACTTAGAGATGTAAACAGACTAGTTATTCATTTCCAAATCCCAACATTTTTTCAAAAAGAAATGTGAAGTTTTCATCCCAAACTATTTGAATCAAACTTTTATTTTGTACATAAAAATAACAATAAAACTAAATGTCGCCATCGCGTTTCTAAACGGGGCCACTCGATACCACTGGGTTGTAAAATTCTGAACGAACACTTTTTGTATCGGTTTAGAAAAATATTTTCGTTCGCTCAGGTGATGAAACTAAACATTATCTACATTTTTATCTAAGTTTCGGATTAACATAATATATTTATCCTACGATATTTTGTTTGGTTATAATTATTTTTCTACACTAATAAATAAAAAGGAAAGATTTGACTGTTTGTTTGTTTCAATTGAATATGCTCCGAAACTACTGAACCGATTTGCAAAATTCGTTCACTATTAGAAAGCTACATCTTTACCGAGTATCGTATGCTATAATTTATAAGAAATACTCAGATCCCGCAGGTGAAGTCGCTGGCCGAAAGCATATTAATTGTAATTTTGGTTAAATGCATACCAGAAATCATTATCTTTGCTGTAAAAAAGAAAAAAAGCTGAAAAAATGCGATCCCAGTATATAACGACATTCCTTATAAGGTTTGTAAGGAGTTTACAATGTGACAGTTCGATTGATATGCAGACACACAAAACCTTGAAGTATGAATAAGTCAAGCTAAAGAGTGCGTCTACTATGTAGAATTGTACCAACGCAGTTAACAGCGTTTTTACTATACTTTGTATTATTATATAATATGTGATTGTTTTGTATGTTGCCGAACGTGTGAATAGTCTTGGGAGTCGAACGCCACTATCAACAGCCGCTGCCAACAATTAAGCCATTTTACATGCTAAATTAACTCGGATCTGGTTCTGTTCACGTCAAAATCGCTGCGTACATTTCGATCAAATTTGGTAATGAAATAGATTGTATTTTGAGAAAGTCCATTTAAGTAAAGTATGATTTTTTTTTGTGATTCTATGCTAGCAAATAAATAATTTGATTAAGTAGTCTTTATTGATATAAAGCTTAAAGGAGGAGGTATAAACTAGCGCTCTATAGCTGTTCTTCATACGCTAAGCACCTATTAATAGTTGATAGATGCTTGTGCATCGCCTTGTATTGAAGATAAATGAGCAAGCACATACAATCGCTTGTAATAATAAACTACTTGCAACGATTAGTGCGCGATATAAATAATGCATACTTACTGTGGAGAAGCAGAGAAAAACAGTGTTAGGTTCGATGTTCTGAACTCCCATTATGAGAATGGTATAAAGAAATATGACTGGAAGGAGTGGAAGCATGTACTTGATAAAAATAACATACCATCACGCCTGTATACCCAAAGGGTTAGGCAGATATGCACTATGTACCAACAATTTGACGGTGTTAAATAGATGCAACAAATTGAAACTCAATAAATGCAATGCGAAATTATTTTATTTATTATAGTCATAAAATGCCTCATTAGCCTAGCGCTTGAAGTCCTGGGTTCGATTTCTGAGTCCAGGAGTGTTTACTGGGTTTTTCTATAAAGCAGCTCGTAGTTTAAATTTGGGCTCAGCCCGCCCCTTAATATATGGAACCTAAACATATCGGCGAACTGGGTGTATATCTTCTGCCAACTATTCAGGGAATACCGGCGTGATGGTAGGGCACAGCAATTTATCGCTCAAATCTGGAGCAGCCCGTCTGGGGAAGAAACTCCACCTTACAGAAAACTACAGCAAAATAACACAATTTATTGTATGTTGTGTGCCTGCAGTGAGTAAGGTTGGCAGCAAGAGGAACATTCCCTCAAACTGTCGACGCAGTGCATCTTCCTTAAACCTCTAAAAGGTTTTTGCAGGGTCGGCAACGCGTGAGTGACGCCTTGGTGTTGTAAACGTCCATAGGCTGCGGTAACCGTCTGCCATCAAACGGGCCGCATGCTTGTTTGCGGCCCTTGTTGTATATAAAAAAAAGAATAAGAGGCGCAGTTAAATCTAAGCCAAAAAATACAGCCTAATCTGCCTTCGGTTGCCATGGTAACTAATAACAACAGGTAGTACGATATTTCTCCCAGCCTTCAGAGAAGCCAAAAAGTCGGACAATGTAGCCAGTAATGTCACTCGGGCAAGATTCCCACGTCGCTTAGGTCATTGACGTCGATTCGTTTATCGATTGGCTCGCGATAGTTTTTGCAATCGATTCCAGCGATTCTTCGGCCTACCTCGACTAACGAGAGATTGTTTCGATACCTATGTATATTTGTTCTGTTTCATGATTTCTTTGAAATTATTTAAATCCTAGTGAGGGTTGGCAGACTTCACACGCCGCGCCGTGGAGAAAATCTCTCAGGCATGTTTACTCACGAAATTTTCGTTTTAACGAGTGATAATTAAGTATATGCACATCATTACAAGAAGTCAGAGCCAAACTAGATTCAAACTCGAGCTCTTTGACTTGATAGTCCAGCCAGGCTAACATGCGCGCCACGACAAAATTTTGTCTACTCTTTTGTCTCGCTCTTTCTTGTGCGAAAACGAAACAAAAGCACGACATAAGCGTACACAAAATGTTCTCGCGGCGTGCATGTTAGCCCGGCAGGGGGGCTAGACAAGTTGCATTTTGACATTCGAATCGACAAACAAAATGTATGGAAATGACACAAGCTTTCGTCAACTCGGGCTGTCACTAATGTCATTTACATACATTTTGTTTCTATTCGTTTGTCGATTCGAATGTCAAATTGCAACTTGTCTAGGCCCCCAGTTTACCAATGGACTAGACACCCAAGTAATCACTGCTTAAACTAAAATTAAGTTTGGTAATTAAGTTTTAATGGTAAGTAGCCTCGCCTCTTAGATGCCGATTTGAATGGCATTGGGGCATTGTATTCCCCACACTGGGCAAATATTACATGACCTACAGTTAGCAGTTCCGAGTTTATTTATTTGTCTGTGCCAGATTACCACATGACTTTAAATCCAACTTCTTATCTGTTTATGTGAAAAATTAAAAAGAAAATGATAAAGGTAACAAATAGCAAAAAGTTTTGAATATAATATTTTGTTCTCATTGTTTGACGTTTCAGCGTCTGGATCGAACACGCACAAATTAAACTCCCTGCGGCGTAAAGAGGTTGCGACGAATCGCGATGCTGTGACTCATGCCGCTCTTGTTTTTTTTATAGACATCAAATAGGAGGTCTTGTATGTCATTTATTTGTTGTATAAATCATTGAGTTAGACCAAGACTATGTTACAGATAATTAACTCTCAAAAAGTCTATTACTATTTAGAGTGGATAAAACTAGATTTATTGAAAAATAAAACTAGATTCGACGAAATTAGAGAGAACCATCATCATTAAGTGATTGACATTCTCACTGCTGGGAAAAGTCCTATATTATGCTTCACTAGCTTAGTATGGGTAGTATTTTTTATCTATAACGATTTCCCCCTCCGTGACTTGGCAATCGAATCCATGACCTCACACTCAGTAGATGTGCCTTGCAACCAGCCTGCCAAATATAAAAATACCACTCAAATAAAGATAATAATTTATGATATTTGTGCATACGACCCCTATTAAGCAGCTGATAATTAATTATTTGATTGTTGAACTTAAAAATCAATAACGGATGTGTTGAGATAGATACTCAACAGTCTAGGGCGTTACCTCTTATTAGTAATGACGTGGTTTCCCACGTGGCGTTGTAATAAAACAATACTTAATATTTATGTGTGGGCTGAAAGTGATGTTCTGCCATCTTATTGTTTAGTGATGGGAAACGTTGTGGGTTTTATAATTGTTTGAATAAATAAACTTTATTCGAAATCGCTGAACAAGTAACAATTATGATTGTAGAATTTATGATGATCTGAACAGAAGGTTATTGTAGGTATATACTAGTTCTATGTGGCGTCTATGTAAAATTGTGTAATATAGGATACAATAAAATAATATAATTTGTGTTTTGGCGCTAATGTATAACATAAATGTGGAAACTGTTTTGGATTATGTATGGTTTACTTGTATGTTTTTTTTTGTATTGTATCTGTTTGTTTCCCAAAATAAAGTAAAATAAAAAAATATCAACGAGCGACGATCTTATTAAGTATACTTAATAAGCATGCATTCATACGATTTTAGTAAAACCTTAATACTTAGTTTCATTATTTCAAACTTTGTAGTTTGAATTTCATATCGCTGTTTTTATTTATTGTTTGGTACCTTCCATAAAATATGAAAGAGTAATAAAATAAATTGATAAAAGTATTCAAATGTAAACAGCAACCAATGCATTTTGATTGACATAACCAAATGTAAATACCAAATACCACTGACTATTTACATTTAAAATTTTGAAGCTATTTCCAAATTAAACGTGACCGATGATTACTTTATACATTCAAGCGCAAACGGTTTTTATTTGATTACGAAACAATTGTATTTTGGAATAAAATTATTCGAATAAACTCGTTCGCATCACTAAACTTCGTATTGATTTCGTAACTTTATCTTATTTTCCTATGGGAAAGTAGTGAAATTTAAATTTTAACGATAGCTAAGCAATTTTAATATAATGTTGGGTCGTGTGGGTACCTTCTTGTTTAACCAATGAGTTTCCATTCGATAGTGATGTATCGATTTAATGTTGAATTAAGTAGCCGATTTAATTAATGATCTTACAATGCATGAGAAAAACGATTTCCGATGCACGACGTATAAAATATGATGATCATTTTAATATGTAATTAAAATAAAATAATTAAATAGCTGATATATTTTTGGTAGACTTTAAACAATATATTAGTTTTAATATACTTACGGAATAGTATTCATGTGCTCAGGAATGTTAGATTATGTTATAGTATTTTTATTTAGCCGACTAACTTTTCACGTGTCTTCGCCTGCATGAAAAGTAGGTAAGACTATAAAGATATCTCTAGGAAAACAGTTTCCTGTAATTTGGCCTATTGCTATTAGTTGAGCTCAAATCCAAACTCCTGTTGGTCATAGATATTTTAATAGTGAATAAAACGAACAAGGGCCTCACCTTTTGAACCACTGGAGAGCTAGTAAGAGTCTAGCGGCTTGATATCACATCGATGACTGATGTCAACCACTCTTTTTTAATTAGAACTGCTTCTGGTATTTTCAAAAAAAACCCTACAATACTTGGCTTGACCCGGTGATCGAATCCAGGAATCTAGCGTAGCAGCTTGGGACCACTAAACCAACGAGGCAGTCACAGCACCATCTAGTTCCTTAAAAGAAACACCCAGACAAACACAAACACTTATTTCATCACATATATACATATTTATGTCCTGCGGGAATCGAACCCACGATCTTGAGATCAGCAGTATGGACGTCGTATACGTGGACGTAAATGTGGTATGTTATTTCGTAATGAACTTTAACCGTGAGAGTAAGCATTTAGGTAATCGATTCACTTAACACTTCAACCGAAATAATTACCGATTCACCTTAATTATACAATTTAATATTGATAAACAATTCATTAGGGGCAGTATCGATAATCTCAAGGGGAAATCGCTTAATTAATGTCAATTAGATGGGACCTGAGATAATGTCTTAATAGCACCCAAATGCAAATCAGACTGCGTATTAAGGGTTTGGGTACAACTTAAAGGCAGGAATTAGGTTACTGGGCAGTAACCTATTTGTTACCTAGACTTTAGGATGAATTTCGTCAAATCCCAATTATGTTAGAGGCTGAACAAAGTAATAAATGGTATCCATGGTAGAAACATCTCATAATTGTAAGAACTGTAACATAAAATCCTAAACATATCATATACAGTTCAAGTATCAAGCTGTTCGTTCATAAACAAAATTGTTTCTTTGCTTGTCCCGCCTGCAATACATTTTCCAACATCACAGAGCTTGTTTTTAGATTTTTAGTTAGTAGTTTTTACGCAGTCGGGTTTTTTGTTTCTTTTAATAATTGATTTTTTTTATATTATGTAGTGATAATATAAATCATAACAACCCGCATTAGGCCAGCGTTGTGGACTATGGCCTAACCCCTGAGAGGAGACCCGAGCCCAGCAGTGGGATAGTGTATGGGTTGATGATGATGATGATCATCCTAAAACATACCGGCAAACTGTGGGTGTACATTAGTACACCTCAGCCTAACCCTTCGGGGAATATGGCCGTGTAGTACTTAAGTAAGTTTGCCTTATAGCGAGCGAAACGACCTTGCCTGACAAATTAGAAAAACTGTGGTGACATCAAGAGGGTTAAGTTCGCTTTGTGTTAATCTTAGTCTTCTTCTGCAATCACGTTCGTAAGAGGCAAAAAATAATCATTTTAATCATTCATTACCACCTAACTAAAATAGTGTCATTAATCCCTTGCAGAGTTATTTGTTCATTTTCAATATACGTACTTTCGAGTCGCAAATTGGTCCTTTTGCCGACACAAACGAATTGATGGTCCTTGTAAGTTTAAAAATAAAAGACTGTCCGGCAATAAATAAGTATCATCATATAAGGGTTCCGGAAGCGAGCGATGCGACACAGGACGATAAGTATGGCCTGTGGTCATCACTAACAGTCACAGTGAGTGGACAGGGCTGCATCTGTCTTATTGTACGGTTGAGATATGGTTTATCTACCTTTACATACATGCACGGGAATTTCTCAGAAGGGAACAAGTTTATATTAGAAACATTTATAACAAATAATTGTCCGACCATTAAAAAGACTCCATAAACTCCTTGCTTGAAGTTTGGTCCTTTTGTACATTCACTTTGAGTAGATTGCGGACATGCCTTGGACACTAAAGACACTTTCCGAACTCGATGCTTGTCTCAAGTAAAGCAAGATGACATTTTACTTCAGTAAATATAACCGTAAACAGGCTGTGTTTGTACTTTTTGCCTATACCATGTTAGGTTATTAAGTTCATTTGTTAGCTGACTATTGTTTCAGAGGCAATGGATGTGACTACAAAGAAGTGCAGGCAGTGGTGGGGGTACTTAAAGATAGGGAGGGGTAGAATGTGGCATTCTATACGCAATACTACACCTTTTTTTATTATTAGGGAAACAAACAATTGTACCATTTGTTTTACATCTAAATACACAAATAGTGGCATAGGTTAATGTACAATTCACAACGTTTCCACAGATTACTAATAAACATGCAGTGAAGGTGAAATATTGACTTAAGTAGGTTTTTTTATCTTAGGTCTGTGTTGCAGGCCCTAGGTATGTATATGGTATGTCAAATAAACCGCCAAATTGTAAGTGCCTTCATCTATCAGGTATATGCGAAAAAGCAATAACTTTACCACAGCAGCAAGTTAGCTGTCAACGTGAGAACACTCTCATATGTCAGAGAGATAGGAACTCGATAGAAAAATAAACAATATTCAAATATGATCCGTTGATTGACATGTCACAGTGAACGGTGAAACATTTTGTGTCGAATGCAAAATAAAACGCAAAATTGTTCATGAGTTTCGTTTCGACACATTCGGAATTAATATTGGATTTCGAATTGTATTTTTTTTCGGTTGAGTGATGGCAAAAGCAGCATGTTTATAGACTTGAGGTTTAATTATACATTTTTACTTTGTGATGATCTGCGGTGTATCCATGATCTACCAAGATCTATCTTGGAAATATACTCAATGAAAATATGTCGTGATGGCCGTAGCGTTTGTTACTAATCCCATTGGTCGGATAGGGGTGGAGATGAGGTCGGCAACGGGTACCCGAAGCCAGAAGACCTTAGGTTCCTTTCTCTAAGCCGCCTTCATGAATCACTCTCAAAGAGTAAGGAATATACGGTAATGGGGCAACACAAAAGTTCCCATTGGGTCGAAATGTTGCTAGCTATAAAAAAAGCTATCCTGGACAATTATGTAGAGTACCGTTTACTTACATTTCACGATTCTAAAACAAAAATTACTAAGTTTTTACACAGAAATATGAGAGTACTAAAATAGTGACTTACATGTATCTCGCAGCAGTAATACCAGCAGACGTGCGCGCTTGACGGTTATCCCGCGGCTTCCATCACACGGTGTAGCGGATAGAGCTAAGGATGCCTCTTGGAACATAACCGTTAGAACCGAAATAACATATTATATGTTTAGAATACAGACTGGACACAGTTAGTACAAAACCGAGGTGGATGGAGGAATCAGGAGGAGGCCTTTGCCCAGCAGTGGGACACACCGGGTTAATCGTAATCGTAATGTTTAGATTTAACTAATTCAATTATTCACTAGCTTTGCCTGCAGCTTCATTAGCGTCAAGTTCGAATTCTCATAGCACTAAACAGGTTCAAATTTTTCTCTTCTATTTTTATATTTCACTTTTTTTTTTGATATATCACCACCCTATTTTCGAGTTTTGCGCTTAGTAACACATTAAGCTATTAGTTTTTATTTATATAAATAAAGAACAATACACACTATGTAATTTAAGTATGTATCTTTAGTAAACTTAAAAAAAATACATATTTAAACAAAGCCCTAAAAGATTCCAAAAACTCCTTGCCTTGGTCCTTTTGTACATAAACATATAGATGATTGTTTTAATGTAATTCCGAGCAATTTAGTACATAGTATTCCATGTCAGATGTCAAATTCAATTTTAAGTTATTCTCATACCGGTCTCTTTTCAAAATTATCGTAGGGTTCATTATGGGTTGGTAGACTTTAGAGACGTGCTGAGAAAATCTCTTTCACTAGCTAATTTCAAATCTGATATCGTTTTATAATAAAAATAATACATAACATTTGATGATTCATCGTCAATGTTAACGTCATAACTTTTCATACGCAATCGAACTTGCAAAAGAAGTCGATTGCTCAAATAGATATACTACGTGAAAGTGACGTCACTTATTTGAAACCAGTGCAAGCCCTGCAAGAGTATGAAAAATAAAACTGAAAAATAACTGCATGCAGTAATATCCGCCGCTTTGAAATCTGTAACGAGAGGACCGGCGGACGTCCAGCTGGGATTTAGCCGACAAGCGTTTAATTTGATAACGTTTCATACAAACGTTTTAGCGGTATGAGAAATTGATGGGTTACTAACTATATTGAAACTGAGAGCTGGGTTTTGCGGCTCTAATTTGCGTCTACATATTTTTACACATTAGAAAGGACTTACATGATTTTGATCAAAAGATAATGATGCGAGATAGTAATACCCGCCTCAGAAGACATCCAGCTTCTCCAACAATAATCACAACATTTTTTTTTCACAAACTGAGTAGTGAAGAATGAAATAAACTACCTGAAGAAGTAGTTTCAGCGCCTAACATCAATATTTTTAAGAATACACTCGACAAACACATTCAATATAAGAACACAAAGACCAATTTTATTAATGTTGTACAACTGGATATAGTAACACTATTTTTAGGTAGTTAAAAAATATACTACATCTTCATAATAACTAGCGTCTTCTGTTCCGCACATGGCGTACTATTCTACCTCTAATAATCTAACTAATAGTGAAAACCATACCAAAATCCGTTGCGTGGTATTTGTGAAGAGAACCATGACTACGATGCTCAAATCACGAGCTTGCGGATATCAATTTATCTATTTTTTATAACCATAAACAATTTTAATAATCTCATGTTCGGTCACACAGAATTCAATACCATCACAAAACTAGTACATTACATAAAACTCTTTTGAAAATTGTAGTTTTGATATTCCAAAAGCTGTTTTGATGTATAGCAATATATTGGACGGGCAAAGCTTCGAATAGAACGAGTTTCCAGCGCCTGTGAAACTACTTATAGCTACATTACACACGCGAGTTATTCGGACGAAGTTTCTGTGAGGCGTTACTTACGTTTCAGAAGTTCGGCACGGCAATTAATAAACATGTCGGAAAATACACGTTCACGAATATCTTATATGATTAGAACGAGTTATTCTCATAAAAGGTAAAACAAAACTAGGGTATTTTGCATTGTTATTGCTAGTTATAATATAAAGGGAATTACCAAAATAAAGCGAAATACTTAGCATAATGTTATAAAATCGATTAGGCTACTGAGATACACAGGCCGAACATTTTTATTTGAAAAATAAAGATATCAGATGAGTGTAAGGTTTGTTTTGCCAAATGAAATCACTGTTTGCAATAAAACACAATTATTATAAGAAATGTAAATAATATTTATTAAATTGAAATGAATGAGTTAAATGATTTCTAAAAGATAAAATATAAAAAGCTCTTTAAAATATAAAATCTTATTATAGTCCAATATCCTAGTCTAATCGATATTATATCAGAAAAATTATAATTTCAATGTAGGTATTGTAAGGTAAGGTTTACATTTTATAAGGTACATCCAAAATGTTATATTTTTGTTTCTTTTTGAGACGCAATCAACTAAATAATATCGTTTGATTTTTTTAAATAATTTGTTATATTTATAATCATAGATATAATTATTTTCAAAGATAATGATCGTATTCTTAAAATAAAATGGTATTTATTTGCAATATGATAGCTATATTCTAAGAAAACTTAATAAGTTTTCTTTTTGGTCTCATTAAAGCGAAAAGAAATGTTAAAACACGATACCAACCCATAATACATTGAAGTGTAGTCATTAAATGTACTAAGGATTTACTACTTTTCAAATTACTATTTTTCCAGTTTTTATAACTGAATATTTATCCTTTCGCTTTAATAAAAACAATTTACCACAATAAAAAATATTACAATTAATTCTGGCACTTCCCGACCGATTGGCAGTAGTGTTTCACATGGTGTTTTTCTTTACAAGGTAATGTGTCCAGTGCATATACTGGGCAATATGACAGTTAAAAACTGACGATGACAGTAGCAATGTGTAATACTTTGGTGTTGCTAGGGTCTACAGGCTACGGTTGCCGTTTTGCCACCTGGCGAGCTATAATATGGTTTGTAATCGTCATCAAAATATGATATTATTATTCCATATTAGTTTATCTTACAATCTAAAGAACACGCGGGCAAAAGGACCAAATTTGTCATATTAGCATCTTGACAGGTCAGGCAGGCTGTTTTCCTTGCAGTAGGAGAAAGAAGTTGGCCAAGCCTTGAAGCCGACACGGTCGTAGATGCGCTTGGCACACCTCACGTCGTCTGCCAAATCTTCATTCAGGAGATCTGGAAAATGAATAAAACACTTGTTTCGATTTTGCTATAATTGGGCAACCAAACTTTCTTTCTGTCCAAAAAAAAGTTTTTCAGAATTTTTTTCAGACTTACTATACAGATAGTTACTACTATTACTTAACTGATCTGACTTCGGTGGAACTTTGCAACCTCAAATTGTTAACTAACTAGCTGTTGTGCTATAATAAAAACTATCAGTACTTATGACATGTATTTTTCGGTTCAAATACCTTTTAACATTAACTTATTTTACTGTTATGCTTAGTTTAAAGTTTTACACAAATATTGTTTTAAACAAATCAAATCATATCACTATAACCTATCTGCTTAATATTTAGATGGAATGAACCTAATTTGCAAAACTCGGATTGAATAAAAACTTCTTTATTTGAAATAAAACGGACACCGAGCAGTAACAAGTTGTGAAGTTTGGCTTTTCAAAGAATGTTCTTTATCATTATAGAAATAATGATAAAGAATATTCTTTGAAAACTTGACAAATAAGCAAGAATAAAATTATTGAAAAGGACCTCGAAAATATTGTAATAATCAATTGAATTGAAATGTTTTACTTTTAATGCGGTTAGGTTATGGAGGTACGAGTGTTTCAGAGTATGTAATTTATGGAACTCGATTGTCATTGTCAAATCTATGTCTGTTTTCATGGGTAGTCAGAGGCCAGACAACTAGTCCAACTTGCAATAGTGAATAAACTTATACATTACATACACAGTCGTCGTAAAATATACAATCACGCTCATATCCCCGAGAGTATATAATATCTTCTTCATCTTCCTTCTTAAGATAAAGTCCTATCCAAAAAAGCTAGCGCCCTCGAGAACCTACCGTTCTTAGGCTACAGCCTATACGGCCAATTGACAAATGTACCAATGCCACATTTTACCTGTACATTTTATTTAGATTTACATATTTTACGAATCCTAACTCCGAACTGACTACAGAGAATTCCATTGCAAAAATCCAATATCACTTTTCTGGCCTTGAGAATCAAACTTACAATCCCTCGTTAAGGGCTTTACTTGTGATCGCAAGGACCAATGAGGACCAGGGAGTTTTGTATACAAACTATGTCAATAAATTACTACAGTCAGAAATATCTCTGACCTGAAATCGAAATCAACGTTCAGTGCACCGCGAACTACCGCTAATTAACATTAACTAGTAATTAAACTGCGCTCTAATTACCTTCACACTTGATGTTGCAATGACCGCCTTTCCGGCCTTTCTTGCACCAATCCTTGTTGTTTATCTGCAAATTAATAGTCACGATTAGAGATTTCTTAGTAATTTTGTGGGTGTTAGTGGTTTTATGGGTGTTGGGGTAAAAATAAGCTACCTTCTCTTTCCCCGGGGTCCCAAGAGGCCATAAAGCAACGATATCAGGTAGATTGGCAGCGGCAACTGAAACCTGAAATTAATACTGCGGTCATCAATCCATCTGCCAAGCGTGGGGGATACTGGTATCAATTTATTTAAATTGTAAGGTCCGGGAGTTTAAAGAAGGTAGCTAGGGCAATAGGTGTGAGAGGTGTTTTTCCTTTCAATTCTTCTTTCACCACGGTAAAAGCGTTAGCCTGTCAGGTGGGCGGCATTTGCTTGCCTCATCCGTGCCTTTGAGTCGGAGGGGAAGAGCGAGGTACTGCCTTACCCCTTAATGTGGTCCTTAGTACCGGACCATAGCTTATCAGTGTCATGCCAAATATCACAAATTCCAGGGCCGTAACTATAAGGCAAGTAACCAATCAATTTAAATCACCAATCCTGCTGCAATTACCAGTTCACCGGCGAAATTAAGCACCAGGCCGGGATTTCAAAATTCTGGTAAGGAGTTCCAAACACAGTTTATGAACATTAGAAAATATATTGCGATAAATGGAAATGCTGCTAGCAACTGCTATCATGTAAGTAGGAATTACAGAAACTTTCGCGGATTATCTCCAAACCTTTTCCGATACAGTCAACAACTACTTTTAGTGGATTAGACATGATATTCTGTGATAGGAACTGTAGCCAACTTCATAATCATGACATGGGTCGTAACCAATCAACACGCGGCAAATAAGTAGCAAAATGGATAATACCGCCCGCGGTCACCACCGTCAATATCGGCACTAGTGATTAAAAGTGCTGGAAAAACGCGGGATTAACACTTTACATTGGTACGCGGGATTCTATTCGACATTGAAGTAGGGTGGTTTTTTACGCAACTCGTCATTGTCAAAATAAAAGAGTAAATCGGTCGATTAAGAAACATTCTACGTCTGTTTATAATCGCCGCTGCGAACGGGATGGACTGATTGATATTTTATTTGTAAGCTGTTTATTATTATTTGTCCGTCCGTCCGTGAGGAGATTCATACTCAGCTTGGGTATGAATCTCCTCACGGAATGAGAGGCTATTACGGCAATTTTACATGTTTGACGGCTTTTAAACGATCACCTATACCGCTACACTGGCAGTTACGAAAAGTATAATTATCTTTATCCTTTTAAATTAGAATGTGCTAGAAAATCTCAAATGAATGTAATAAAAAAAGTTTGTGACGCTTTGAGTCTGTTAAACAGTAACTTCATCAAAATTAAAGCTTTGTTGAAGTTACAAATTTCACATAAAAGTAAAATTAATAAAATCTAAAAGTTTTAGATAGCTGAATATCTAGGTGAGTTGATTTTTTGAACAAAATTTTATTTAATTACTCAAACAATAAATTAATGAGCACCTGAAAGAAAAACGGAATAAAAATTTCGGATATTTTTCCTTGGCAAAATTGTGTTTGGCAGTCGCAAAAAACTTAAGGATCTGAATTCGATTCTGAGTCAAATAATAGTTGACCTGATATACAGTAACAAAAAATATACAGCTAGAAGAACAGACGATCTGGTAAAGGTCGCTGGGATCGTTGGATGTAGGCAGCATCAAACTGGTCCTTTTGGATATCTGTGGAGAGGACTGATGTCGTTTTTCAGCAGATGTCCTTTAGCTGATTTAATGATGATGAGGACGAGAAACATACATTAAACCCTATTTTTGGAAAACGTAAAGGAAACCCGTGAATGAGTAGACCACTGCTTAACTTTAATTGGAATGCAGTCGTAATGAGAACTGCCACGTTAGCTTAGTAGTCTTAAGGTAGGGTTGCTACGTTCGAGGCTCTGAGTTCAATTCCAGCATGCAATCAAGTTTCAAAGTCGAAGTTTGCATTTGTGCCTGAATAATGGCAATTGGCTCGCCATCTCTTACATGGGACCTAAACATGTGCGAACGCCTCTGCCTATCCTTTTGGGAAGTACAGGCGGTAGACGGTATTTATGAACTTAAAAACTTGATACTTATATATTCTTTAGGTAATATTTATTTGCCGAAATTCCGGGATCCCGCGAAAGTAGTTGCGTTTCCCATCACTGGCCACTCAAATAAATAAGCGAATTAATTAAAAACGTGTTTGCTGACAAAATACAGGACTCTGTGGCCATGCCGTGTCGTTGCGAAAATTTGCATTTACGTCGCTCGCTTTATGGATAAACCGCGTAAAGGATTTTGGGGGAAACATGATGTGAATACAGATTTTGTTAATTATAAATCTAAATGAGGACTTTTTGCTGCTTACGTTTTGATTCTTTTGTTAGAATTTTAGATGTTATGCTTTTTTGTAGTATTTAAATGGTTTACAACATAATTAGATAAATATGATAATTAATTAGTTTGCCATATGTTCACATGCACACGGGAGTTGGGTTTCATTCCAAGAGTCGAGCAGTGTTTTTAGCTTTTTCTATAGATTTCTTTATAAGGAGGTAGTAGATCATAGTTTGGATTCGTATTAGACATCTCAATGTGTCGAGAATGGTCACCCATCTAAATAATAGCCGCGGTAAGCGCCGTCTTATCTTACAAATCAGACAATATTAATTAATGTGGTTAATATTTTAACAACAAGCCCATTCCTATATTGATTTATTTAAACTTTTATGCACAAAAATGGTACACAAGGCGGGCTTAATGCCATAAGGTATAAATTAAAAAAAACTGTTTTTAGAAATTTTACTTATCGCAATGATTAATAATGTTCAATATTTAAAATTTAATTATTGCTGCATACAGCTTCCAAATTCATACACAGAGATATTGTCGAATGTCCATCCATGCCCCACAAAAACCTGTTTCCAGATGTATGCAAATTAATTTACTTAACATAAATGTTCAATGCATCCATGCCGCTAGTGTTGTTTTATTCATTAGATATTCTTTCTCTTAATAGTTTATACATCAATGTATACTGTACTCACACTGTTAGCGGCATTTATTAATGTTTGTTTGTTTTGTCAGCTGTCATCTCTGAGTGCATTGAGTGTTTATGTACAGTTCTCGTCAAACTTATAATCCGGGTTGAAGTTGGCATGTGCTAACTTTAACCCAGCCGTAAAAATCGGAGTATGAATCGAAGTTTAATAAATATAAACGAAAACTCAACTAGTAGGCTGTCGTCTATACTATATTTTAATATTATAAAGAGGAAAGATTTGTTTGTTTGTTTGTTTGTTTGTAATGAATAGGCTCCAAAACTACTGGACGGATTTCAAAAATTCTTTCACCTTTGGAAAGCTACATTATCCCCGAGTAACATAGGCTATATATCATCACGCTACGACTAATAGGAGCGGAGTAGTAATGAAAAATGTAGCAAAAACGGGGAAAAAATTATAAGACCACGCGGGCGAAGCCGCTGGCGGGAAGCTAGTTTTAAATAATTCTAATCCAATATTTTTCTATCTCCGATTTTTACGGTAGGGTTAAAGTTAGCTCGTGCTAACTTCAACACTGACAATAAGTTTGGCGAGAACTGTATGTTGTTAATTTCTTACAAGTAAAAAGTTAAATAAAAATTCGAATACTGCCAAATAAAAAAAAGTTTCACATTTTAGCGGGAGAAAATCTCTATTCTCAATTCTCAAGTAGGAGCTGCGTCCTTTCCATTAAGTATACCGTTGTATTTAGCCGGTGTACTTAACCAGAAGGCCACAGGACCACAGGTTCAAACCGTGCCTGAGATAGTCGTCATCTATACTATAAATATTATAAAGAGGAAATATTTGTTTGTTTGTTTGTTTGTAATGAATAGGCTCCGAAACTACTGGACCGATTTCAAAAATTCTTTCACCTTTGGAAAGCTACATTATCCCCAAGTAACATAGGCTATATATCATCACGCTACGACTAATAGGAGCGGAGTAGTAATGAAAAATGTAGCAAAAACGGGGAAAAAATTATAAGACCACGCGGGCGAAGCCGCTGGCGGGAAGCTTGTTATAAATATCCTAAGTCCTTGATACCATGAATGCCTCATTGGTCTAGTGGTCCCAAGCGCAACTGCTACGCTACAGGTCCTGGGTTCGATCCCCGGGTCGAGCAAAGTGTGGTTGGGTTTTCTGTGAAATTCCCAATAGTAGCTCGGAGTCTGGATTTGTGCCCGGTTGATGGCAAGAGGTTCGCCCCCTATTACATGTGACCTAAAACATACCGGTGTAATGTGGGTGTACATTAGTACACCTCTGCCTAACCATTCAGGGAATATAGGCGTGATGGTATGTCTGTCTTGATGCCATCAATTACCAGAAGCTTCTATCACATTACTAACGAACAAGAAAATCAACTAGATCATTCTGAAATGACTCGGTAACGTATCTGTTAGCCGCGCGTGACAAAATGTAAAATAATCCAATGGAATTGTGCCGCGACTATTAATAACGCCGCCGCAGCTTTTAATGAGCGATATCGTAGTTTTTTGCCGACCCTACAATGTGGAAGGAAATCGAAATATTACTTTTTTAATGTTGCCCACAGGCCACAGTAAAATTTTCTCCAATGTCGTAGGTCGTTTACACAAAAAAAAATGCATTTCGACACAGAAACAGATAACTTTTATACAAATATTTGTTGTAAAATTAAGTGTAAAAGGGACAAAGGACCAAAAAATAGAAATTGACGTAGATTTTTTTGGTCCTTTGTCCTTTTTTAACTAACTGTTTAAGCATAACTATCAAAGCTTTTTATAAATTTTTTAGAAAAAGGTCGTAATTTTTGAGGAAATGTATAAAAGATAGTGGGAATGATTTATAATTAATTGTATTTTTGTGGGCATTCTACTAAATTTAGGGAGATTAACACTTAAATTATAAAATCTATAACGATCTACCTAGCTAGCTTGAAAAAAATATAAATCTTACTGAATTAGATAATTAAATATTTTGTTGGTTAACAGCTAGGCGACCACTGATAACGATAGAATAAATAATTAAATTAACATAATTAAACCGTTTCCTAAACTAACCGTTACTTTGACGAGACTACAGATCGACACATTAACTGTAATTAAATGGAATCCAACTGAAACAGAATATATCACTGTTGAATTAAATTCTCAGTGTAGGCTTTCGAGTGATCAATCAAAAGAATACAAAACATATTATATTTTAAAATAAATTGATGTGTTATTGAATTACAATTACTGACACAAAATTTATAATAAAGATCGTATTTTATTTAATGACAAATATCAAAAGTTCAAGGATTCCATAAAATAATTCAACACAATAATTATATTGATATTACCTACTATATTGTACTAATGTACACCCACACTCCCACACTTTGCCGGTAATTGTAGGTCCCATGTAATAAGGGGCGATCTAAGGCACAAATAAAAAAAAAACCCAAAAAAAAATTATTAAAAAAAAAAACCCAAAAACGCGATGCTCGAACTTAAACTACGCTGAAATGAAGTGATCTTACTGTTTCACCTGTGCAATAATAATACAGAGGTATTAATTTAGTTATACATATGACAATATATTGTTTTGACCGTGCCATAATTTGATCTGGTCGTTCAGTGATTAATTATCACTGTACCATGTCGAGTAGTGAAATGAAATATAATGCGTTATAACTTAATTTTATTTTCATGTTATTTGAATATGTGGTTTTGTTTGGAACAAAGTTGTTTTTTGAAAATGGGTGATTTTGTATGATAATTTGACTGGGGGTAATAATACTCGTGTAACGAAAGAGGAACGAAACGGAAGGGAATATGTAGCACTATACTCACCCCTATATTCCCTTAACGGTTATAGAGGCTCGTAGCCAAGTTGTAACTACGCTGATCAACCGATCTGCAAGGTTAAGCTACACTTGCCACGGTCAGTCTGTGGATGGGTAACCATTCTTAACACGCCTCGAGACCCCTTCATGCTTCGGAGAGCACGTAAAGCCGTCGGTCCCGGTTGTCATACGAACACCTATGACAATCGTTAGTGGTAGTTAGAAACCTAAAAAGTTTGATAACCAGTCATTCCTTCGAATATCGGTATGGCCCAGGAATTGGGTTGCGGAGGTCTGATGGCAGTCGGTCCGTGTAAAATACAGATATTCAGCCGCATCCTGGTTAGACTGGAAGCCGACCCCAACATGGTTGGGAAAAGGCTAGGAGGAAGAAGAGTTCACCGTCCAGATTGGTCCTGCGGATTGTATTCAAAGTGGCGCTTAGGACCATTAGGCTCAAAAAAAGCAGAGGTAAACTCCAATTGTAATACCTAAATCGCTGGAAATAACAATTGAATCGCATCGATACGTCGCATTATCGAGTCGCGACGATCTTGTTATATCCCGGGAACAGAGTCTGACGTCAGCGGGAATCAAGTGTCGAATAAACGTCACCTGCACAGCACTATCTACATAATCCATGTCTGTATTAGTTTGAAAGCTGATGGTTTCACGCGAATAATGTGCGATGTTGCAGAAATGCAATCTTGATTTTAGTGGTTTTGGAGATTGTTGTGTAGAGGTTAAAGTGGTCACGCTGCCATTAACGTAGCACGTCTTGGGTTTGATTTCCAACCGAAGCAAATATTTACTTCATCATCAACCCATATACTGTCCCACTGCTGGGCACGGGTCTCTTCTCAGTATGAGAGGTATTAGGCTTTACTACAACGCTAGCCTAATGCGGGTTGGCAGACTTTATATGCCGTCGAGAAAATCTTTCAAGCTTCTAGATCTCCTTACGATGTTTTCCTTCACCGTTAAAGCGAGTGATAGTTACATGATTTTGAATAGTCAGAGGTTCAGTCAGGTCAGAGGTCTTGGATTCGAACTCGAGACCTTTTACTTGGCAGTCCAGTGGTCATACTCCTAGGCTATCACTGCTTTTTTAATTAAATTACATATTAACTTGTATCTAAAAAAACAGTAACGCCTAGTGAAGTGTGCCTAGCCCTTTGGGAATATAGGCGTGATGGCATGAGATAGCAAAGCTTTCTGTATCAGTTTCCTATCACAGAGTTGTAGATTTTTATACCCTCTTCATCGTTTTGCGTATCAATCCGCATTTGATATTTTAATACGAGTTTTATAACCCATAACCTATATATTCGTATCGGCACGTACAACTTTTGAAGTTATTACGATTTAGTGATGTGAATTTATAATATCGAGAACGACAGTAGCATCGAATAAAATCTCGGCTTGTTATTAATGAATGGATGTTTAGTTCGTGTTTGTATCGATAATTATATCGATATTGTTAGTGTTAATAATATAGCACAACGCTTTTCAAATTGTTTAAAGCATTGAATCATGTAAACATAGTAAACATTAAGGTGAATATTAGATCCCTTAAGCTGTTAAAAAGCGGTACAATACCGTTATATATTAGTTATTAAAATGGTAATACATTTTTCCTTACCAAAATTATATATTAAGTTTTCTGTTAACTTACTATGAAATAAGGTAACAACTGAGATGAAAAATAAATTTATAATACCTAATTATATTCGAAATTGGACCTTATAAATTATGCCAATCTTAGAGTGCCTTAAAGCGTTTCGTATAAAGTTCCTATCGATAATAATGTCAACGTAATTATAAATGTGGAGGCACGATACGGCAAGGTGCAATTCGCATTGTCGCCTCAGCGCTCGTTACCGCGGGGCCGCGGCGGGATCAATTCAGATCTATTCCTCTATCTCTCAGATGTACTGAGTTTAGTGATGTCGCTTAATTTAATAATGCGGGTTGTCGATACTTATTATTCGTATTGCTCTTTGGTGCTTATAAGGCATTAAAATGAAACATCAAGAGATTAAGTTTGCATAAATTTGTTAAATTTTGTATTTTATTTATTTAGTTCGATTTAAAGCAAAAAATCATTAAATAGATCATAGTTCATAGAGAATCATATATTATTATGCAATATGCTATTATAGATGTCTAAAGATTTTGATAATGTAAATGAAAAATAATAATGTAATGAATGATTATTATGAATCAGCTCAATATTTGTTTTAGGGATCACCTGGTGCAAAAACTACAGTGCTTAATATCCATAGATACCTTGGCTACGTAATCAAGGCGAGTTTCTTCATCTCAAGCTAGAGTGTTTAGCATATTTATAGGGTTTTAGAACATTTATATACGGTCATACCGTTTTAAAAATCCATTCTTGTGAATTCGGGTCGATATAAAAACAGTATAATTTTTTCATTAAATGTATCGATATGACTTGTAATCGAGACATCACTACGTCTCTATCAAGGAGCTTCCTACTCTGCAAATCGAAGCTCCGATTGAAATCAGGCGGGCGGTCGGTAAATAACGTCTTGCGAACTAATACTTTCCCATGAGATTGCTAATCTCAAGCCTTGTCGTTTGACGAACATTCACATAGGTGCTCCGTATTTATCCTCGGTAAATGATCCTATTTCAATCCCCTGTCAGGGATGGTGCAGTATTGTCACGCCATAAAAAATTAAGCATTAATGGCATTAACATAAAACCCAATAATTTAAAATGTAATAAGACAATCATTTAAGACCCATAAAAAAAAATTGAGACTATCGTGACTTGACAATTTTCTTCCAAAACTACTCTCTAATTATACCAAATTTTGGACCAAAGGACCAGAATTCGCATTAGGTTTTGAAGCGAATTTATTAAGCAAATGAGTAAATAATTTTCGGAAATATTTTCTTAATACATCAAATATTATCATTGAACTCGAAGATTCAAATTGAGATTAGTTATCTAGATTTTAATGGTGTAATGATAGTTCTTTTTGTACATGGTAATGTGGTTCACCATCCCTGTCATATAATGCAAGCGAAGAATTTTATCGGATCCCTGTTTGTTTTTCGAAACGGTAATTGGAGATATGTCGTCTGTGTATTCAGTGATTCGTTTTCGGGGTGTTTGTCTTGAAATCGTCTCATCATGCGAGGTAAAGACGGAATATTCTTCCAATGTATTTGATGTAGATCAACGTTTAATCTTGATCCTTTAGAAATTCCTATGTTTTGATTGATATAGGAATAAATTTTATCTGAAATATTAGTTTTTTTAGAAATAGAATAAAAAAAAATGTACTTAGGTACCAAAATACAAAAGATGTATTTTCAGTATTTTTACTCAATACTCAATACATTACTCGATACCTATTTATACTTAGTAAAAAAATAACGATATATCTACTTACTTCACTTAATATTTTTTTGGTTTTCTAGATCAGTAGTTTGTTTTTTAACTGTCTGTCAGATTTTTTTTATTTTTGCAGTTAAACCAGACGTTTTTCAGTAGCAAGGCAAAGAAGAATTTAACATTAAAAACTATTTGAACTAAACTCCTTGGTCCTTTCATCCGCATTCCTTATAATAACTCTAACGATATCACTTAAGTTCCTCTGTAGATAACACAGCTCAATCCACTGGAATTGCGTTAAGTTTAACTCAAAGGACCATAATTTCGCACGTTTGTGGCCGGGCTTTGTGCTACAGTGGCGAGTGGCCGCGGGACCGTGTGTAGTGATGTAAGTAGCGTGTGGGATATTGCGGGAGCGGGATTTGAAAGCCCGGAATATAACATAACGGAGGCTTCAATACGTTATCCTTTGATGGCCTGTACAGCGTACAATGGCAATTGCTTAATGTTAGTTAAAGATATGTAATCACGATAGTTTCTGGGAATTATTTACACAGTTCTTTGTTCACACGTAAATTTTATTTCAAATAAATTGAAAGAGGCTGTCTGACAAAAACGACTTTCGTTTCAGTTGCATTATCGTAATTATTATTTTAAAGATAAGATAAGAATAAGTCATTGTAACACTGAAAAAATACGCAACGCTCAATTAAATAATGCATTCTCGGTCTTGGCCCGCAAATCCGGGACACGTTACAACACTGGCTCCGTCCCACTTCTGTCCAAATTAACACTAGCAGATCCTGTGTGTGATACACCTCATCCGGTCCACTAGTGATTGCAACGTAATCGTCTGAATGTAGGACGGTTACTATCCTTCTGTGTCTGGCGACCAGTCGGTATCACCAATCTCGGCTGCCCTGAAGTTGCATACGAGAGCACTTTTTGTAAAGGTTTAAGGTATATTTTAGTTTAGCGAATGGGGTCCAGAAGGGTCTTAAATTTTGGTGATAGCTATGAGAAATAATATTGGACAATATTTTACATACTTTCTTTTGAAAATATCTTTCCTTGAATTAACACCCCGGTCTTCCTTTTGACTGAGAAACTGATGGGCCTATTATATTATTTCAAGACCTCAACCTCTTTGCTGAACACATTGATTCACATTCTTTTAGTTGCGATCTTGTTGCGATTTCAGCTGGCTTGTCACCGCAGCAGAATTTATTTGCTGGTAAGGTTTGGATGAATTCCGAGAAGACCAGTGAATTTTTGCAATTATTTATTTAAGTGTAATTATTTGCAAAACTATTTCTAATATTCGTAATTAATTTTAATGTTCAAATTACATTTGGTGAAAATAAAGTGTTTCAAAGATTAATTTGTAAAATGTTGGGCATGTTGGAATCTCTAATATTCTAATCATGGTCAATTTCAGGCATATCTAAAAATTTGTACGTTCTGAAAATTGTTTTAATATTATAATCTGCTTGTCTCATTGAACTAGTGGTCGCAACTGCGGATGCTAAGCGTGACATCATAGGTTTGAGTCTCGTCATATGTTGGTATTCTAAGTAGGAAATTTTCTGTATCAATTTTAATAAGGCCAAACCTATATCTATTGGGGGTTCCTAAGTACAGGTTAAAATTTTTGAGCTGTGTGTGTGCAGTGTGCACTTAGTAGGGGAATGATAGTTGGGCCCTTTTCATTTTTAGGGTTATATTACTTACAGTGAAATAAATTTAATATTGTTAGTTTTATTTTATCAGAAGTTTAGTTTTATTTTATCTTAATGTCTATGATATAAATAATATTTATATCATAGACATTGATATAAATAATATTTATATCATAGCCACAGTTTTTATTTTATTGTCTTTAATTTGATACTATTGACCTATTTTTTCATACAAACAAAAACATTAAACGTATTAATCGCCTAGTCTTCTGTATTAAACATTAAAAATACGTACCATCACACCTATATTTCCCGAAGGGTTAGGCAGAGGAGTAATAATGTACACCCATAGTTCGCCGGTAATATAAGTTCAGACTCCGAGCTTAGAAAAACTCAACAACACTTTGCTCGACCCGCAAATCGAGCCCAGGATCTCTAGTGTAGTAATCACGCTTGGGACAACTAGACCAACATGGCAGTGAAAAAAGTAACAGAAAAATTAAAAATACATTTCATATAAACAATTTTAGACTTTTATCGACCAGTATACTCCAAGTATATCTATTAAAATTACATTGTTCTTCGAGTTTTATTTTACTGGGATCGTAATATCTATTTTATTACAAGAACGTGTTACTGTTACGTTAGTGCGACAGAACATTTCGTAGAGAATTCATTTACTTGTTCCTTATTATATTCTGTTCATCTATTCTTTATTTTATTGTTTACATACTCTGTAAATAAACTGGAAAATTCCACGAATAGGCTGCGATTGGTTCTGTTTTAAGGGCCTAGACTCATTTGTCCAATAACTTTGCTATCGATACTAGAAAAAGAATATTTAGCAATTCAGTATTACCTACCTGGATGACCCCAGAGTCCTACTAGCCAGGTCCTAGGCGAAGACTCCATTCAACTCGATTCCTATCGACTTCCCTTTTCCAATATTGCAATTCCAGCTAAGATTTTTAAGTTGAGGCTTCTCTTGCCACAATTATTTACCGTCTGCCATTGGAGACTAGTAAACATATCGTCGTCCGACCATGCAATTTTATCGATAATCAGTAATTTTGTTATATTTCCCCAATTACAATTAGACACGTTCTCTCATAGGCCCCTAATCATTTCCTAACGCTCATTACTCTCTCCAAAACCATGTAGACTGATGCACATTACAAATTCAAGTTCTGGACTATCTGTTTGAGTGGCATAATGTGCGAATAATGTCCAAACCGACTGATTAGTGCGACTGATCATGCAAATATGCGTTGGATAGCTAATTGTAATGTAGATTTATGAATGGCCATATGAGATTTCAGTGTGAGTGGATGTGCTTTTGCATAGTTTTAGGTTCAATTCATACTGAGAGTGGCAGCGACTGACTGCGATACAATGAGTCCTTACAGTGACAAAATTTACGTAGCATTTTAAACTTTATCTGCCTTATTGTAATACAAAGAATCGCTTGATAGGGCTCAACATGGCGCTGTCATGGTCATCGCACGTTGTCGCTGCCGGCTAGAGAGACGCTTTTGGTGTGAATTTAACCTAAAGGTATGACTGTAATGACTGGTTATGGAACACATCAAGCTGCATCATCCTCATTACTATTCACAACAATTGTTACTGTTACCACACTTATTTTTTTAAAAAGAGTATCTATGAAGTTTCTTGCCGGCTTTTCTCCATAAGACCCACTTTTTTTGGAACCGTGCAACTAATTTAACGTTTCAAAAGTACCTATTTATATGGTCTAATTGAAATAAAATATTTTGAATTTGAATTTGGAAAAGGGTACTACTACAATGGCGTTACTGATATGGCCATGTCATAGTTCTTGAGTTTTGAGTTCATACTACATAGGTAACCGAGTAGGTATAGGTATAGGTTGTGACAATTTTCTTGTCTTCATTCACGTCAAATTGTTTCATATGTTGGTGCTATTTACTCTGGTATACATATACTTATTAGGTATAGTATAAGTATTTTTTTCGGAGAATGTATCAAGTAGTGAACGGTAGAATATATCTTTCATTGGTGCGTATTTTTGACCTGTTTAATATGATTTAAGGTTTTTAAACTAAGGTTTTTGTGTTTCAGGTATGTTGGACATTATTTGAAGAAAAGCCTTAACCATATAAGGGTAAGTTTGGGTGGCATTGCCTTAAATCAGTTTTAATACAACAATACTTCATTTAAGAAAAAAAGATTGATTTATAGTTTGTTCTAATATTTGAATGCAGCGCTAAAACAATATTAATTTGACCGAACTAGACTAATTACCTTGAATTACATCTATAGGAATAAAAAATATTTACGACGGTTAAAAGGAAATAAGCGACATTTTGGTCAAAAATGAGTTATATATGCCATTGGACTCGAAATTTTCTGCTCTTTCGAATGCGCTTACTCCCATGGCTCTACGATGACTTTTTTGGCGTTTATGCCCAAGCAAAAAAACAATATTTTATAGTGTTATTTTAGCTAACCGATGAAAATTCTGGTCATTTTTGCTATAAAGGTGATTGTACCCCTACAAAAATGATTTATTTTGGGTTTGTTGTCGGTAATGCTTTTTTACTTCACAAGGGTGCCAAGCTGATGGTTGGTTATGCCTTTTAAGCATTTCAATTGAAAAGTACAAATGTTGCTTAAAGCTTACTTCCATTTCGTAATTTAACAGAGCTGTGGCGCTTGTGCCCTATATACAAAATGCATACTTATATTACTCTGGCGGTTATCCCCTATTTCCATTTAGTTCTTAATGACAGCCAAGTCGGTTATGCCCTATTACCTAAATTGATTTTAATATGACACTGGTGGTTATACCTTACTTCCGTTTACTAATATAAATACAATTGTCGCTAATTCCATATTATTTAATCTGCTCGTTAATAAATATGAAATGACGAGATAGATCTTTTAAATCTACCATTTAGTGTAAAACTATAGCATGGTATACTGTAATAGGCCTCTTAGTAAGATAGATCCTTAGTATGTTTCTGTGAAAATTTACTCCCAAGCAATTTCACCCTACTTTAGAAGTTAGAGACCCAATTACGGTGTAGTTTTAGATATTTTCCTGATGAAGGATTGTGGTGGTTGCGCTACTTCATTATTTTTGGGGTGGCTTTTCATCCATATTTCTTTGCTTCGTAGCGACATTGTGTGTTACTAATGTCTTATATCCTGGTATTATTTTGAATGCCGACTGTTTCTTGTGCCCTATTATCTTTTATACAACCACTGTGAAAAGTACCTTATCCTTCTTTTCCTATAATATTGATTGAACGGTCTAGTCGCTTATACCCTTTTACCTTGCGAAATGATAAATTGGAATGTCGCATATGCTTCTTATCCTTTAATATTTGATTTTGTCATTTGTATCTTATGCCATATTTCCTCATTCAAAAATTAAAAGCTATGGTTATAAGCGACAAAAACTACTTTAAATAACGTCAAATCACTAAAACTAAGGATACCAGTAACTGTTCCATTTCTATCTGATTTTATAACTGTTTCACTTTTCACAATATCTTAATAAATGACAAAAATACGTCAGTTTTTCTAAAATTTAAAACTTTGAACGGCTCTCCTGAACATTTCATCTTTTGTCGCTTATCCCCTATTTCCTTTTAACCGTCATAAACCAAAACGCGACATGGCTTTTTGGGTTACTAACATATACTTTTTATACTTACTTTGTACTATTACTGCCCTCGGTTATTAATCTGTGAGTTTTTAGGCGACAATTTTAGGTTACATAACATAACATTCGATTTATTTTCAGACATGATCTATAAATTCTGAGTAGGATTTTTGTAATTCTCTATTTTTAGGCTATGTATCTGCTCTATCAAGTAATTAGCGTTCCATAAAATATGATTATGAGCAGAATAACAACATGACGCATCCCGTTGGGCCAAATAATTAGAACTGATCGATGATTTGATGACGTAGTAAGCTAATTTTAACCAACGTTAGTTAGTAACGGTAGTTGCATCTAAATCTAATTATGTTACGCCAATTTGGCAATTTTAAGATAAATATTCCAAACCCAAAATATGTTGGTATTCGACTCAAAGGACCAAATTTTTTGGTCCTTTTAAATGTAACGTTATAATTATGTTTTTCACGTTTTACAATCATTTTTCAGTTGGTAATTCTAATTAGATGCCAATTTGTAAATATCAATTAAAATGTGATAATAATAATTAATCGTGCCGCTTTTTTATTTATGGGCTAATTATTGTTGATCTCTTTAACTCAAAAATTTACGGGTAGATAATGTCATAGTATAAATAAACATATAAACAAATAATAATTATCCTAAAACCTTAATTATCTTCCATAACATGCGGGTGGTCTCAAACATAATATCAATGATATAATTACAAGATATTATGAGATATAAATAATCACAAGCAGGTATCCAAATACTAATGAGGAACATAATAATAATATGTAGATTTGATAATTACAATTCAAATTACATCGGGGACATTAATATTGACGATTACTTGCGACTTAACGCATGAACGCTTTGCTTGAATCCAAAACTATAATAATATAGATAATAATAATACAATAAATTGTTTATTTAGAAAAAGTTCACATACATCACTAGATAGTATAAAACAAAGTTGCTATCCGCCGTCTGTCTGTCCCTATGTATGCTTAGATCTTTAAAACTACGCAACGGATTTTGATAGGTTTTTTTAATAGATAGAGTGATTCTTAAAGAAGGTTTATAAGTATGTATAATAACATACCACGCGGGCGAAGCCGCTGGCGGGAATAACATTATAAATGCGAAAGTAACTCTGTCTGTCTGGGTCACAGTAGTTTTCGCGCTTTCACGCCAAAACTACTGAGCCGATTTAAATGAAATTTGGTACACAGATAGTCTAGAGCCTGAGAAAGGACATAGGCTAGGACGTTTTACTGCGAAAAAAGGTCTGTAAGGGGTTGAAATGGGGATGACAGTTATAAGAAATGCCCAGACCACGCGGGTGAAGCCGCTGTGGAAAGCTAGTTTTACAATAATTATCTTACACTTTATATAGAGCACAGTTTCATGCCTGAACTTGGTTAGACCTGTGTTTCAGGCTAGACGGTAGATCCCGAAATAACCTCGAAGAATTCTCATAAACAGAATTAGGGATTTAGAACACTGTAATTTTAAGAAATGCCTGTTTTTACAAATGATTAGATATAGGTATACTGGTGTACCTTCACAATTACTTAACTGGTATGTTTTCGGTCCAATGTTATATGGGGTAGAACCTATTGCCTCAATTCTAAACTCTGAACCGCTACTGATAATGCCATATATGTATTATATAATAATAATTAACGGTTTAATGCCAAATGAAAATTTCTCAAATTAATTTATGTCTGAAATTAATTCAGTGAGTTTCACAAATTAATATCTGAAATAGATCTAAAGATATGTAAGCCTATATTTGTATTTTGTTCAGTCAAGTGTGTAACAAAATTACTAAAGAGTTAATCGTACAAAAGGTTTGTAGGTAAATATCGGATCGAAGGACCAAAAAATATTTTCCCGCAAAGGACTGGTATTCTGTGTATTGAGTAAACTATTGTATCTGTTAAAGATTTCGAGAACGAAGAGAGTTGTTCACATACTTTTATTTTTTAGCAGATTAAAGTCCCACTGCGGGCCTAAATCTTCTTTTTTCTCCAAAACCTGTGTTTACAGCCCCTATTAAACAGCAGTTTACAAAATCAAATGAAATTACCCAGTATTTCTTAATTACCATATTTCACACTAAACCGGAGGAGATCTGAATAAATTACGTGGGTTTATTTATTGATAATTTGCAATCTTCCTTCACATAATAATGAAGTTATTAAGCCATAGTAATTATGTGAAAAGCATAATGTGAATTAATTTCGTCGAGGCTTCGAGTAATGATCTTAAATAATGTATTAAAATTATGGTAGGTATAAAGGTGTTCGCCCTGTACAACGTATCATACGATACCATTAATGTTTCTAAGCTTAAATATTAGAAGTGTAAATAATAAATTTAAAAATTTATAATGTTCAATAATGACTGCCTGATTGGTCTAACAGTCATAATCACGACTGTTATATTAGAGATCCAATAACAGCAGTGTTCAACAACACTGCTACTATTTTTTTGGTTTTTCCCTAAAATTCCCAGCAGTGATAGCTAGCTAAACGGTACAACTTCTGCTTAACTCTTCGGGGATGCCCATCCTCTCCATGCCTCTATAGCATGATGGTATATTATGCAAAAAATGCCAGATACGTCAGATACCGTTTCGTGAGGGGCAGCGGTCTTACTACGATCAATACGTCTATTAAAAATATATATTTATGTTGAACGGTACAGTGAACAGGCACCATTAATGTTATAACGTTGTAACGTCGGGAAATATTTTAAATATCCGGAACTGACGATGCGGTTTGCCGGTTATGGTGGCGCCCTTTTATCCGGTTTGGTTTTGTCGTTATTTTACGGTAAAATTATAGCTACATTTTAAACTACATGCGTTTAAAGTTTTTTTTTAAAATAATATCTTTTATTTCAGTACTAAAGACAAATATTTTATATGTATAAGGTACTAATATTAAAAAAATAATAAATAAAAATAAAAACCAAAATTTCCGCACCTAGGCGTCAAAGTACTCCTCATCGCTGTCATCTGGTAACGTGCCCAGAAGACTGTATGTAGGTAAAGTTAAAGACTGTTTAAAGTTATGTAGGTATTCTATGTTGACCTTCCGATGATTGTGGTGATTTTGCATGTACGAAACAGACTTTAAATCGAACATGAACAATTATATCTAATGAACTTAGTATTAGTATTGTGCACAGTGAAATTATCGAGGTGACATTGACATTAAATTTGTGACATGTGTCAACCCAGCTTGTAGCAAATATTTTTTAATTTATTCGACACTTACCAACCTTAAAATATTTAAAAATATATCAGCTTACCTGGAATAATCCATAGCTGGTATATGAGTTGTTGTGATTCGTCACTTTGTCCGTTGTTCTGCCGCTTGCATGCTCAATCAGGCACACCCCTAGAAAAAAACAAATTGTACTGTTAAATTAGGAACGTTGATTTAAATACTAAGAACAGGCCCGTCCGAACATTTGACAGATGCGTTTGCCATTCACAGAATCACGAATGTCATCTTTGTTAGTATCGCATGGCGTTTGTTTTTCAGCCGATTGCAGACAAGTTCACTTCGGTTTAGAAATGACCATTTTGGGACCAAGTTCAGGTCATTGTGACATGCGGTCCGCCCAGTCCTTACGCAGTATTAGATGAGTTAATGATTAGGAACAAAAAAATATTGTTACACGAGGGGCTCGATAGGTATCTAATATAGCTTCGCTTGCTGCACCTAACCTATTTATGGGTGTTCATTTTGGCTTCAATTTTCAAAGATAGGCAGAGAGAAATTTGATTGCAGACACACACCAAAGATTGTTGACATATTTTTATTTTATTGACAGGCACAAACGAAACACAAACAGACATTGTATTTAAAACCGGCATTAAACAAAGCCGTCCACTTGTTTAGTCAAATTAAATTCGTTGACTTCGAAATTCTTAATTCAGATAATAACATTAAAGCGGGCTACACTAAATGAATCGGGCCTGACCCTAATAAGCGTTCACGCGAAACTTTCAGCGGAGAGATCTCCGATTTGCATAAGAAGGAGGCGTTCAGATGAGACAAAACATTTACAGGAGTCTCCCCTTTTCATTTAAGTTTTAAATTGTTGAAGACATTAAAGTCATGGCGTACCTATAACTGAAGTATAATTTAAATAGAATAATTTTATACCTACATTTGCTGTTTAAATCAAAAGTGCAATGCAAAGTAGGAGCAATAGTTCAATCTAAATGACGTTGACATTTTATCGACCCTTAGGACCAATTATTAATTCATTAATATCATAGTTATAATTACGCTTGTAACCCCGAAGGTTTCGGCAGAGGTTTTAATGTGCACCTAGAGATTGCCGGTATGTTTAAGGTTGAATGTAAGAAGGAACTACTTTGATTTGTAGCATTAATTGTTAACTTCATTGTAATGTTGTAGCACGAAAAAATATTTAAAAGCTACATTAGTTATGTCTATGGAGTCATGTCTTACAAACGGCTCCTTCATCCTACTGTTTTTCGATCGGCGGTTAAAAATGAAAAATTATACACCTAAAGATGATTTTCAAAATCAACCCGCACATTAAAACCCATAAATTCGTTTTTTTTTAGAATTTCATGTACCCTGTGACACTCGTGCCATCAAGACGCATCTAATGAGGGCTCATTTATCTAAATCAGTTGAGTAATTAGGGACGGACATACATACACGTCAAACACATAACCCTCCTTCGGCAGTCGGGTAAAAAATTAGTCCCATTTATTTGGATACTATCTACTGTATTTTGTTATCTGTAATATCGAACGTCTTTGTGATCGTAATCTGTGAGTTCTTTTAGAAATTCCCAATCGCAAGTCACGATCTAAAAGCAAATAGCAAGCTGACACAATCCATTCCCTTATTCATGTCTTATTAGCTTCAACGAGGACGAGAATTAGTTATTGCATTCCTTATATCTCTACCATTTCCGAACTGACATGAGACAAATAGAACTCCTTTGTAAATCTCAGTAGAGTCGGTATTCGGCGGGATTGCTAGCAAGCTACCAACTTCATTACATTCTACTGTGGTGATCGGAAATAAGTCAGATGCTATGACGTCACATTACAATGTCTCAACGGATCCAATCTTTGGGAATTGTATTACTTTTGCTTACCATCGTTTGCAGTTATAAATGGGGTGAGCGACCAATGTTTTGGTAGTCTGTATTTTGCTGAAACTTTTTTTATACTTCTAAGGTGGCAAACAAGTATACGGCCCGCCTGATGGTAAGCGGTTACCGTAGCTTATGGACGCTTGCAAATGCAGGGGTCTAGAGAAGTTGCATTTTGACATTCGAATCGACAAACAAAATGTATGTAAATGACATTAGTGACAGCCCAATTTGTCGAAAGCTTATGTCATTTCCATACATTTTGTTTGTCGATTCGAATGTCAAAATGCAGGGGTATCACTCGCGCTTTGCCGATCTTGCAAAAACTACTAATCAAACATTTTTGACATGAAAATAGCTTTATAGAGTTTATTCTGCAACTTAAAAGAACTGCTACCTAATAACACGTTTATCATTAGTATTATCATGTATTCAAATTCAAATTCAAAAGATTTATTGCATACTAAGTGTATATAAGGTGTTACATTTTATAATAGTGTACTTATGACTTAGCGGCCTTTTACAAGCATTGCAATATAGGCTAGGTACATAAAAAAAACTGTATTTAAGTTTTATTATAATTATAATACAGGGTGTTTGGTAGAACGTTGAACATACGAAAATGGTGGTTAGTTGGGGTCATCTGCTACCCACTTGGCCCAAATTATTTGACCTTGGCCGCACCGTTTTCATTTTTACTTTTTTTAATTTCACAGAAAATTACCAGTTTTTTTTACTTAAAATTCGAATATAATTAGACATTAATACAAAACAACATCCTGCCTGTTTTACCCATCACAAGTAAAGATATTCGAATTTAAATTGATAAAAAACTGATAATTTTCTGTGAAATTAAAAAAAAGTAAAAAAAAAACAGTGCGGCCAAGGTTAAATAATTTGGTCCCAGTGGGTAGCAGATGACCCCAACTAACCACCATTTTCGTATGTTCAACGTTCTACCAAACACCCTGTATATTATATATTGTAATAGTTTTATTATAAGTCTGTATTTAAGTGTATTTAAGTTTTAGAATCTGAAGTTAAGAGGTATTACATAATCAACCTATAAAGATAACATTATTATAGTATATTTTACTAGATTTATCCTCCCACATAGATATGAAGATGAGTAGCGACGTAAATGTGCATTCAGGTAAGACGTCTTACGCGAAATGCAAGCCATAAAATTTTATCTTTACGTGAAAGAGATTTTACCAAACTTGTACTTAGAAACTGCTGTGATAAAGTCGTAATTCGCTTGTACGATTTTAATAGTATTTTTATTATCTAACTATGAATATGTATGGGTTCATTGAATATATTACCAAGGATAATGTTCTTTTTTAATTCGTGTTTATAGCTGTGCTGTCGTTGGGATTAAAGATTTCAGATGGATCCCGCGTAGTCACCAATTCACCCCATTTTTTTATACACTTTCCATAACATGAAAAGCCAGTGATGTACAAGTTGGATAATTAATCTACCAATGGTTTCTTTCTAGGAAAACTATATCATTTAGAATTCCAAAAAACCATGAAATTCTATTTGGCATGTACCTAGCTGCTAACGTTTCAAAATATGTTATCACGAATTCTACGAATTTTTGGGTAAAAAATATATATTGGAAAATATTTGTGTTTTTCTTGGAATTAAACTATTAAATAATATTTTTTTAGTTGTGAGCTTTTTGCATTCAATTTTGTTTAATATTTATTTCAACATTGAGTAAGAAAGTTAGCATATACAAATCAGCATTCTGTTTTCAGCCGAAAGAGGTCTACTGGTTAACAAAGGTCCTAAGGCTGAACCGGTCAAATTTAAATCACCTGTGTTGTATATTACATATAATTATCATACCTTATTTCTATCCTGGGAATTATTACGGGCAGAAATCTAAACTGAAACTTTATAGAAAAATCCAATAACATTTTCCCCGACCTGAGAATCAAACACAGAACTTCTCGTTCAGCAGCCGCGCTTGATAACTGGACCACTGGGGCAGTTAAGATTTAAATATTTCCAACTTAAATATAAATAGTTGAGGCAGCGAATCGGACGTTTTACCCTACTAGATTATATCGCATGAATATGGTATTGATAGGATATTGATATCACATATTTTCCCTATCATATAATACTTGTTTGCTTGATAAAACTCGCCAACCCGCATTAGGCTGGCGTAGGACTATAGCCTAATCCCTCTCATACTGAGAGGAGACCCGTGCCCGGCAGTGGGACAGTATATGGGTTTATGATGATAATGATAGAACTGCCTCGCAAGCCTAGGGTCCTAAGCGCGACTGCTACGCTCCGTGTTCGATTCCTAGGTCGTGCAAAGTATTATTGGATTTTTCTATGAAATTCTCAGTAGCAACTCGCAGAATTTGTGCCCGGTTGATGGCAGTAGGCTCGCCCCCTATTACATGGGGTCTAAATATGTATAACGCACCTCTCTGGACTAGCTTCACGAGGCACTTCACGTCGCCAAAGACAGGCATAGGTGGCGCAAGATTGTCAGCTGTATGATCATTCCAAGGGATAATAGGTTTAGGTTTAAAGAACTTTATTTTCTCAAGAACATTATAGTTCACTTATGAGCATAGTAGTATTTTACATAATTATTGAAAAATAGAGATATAACAATAGTTCGACCATGGGTAGCTAAGCTAAAGACTCATAAAAGGGATGGTAGCCAATAACGGTATTGTTTAGTATTATCCAAATTATTTGTGAACGAATATTTTTAAATGGTTTGCTATTTTCTGTATCTGTCATTTTATTAAGGTTTTAGTTGCAATTTTCGTTTTTTTTTAATGTATATTAATTTTATTTATTAATCACGATCCCAAGCAATGAGGACAACGACTTGAGAAGAGTAGGATAAGTACATACCGGCGCAGTGTTTGTGTACAACAGTACATCTCTGTCTAACCCTTCGGTGAATACAGTCGTGATGGCATGTTATTTTAATACACCTATCAAGACGTTGAACATTCAAAAATAATTAATTACCTCTACTGGCACAGTAGTCTCTAGGGCACTGCCTTATTAGCTCCAGGTAATGCAACGGTAATATGGCCCAGTTTCCGAGGCACCTCGCGGGACTTATGGCACTCTTCGATCCATTAAATCTAAGATAAGGCACTACTTCGACTTGCTAATAGAATTTTAGCTTTCACAAACACACCTCTGTTTTCGGTGGTTAATTTTTTTTTATAAGTTTAGCGTGTCTGTGGCATTGTAACTCCCGAACAGACAAACCAATTTTGATTTAGTTTATTTTGTTTGAAATGTGACTTCGGATTTTCATAAATACGATTAAAGAACATCTGTTAGGCTGTTTGGAGATCATTCATCAGTTCTTTTCCAGTTTAAAGGGTTTGTTTCCCAAGTCGAGTTATTGGGGTTTTCTATGGTATAGTAGCGGCCCGGTTTATGGCAATAGGCTCGCTCCTTATTACATGAGACCTAAAACCGGCGAACTCTTCAATTACTGCAACCTAATTCCTGATCAATACTAATATTCAAAGGGTAGGCTGGTTGACAGGATTTTTGGGCTTCTGAATACCACTAACAATTGTCATTACGTACTCTCCGAAGCACGGAAGGGTTTCGATGTGTTAAGAATGGTCACCCATCCACGGACTGACCGCGGCAAGCGTAGCTTATCCTTGCAGTTGATCATCGTATTTATAACTTAGCCACGAGCCCCTTATTTACTCAAGGGTATCGCAGATTGATATTTTAAAGTGCATTCTGTATACGGAGACCGTAATGTGAGGCTGTCTTTGATGTGCACCGGCGTGTAAATGCATGGGATGCGTTCTACTGAGTTAATCACGTGTGCCTCTACTATGTAGATGAAGGAAATCAGCTGTGTTTGCAGCCTCATGTACTATAGAATGGGTATACGATCGTAGTGATCATAGATGTACTGAGAGGAATGTATGACAGTGATTATTATACCGGCGAAATGTGGGTATACATTAGTACGCCTCTGCCTACCCCTTCGGGGAATACAGGCGTGATGGTATGTTATGTTATGAATACTTAGGCCCACACTGCTACCCACATGGTTTCAACTTCCCAAAAATAAAATTCGTCGAACATAGAACCTCCTCTAGTTTTTCTTTGATTAAAAATAAGTAACTCGGAGTTTTTTTTTACCACTATGGACGCCCGTAATACCAGGAGTATTAGTCCCGCGTTGCGGACCCTGTAAAAATCTTTTCGCACCCTTTATGAAGAACCCCATGCTGTGGTCTCTTGTCAAAACCTTAGCAGGAAGATGATTCCTCAGCCTGTGGGCACGGGGGAAAAAATCCTCTGGAATCGCACAATATAGGATCAGAGTGGTTCTAAGGTATATGGATGTATTCCACGCCGATGCCGAGAGGTACTCTGATAGAAAGTAGTCGTAGGCTACACAAAAACACTAAACTACTTTTGTCCGGGCTTGCCCCCAATTACATGAGACCTATATATACCTCGCGGCAAATTGTTGGTATACACCTCTGCTTAACACTCCGGAGAATACAGGCGCTATAGTATGTTACGAGAGTACTTACAGTTCGGTATCATGCTCCTCGGAAAGTTATACCGCAGGAGCTCTCGAGACAGTTGGCAGCGAGTGAAGGAGCGCGCGTGACCTTGCGAGGTGTGCACCACGCCTAAGGTCACCAACAACAGCATCAGGTGGGTGGGGCGAGCCATCCTGAGGAAAAGACCGCTGATTAAGATAATAATATAATAATAATAATAATGATACATTTATTTCAAGTGCCAAAGACTCATAATAGTGTTAGTTACAAATTCCTTACAGGCTATGTTAGTTATACATAGATTATATACATAATTTTGATTACGAAATTCACCGCTGCAGCGTTCCAGGTCCAGCTGAAACCCTGCAGCAGTGGTTCACGAATGCGCAGTCTAGCCTGCTAGCAATCATAGTCAGGATGCTGTTGGCGCTTATCCGACTTAATATATGACTACAAAATAAAACAAATTGAACCGCTAGAGCTTCCCTAGTCATCGAGTCATCGCTTCACTTATTCTAAGAGCTTTTAGGACCATGAAAATAATCACTGAAATAAAAATTTAAAAAATCCCGACACAAAATAAAAAAATAATCCCCCATTTTGCGGTGGTGGCCATCTTGGGTCGATTTTCACCAAACACAGACACAGACACGTCAAACTTATAACACCCCATCGTTTTTTTCGCGTAATAATATCAGCCTACGGTTGACCACTACTGAACTAGAAACCAGAATCCGATAGAGATCTACAATGAGTGGGTATACATTACATACACGATATTTATTTGCATTAAACAAATAGTTACAGAATGGTCGTCTCTTCTGGGGGGTCGTGTTACGCAGAATTTTTTGGTGGTCTCAAAAAGTAAGTTTCTATTTGCTCCCAACCTCCTCCCCAATACATACTGTATTCAAGTACTCGTATATTATTAGTCTAATGTCTCCAAACATTAAATAAATGTTAATAATAAATCGTAGCTCAACTGTGCAGACAAAGTTGAATTTTGCGGCACAAACTACTCGCGAAATACAGCACACTGTGCGCAAACTAGTGGAAAACAAAGCATTTTAATTAATAGCTAAAATTACATTCTGTCGTTTGTATTCATAATAATGATTCGCTTCGAGTTTGAAACGTTATACGGGCGGAGTTAGTGAATGAGGGAATATCTGCCATTGTAGTGTACATCTGATGACGATGTCTGTGGTCTAGTGGTTCGAGTACCGGACTGCTGATCACGAGGTCGTGGATTCGATTCCCACAAGACACAAACATTTATGTGATGAACTTAGGTGTTTGTGTGTGTCTGGGTGGTTCTTATATATTATAAATATGTATTTACAAAAAAAAAGTATATAAGTATTATATCCATTGTCTAGTACCCACAGTACAAGCTCTGCTTAGTTTGGGACTAGATGGTGCTGTGTAAAAATGTCCTAAGATATTGATTAATAATAATATCAGATATTTAATATCAGACTGATTCTGCAGACTTAGAGTGAGTTTTTTTAATAGTTTCTACATTATTTTGAACTATACATATAATGTAATTGATATTATCATTGACTTTTATATTACTACTGCGTACTATGTGGGCGGACCGCATGTCATTGTGAGAAGTCCTCGCTCGCGTGGTCTTATGAATTTTTACCCCGTTTTTGCCAAATTTCATTGCTACTCCGCTCCTATTAGTCATAGCGTGATGGTATATAGCCTATAGCCTTCCCCGATAAATGGGCTATCTAACACTGAAAGAGTTTTTCAAATCGGTCCAGTAGTTTCAGGAGCCTATTCAATATAAACAAACAAACAATCAAATCTTTCCTGTTTATAACATTATTATAGATATTATTTTATAAATATCCTATCGCAAAAATACTTAAAAAAATCTCAAAATGAGGTTAAAGCTACCTCACAAAACTGTATTTGTGCCACGTAAAAGCGAACCGTTGCTAGATAAACATAACAGACGATAGACGAAAGCAGAGATGAGCTCGAGCGTAATGAAATTTTCTTAAGCTGTGCAGTCAGCAAATGGACGATAGCAAATACATGCTTTTGTTTCTACTGTCAGCACTTTGAAGCAATGTAATGCATATCTTATTTGAACTGAAAACTGTCTTACTTATCCATACTAATACTAGCTGTCCCGGCAAACGTTGTTTTGCCATATAGGGGTGGATCATTTTAGGGGGATGAAAAATAGATGTTGGCCGATTCTCATAGATACCGGATAAGCACACAAAATTTTATACAAATCGGTCCAGCCGTTTCGGAGGATTATGGCAACTAAAACTGTGACACGAGAATTTTATATATTAGATTATAAAGTGGAAAGATTTGATTGTTTGTTTGTATTGAATACGCTCCAAAACTACTGGTCCGATTTGAAAAATTCTTACAGTGTTAGATAGCCCATTTATTGGGGAAGGCTATAGGCTATATAACATCACGCTACGACTAATAGGAGCGGAGTAGCAATGAAAAATTTTGCAAAAACGGGGGAAAAAGTTATTAAGACCACGCGGGCGAAGCCGCTGGTTCCCAAGCTAGTTATAGTATAATTGTAGTAGCATCATATTCTGCCATATGAGATGTGCAAATAGTAACAAAAAAGTAATAGAATTATAATTATCTTAAAAATATAAAACGAAAGGTCGATACATTAAATAGGATAATAAGAATTGGTTAAAATATCAATAACCTAACCTAAATTAAAAATGTAATTTGCCATTTTGTGGTGGCGGCCATCTTGTATGTGAAATTATTCTAATTAAGCCATTTGATACCCATATTGAGGGAGTTGTATAAAAATATGTAATTCGCTATTTTGTGGCGGTGGCCATCTTGGACCTTTGATTTTCATCAAACATTGCTAAGAATACCCCCGACGAAAACACCTTTCAAACCAAAAAAAAACAAAATCAAAATCGGTTCATCTGTTTGGGAGCTATGATGCCACAGACAAACACACATACACAGACACGTCAAACTTATAACACCCCGTCCCATCCCGTTTTTGCGTCGGAGGTTAAAAAGTGGTTATGTTAAAAAGTATCATTCATAAAATCTGTCAAGTTATAATCACCTATCTCACCACATCACTACCCTTGCCTAAAAATGCAGTGCATTTAAAATTACCACCGTTTCTTTCACATTTCGAATTCCACCGAAAATGTTCAACAAACAATATCGCGTTTCATTCCCATTCATCCTAGTCTCTCTATAGGTTTAAACTCGGAACAATGGCACAAAATCACAGTATGAAACAAGGGAATAGCAGCAGCATCAAAAACTTGAAACTCAATTAAAGCGATGAGCTAGTGAGGTGCCGTACTCTTTGTGCTTAACGAAACGTACTAAGGATGTGGGTACACGAGATTTTATAGTCATATCGATGTTGGTTTTAGGAACTTTTAAACTTTTTGAGCGACCTTTTTAGAGGTTGGATTTTTCTGCTGAGTTTGTTTAAGGTTGCCATGTATTACCAAATATTCTGCCATACCATCGATTGTATTTTCTGAAGGGTTGGGCAGAGCTGTATCAATGTACACCCACAGTTCGCCGGTATGGGTCGCAAGTATTAGGGGACGAACCCATCAACTGGGCACATTATCCAGATTCCGAGCTGCTTTTTTTTCGAGCTGATTTCACAGAAAAATCTCAACAACACTTTACTCGACTCGGGAATACAGGACCTCTACCATAGCAGTCTCGCTTGGGACTATTAGGCCAACAAGATAGTCAGAGAAATATTCTACCTCTAAGCATTATATGATGCCAACATTATTGCGTTCCGATTTGGATGGTAATGTACCAGTAATAGTTATTTGTTATACAAGAGTGCAAAGTTGCTTTTTAACCGCGTGCTCAATTTTGATGACCGAGCAAGCGAAGGATTCTAAAATTGAATCACGAGCGGAGCGAGTGATTCAAAAATTAGAATCCTGAGCGTCAGCGAGGGAATTAAAAGAGCACAAGGTGAAAAATCTTTGCACTCGAGTGCAACACGTAACTTTTCATCCCACCTCAGCGAGGAAATGACTAAACAAAAACATTTACAACCACAAGATACTTTTATTTCAGTTTAGGTATTAAATACTATATGATAGGTAAGTTTTACAGAATACCTATTCTTTAAATTATAACAAATAATACTAGGTATAATTAAGAGAAATTGAAAGTAACGTTGCTACAATTACTTGAGTGTAATATTTTTGTTAGGTATTGTAATGTTGGTGTTAGTGACTTAAAAAAGTACAGCAAGAAAGTTCCGATAGGCTTGTTGAAGAAATATCGATACATCGATATATCGATATAATTTGTTTAATGTATCGATATTTTTGAGCGATATTTAATATTTCGATATATCGATGCATCGATATAAAATTCAAAGTATCGAAAAGGTATAAAAATCTATATTTTTTACAGACCAAATAACCATTTATAAGTTTTAAGATTATAAAATCCCAAAAAGGAATACTTTTTTTATACTAACATCTTTTTAACAAATTATATTTAATGTATTTTTTGTTTTTGGTCGACTTGAATTGTTGTTTTATAATTTTGTTTTTAAGATATATCGCCCCTATATCGATATTTTTAAATAAAAATATCAGTATCGATACTGATATTTTCAAAAAATATCGATTCGACATTATATCGATACTTTGTTGCGTTTAGACTCGGAACCTAGGGAAGGTTCCAAGTCTGAGTTTTTAACAAATTAAAAAAAAGTTGTATGATAAATTCGGCGCCAGGGGGGTAAAAGCACGATGTTCTAAATTCAATTTACTTTGTCTCTCTAGAGGTTAAAAACGACTTTTGCACTCACATATCGAAGAGTAAAAATACTCTTTCCGAGATGGTGGGATGAAAAATATATTACTGGCAATCAGCAGTTTAGGAAACAATTTGAGCACTCGAATCTATCAAATATTTTCTATGGAAAACTTAGTTCCTAAGATAAGCCAACTAAATTTTCTTTTTTTATACGTCGTACAAATATTATCTCATACCTGGCACAGCAGCCGATACCTCGAGCACTGCAACAATAGAGCTGTACTTTAAAATAAAAAAAACTGGAATCCTTCGGGCCATCACGTTTTGGGTATAGACTTAAAATACTCGCTGGTGCATGCAGTACCTAACTCGACTCAAAGTGAGAACAAGTTATAGAACCGTACACCGCTGCAGGCATTTGTTTTTGGAAATTTTAGGTGAGAGAGGGGAGTTGGAAAGTTTATGATCGCTTTATGGCAAGTTAATAAGGAGATTGTACATGCTAATATTAACACATAGTGTATGTTAATCATGTTAGAACTTCCCAGAAGTTTATGTTTCTGTGCAAGCATTAATAACTGTTTCATCATCAATCCATAACACTGTTCCACTGCTGCGCTTGGATCTCCTCTCAGTATGATTGGGATTAGGCTATAGTCCACTACACTGGCCTAATGCGGGTTGGCAGACTCCACATGCCATCGAGAAAATCTCTCAGGCATGCAGGTTTCCTCACGATGTTTTCCTTCACCGTTAAAGCGAGCTACGCACATGATTACGAAAAGTCAGGTCCGTGCCTTGTGTTGGAACTCGAGACCTTTGACTTAGGAGTCTAGTGGTCATACCCCTAAGCTATATCTACATACTCCCAACTGCTTCCAATAACTAATTAAATATATACAATTTAATCGAATTCTAGTAAAATAAAACTAAAGTTACTAACTTAACATTATTATTTTCAAGAATATAGAAAAGAAAATTGAATTGAAAATTGAAGTGTATTTCGCAAACCAGCTGCATGCATATGCATATGTTTTATTTTGATCCCGGGGGATTCATTAAAGCGGGACAAGTTTCCTAAAGACCACCACGCTAGCATACAGCGGGTTGGCAGACTTCACACACCGTCGAGAAAATGAAGAAAAGGATAGGATGCACGGACACCAAATAAATTAGGACAAGGCAGGAAGATGATGATGATGATGAGTTGTGAACCGAGGAAGTGCGACCTTTCTCATCTCTTATGAAATGCTAATCTGAATGGTAGTGAAGAGATTGTATTCTAACCCGTCCCTACCCCGGGATAAATTTCTTACGCAGCCGTGCTTGAGAATTCTTGACCAATGAGGTTGGTCAAGCAGGTTAAATAAATAAAACTAAGAGGTTGCAACCTCCACGCAAGCTAAATCGATACTCGAGTTTGCAATCACTGAAAGCTCATTCAACGCTAAACACAAGCTTGGTACAAATTAACTGTGCTCTCTGTATCAGTTTAAGCGTGGGGCATGAGCTTATTGACTTGCCTGTTTGCATAGCTCATAGATCATAGCTCTACTGCCTCACTTGCTTGATTGTACTGTACGAAGCCATTAGCCATAGGAAACTTATACAGGGTTACTTGTAAAGCGACGCATAACTTGCAGGACACCATAGTAGGGTTAAAATGCAACAAATTAAGCCACCAAATGTTCTAGCGATATTTAGTAGTTTTTGAGTTAGTTCGATTTTTAGTAATTTTATGAAAAACCCCAGATTAAATCATGAATGATGAAGCCAATTTAAATAATTTACGCCGCGACTGTACTCAAATTTAAGTTATTATCAAAGATGATGCCTTGGCAGATCTTAGTTAATAATTTGACGACGTCTGTGGTCTAGTGGTTCGAGTACCGGACTGCTGATCACGAGGTCGTGGGTTCGATTCCCACAGGACACAAATATTTATGTGATTAATATAAGTATTTGTGTTTGTCTGGTTGTTTCTTGTATGTATTATAAGTATGTATTTACAAAAAAAAAGTATATAAGTATTATATCCATTGTCTAGTACCCATAGTACAAGCTCTGCTTAGTTTGGGACTAGATGGTGCTGTGTAGAATGTCCCAGAATATTTATTAAAAAAAAAAAAAAAAAAATTAAAAGTTTAAAAATAATTAAACCTCGGCGAAGATCACTAATCAAACTATTAACATTTTTGTAATTTTTGCCATTACGTCTTAAAAATATTGTCTAGTGCCTAAAAAATTATATTACGCCTGATGTACAAAGTGTAATGGTTCACCACCTTTGGATACCCACTAACCATCAGATAAATTAAAAAATGAATCAAAATTCGTATGAAATTATTTGTCAAGTAATTTAACAGTAACTTACTAGGAGGTGATATAGGCCCGTAGTGTCGGGATAATTGACAGATCAGTCTGGGATAGTAATTGGATTGCCAGCCTTGGAACTGCAGCCTTCGATGGGTAACCTCTATTTACATATTGAGACAATTCTACACCTCCGAGAGTTCGTTATCTCGTTGGTTTTGACTGAAGTATGTCTGTCTATAATAGTAGATTGGTATATAACGTATAGTTCGATTTGCCTTCGCATTTTGAAGACTTTAAGGACCTGGGCGTGTAGACAAGTTGCAATTTAACTTTCGAATCATCAAACGAATTAACGAATAAACAGAAAATTTATGGAAATGACACAAGCTTTTGACAAATCGGCCTGTCACTATTATTAAAATAGGAAACACAGAAAAATCAATAACACATCTCGACCAGGCAATTCAACCCAGTAACTTTTGGGTGCGAGGAGGCGGAAGGCTATAGTCATCGGATGATATTCAGCAAGATCCCGACCCTTAGCCATCGCGTAAACGACCGCTACATTCATGAAGTATTTGGGAAATGTACTACACGTAACATTTGATGCTGCTTTTAGTATGTTTATGGAAAAAAACTGAATTACAAGACATTGTGGTTAATGTTATGGAAACTGAAGGCTGAATTGTACCCAAATTATTAGGGTAACGTAGAGGAATGGTCAAATAAATTACGCTCAATGCACCAAGTAGAGTACTCGACTGTTTAACATCACATACCATCACGCCTGTGTTCCCCGAATGTTATTAATGTAAACTCATAGTAATTCGTCTCTATGTTTAGGTCCCATGTAATAGGGAGTGAGCTTATTGCCATCAACCGGGCACAAAAGCATACACCGAGCTGCTACTGGGAATTTCATAGAAAAAACCCAAGAATACCCTGGTCGCCCTTTAAATCCAATCAGACCTCTAGCTTAGCAGTCGCGCTTGGGACCACTAGAACAACACGGCAGTCGACTCGACTGTTTAATTGTTTAACAGGAAAAATTCACATTGTTTTGTGAGACGTAAAAGCGTTTTAATATAGTTTAGTGAGTGAAAAATGTAAATTATTTTTGTGCAGTTAGTAGTTATGAAAGTTAGTGAATGTAAGGCCCCTTTTATACGCCACCCGTTCATGAGAATTACTCTGAAAAATGCTCTCTGCGTAGTTTTGGATGATGGCTCGTTTTTCGCTCACTATTGTGGTTAAAATTGATCATTTTTAAACCCCGACGCAAAAACGACGGGGTGTTATAAGTTTGACGTGTCTGTGTGTGTGCGTGTGTCTGTCTGTGGCATCGGAACCTGAACGGATGAACCGATATTTATTTTGTTTTTTATGTATTTTTGTGAATGTTAATTATTTTGTTGGGTTGGGCCCAAAGATTTCTATTGTGCTTTGGTTGGAGTGTAATTTTTTTGGACCTCCAACATAGGTAGGTATTGTATTACATAAGTAGGTATTGTATTCCTTCAATGATAGGATCAAATAAGTAAGAATTTTTCGAATACATATTAAAAGTTAAGCGATTTAAATTTTAAGTTACTTAAATATAAAAAAAACTGCAGATTTTTCTGCATTCTGCCGATAATGTTTTTTAATTATTGTTCTTTTTCTTGTTAAAGTTAATTTCTCATTATTTTATTTACGAGTTTTTTTTCGGCTGTTTTTTATGTTTATTTTAAGGGTTTTGTTGCTGCTGTTTTCCTATTACCATTAGTACCTGGGTTACCGAGCTCTACTTAGGACAGATTTAAAACATCTAGCTAGATCTATTTTACTTATGATAATGTTATTAAGTTTGAAACTCATTTCTTTTCAACTGACTTCAAAAAAAGGAAGAGGTTCTCAATTCGACTGTATTTTTTTTATGATCGTTACCTCAGAACTTTCGAACCGATTTTGATAATTCTTTTTTTTATTGCAGTGTGAAAACACCAAAAAACATTTTTTTCCATACATGAGACCTACCTAACAAAGTTGCAAATATTGTAAATGTACAGCCGTTTCCAAGAACGCCATTATCAAACTTTCTCACAGATTTAGTTACTCGTATATGGGATTAAACAAAGTTGTAAGGTATCTACTTACCTAATATTCAGTTGGTATCCCACAGCGCCGGGTGCACTTGCGACCGCTCTGCCTTCCCTGCGTTCAGTGGCTATGAGCACCCAATTATCCACTTAGTAAACTGCACGCAATCGCAACGCATAGGGCTTAAGGGGGAGCTCAAACTTTATTTGTGAATTGAATATGTAGTCCGTGCCTTAATCTATAGTTATAAAGAGGAATGATTTGATCGTTTGCATTGAATAGGCTCCAAAACTACTGAAGCGATTTGGAAAAATCTTTCACCATTAGAAAGCTACATCTGGGTATTTCTTATAAATTATGTTACCCAATCGACCACAAGGGCGAAGCTGCTGGCGGAAAGTTAGTACAAAATATTTTAAGGGCAGAACTTCCAGACAAAATATCAAAGATATGGATGTCTTGAATTCGAATAATTATGAGACTAGAGACATCAGAACACCTCTGACTTTTCTAATTCATGTACGTATCAATAGTTAATTATCACGTGCTTAAACGGCAAAGGAAAGCTTTGTGACTAAACCTGCATGCTTGAGAGCTTTGCTTGAGAGTGGTTTATGAAGTCTACCAACCAGGATTAGGCGAGCATGGTAGACTATAGCTTTCTCATTCTGAGACAGTAAATGGGATGATTATGAATAAAAATGCTTCTAAAACTTACGATACAGTCACAACTGAAGTCATTTCACCTATAAAAAGAAATGATACACAAATAAAAACAATATCACCTTCCAATAGACCATTCAGTATAGACATTGACAGAAAATCAGCAGAGAACAGCTATAATACCGTATCGGAGCAATTTACTGAATGACCTAAGTTCCGGGGACTTTGGGGCCTGATCGCTTATCGAAGTCATTCTGTCCTTGTCTTATTGCTTTTTTTCTGTTGCCATCCCATTCGTACGGTAATCGGCGTGATTTTGTCTGTTTAGATGTTGCGATAGGGATGCTATTGACGCAAATGAGGTTTGATTGAGATTTTTGTCTCTGCACTGCATTTCTAATACTGGTGTTACTAGTTGGGTCCTGACAACCACTACATCCTTCAAATATCAGTATTTCCCAGAAATTGGGTTGCGGAGGTACTGGCAATACCTTCGTGTAAAATACTGATATTCAGCCGCATCTGGTTAGAGTGGAAGCCGACCCCAACATTGTTGGAAAAAGGCTAGGAGGTTGCATCTTGTCTAGTCCGTTTTTGTATCATTATAAGTTTGTAATGATATGTCTCCTATTTGTATGACAAAACACCACAGCAATCTCTTGAAGAACTAAAATCATTATGCAACAAATACTTGAGACGCCTTTATTTCTGAAATCATAAAAGTAACTGATACCTAATTCATATCTTTAAAAATAACTTCTAAGACATTGGAAATCCTTATCCCGAAGATTGAATTGTGGTGTTTGTCTCCGGATTTTGAAGGCCGAAAAATACGATAGAAATATAAAGCCGCAACATTCCAAAGTGGACACGAACTGTTATTGGTTATCTAAAGGATATCCTAAAATGATGACATTGTAATATTTCTCACAATAATCACTGTTTCACCACCTCTGGATAACTGCTAACCGCCGGATTAATGAAAAAAGTTAACAAAATTACGGGTTTTTTTTAACAGGAACTAAGTAGGAGTTGGTAAAACACGCTCAAGTCTGCACTAAGTATTGCATTGTACACCTTATATGTATTGCAATTAAATAGTGTGCTTATTCTAGGTAGAGTAAGATAATCTTAACATTGGTAAAAACTATTCGTTACAATAGAATACAATGATTGAGTATTAATTGCCCCAACATGACTATGGATGCTTGAGATGATTTGAGAATAGTTGATAATCTTAGAATAAAATATTAAACCGATAATTTTGAGGTTATCAAAAATCAAATCTACGTTGTGTAAATGTATTAGTGCGATCCACAGCAATAAAACCTAAATCTTTACATTTGGTAAACCTTCTGCATAGCTGAAATGACTAATTTTAATTTTAGTTTCATACGCTGCAGCGTAAAATTTACGTTTCAAACAGAAATATAGTTTTTATTTCTAAATCATAATTATAAATATTATAAATATAAATATCCTGGGACATTTTACACAGCACCATCTAGTCCCAAACTAAGCAGAGCTTGTACTATGGGTACTAGACAATGGATATAATACTTACATACTTTTTTTTGTAAATACATACTTATAATACATAGGAAACACCCAGACAAACACAAACATTTATATTCATCACATAAATATTTGTGTCTTGTGGGAATCGAACCCACGACCTCGTAATCAGCAGTCCGGTACTCGAACCACTAGACCACAGACGTCGTCATATATAGAATATCTTCGTCTTCATACGATAGACCTGCATTTCAAAAATTTTAATATAAAACGACCAGAACCATTCCAACTCCACATTCTAATTCCCAACAACTACACAATGTCATAGATCCATTGTGAGCACACTACCACGGCATAATATTACTCCATCCAATGTTTACTTCTAGTCTATAGGGAAACGATGTACTTCGCTAACTCTCTTAGGAGATCCAAGCGCGTTGTCCACTGGCTACATTGAATTTAGTGTTTGTTGGGCTGAAGTTTACGCTACAGGAATTACGAGCTTACCTTGCACAAGTTTAGAGCTGTTTTAGGTAATTACTGCCTCTTGTCCACCTCATCTCGCTACGGTTTAGTGCGGTTGGTAAATATGAGATCTTAGGTTCTATTTTCAGATCGAGCAAAGTTTATTAGGTCGATTTCGTAGTTTGGAATTATATCCATAATATGGGACCTAAAACGTCTTGGTGAGTTCTGGCTGTATACAAGGTTACACCAGCTATATAGTTGGTCGTCTGGACCTTATTCCGTCTCAATAGCGAAGATTTTTGTTGTATTTGATTTGTGCAGTTGTATAACAGTACATCCTGTGTATACTGCTTTAATAAAGGTTTCAACGTAATCGACCAAGTATCTTCTTCAAATCTTAAGCCTTTATAGTTACGTCATAATGTTTTCCTTCACTGTGTTGTACCATACCTTCATAACTTTAATAAAAAACTTATATGCTGCCTGGATTTAAACCCAGTGCTAAACTAGGCCTCCTAACGAAAAAATCCCCTAATATATTACGCACTTTTTCGGGGTAACAAAAACGACATTTCGAGAAACTAACTAACCTTAATCCTCGTCTTCCGAAAAGAAAATTCCTAGATTAATCTAAGCCCTTATTGGCCTGGCTAAGTCCTAACTAGGGCTTCATATCCGACAGCCAATGCCATCGTTCTATGCTTCGATTGTTAGCGCACGTCGATTTTAAAACGACTGACGGAGCATGCTCCAAGGATTACGGGCGACCAAATTGGCCACAGTAACTGCCATAATGAAAATCTCTGAATAAAGCCTCTGACTTCTGGATTTAGAGATCAAGAGATTTGAGGTTTTTTAAATTAGACAGCTCTGGGGCCCTACCACAAGCTCAGTGAGCGTTTGATTCTAGCAAATCTATAATTTTTTTTTATGGGTAAATTGTATAGCGCCTCTAGTGGATATCATCACGCCTATTTTCCCCGAACGGTTAGATAGAGTATTACTAATGTACACCCAAAGTTCACCGGTATGTTTAAGTCCCATGTAATAAGGGGTGAGCCTATTGCCATCAAACGGGCACAAATCCAGCCTCCGAACTGGTAATTTTACAGAAAAACCCACCAACACTGCTCGACCCGGGGATCGAACCCGGACCTCTAGCATAGCAGACACTTGAGTTCTTCACATAAATACTTGTGTCATGTGGGAATCGACCTCGTCATCAGCAGTCCGGTACTGGAACCGCTAGACCACAGATATCCACAGATATACGACGACAACTGAATTCTATAAAACCTATCAAAATAAGGAAGACCCTTCCCAAGCCTTTTAAAAAGCGCTCCCCACCTAAATCACAATGCAAATGATAACTGGCCGGCAGTAAAACACTGTTTGCACCCCAAAGTCCGAGTCCCGTGTCAAAACCACAAACATTTCGTGATATATCGTGCGAAAGACCGACCAGCCTATATTGACCCCTTATAAATCAACAGGAGTAGCGGAATCAGGGTGGTGTAGGGCTCACGATTAATCGGATGACAAGGGTGCCCTGGCCCTAAGAGCGATATAAACGGTTGGTGCGAACGGTGACAAAACTGACAGAGAATACCTACATAGGTTGAATTTAGTTACTGTTCTTATATTACACTAGCTTCGCGCCAGTGGCTTCGTCTGGGTATTTCTTATAATTTTTTGTATTATAATAATATATAATCTATCCCACAAGAACCATACATTTCACCGGGATAAAATGTAGCCTATGTACTATTCCAGACTATAATGTATCTCTGTGCCAAATTTCATCCAGATCCGTTTCGCTGTTCTAGCTTATTGAGTAAAAAACATCCATCCATGCAGCGTTTTGCTTCATCTTTTATCATGCTAACGGCTAGGGAGTGGAATTCTTTGCCGGCTGCTGTGTTTCCCGATTCATATAATTTGGGAACCTTCAAGGCGAGAGTGAATAGACATTATTTGAGTTTGCGTGCTCCATCCTCGGCAGCATGGTCACTTACCAGCAGGTGAGGTGCTGCCAAACGCACACAAATTTATAATAAAAAAAAAACTTCCATTCATCCAAACTTTTATATTTATAATATTAGTAGGAAATATGATAATATTAGTAGGAAATATGATAATACAAGCTAGTACCGATTAGGTCAGCAACACTGCCAACATAAAACATTTATTTGGTAGGTATTGAATGTTAAAGTACACATGTAAGAAAATCAATAAGAAACATGTCACGTTTGACGAAACATCTGTTATTGTCCAAAAAGGTATTTTCGGCAAAAACCCTTTCTATTGAATCGTGTGTCACCTTTGTGGTGGTTAAACCTTTTAGCTTAAAGGATTATCAACAAAAAGGTATAATTGTTCGATTTTACGGATCCAAGTATTCAAAAGGGCTATTTGTAGTTTCAGATACTTTTCTTTGCTATAATCAAAGTGTGGGTTCCTCTGAGATTAGGCCATAGTCCACTATGGAATTACCATAGTGGACTATGGCCTAATCTCTCCCATAATAAAAGGAGATCCCAGCCCAGCAGTGGGACAATATAATTATGGGTTGATGATGATGTATATGTAAATAGTCGATTTTCTCTTGAAAAACAAAAATAAATTGTAACTTTAACAACTAAAGCATGAGATAGCAGTGGTAAAATTCTTACTCTGGGTTATAGGTACTTATGAACCTTTGATAACAAAAAAAACTGACTGCAGTTGCTCATTCGTTGATTGGTTCGTATAATTTTCCGTACGAGGGAAGGAATAATCTAACCAACGACTGCACTTAACCAGGGAAAGTTTCTACAAAAACAGTTCAATTTTGTTCCTCTAAAGGATCGAAGGTTGCACAAACATATCAAATTGAAGGTGGCGGGACTGGCAGGTCAACGGCCGTCCGTCACCCACTGTTATCAATAGTCATGTAACTCACTCTTGTTCCCAACGTATCCAGTTGAGGCGAAACTCATGAGCTTACAGCGTGTGATGGAAAAATATGAGATCAAATTATGGAAAGGCGATTTAATCAGTATGTCCGCCTTGTACAGGGGCCCATCTGCAAGGTAAAGCTGCGCTCACCGCGGTTGAGTGACCATTCTTAAGACCCTCTGTGCCTCGGAGAGCACGTAAAGCCGTTGGTCGCGGTTGTCATACGAACACTTATGACAATCGTAAGTGGTAGTCAGGAGCCCAAGGCTCAATCTTGTTTCATACACAAGCTTTTGAAGAGCCTTGAGAGCTTTTGTAGACAAGTTGCAATTTAAACTTCGAATCGACAAACGAATAGAAACAATATGTATGGAAATGACACATGCTTTGGACAAGTTAGGTTAGGTTAGTCGATCGAAAGAATAGAAAGAAAATGTAAGGAAATGACATTAGTGACAGACTAATGTCATTTCTATACATTTTCTTTCTATTCGATTTTCGATTCAAATGTCAAATTGCGACTTGTCTAGTCCCCCAGTTACGTTCACCTATATGAGCGAAAACGATAACTCATCCTAACAACCCATAACTATCAAGAAGTGTCAATCGCTCCAAACTTGTGTTCTAGTCCCCTCGTCCGGTCGTCACTTAGTGGAAACGTCCCATTACGTCGCCGGCACGCATTGCACCAGCTATTCTTCTATAAGTACCTTGGATTATGACCGGAATTGCCTCTTGAGATCCACTCGTACCCACTCCTGGTGCTTTCACAACTTTATAGCGAGTCTGAGAATGTTGTATGACGTAACTTTTTGTTTTGCTCCGAATTGTATTGTTAATGTGGTTCGGAGTTTTTGATTCATGTAGTGGCTAACACAACTTTAGTATTTCTGGACTGGAATAGGAACATGGATTTATGTTTGTAACTAAAACGATTTATCGTGTGTACGGTTTAGATTTCTAGACCATGCTTACTCCAAATTCAAAATTTGGTCTTGATTTCTATCGAAATTTTGAATCTAAAATTAACCGGTCCAACCAATGTGTCTGCTAAATTGACATGGATTTTTTCATAAATATCCCGGGACATTTTTACACAGCACCATCTAATCCCAAACTAAGCAGAGCTTGTACTATGGGTACTAGACAATGGATATAATACCTAAATACTTTTTTTTGGTAAATACATACTTATAATACATAAGAAACACCCAGACAAACACAAACACTTAAGTTCATCACAATAAATGTTTGTGTCCTATGGGAATCGAACCCACGACCTCGTGATCAGCAGTCCGGTACTCGAACCACTAGACCACAGACGTCGTGTAATAATTAGATTCTCATAATTAGTTGGGTACTCATAATCTTTTATATTTGATTAAGTATATCTAAGTTATGACACAGTAATCTTTTCTTTTTACTTCGATTTAAAACTACAAGTTTTACTGTATCTAATTTCATATTATCATTATCCTTATCTTACTAGTCTTTTCCCAACCATGCTAATGATTGTCATAGATTTTCGTGTGACAACTGGGAATAATTTTATATATTTAACAAAAAATTGTGTCCTTTTGCAGACAAACTATCTCTTTCGTTTTATTGTATCACAAATAACAATTCTTTTCCTTACTTTTAGAATTTGACTATTCGTTTTCGCTTCTTTCTAAATTATATATAATCTCTATCTTTCCAGAATGTGGCTAATGGGTGCGGTGTGCGTGCTGTGCGCGTGGTACAGCGCTGTGGACGCGCAGTGGAGGTGTCCGGGCTTATCCGCACGGCCGGCTGCCGAATGCTCCTGCGATTTGCCGCATACCCTCCGCTGCGCTGGTGATCACACTGCTCTTCAGGTACGTAAGCACATCACTATTCTACTGCTGCTACAGGTGAATTACGAGCTATATTCTGCGATATTACACAACACAAATTCGCCATTGAGCTTGCCGGAAAAAGCGCATACTTTATAAAATAAATATAAATATAATTTTCGTGTAATTTGACTGAATTCACAAAGAGTCTATTAAGCGTAGTTAATTATGTATATGATCAGAGCTGATAGCCACAAGGTGGTAGGTGAAGTAACGAAGTTTGACATACTAAGTAGTTCTATTGGTGTAAATGGTAAGAAGTAATGATGACTGTCAATGATTGAGAAATTGAGAAGTAAGGATGACTGTATTTTCATGATGTATGGAGAAAAATTACACGTGTGTCATGAAAGAACTTATTTATTTAATATTTAAACGACACGAGCCCCATGGTCTTAAGTAGACTCTACGCTAGTATGTCTATACAGTAAACTCACATCGTTCTAAAGAGTTTCTAAAATACAAATATCAGACTATACTGAATTTTCCTAGAATTTAAAAATTTGAAAATTCAGTCCTTTTACTATATACCGTTTTTCAATAACCTTTTATTCGACAAAGCTTTATCGGAAAAAAAAAAACTAAAACAAACACCTTTTATTCCGAATCGAAAATTCTACAAAATACCAAAACACATTCACAACACACGTCAAAGAAAACAATACAGCAGTTACACGAAGTTGAAATCAATGCAGTTACGTTGCGTATAAAGGAACGGATATACGAAACGGGGCGTAAAGGAACGTCGACCGACGCTGACTGACCGTTCTTGTTTTGTTTTTATTTATTTAGCAGGAATCTTGTGGATTGGAAGAATTGCAAATGGTATTCGTTTCTATCGAATATCGATGCGTTTTGTAGAGTACCCAAGTAGTTTATGAAACTGCTCCCAGTAATGCGCAAGTGTGTAAGTAGAAAAGAAGAAGAAAGAAAGATAATCAATTTATTCTCGTCCAAAATGACGCACGACAATTTTAAGCTATTAAGCCAAGGTGCTGGTTATACATATTTATTTAAAAACGACCAAAAACACAAAAAAGCAACATTAAAAAATTAATAACCACTAAACGACGTCTGTGTTCTAGTGGTTCTAATATCGGACTGCTGATCACGAGGTCGTGAATTCGATTCCCACAGGACACAAACATTTATTGTGGTGTTTCTAATTATAAGTATGTATTTACAAAAACAAAACGTATATAAGTATTATATCCATTGTCTAGTACCCATAGTACAAGCTCTGCTTTGTTTGTGACTAGATGGTGCTGTGTAAAAAAACGTCCCAGAATATTTATTTATTTTTAATAATAGAGTAGGGAGTAGGGTTTTGTTTTTCGCCAAAAACGAGAATATGGTGGTGTTATGCAAGGAATGAAAGAATAAGGGCCTGTTTCATAACTTTCCAGTAAGTTTCCTTTAAATTACTTTGCAGATTGTCATTTAAAAGAGGCCATCAAAAGCCCATAATAACTCAGCCCTTTGTACCAGAGGTGCAAGAGAGCTGTCAAGTTGCCAGTTTTTACCATGAAATCACTATGTAATTGTTAATAATGTGCCATAATCTTGTGCGTTTGACATTCCGAAACTGACAGTGACAGCAGATAGCTGTCAAGTTGCTGTTTCTACTATAAAAAGACTATCAAACTGATAATAGAGTGTCAAAATGGCGTGCGGTTTTTTTCAAATTAAAATTATAATTTTTTCACCCCTACTAAGCTAAGCATAAAAAAAGTAAAACTAGCATTTTAACCAGCGTAATTCGGGGTATTTTTTCCAATATTATATTATTTCCATTTGTGCAGATTTTGATGACCTTTTGTTTCATTTTTTAATTTATCCGGCAGTTAAGAAACAGGCCATAAGAATTCGTTTTTACTATAATATTATTATTATATACTGATTCCTGCAGTTTCACTCACGACTCAAAAGAAGTTTGAAGCAAAAGGTAGTCCTATGCCTTGCTCGGGATGAAATCAGTAAAATTATAATGAAATTTATTCATTGTTGAATTTTTTTGACTCATCTTATTAATTTATAGTTTGTCCACAGTATCTTCAATTGCTTGCTGAGCCACTTTTGCGCGTTAATTAAAAAAAGTACCAGAAATATTTTTACTCATAATAAATGCGTCTTTTTGAGGATCTCATTTAACGAAAACATTTTGTGAAAAATGCACTTGACTAAATTACCCCCTGATGTTGTATTTTTATTCCCAAACTACCCTCGTCCCGTGTTTTTACCCGCGTACATCTCATTATTGACTTATTTATTTATATCTTTTGAACCCTACAAGATATCGAAATAAAACGTACACGAAAATTTAGAGTAAAATTTTTGTGTTATTCTCTAAAATTTTTATCGAAATCCATTGAGCTGTCTAGGAGCTTATATGAGATAAAGTTTCAGACAGATATCTCGATAAAAATTCTAAATACTGTAATTTAAGATTAGGCATCGTTATTACGAGTATTACTGTAATAGTTTTTACTGGCATTCATTTTGAAATCCTGACGTCATCGGCGCGGGGTCCTTCAAAAATTTCAGCATCTCGCAGTTCTCGCATCAGGTACTCGCAACCGGCGCGTGTGTATGACAAAATGTATGATAACTATGCAAGAATATCGTAGCTGGTTGCGTTCTGTCATTTCTGCCTACCCCTATGCGAAAAAGTCGTGAGTGTATCTTGAAATTATAGACAGACACCCAAATTTTATTTATGGGTATAGATATTATGATTTTTAAACCACCAGTCCACCACTCGTCGCTAAAGCAACCTTTTCATTTAAACCAAGTATCGTATGGAGTGGGCTTTTGGGGGAAATGATAACTGTCCTATTCATGTAAAAGCCCAACTTTTATTTGCGAAGGGCTTTTAGACATTTTGTTTGAATTTTACAAATTCGTTTGAAGGCCTACTTTAGAGTGTTTAAATACAGGTTGAACAAAATTCTGGGGGGGTATTTGTCTTTGCGCTCTTTTTATTATTAATACTAGCTGTTGCTCGCTGCTTCAGTCGCATCTCAAAACTTTTTTATTTATATTCTGAGTATTATTCTGAGCTATAATACTGTAAAGTTTCATCAAAATCTATTCAGTAGTTTTTGCGTCAAGGAGTAACAAACATTCATCCAAGCAAAAATATTATCGCAGAAATGTATGTACGTGCATTACTTCCAAAAAACTGCACCAAATTCTGTAATAACCGATCATTTTCTACATGAATAACCTAGGTCATTATATTTTTGACCACGAGTGAATCCTTATCACGACGTTTGTGCGTCGATGTCCCTGCTACCTTGTATTATATTATTAGTAGGATAAAGCTGGGTGCTATGCATCAACAATTCAACAAACCAATCACGTCTATATTCCCTGAAGTTTTTGACTGTTCACGGTAATATAATAATGGGACCAGTCTTCAGCCATTGCAATAATCATGAATGAACGAAACAATAAAAAAACACAACCTATTTCATTGATATATCGCCCTCATTTCTTAATAACCAGTCAAAGGCACTTACGGTTACATTAAGACGTTTATTGACGTCAAGAGCTCGAAGGTTGATCACAGACCCTTCTCAAAGTCTCGCCGATTCACGCACCTGCCAATCGATATGCTTTTGTTTATTGAACGCCTCTCGACGAGTGAATTGTGGATGGTGTCAGATACTTACTTCTTGTTCTCGATAGTAACGATAAACTAGAACGTGAGTTTGTATCGTTATCATCATGTGAGCTAAAAGAGGTCCATTGCTGAACAAAGGCCTCTCCCATAGATTTTTATAAGGATCGGTTATAATTATGCCGCCTTCAAACATCGACTCCCAGCGACCTTTACCACAGGCTAGACAAGTTGCATTTTGACATTCGAATGGATAAACAAAATGTATGTAAATGACATAAGCTTTCGACAAATCGGGCTGTCACTAATGTCATTTACATACATTTTGTTTGTCGATTCGAATGTCAAAATGCAACTTGTCTAGCCCCCAGGACGTCGAACCATCTCGTTGGAGACCGTCCTGCAATGGGCTTGCTGGTGCTTGGTTTCTACTCAAGAACCAGCGGCCATCAGTTCTAGAAGCTATGTGCCGCAGCTTGCTAAGTTGAAGTATACTAATGTACACCCACAATTCATCAGTATGTTTGGGTAACATTTAATAGAGGTCGAGCCATTAAATAAGCACAAATCCAAACTTCCAGCTGCTACTGAGAATTTCATAGAAAATCCCAAATATACTGCTCGACCTGAGAATCGAACCTAGGACCTCTAGCGTAGTATTCACGCTTAGGACTACTAGACTGGTAGTTCGGTAACGGGTGTACTTTGTGTCCGTTTATTGTATGGAGGGACGGGGGGAGCTACAGTAATTGTATGTTTTCTAATACCCAATACAGGGTTTGTTTTTTAATGTAGGAGATACCTTTTATTAAAAAGAAAAGAAAGAACCCCTTCTTTCGAAAAATAATATGCAATGGAAAGAAATAAATGTGTCCTCACTTACACGTAACAATCTATTCATATACTACTTTATGGTTGCAAATATGCTTAGGGGCCGCCTGGTGGAAAGCGGTAACCGTAGCTTTGTTCCACGTATAAAGTCCCATTTGCAGATGTAAGTGGTCCCATTCGCAGGTGGTCCCGTTCGTTGCTAGTCCCATTCGCAGTTCGTCCTTCTCACAGTTATTGGTTCACAGATAGTTCCATTTCAGGAAGCTACAGTAATGTTTTATTTAATTTGCACGGAAAACCAGCATAGATTTTAGAACGGGAACTCTGGCACCTAAAACTATTTTTTTTAAAGTAACAATACATACATCTATTTTCATCTTATGAACATCAGAAATGGGAAAATTTACACTTTTGAATGTTAAAATACCAAATAGTTTGTTTCACTAATTGCGTATGTATATGACTAAAACTTTTTAAGGCCCCAACTCAGAGACGTTAACAATCAGTGGCTACTATATCTTGGCCTGTTTTTTCATATTTGAATTTGTTGTCAGTGTACTAAGATATACTGGGTCTCATTAGCTAATGATTCATTAGGTTAAGTGACGTCTCTGAGTGCAGCCCTAAGTCCTAATTAATAATTGAATGTCCACTTGCGTATCTGCCAAGACGCACATCTGTCAAGTTGCGTATCTGCCAAGACGCACATCTGTCAAGTCGCGTGCGAGCGGCGTTTTTGACGTGGTGCAAATCTGGCGAGATGTTTTCCTGTCAACATGCGAAAATGCGTATTTACCACTTGCGTTTCTGACGACATGCTATGAATCCTTTTCATCAATGTTAATATTATCATATTCGCGTTTGGTGTTGTTATTAGGTAGGTAGTAACATTTTTTTACGAAGGGAATTAGATTATACTAAGGTCTCAAAAATTACTCGTTTTTAATCCCCGACGCAAAAACGACGGGGTGTTATAAGTTTGATGTGTCTCTGTGTGTGTGTTTGTTTGAGTGCGTGTCTGTCTGTGGCATCGTAGCTCCTGAGCGGATAAACTGATTACGATTTTGATTTTTTTATTTGAAAGGAGAATTCGTCGGGAGTTTTATTAGCTATGTTTGATGAAAATCGGTCCAAGATGGCCGCCGCTACAAAATAGCGGATTAAATATTTTTCACAACTCCCTCAATATGGGTATCAAATGAAAGGGCTTACCTAGTAGAATGTATACATTAATTTCAAAATAATTTTCAAATCCAAGATGGCCGCCACCACAAAACGGCAAATTACATTTCGTGTCGGGGTTTTTTTACGGATTGTATTACCTCACTTACCTTAATTATTATTATTATTATATTAAACCGGAAAACAATAATAGAAACTTGTCGTGGGACCATAGTAAGGGCTACTGAAAGGTATTGTTTCGGAATCAACGTCCATCGGCGCTGTACAAATACGATCGCCATAATACGAGCACCTCGGCTTTTGGCACATTGGATATTTAGAAATGTTGCGGTCTCACCAAAGATTTACCATCGGTAAACAACAATGTTGCTAAAGTGGAGTTTGGGATATTGGCTATTGGTATTAAAGAAATACGGGGGATTAGTAAGTGATGATTAAAAGCTATATTAGTCTAATTGTTAATTTTTTCAATGCTACCAAAGTGAAGTTTGGGATATTGGCTAATGGTATTGAAGAAATACGGGGCATTATTGAGTGGTGATTGAAAGTCATAACCAAGATGTTTATTTTAATTAAGCTACTAAAATAGGTAGGGGGCCTAGACAAGTTGCAATTTGACATTCGAATCGACAAAAAAAATGTATGGAAATGACCCCATGTTTTGACAGATTGGGCTGTCACTAATGTCATTTACATGAATTTTGTTTCTATTAGTTTGTCGATATCGAATGTCAATTTGCAACTTGTCTAGGCCCCCTACCTATTTTAGTAGCTTAATTAAAATAAACATCTTGGTTATGACTTTGTTCGATTTCACAAATGATATCGGTAGCTTAGTGGCTAGAGCGTTCGGTGTACTTACTAGAAGGGCGCAGCTTCGATCCCTATCTAAAAATAATCTTTGTTTTGCTAAAATGAGCAACCACTTTTCTCAAACCCCTTTCTGAAACAAAGAGGAAAGTTTTATTATTTCGTAAGTAAATAAAAAAAAAGTTTTAATAGCCAAGAATCAGTGATAGCCTAAAGGTATGACCCCTGAACTGCCAAGTCAAAGATCTCGATCTCTTCAAATCCAAGGCACGCTCCTCTGACTTTTCGAAATCATGTGCATAATTATCACTCGCTTTAACGGTGAAGAAAAACATCGTGAGGAAACCTTCATGCCTGCGAGATTTTCTCGACGGCATGTGAAGTCTACCAACCCGCATTAGGCTAGCATGGTGGCCTAATCCCTCTCATAATGAGAGGAAACCAGTGCCCAGCAATGGGATAGTATATGGGTTGATTATTATTATTATTTTCATGTATCAAACTCATATTTTCCTTATGTCACCAAAGCCTAAGCAAGTAGCAACTTGTACATATGATAGATTTGCTCTTCAGCATGTTCGACAATAGCTCGACGTGCCGTTCGCTCGTCTCAAAAGCGGCTTTTAGTAATCCTACCGAAGTATCACACGACTTGGGCACACATCTGCTATTTGATATAATGGTTTGAACAGACATTTTGGTGCCACAGACATGGTACCAATATCAATAAAGAAAGTAAATAAGAGTGCTGCCTCTATGCCTATGGTCTTATGATCGTAATCGTAGCTAGAAGTCTTGGGTTTGATATTCGAATTGAGAAAAGGTTCTTATATTTTTGTGCGACGTTCTCAGTAGCAGCTTGGAGTTTGGATTTTTGCCCGGATTTGGCAATAGGGTGAGCCCCTAGTACATGGGACGTAAACATACCTTCAAATTAAAGCGTGCTCCATCGTAGATTACCTTGTTGCTTAATATCGGGCGAGTTGTGGTCAAGCGCAAGCCTAAGATAAAAAAAAAGTTGTGATGATAACAGCAGTGCCTACTCTTCTCCCTAACTCTTCAGGAAATCCAAGTGTGATGGTATGTTATGGTTTAAATACAAATACGATCCAAAAACCAATTTAAACCAAATTAATTTTGTTTCTCAAGTCATTTAATTGTGCCATCAATAAAACGGTCCCAAAATTAGATTAATATTTTTCATGTAATTAATTCGATCATTAATTAATAGATTCCGTTCAACTAGTGTTTAATTAAAACAGCCCAGAGCCGGGAATATAATTACGAAGGCAGGAATCCATTTTAAATAATACTTTAGAAGAAAATTTGCTGAACACCAATCACTTGGATTTGCAAATGTTTTACTTGAGATCTTTTGCTGCAGGAATTGAAGCCGTATTGTTTTGAAACGTTTAATTTGAAGGATTCCTGTGAACCAATTCAATTACGTGTTCAAATTTTTGTGTGTAATGGAAATTATTCTATCTAAGTACTAGGTTTACCAATGTATTTAATTAAAGAATACTTAAGGCTTGTTTCACTACCGGATAACTGCTGGATAAATTATAAAATTGAACAAAAGTATCAGATTATTTGCTAAGTATCTGGAGGTGGTGAAATGGCCATTAATTGTTGACGAATTAAGAAAATAAGCACCATTTTTTAAAGGACAGTGATATAAGTAGGTAGACTTCACTACATATTATAAAACAAAGTCCTCAGTCGCGTTTGTCTGACTGTCTGTTCGCGATATTCAAAAACTACGACGATAGAGTGGTTCTCGAGGAAAGTTTTAGTATATAATTTGTCAAGTTTTTTGACATACACACATAGGCTAAAATATATTGATATTTGTTGGAGGTGTCGGAAAAAATATCAAATTTTTGACTTTTTAATTATAACAAAGATCTGCTACGGTATCAACTATTATACTTCATAACCTAAATTTCAGTACAGTCGCGCTGTAAATAATTTTCAAATTGCCTTCAAATGATTAAATCTCATGATTTTTCATAAGAATACTGAAAATATAACTAACTGAAAAACTACTGAATTTCGGTAGAACATTTGGTGGCTTAATTTGTTTGCATAATATTATCTGTCGAATACGTCGAGTTACCAGTAACCCTGTGTAATGAGCTACCTTGCGAGGGTCCGGACCATTTCCTTAATGAATTAAGTCATCTTCTCTTCCAGATCATCGGTCGTCACCTTCGGGAGCAAAAGGCCCGAAACAAGAACACAGCCGTTTCTCTCCTGGACTGCGCGCTTCGAGGAGTGTCAGTGCTATCATCAGCATCCGTGTCAGAACTCGCTGGTGTCGGACTCCACGGCCTGGTGATATCGTCAGGAGACATTAGGAGGGTCCAGCAAGGAGCTTTCAATACTGTTTCGGCTACTTTATTTGCTCTGGGTAAGTATAATACTTTATGGCGTGTCTTTTGACCTTGACGCGGCGTAAAGGCTTTTTCCAGCTATTATTTTAGTCTTATTGGGTTTTATTTGATGTTCAGCATGTATAGTTTTAAGCTTCGTTTAGGGGATACACCTTTACATGGCTTCTTTTTCTTAAATAAAATTAAAAATGACTTTGGCGTAAATAATTCTCTACCCATTTTTTTTGGAATCCCTCATTTATTATATCTGTCGGTATAGGGGTGAGCCTATTGCCATCTATGGGGAACAAATTCAGACTCCGAGCTGCTACTGGGAATTTCACAGACAAACCCAACAACACTTTGTTCGACCCGGGATTCGATACATTATAGAAATCTCCAATTCAGAAATGACAGCCAACCTCCAGTAATTGGAGAGGCACTTCAAAGAAGAAGAAGGTACTTACACAGCCCAGGGATATGCCTTAGCAGGAGTTGCATAAGGGGGTTCTGGGGTGATATTTTAAGAGATAATCCGTGCCCTCTCCACGTTCTAATGTTGACTATCGGGGTAGTTTTAGTGGGTAAAACATCAGCAACCTAGGTTTCCCCCCTAAACAAAAAAGGTACTTGCTTATATTTTTTTGATTCGTGCGCCCGCAATATCCTTAACGAGTTTTACTTACTTAACGTAATCCTATATAAAGGCTATGTAAAATCGCCCAACCCGAAATTTCAACACAATGTGAGTTTGAAGAATGCCAAACTTCTAGACGAAGTACCCTAAGTACCTAGAATACCTCTTTGTTTGTTGAACACCCTGGATCTTACAACACGCTAAGTCTCCTCGCAACTCTGTGTTAACTACCGCCGTTTCGTGTACTGCTTCCTAATTCCGTTTGCAATCAAGACGGCTAGCTTTAGAGTATTAGCTTTATAAACATTGTGCTGTTCAGTTGTTCTGAAAAAGATATACGAGATGCAAGGCTATTGGAATAATGCGATAATCTCGAAACCTCTCGAAATATTACGCAAAAGTATACTCATGGATGTCCGTTATAAAGTCAAATCCAAACTAAGTGCATCGGAACTACATGACTACACGGTGGAAGTGCCTAAATTGCGCACTAAGCGTTTTGCCTCGACTTCGACATAAGGCGTACTGCTCTATTGTGGCACTCGCTGCCGGAATCTTTGTTCCCCGAGACTTACAATTTGGTATCTTCAAGACGACAGTCAATCGGTTTCTTCCATGCAAGTGCGCTACATCGTAGACCACATCGTTGCTTAATATCAGGCGAGTTGTGGACAAGCGCAAGCCTCTCTAAGCTAGAAAAACTAACTACTACTCCGAAAAAATGTACCAGAAAATCTTTATATGCGTTCTTCATTGGCTACACTGTACTTTTTCTCAATATTTGATGTAGCATCCTCAGCCTGCGAAGGTTTCTTCCAATGAACATCACAGAGTCCGATTTTCGCAATTTTACTTTCAGTCAAGTCAGAGGCAAGTCGCAATTTGGGGTAACTATATATTATTTGGCGTGCGACCGGTCTCGGTGGAAGTCTATCGGGGAGGCCTTTGTTCAGCAGTGGACCCCTTTTGGCTGATATGATGATATACTTTTTAAGCGATAGCTCACGCTGGAACAACTACAACTGTGTCGCGGGAGACTTCAGAAATATACCGCTCTTGCCGTCTCTTCTCCATACCATTCAAAACCATCAACATTGAGCATGTTTTTTTTAAAAGGGTGACTATGGAGTTTCTTGCCGGCTCTTCTCAATAAGTCTCACTTTTTGGAACCGTGCAACTAGTTTGACAATTCAAAAGTGCCTATTTATATGGTACTAGCTTACGCCCGCAACTTCGTCCGCGTAGAAGTCGAAAATGGTTCTAATAGGATTTCAAATTGTTTTTTTACGTTATTAATTTTGATAAAATATTAATATGAAAATGTTTGAATACTTATATAACCTAACCTAAATTAAAAATTTAGAAATCCCCCGACATGAAATGGAAATTGCGATTTTGTGGTGGCAGCCATCTTGGATTTGACATTTATCATAGTTTATATTATTCTCCTAGTGAAGCCCTTTCATTTGATACCCATATTGAGGGAGTTGTGAAAAAATATATAATTCGCTATTTTAGTGCGGCGGCCATCTTGGACCGATTTTCATCACACATAGCTAAGAACACTCCCGACTAATTCACCTTCCAAATAAAAAAAAAAACAAAATCAAAATCGGTTCATCCATTCGGGAGCTACGATGCCACAGACAGAGACAGAGACAGACACACACACACACACACAGACACGTCAAACTTATAACACCCCGTCGTTTCTGCGTCGGGGGTTAAAAATATAACAATCTTTATTATGTTGTAGGCATTGAAAGGTTAAGAAAGCATGAAAATAAAATAAAAATTTGATACATTATATATTTTATGAACATTAAGCTCGGTCTTTGATCTGGTGTAAGTTCCATGGGGTTATTTTCTATTATCTTTTTACAACGAAATAGAAATACTACACTGCCACAGTATTTCTTGTAACAATATTTTTTTGTTTTTTCTTCGAATCAACAGGCTACTCTGTGCGCTTACTCTGGAGCATGCCACATACTCTGCCCGCGGGAGAAGCAGCTTTCCCTCAAATCTACTCCCGCTACCAAGAGTTTGACCTTCAGCTTTGTTTATGGTCATTGTAAAGCAGACTTTGATGAGAATCTGCACTCTCTTGAATTTAAATCCTAGGGATAAATACATACTCTCCTCCAGAACAACTGGTCAGTATAGTTGACTCGATTACATTGCGATGCATGTTTTCACTTGAAATCTGGTGCCATTGCATAATATTGGTGGATTTATATTCCGCAACAAAATAATTGGGGCGCCAAATCTCAATTTTAATGTGTTCCACCATTTCCTATTTTAAGGAACGGGCCTGAGAACCACAAATGAGACCACTTCACGCGCTTTTCTTCTGAGCTCTACTGGTAAAGTCTGTTGGAAATCGCCTGCTGACATTACAGTAATCCCCTTTATAAGCCATAGTGCTCACAGCCCAAACTTCGGCCATAGTACTTTGTTTGGTTATATTGCAGAGTGGGGTTTCGGTTCGTATCAAATCGAGAAGAACTTCGAACGCAGTTTACCAGTGCAGTTTTACCTCTTTCCAACAGCGTGCAGCAATTCCGGACGATGCTACCGCTAAGGCGATATCACGATTGCTTCTGACTTTGGCCGATGTTAAACTTAATAAAAGTCTTCCCTGTTACACCAGGAGCACTCAAAAAAAAAATCACTACGTATTATTATACTGGAATTTATTAAATCTTTGTTCATTGAATAAGCCTTCATTAATTGATATTCTTCTTCTTCTTATTTATTTATGGCAATTGGTGCCGATTATTTACTGCTGATGAATTGACATGTCTTGTGTCAAAAATTTTATTTTAATTTAATTTACTTAAACCAAAAACACTAAGGAGTATTGATATCAACTTCGAAGCAAAATAATTTTCTACCCCTTTTTAACCCAGTTAAGGGATTAATTTCAATAAAATATGAAACACGTTTTCCTTCAATTCTGTTAAATAATATTTCTGCAAAATTTGAAGTAGATTGGACCAAGGAATCACGTTGTCCCATACAAACTTTGCCCCCCTTTTTCACCACCTTAGGGGTAGAATTTCGGAAAATCCTTTCTTATCGGATGCCTACGTCATACAAAGAATACACCCTCCAAGTTTCAGGTTTTTACGATCAGCGGTTTCGGCTGTGCGTTGATCCGTCAGTGAGTCAGTCATTCAGGACAAAGCATTTTATATGTATAGATAATTGAAATAAAATATTTTGAATTTGAATTTGAATATCAATTTTGAACATCGATTGATTATTATTTAATTGAAATAAAACATTTGACTTTGACTATACTACTAGACTCAAAATCAACATCAATATTATTTTGTCAATTTTACTTGTAAATCTATTTTACTAACAATCGCGTTTACAAATACTAGATCATCAATAAACAACGTCATAATGAACCAGCATCTCCCACACAAGTATTTTCTTGTAATTACATAATTTTGCGGCATCAGCTGATTTCCCTGAGGCACGCCTCACTTCGGTAATAGAGGCCACGAAAGTTGGCGTTCGGGTAGTTGCTCTGATTTACAAAATTTTCAATGCTTTACTAATATAATGAAACTTCACCTGAATTAGGATTTGTTTATTGATGATTACGTACAGTTTAAAAGATTCTAGAATTTTATACATTGACGCACCTATTTTCTTGTTTTATTGAGCTTCAAATCTTTGAAATTTATAAAACGCAAGTGGACTGGAAATGGTCTGATCTTTGCAGTGTTTTGTGAAGAGTCCCCTGCAATTTTATTTATTTCAATAATTACATTATTTTTTATCATACCCTCACACTAATTATACAAGTTTCACAGACTAATAACTCATTTATTATTCGTTAATAAAAGCAATAGTAACGCTATATAACGAATTTTCAATTATAGTACCTAATCATTTTCTAAAGACTTTTGTCGTGTATTTTATATTTTTGGTATTCATTGTTTTGTTTGTTTCAGGTCTGCCAAACAATCAACTGCCTATCGTACCAACAGAAGCACTAACTAGACTATGGAACTTGGATCGCTTGGATTTGTCCAACAATAAAATTTATACTCTAGACTCAAACTCATTTAAGGTCAGTATTTCCAAGAAATATAATTATTGAAAATTATTCAACTTCAGAAGAAGTTTATTCTAAGTTTGAAAATGTAAGAAAAACAGAAGTTTCCAGTGTCTATAGAGTTAATTCTGACTAAGCTAAAGTCAATTGCGGTAAAGACTGTGACGGACTGCCAACTATTGAATATTAAGAAGGTTTTTTTTGAAATTAGTCTGAATACTTACTTGAAGAAAGGTCCAATGAATCATAATAATATGCTGTCGTGATATATAAGCATATATATAGACAAATTTGGAGTCCTTCAAATCCGAATAACACTGATCCAAAAATTAAACTCAAACTAAAGTTTGAGTATCTTTTTGTATTTTTTAAGCATTTTCCATGCTAAGATTACAAGTTATTTTTAATGAAGGAAAAAATCGGCGGGTGGGCAGGATTCGAACCTGCGCCTTCTGGTTCGGTACACCAGACGCTCTGACCACTAAGCCACCGCTCGCCCTGCTCGCCAGTCGAAATCTTCCTCCACATTCTATTTTACGTCTTAAGGTGACGTAGCGACATCTATTGTGAAGAATGCTTCACAACCGACACGACTAACTTTACAGCTAGTTCGATGTCGTATGATACCGCCTTACCTATTAACTATCTTTTTGTATTTTTTAAGCATTTTCCATGCTAAGATTACAAGTTATTTTTAATGAAGGAAAAAATCGGCGGGCGGGCAGGATTCTGGTCTGGTGTACCGAACCAGAAGGCGCAGGTTCGAATCCTGCCCGCCCGCCGATTTTTTCCTTCATTAAAAATAAAGTTTGAGTTTAATATTTGGATCAGTGAAGCGTAAAGGCTTAGTACCTGCACTTTCAGTCGATAGGGCTGTGCCTATTATAATGATGATGATAAAATAATAAATATTATAGAAAAAGCTACTGTAAACAGAAAAGAAGAGAAGAAGTTTGAAAGAGAAATAAATATACAAGATATTATTTAAGATATCAAAGATCGATAGAAAAGCAATTGCTTCGATAATCTTACTAATATTATAAATGTGAAAGTTTGTGAGGATGGATGGATGTTTGTTACTCTTTCACGCAAAAACTACTGAACGGATCTTGATGAAATTTAGCACAGAGATAGATTATAGTCTGGAATAACACATAGACTACTTTTTATCCCGGTAAAATCTATGATATTCCCGTGGGATAGCGGGCGAAGCCGCTGGCGGAAAGCTAGTCTATAATAAAAAATAAAACATTTTATATGATCCACAGGGCATTAGAAATCTCACATACTTGGACATAAGTGACAACCAGCTGACAGACATATCGGTGGAAGCGTTCAAGCCTTTGGTGAAGCTAAGTGTTCTGAGGCTGCGGGGGAACCTGCTCAAAGTACCGGCTTTGGCGGCTTTGAAGGTAAGATTGGCGTAAACTGGCAAGTACAGTCAGCATCAGATATATCGGGCGGAACATACAAAGTGTTCATCATAATCGGAACAATTAGTTGTTAATAGTAGTTGAATTTAAACTTTATAATAATGTGATAAAGTTTATTTCAGAATGACAGTTACCGGGAAGTGTTGTTTACAGGTACTTATATTACCTAATACAATAGTGTACAGTGAAATTAAAACTATATGCAGCCCGTGTGAATTCACTCATAGTGCAGTTAAACAAGTCAATCTGTTGGCGCCCGCAGCGTGCGCGTCAGGGGCGCGTACTGCAGCAGGTTGGTGCGCGCTCGCGGCACCGATAACAGCAGTGGCTGACGCCGCCGACCCACGTACTCATCGGGAACACATATCCTGACCATTTGTAGATTTTGAACACTTTGTATATCCCGATATATCTGATGCTGACTGTACAATAAGACATTGAAATAATTATTATATACTTACCTGTATTGTGAATACACATATTTTTAAGATATTGATACATCGTCTGAATTATGTAAGTATGCCAATTTTTTCGCTAAAAGTGAAAATGCGAATGTTAAAAAGTTCCTCAGTTCAGTTGCGAAACAATTATGAATAAAAGAAAATGTAAGGTTCAATTTTCTAGGAATATAATTCTATTAATACTACCAACTTGTAAATTTATTTGTATTGGCGACCACAACTTACTATAATGAAATATTTCTACACAATGGCAAATAAATTAACAGTCCTAACCCAAGATATTCCGTTGGAAAAGTAATTATGATTAAGACTAATCATCAAAATGTATTACGAGTGCTGATTACCTTTTTATTAACCTGTTCAAACGTGTAAGGTGTAATTTCGTGAATTCTTTTGGCGCCCAACGTGGGACTGGCATAGAACGCTTAGCTGTAATTGAATTAGTTTTCTAATACCTTCTAATAAATCTCTTATTACCAATCACATATAATTTTCTTATACAGCCTTTATTATTAAGAAAATTAACTGAATTAGTCTCAATTTATTGATAATTAATTAGGGCTCAACGTAATAAAGTATGATTAGATATTGTTCGTGTAGTAATAGGTTATTAAATTTTATTTATGCTGAACGGCCTCGATTGCTTTGTGGCCGTAAATGCCGCTACTGCGATCGAAGAACAGAATCTAGTAGGTTCGATTCCTAGGTCGAAAAGTGTTATTATGTTTTTCTATGAAATTCTGAGTAGCAATTCCTAGTCTGGTTTTGGTTAATGGCAATAGGTTTACCCCGTATTACATAGGAATTAAAAATATTGGGACGTGGGTGTATATCAATACACCTCTTCTCATCTTAGGCGCTAAGAAAATATTATAACCAAAATTTCAAATTACTTCAAGTAATAAAACAAATTATTTCCAGGAAGCCCATATGTTAAGGGATTTAGACGTGTCAAGCAATGCACTGGAAGGTCCTTTAGGACCCACTACAGTCCCTCCGCTTAGCTGTCTCACTACGCTTCAGTTATCTGACAACACGTTTGCAAGCATACGACGAGGAGCATTGGGAGGTGAGATATAACTATGGACTTAATATTCGTTTGCTATAATAGTTCCTCAGGTTTCAAAACGCGTAAACAACATCGAGCATTTTTATACTCAATTAGCGATCCGTGCGCCGCTTCACCTGCGTTTTCCCGTGGACTGACAGCAGCGCCACCTACCGGGTCCAATTGTGTTACAAACTATCCTGGGACCTGTTAAAATATAAAAAAATCTATCAAATCAGTTCAGCCGTTTAAAAGAAGTTGGGTGACAAACACAAGTACACAAGTATAAATTGTATTTGTATACCTATGTTATGATATCTGGTACTGCCTGGTTGGTTTAGTGATACCAAGCGCGACTGTTAAGCTAGGGGTCCTGGGTTCGATCCCCGGGTCGAGCAGGGTGGTTAGGTTTTTTTATGACGTTCTCAGCAGCTGGGAGTTTGGATTTGTGCCCGGTTGATAGCAATAAGGTCACCCCCAATTACATTGGACCTAATCAAAAACAAATATACACAGAAAAGATCCTAGATCAATAACATTTACCTGTAGGTTATACAAATATTTGTTCCATACGAGGACTGAACCTGACGCAAAACTTAAACGCCAAATGTGCCGTCTGCAAATTATTGAAAGATTCTCCTTTTACACCGCATTCTACTATAAATTCTATCTTATTAACACCAAAATCCCTTAAATTAACGACGTTCATGTTCGCAGGTCTCACAAACTTAACTCATTTAAACTTGCACAACAACCAAATAGATGTTCTGGAGGACTACGCGTTTAAGCACATCGCCAACTTGACGCACCTGGACTTGTCCCATAATGAAATTGTCGCCGTGTCAGGTGAGAGTCATCAATTATATTAGCTGTTTAATTTGTATTATAATAACAATCTTGTTGTATTTTATTATGCATTTTCTATGCTACTATTACCAGTTATTTTTAATGAAGGAAAAAATCGACTGACGGGCAGGATTCTACATGTTTCTTCTGGTTAAATACACCAGACGCTACGACCGCTAAGCCACCGCGAGTCCTATTCGCCAAGTCGAAATCATCCTTCACATTCACTTCACTAACGTCACCTTGAGACGTAAATTTAGAATGTGAAGGAAGATTTTGACTTGGCGAGTAGAACTCGCGGTAGTTTAGGGTCATAGCCTCTTTCCTTCATTAAAAATAACTATCTGTGAGCCAAAATGCAGCCCAATCTGGTCAGTTGTATTAGGTATGTGTCTTGATCAGCCAGTCAGTCGCAGTTTCCTTTTATATTTGTACAGATTATCCAGTTTCCTCTGCATAAGTCTAGTTTAAAAAGGATAATGTCCATTTAAAGCTTTTAGTCAATTCGCTGACGTTTTAATTTCCGGCAAAAAATCTCAGAGTCGCCTGGGACCGACGGAAATAAGGAGGAAAAGTATTTTTTAACATTTACATAAGATTTAAGGAAACGATTGAGCAAGAAAATCAAAATAACTTTTGTAAAGCTGTTTTTAAAAAAGGTTTTATACAATATCAACGCTAAAAAAGAAAGAAGTAGAAAAAATATGTTAATATTTTACATAAGAAGTTTATTAATAAATACTGTAGAAGGTTTATCTTTAGGACAAATAAGGAAGGAAGGAAAAACATAGATACTATAGTTTTAATGATATTATACATTTTGCTTATGAATAAATATTGTTAAGATATGCATTATTCTTACTGTCGCAGCAACATATGTGTGGGTTTTATGAAATACGTTTCTCTACCTATTATCACATCATCTACTTATTAAATCTAATACTGACTGACTGACAGACCAACCTGGGTCTACAAGCATGAAATTTGGTAGGTCAGCAGTAAGATGGGATTTTTTTGGGTGGGATTGGGGAAATTCCAATGCGATTGGAAAAACAAGATAATTGTAGGTTGTTTGTAGCTGGTTACATATGTTCTCTCTTGATCTAAATTCACTTTTAATTCTGCTACAGATATGATTACGTATTTAAATGCTTTGTTGTTTACTATATAGCATGTATTAACGCCATCTTCATTCACAGGTGCATCTCTAGCCCAGTTGACAAACTTAGTCCACCTGGATCTCTCGCACAATTTCCTTCGGTCCTTATCTGCTGAGCCTCTGAAATCTCTCCGGCGGCTGACCGAGCTCCTACTCCATGATAATGACATTTCGATGATAGATGACGGAGCTTTGGCGCTGCACAAGGACCTCGGCCGATTCACCATTGAAGGTAATGGAGGCGCGATGATACGCACTTTGAACGGACACACGGTTGAAAAAGATTGCGACCAAATTGGATTTTTCTGTGGCTTATTATCAGTTTCCAATGGAGTGCAAGCAATATTTATAACCTAGGGATAGCCCAGCGATATGAAATACTAAGTTGTAGGTCTCGAGTACGCACCTCTCATTTACGTAATAACGTGCAAATTAATAATTAATTATCACTCGCTTACAACGATGAAGGAAATTACTATCAAGAAATCTGTCAACCTCGCAAACGCTGAAACTTATGGATGTAAAAAGGAATTGTAATAATTTAACTTTCTCATTAGGAAGTATTATCCATTGTTTTCTACCTCCTGCCTTCTGCAGGGTCTCTTGATAGACTCGATTCGAAATTTGTACATACTATACTTGCAAAACTTTATACTTTATTGCCTCAAATATTCAACAGACGATAAGTTTAAGCCCTGAATTAGAGAGTCCCTTTGTCAAAATGGGTAAGATCAATTAAAGTTTTTGATTAGATAACTTAAATTAGCCTTTTGTTTAAAATCCTACTGGAGTTTTAACTTCAACTACTAGATAACTCCCAAAAAATGACTACATCAGATTTGACATCATCATTTTTAGACAGTTGGATAGATTTCTTGGCGGTGTGTATCACACAGATATTTGTCGATACTCAACGTTTCAGTGAGGTGACGTCGAAGCCTCTTTGTTCGCCCATCGATATTCGCCTGTTATATTGTTGCGTGACTCTTAACTATTTCTGCCTTTGTAGCTCACTTTATGGGATTTTTTTGTAAGGAATAATCCTAGCCGCTGACACTTTTGTTGATGTAACTTCATTTTTATCCCGCTTTCTGTTTTTTGGCATGGCCTTAGTAACGAATAGAGGTGTCAGGCATGTAATATAATGAAAAGAATTCTTTTAAAATAATTCCTTTTTTTCATATAAAATTGCCCTTTTATTTCTTATAGCCTAAAAATCCTGGTTTCAAGCGCCGAGTGTGAGTAAGTTAGGAATTTTGACATTATTTGTATGGTTGTTATGTCTAAATCCTATTTCTATTAAGCAAATCCACAGACTGATTTGATATTGGAAGCGACCATACCTAATGCCAATTTCTCTTAAACTACCCAAGCAGAAATAACAAAAGTTAAATTGCATGGAATCAAATCAGCAATTACTCATACTTTAAACGTCCTCAGTAAACTTCACCCACATTTATTCGAGGTCGTAAAGATAAATTTTGCTCTCTTTTGCAGATAATCCTCTTAATTGCGATTGCCTAATGGCCGGATTCGCAAGGTGGTTGAGAGAGGCAAAAAACCTGCCTCAAACTGATAAATCGGTGGCCGTGTGTGCGACCCCACCTCATTTGGAAGGTGCATTGCTATCTAGATTGTCGAAAAACAAACTCTGCGATGATTTCGAACATACAGATTTGAAACAGAAAGATACGAACTACGATTTCAATAAAGTTTTAGCGAATTCTATTGTCAATGATTATAAGATTAATGTTGAAGATAGTGAAAGGGAGGTGTATGTTGATAAGCAAAATGGATTGGATGATGATCTTTATGATGAAGAGTTAGAAGTTCCAGCTGAAGAGGATTTGCCAATTTCTACAGCCAAGGTAAGAATAGTTGCATTTAATTGAGAGTCGATCTTGATGGTAAGTCGCAGACTTGGCCTTATAGCAATTTCAAAAATTCTTTTCAGACATATCTATACTAACATATAATATATAATATAATATTATAAAAAGAGAAAGATTTGTTTGTTTGTTTGTTTGTAATGAATAGGCTCCGAAACTACTGGACCGATTTCAAAAATTCTTTCACCTTTGGAAAGCTACATTATCCCCGAGTAACATAGGCTATATATCATCACGCTACGACTAATAGGAGCGGAGTAGTAATGAAAAATGATGCAAAAACGGGGGAAAAAATTATAAGACCACGCGGGCGAAGCCGCTGGCGGGAAGCTAGTTAAAAATAATTCAAATAATATAACATTTCCTGATGCAATTTTTTTATTGAATAGATAATAAAATAATTCTCAGGGCACAAAACGCATTCGTACAATTATGAATCATCTAACCAAAATTTTCAAGGCTAGGAAAACACAGCATATTTACCAAGACTACTCTTATACGCATAACTCATAATAGATTGTGTAGGAGTTAAGCCTAATCGTTTGAATTAGTCATTTAATTTTTTTCTTCATTTCGTGACATGGCAACTGTAGTAGGCAGTTATTTATCATACCAAATTCTATTGTTTGCATAAATGACCGTATTATCACTTGATTGTTATTCAGACTCTGAGTCATGTTACAGTAGTCATTGGTAATACAATGAAAAAACCAAATAGTTTTTACTTTTTAAAAGTTGCCCGTAATTATTAAATATCACACAAAATTAAATATCTTATGATCTAGATACTAGATGATTTCTTAATAATTGAAATGGATATTGTAGATCTATGAAACCAGATATTCAATCATAATAAAAATCAACTCGGATCCTCGGATGTAATTAAACTATCAGTACCATTTAGATCTTATCTGTGATTTGAAAGAAGATTTTGTTGTAAATCCTACTTGAGTTGGAATTACATTTCCTTATCTACCTCCAGGTGCATCTTGTAGATGCATGGCATGATGATGAAGAAGTCCATCTCTCCTGGGCAGTGGAGCCACCCTCCAGTCGTCGGTACCGATGTACTGGTGTCACAGTGTCCAGAGCTGGAGGTCTACCGAAGCACGTGGCTTGTCACAGAGCCAGTCCAGCTAATGTGGTGTTACGAGGACTAAAGATCGATGCTGTTGATCAATATACGTAAGTAGAGATTGATAGCATTCCATAAGATACAAATCAGGAAGAAATAAGGTTGCTTATTGATTCGTGTTTCAAATTGAATAAGGATTAATTTCATATTTAAAGTTATCATCACCAATAGTCTTATTTGCTTTCACTGGTATTGTACACTTTAGAATTCTGGTCATCAATGTCATTCAGGTCTTTGCTGGATTTGAATGGAATATATAAAGAGGTGGAGAGAAAAAGAGTTTGAAAAAATAATTTAACTAAATTTGAAGATAAGAAATGCGTAGAGGTTGCGAACAACACGCGTTTCCTGCTCAACACATCATCTAATAAGTTACAGTTACAGCAGTTATAAATTCGAGCCTTCTCAAACTTAAATTCAAATAAGATAAAGAGGCTATAAATCCTTATTTAATGTGGTTAACTCAACCGAAATTTGTACAATGAAATTATAAATTAACTAATTAGAACAACATTATAACAAGTTATAACCACAAAGAGAAAATTAAATAAGAGTTAAAACAAACATTTAACTGAAACAAAGTTTGGTCGGCCTTGACGAAATAATAGGAATAATTTTAAAGTGTTATTAACTCAAATGTTTATATATTATTATTTTAGTTTTTCCTTAGAGATTGAACACACGTGTATGATCCAAACGATGTTTAACCTATTCGGTTTTAGAGGTTATAATAACTGGCTTAACATCAACTCTGAACCTAAACAAGAAGCCTAAATAGAGACTAAAGTATTTTGTAGATACCTTTCCTAAAACTTATTCTTATACTTCCTAAAAATTGATATTTCAACCAGACGTTTTTAAACAACGTATGTTACGGTTACCACCGTTTGCTGGAATATTTAGGTCCCATGTAATGGAAAGCGAGCCACCAACCGGGCACAAATCCACACTCCAAGCTGCTACTAAGAATTTCACAGAAAACCCCATTAGGTATCACTTTGCTCGATCCAGGAATCGAACCCAAAACTCTATCGTAGCAGTCGCGCTTGGAACAACTAAACCAACGAATTAAAATGTTATGTAATGCTGAATAATTGTTCCTTTAGATCTTTAACTTGATAAAGTTTCATCTCATTTTACCAGATAAAATTAAAGATAAGAGATAATAGATAATTGTTGAAGTTTCTTATCTTATAGAAAAGATAATAGATAATTATTGAAGTTGTTTATCTTCTACAATATGTACTTACTCCAATAACAACTACTGTTCCAGTAGCTACACGTAAACACCACGTCATTATAAATAGGTTTCTTTTGTGTGTACTGATTCAATCGAATTTTCCCTTTCTCCTTTGGAGTTATAAGGTGCTATTTCTGTATTTAATTAATTAAATGTTCGCTGACGAGTTTCGGAATATTATTCAATGGTGCTTAGTTATTTTGGTGTTGAAGTGTATTAGATAACAGGTACCTAACTAACATGTTGGAACGGTCTTGAACAAATTAATTAGTTTGATCTATCAAATTGTTAGACAGACGGATTTATGTTTGGGTATTTAAATAATTTGTTTTGTTAGTAGTCGATGTTTTTTTTTCTGGGTAAACAGATACATAGGTACCTACCATCACGCCTGTACTCCCGAAGGGATAGGCAAAGGTGTACTAATGTACACTTACAGTTCACCGGTATATTTAGGTCCCATGTAATAGGGGGCGTAACATAAAAATCACTTGCTTACACTGCATTTTCATAACCTTAAGGTTTTATATTTTATTTATTATAAATAGTAAGAGAGGCTCGTGGCCATTTTGTTACTACGCTGATCAACCGATCTGCAAAGTTAAGCTACACTTGCCGCGGTCAGTCTGTGGATGGGTGACCATTGTTAACATATCGAGACCCCTCCGTGCCTCGGAGAGCACGTTAAGCCGTCGGTCCCGGTTGTCATACGAACACCTATGACAATCGTAAGTGGTAGTCAGAAACCTAAAAATGCTGACAACCAGTCTATCCTTCGAATATCGGTGTAGCCCAGAAATTGGGTTGCGGAGGTCTGATGGCAGTCGCTCCGTGTAAAATACTGATATTCAGCCGCATCCGGTTAGACTGGAAGCCGACCCCAACATGGTTGGGAAAAGGCTAGGAAAAAGAAAGAAAGATTATAAAGAGTTACCATTATATTTTAACCTGTATATTTAACGAAATTGTAAAATATGGTCAGAGCATCCTTTGCTATAAAAATATTGGCAGGCGCTTTAAATTTAAATTTACGCAGCAGGCTACTTAGGTACACTGTGTAAATTACCTTTATCTCTCCAACTTCTTCTTTTAACAATTATGGATTGTGCATAAGGCGACCCGTCTGCTCGTTTTCCCCCTATCCCATAAAAAACAGTTGACGAACACAGGCTTATGATGATCGGCCGTGAGGGCCACACGCACCTCGCTAAATGAAGACTTAGATGATTAAATATTTCACAGGTTCTGTATAGCTCTTGAAGAAATGGACGGGGCAGACGTTCCCCTGTCCCTGGTGCTGGGTTGCGGTGCTCCCCTGCAAGTGCGTCAGCGAGTCACATTCGCAACCATGCTGCCTATAGTTGTGACACGAGCACCAGAAAGTAATCTTTTGAGGTGAGACTTTTTTTGCGAGTACGGCTGCTAAACGTAAGGTTATGTTTCTAGGTTGAGCAAAGTATTTTTTATGAGGTTTTTCTATGAAATTCTTAGTAGTAGGTCGAAGTTTGCTTTTAGATACAAGGTGGAAGGGACATCGACGCACAAGCGAATACCATGAATTCAGTACATGGTTCTGGACCTCCCTGCGTTGAATTTTTCCGTAGCGTACCTTTTTTCATCAATTTTTCAATTTTTTCTGCAGCTTTTTTACTTGAACGTGTAAAATTCATTGTTTCTATCCACCTAAATTAGATTTATAATTATTTCATTTATTTCGGATCGCGGACGCGATAACATTCACCGCGGAGTATTATAATCGCGTTTTTAGCAATACACTGCGCGCTCAAAAATATCTGTAATAACCGAACATTTTCTACATGAATGACTTAGGTCATTTTATTTTTGACCTTGAGTGAAACCTTGTCACGACGTTTGTGCGTCGATATCCCTTCCACCTTGTATAGTCAGGCCCCCTTTAGTTGTGGTCTGCAACTAATCGGAAACGGTAGAAGTACTGTATCACTATGGTCGTGGTGACTGTTCTTGATCCTATAGATTACGATTCCCCCCTCTCATTTACACACCTACACCACATCACCTACTCGTCCATACTCACACACATATACACACACACCCTAGCACTACATTCACACTCTTTCACCACTCACTCTCGCACTCTCACATAATTTAAAGCTAATGTTAATTACTTATTTTCTTCTCTCTGCTGGAGGTAATCGACACAGTCCACAACTCCTTTAAATTGAAATGTATTGTGAAAAACTGTCTCTTAAGATACAGGATATCCTAGTTTAAGAGACAGAGTTCAATCAAATGTGTACAGAATTCTGCAGGACCCTAATGTAAATGTACTTTTATGTCTTTTACCATGCTTTTCAAATTGTTTAATCTAAGCACACTTATCTGTATTTTTGGGAAATAAAGATATTTATTATTTATTTATTATTATTATTTATAGCCATGACGAAAAGGGCAAGTGATGACAGGTGCGGTTTTTAATCTGTATAAGTCCGACATACCCTTGACACAATTTTCTGCACTTAAAAAAAGGTCTGCAACATACTGGAAACGGTAGGAGTACCTACATGGTTTATCACTACTTTATCCTTCGGGGCATACAGATGCGATGTACGAAATCAATTTATGTAATTTAGATACGTCAAAATGGTACACTCACTACACACATACACTCTTACACTTTTGGAGTATTTGTTAGGTGATCGAGAGGTCGGCCTACTCCTAGCCGAGAAATGATACTCGCCGATGTGTTTATAAATCTAATATATAAAATTCTCGTGTCACAGTTTTAGTTGTCATACTCCTCCGAAACGGCTGGACCGATTTGTATGAAATTTTGTGTGCTTATCCGGTATCTATGAGAATCGGCCAACATCTATTTTTCATCCCCCTAAAATGACCCACCCCTATATGGCAAAACAACGTTTGCTGGGTCAGCTAGTTGCAATATAATTGTTACACTTTTGCATGTACACATAGCAAGCACTAAGGTAATGGTTAGTCCTAAAATTACTAGTAGCTGTTATGGCACATTCGTTAGAAACCGGCTCGGGCAACGCGACATGCGTGTGAGCCGGTCGGAGGTCTGGAGCAGAAGAAGGAGGAGCCTAGCGCGCGACCGGGCGGAAGTTAGGTTTATGTTGAGCCATAGACTTTAACCGCCGTAGTATCTACTATTGTCGGTGACCACAGACAACACCGAGATCGGACGACTCGCGATTATTAAGGGCGTGTCTACACGCCACACGCCTATCACACACCCAGCTTCTACTAGAGACCGCCACTTGGTACTATTCTTGCATACTTCTTTAGCTTCCTCTACGTCTCATCTTGTCATACACACGCGCTGGTTGTGAGTACTACGCATCTGACCTCACCAATAAGGTTGGTGTAAGTCTTTCTAGGGCATCGCGTCTAAATTGTTTATATTTAAATACAATTTTGTTGGTAATTAATATTGTTTTGATAATCATTCAATAACACATATTGGTTTTCCCGCGTAGTTATCTATACTAATATTATAAAGAAGAAAGATTTGTTTGTTTGTTTGTTTGTTTGTTTGTTTGTTTGTTTGTAATGAATAGGCTCCGAAACTACTGTACCGATTTCAAAAATTCTTTCACCTTTGGAAAGCTACATTATCCCCGAGTAACATAGGCTATATATCATCACGCTACGACTAATAGGAGCGGAGTAGTAATGAAAAATGTTGCAAAAACGGGGGAAAAAATTATAAGACCACGCGGGCGAAGCCGCTGGCGGGAAGCTAGTCAAATATAATTATAAATTTTAGAGCTCTCTGATAGGTACACAATTCTCATTTTATTTAGCGTTGTATTGTACCTATGTATATATAATTTTTATTTTTAATTAGATAGCCTTATCCACATTCTAAATAGTGAAAGTTTTCATAAATTTTTAACGTCTGACATTGAATGTTAATTATTGAATCATTTTAACAAAACATACTATTACGCCCGTGTTCCATGAAGGGTTAAAGCAGGGGTATACTAATGAACACCTACAGTTCATCGATATGTTTAGGTCCCATGCAATAGTGACGAGCTTATTGTTCTGAGAATGTTATAGAGACCCCAATAATAATTTGCTTGACCTGAGAATCGAAACCAGGACCCATCGAATCGCTTAGAACTGCTGGACTAGCGAGGAATTTTAATAACTTTTCTTTTATACACCTAGACGCCGTTGACATAGTTATTTTACCACAAACATTTACATAATGTCAAATACTGTCTTTATTGACCCAAGTGTATTATTTCAGAGTATCCGAAGTTCGATCAAACGTCACCGGCGAAGGAGTTTTAACTGTCCTCATATCAGTCTTGGGACTTCCACAGAGACCACAATATGTCCTGCCTCGCTCACAAAGACTGTCCAATGACGTCAGACCCATCAACAACTGCTACATTATCCTCGCCGTCCTCTCTCGTGGCTCTCTTGTAGCCCAGAAGGATACACCGTGCCAATCGACACTGGAGATTTCCATGGAAGGCTTTGTAAGAGGCCCTTACGAAGTTTGCGCAGCAATTTCGAAGTACAAGATCGATGAAACGCGAACAATTTGCGTCGTTCCACAACTAATTGAGCCTCTTGGTACGCTGGAGATGAAAGCAGGATTCAAGGGCTTGAACACGGCGTTGATCGGTGTGGCTCTAGGTTTGATGGTCATAGTGATTGGGTTGGTGTGGTTTGTACGGAAAATGTTGAAGAAACCAGCGGAGTTTGAGCCACATAGGTGTTTTAGACAAGAACCAGTGCAGGAAGAGAATCCAAGAGCTAGTTACGTGATGTTGACGGCGACGTCGAAGGTTTAAGTCAACTATTTGTTGGGGTTTGTTTTACTAGTCGTGAAATTTTTCTTAATATATTTTTTTGGTTATTGAAAAGTATTAAATTCGAAATGTATTTAAACGTTGTTTAGTAATTGTTTGTATATTAATATTGGAACTTCCAAATGGCTCACTAATTTGGACCTTTAAATTATTTAACAGATACGCTTAAGATATTATTTTTAATTTCTTTTACTGCTAACAGTAGGTATATATACATCACCCATATAATTTCCAAAAAAAACTGAATGCTATATTTAGATATTGTTAAAATGTTAGTGTGTGAAATCCTTCCCAGTCAAATCTAGTATACTACGACGACTTATTAAACTTGATACTTTATGACTTAACGAGAAAGCTGTGAGACTTTCTGGAAATTTATCAAGCTCAACTACTCAACTAAATATTTCACTCCAACAACCTGTCTTGCTAATATTCAATCAATAGCTGAATATAATTAACACATTTGAAATTACTTGTCTTCTACACACTAACTTCAGACAACAAATATCAAAATCTTAGAAACGTAACACATTAAGTACAGTCGTGTAGATAAATATCCATGAGATCAAAGTACAATAAAATAGACGGGAATAAATATATCATAGTGTTTAAGTATAAATAGTACTGTTTAACAGTTAAAACTGATTCCAAGAAACATTTACAATCACCTCTTGCTTGTGATAAGAACGTAAATATCAGTGTGAGAGATTATAATTGTAATTAATGCGACATAGTTAAGAGTTACGTAATTTAATATTAACGATAAAATGTATATTACTAATGATTCTTGTTAGTCTTGAAATTGACTGATTTTGGAGTCGCAGCTTTTGGTAAAGATAAACATGGGTAAACTCAAAGTGATAATTACGCATTGGTTATTTTAATAACATTTGTGATTACGTATGTAGATATTAAGGAGGATATGGTTTGGATATACAAAATCGAATTGAGAATTAAAATAACGAAACCAAGCGAAGATTGGATGATGAAGCTAACAATTCCATAACGCTAGTTCCTCTCTTTTGCTAGAGATAAGTTAGCGTGCAGGGGCTGTTTCACCACCTAGTAAGTTACAGTTAAATTACTTGGCAGATAATTTCATACAAATTTTGTACCATTTTTTAATTTATCCTGCAGTTAGCGGCTATCCAGACATGGTGAAATAGTCCCTAAGGCTAATATATCTCTTTCGATTCGACTTAGATCGGCGTTTGCTACACATAAGCTAACGATAATCGGGCTACAATTGTGAACAATACTCGATGGTGATTGGTTTAAAGTTTCTGTGGCCAAGCTGTGTTCAATTCAGTTAAATACATAGAACAGCAACGTTACTTGAAATAAACTTCCGCTGAAAGAAGTCAACTAATACAATTATAATGAAAGGAATGCCAAAAGGGATACACTTAGGACCTGTGACAATCATCAATTTGCGATCCTTATTTAAACAAACACTGCTCATGATTATTGTTGGTAACACCAACATTTTTAGTTTTAAGCTTATACTTTTTTTATGTTTGGCAACTCTTGCTCTCTCTGTCACGAATCCGCCGGCTTCGGTTGTAAGATTTTTACCTTTTACTCATAATTACAATTATTCACTGCAACGTTGGTTTTACTGGTTCCACCAAGTCTGCTCAACCCCACGATCTGCCAGCCTAACAGTCCACGCTCGAAACATTGGTCCTATCGCCGATCCACAATTGGGGATTTGCGTGACGAAGGCGGAATCCAGTTTTATCCACGTCGGCCTGTCTGCGCGTGCAATTCCAGGTTTGGAATTTGCTCGATCTCGGGCAGCTTCGGCTTCGTGCTCTCTCGCTCGCACTCGTGAGCGGGAGACGACTACGCAGTGCGACGCAGTCAAGTGAAAAAACCAGCGGCGGGTGAGCGAGCCAAGGCAGTGTAGCCGGAACGCGACGACGCCATTTTATTTGCTGTGCGTGGATGCGCTTTATTCTGCGACTGCTTCGTTTCGATCGTACAAAAACGAAGTCAATATTGTGATATTGTTTGCGTTTCGTCATTGCTTGTGCGCCGTATTACGTTCACGAAGTTATACAAGAAAACCAATTAGATACTCACCATAGTTACAATGGCTACAGCTGGAACTCAAAAAGGTAACGATCCTCATTTATCTGGCCTGAAGAATAAAATATCTCCGATTAAGGGTGCAATCACAAAAATTGCAAACGAAATAAGAGGAGTGTCGCCTTCCAATTGCTGCAAGGAATTTCTTCAAGTGAAGGAAGAACGTTTGCGTCACTTGTATGGTAAATATGAAGAAGTCATGTTCGAAATTCTAGAACTAGATCCCAGTGCAAAAGAAGATGACACGATGGACCTAAAATACACCGAAACTTTAGTTAAGATAAAAAAGTTATTAAGTGAACTGTCAACAAGCTCTGTTTTATGTGAAAACAAACACATTGCTCATACAAAATTACCTCAGATTAATGTACCACCATTTAATGGGAAATATTCAGAGTATAAGCCCTTTATTGGAATGTTTAATTCTCTAATCGATAGAAATGTATCATTAGATAGTATTCAAAAGTTATATTACTTAAGGAATTTTTTACTAGGAGAGCCTTTAGACCTGATAAAAAACTTGCCTTTAACGAATGAAAGCTATGATGAAGCAATAAAAATATTAGATTTAAGATATAACAATGAGTATAAAATTAAAACGGAACATATAAACATTTTGTTAGACATTCCAACAATGATTAAATCTAATGCATCCATTATTAGGCAATTTATTTCAATCACTAGGCAGCAGATAGCCGCACTCAAAAACTTAGGTTGCAAAATTGAACAGTGTGATGTGTGTCAGGATGTGATCTTATGCATTTTGACTAGGAAGCTTGACATTTTGTGTAACAGAGAATTCCAACTCAATACAAAACATCCTACATTGGACAGTTTAATTGAATTTCTAGAAACGCGAGCCTTGGCTCTTGAGAACGCAGAGAGACCGCCTGCCATTAGTGAGGCGAAAACATCATTCAGGAGGGAACAGTCAGCCTTGCCTGCAACTCAGGCTGTGAAGGAAGACCCTCCTCCAGCCGCAACGAGCAACCCATCTTGCATATTATGTAAGTTGCAACACAAATTATTTGCATGCCCAAGTTTCAATCTAATGCCTGTTTCTGAGCGATTAAACTTTGTGTCAGAACAAAAACTATGTAGCATTTGTTTAACTAAGCATGCCAAGCCATGCAGGTATCACTTTAAATGTGCCACCTGCAAGCAAAGGCATAACACATTACTACATGCAGAACAGGCCCCAAACCCAGTCACATGTGCCTCCAATGGAGCCAGTACACAAGTACTGTTGCCAACGGCCAAGGTAAAAATTGTAGAACCGAATGGTACAGAGGTATGTGTCAAAGTACTACTAGATAGTGGGTCCCAAATGTCTTTCATAACCAAAGAGCTTGTGCAATTTCTCAACTTAACCCCACAAGCAACTAGATCAAAGGTCATTGGCATAGGTAGCACAACCACTGATTTAAATCAGTATGTTCAATTAGAACTACATTCTCTTGTCAATAATTTTCGAATACAGATAACATGCTATGTTTTAGACAGCTTATTTTCAAAGTTACCGCAGCAAGAGGTAGATCTGACTAATTTCTCCCTGCCTCCCAACATTCAGCTTGCTGACAGTGAGTATTGCAAGCCAAGTGATGTACATATTCTGATTGGTGCTGATGTATTTTTCCAGGTCCTGTTGGAGAGTAACCCGCAGTCACAAGGCTATGCGCTACACCCATCTGCAACACATCTACTAAACACTCAATTTGGATATGTCATAGCTGGCAGGCTGCCCGCTGCTCCAGTGCACAACCAAGTAACCCTTTTTTGCAAAGAGTGTGATAATGAGCTTAACAATAATGCTAATCTGATTCAGTCTCAACAAAAGGTATCCTCGTATTGCACAAAATGTGATAGTGAGCTTAGCAATAGTATCGCTCGCTTTTGGCAAACTGAAACAATCACTGAATTTTTTCCTGAAACACTGTCTGAGCATGATACCTGTGAACTAATTTTTAACAATTCTGTAAAACTTGAAGGCAACAAATTCGAAGTAGATTTACCTTTAAAATTGTCACTCGATGCCATTAATGACACATTAGGAAATTCTTTTTATCTTGCCTTGAAAAGATTTTACAATTTGGAAAATAGATTACACAAAGATCCCCAGCTACTCAAATTGTATACAAATTTTATTCACGATTATATAGAAATGGGCCACGGATCCTATATTGATATCTCTCAATATGATCTTAGTAGGGACCCTATATATTTTTTACCTCACCATCCAGTGATTAGAATGGATAAAAGGACAACTAAATGTAGAACAGTCTTTGATGCATCAATGAAAACAAATAAAAAGGTTTCATTGAATGATTTATTGTTGAATGGTCCACCCACACAAAATGAATTATTTGATATTTTAATTTTAACTAGAACAGATAAATATATTCTTGTCACGGATATAAGACACATGTTCAGAGCTGTTTCCTTAAATACAGAGTTCAGATCATTGCAGAATATACTCTGGAGAGATTCTCCTGATAAAAATGTGAAGTGTATTCAATTAAATACTGTCACTTATGGTCTCAAATGTTCCTCCTATCTAGCTACACGTTGTCTAGCAGAACTAGCTGAACGCTTTAATGATAAATATCCTAAAGCTGCCTTTATTTTAAATAATCAAACATATGTCGATGATGTCATAGCCACAGATAACACCATTGAAGCTCTGTTAGAGGCAAAAGAGCAGCTTTGCAAACTCTTAGATGCTGGGGGTTTTCAGCTACATAAGTGGTCCTCGAATGCAATTGAAGTCCTCCACGATATCCCAAGAGACGACCAGTATTTTGATGACATTAACTTGCAAAGGGATAACCTTGTTATGAAAACTTTAGGCATAGTCTACAATGTGAATTCAGACTCCTTGTGCATAGTCCCTCCAAGGCCTAATGCTCATCTTCCAATAACTAAGCGAGATGTGTTAAGCTTCATTAGCAAATTCTATGATCCTCTTGGTATCGCGGGTCCTATCATTGTTTCGGCAAAGGTAATAATGCAAAGATTATGGCAAGCACGCATTGATTGGGATGCTACTCTTAACGAGGAGCTTCACAGGGCTTGGTGTGAGTTTTACAATAGCTTAATAGCCATGAAACCAATTTACATTGATCGCTACGTTCATATGCACAATGCCGAATGCACGCAAATTGTGGGTTTCGCTGACGCTTCCAGCACTACTGCTTATGGCTGCTGCATATACCTCAGGGTCGTTGACTCCACAGGTAATGTAAAGATGTCTTTACTTTGCTCAAAATCCAGGATCAACCCCCTCAATAAGGATCTAACAGTTCCTAGGCTGGAGTTGAATGCTGCACTACTGCTTGCCGCCATTGCGGCTAGGGTACACAAGACTCTGTGTAAAAAGCTTAAAATTGATAAAGTTATTTTGTATTCAGATTCACAAATAGTGTTGGCATGGATTGCTACAGATGTTGTAAAGCTTAATACTTATGTGGCAAATAGGGTACGTAAAATATTACAACATACAAATGATTACGCTTGGTTTTACATAAATACAGATGAAAACCCCGCAGACTGTCTCAGCAGAGGAGTACAGCCACATGAGCTGGAACATCACTCCTTGTGGTGGAGAGCTCCGGGTTTCCTACACAGCCGTGAGTATGTGTTTGCTCAGACTAACACACTGCCAATCCTCCAGGACTTACCTGAGAAAAAAGAGGTGCCTCTCCATTCGATGGTCTGTACCGACTCAGAGCCCTCAGAGCCACAGGTTTGTCTAGACTTTCTCGAAAAATTCTCTAGTATACACAAAATGCAAAGAATTCTGTCATATATTTTACGGTTTTGTCACAATCTACGCACAAAATCAAATAAGGTTAAACATAATTATGTTACAACAAACGAATTAAATGACTCTTTATTGTTAATTTTAAAGTACGAACAACAAAAGTTTATGAAGGATGATATTCATTCTTTGAAATGTCACCATGCTGTAAAAAACAGTAATCTAAGGTCTTTACATCCGTTTATTGACAACAAAGGTATAATCAGAGTAGGTGGTAGATTGCAAAACGCCAATGTACCATATTCTCAAAGGCATCCAATAATATTACCTAAAGATTCAAGAATAACTCATTTAATCATTAAGGCCGAACATGAGAAGACTCTTCACGCCGGCCCTAAATTAGTTTTAGCGTCTTTAAATCAAAAATACTGGTTACCAAATGCTATTCGAGAAATAAAAAAGGTAACACACAAATGTATCATTTGTTGGAAATTAAAGAAAAATGTATCTGAACAATTAATGGGCTCATTACCACACGATAGGGTAAATGCATGTCGCCCCTTTCAAAAAATAGGAATTGATTTTGCTGGGCCGATTACAGTAAAACAATCTACATTGCGTCGTTCCATAGTAGGGTCAGGATACATATGTGTATTTGTATGTTTTGTAACCAAGGCTATACACCTAGAGTTAGCCTCAGACTTAAAAACGCAAACCTTTCTCGCTTGTTTTAAGAGATTTATTTCACGCAGAGGGTTACCCACAGATGTATATTGTGACAATGCTTCCACCTTTAAGTGTGCAAAAAACGAATTACATAATTTGTATAAAATGCAATCCTGTAAAGAGCACCAAGCACAAGTGTCGTCATTTGCCAGTGAAAAAGGAATACAATTTCACTTCATTCCATGCTATTCCCCAGTGTTTGGTGGTCTTTGGGAGGCAGCGGTTAAAAGTACCAAGTTCCATTTAAAAAGGGTTGTGCAAAAATGTATTCTTACACACGAACAGCTTGTAACTGTACTTTGTGAAATTGAAGCAATCTTAAACAGCAGGCCATTAATACCATTGTCAAATGACGTCAATGATTTCTCTTATTTATCTCCGGGACACTTTTTAATTGGTACAGCCTTAAATTCCATGCCTGAACAAAATGTAATTGACATTCCAATAAGTAGATTAAGGCTGTGGCAGTTATGTAATAATTTAAAACAAGAATTTTGGAAAACTTGGAATAAGCAATATTTAAATATTTTACAGTCACGTCCAAAATGGAAAAATGTAATATCTAATATTAAGACAGGTTCTCTAGTTATTTTAAAGGAAGATAACACTGCGCCTATGTATTGGCCAATGGCAAGAGTAACGAACGTTTTTCCAGGATCAGACAATCTTGTTCGTACTGTCGAAGTCAAAACCGCCAGCGGTAGAATGCATAAGCGCTCTGTTACGAAGGTTTGTTTATTACCAATTCATGACGAATAAATATATTCCGTCTTTTATTTGTCAACATAATGTTAATTTTATGTAATAGGCTGTGTGCTATTGTTGTGACAACTTCTACTTGACTTTGTCGACGCTTGTAAACGATTTAGATTTAAATGTCACTGTTGACAGGTGTATTGAATAAACGGCATGCATTGTTGATCTAGTCATAAGATGGCGTTGTTATCCGTATTGAGTGTTGATTGTACACACTATTCCCAACCAGATGGCGCTGTTCCAAATACTTTTAGTTCTATATTTTAGTATCTATGTGAGATGGAAACTACATTGAATTAGCTTATTGTAAGTACTTTGGTTGCTGGCTGGCAATATGTTGGTAACACCAACATTTTTAGTTTTAAGCTTATACTTTTTTTATGTTTGGCAACTCTTGCTCTCTCTGTCACGAATCCGCCGGCTTCGGTTGTAAGATTTTTACCTTTTACTCATAATTACAATTATTCACTGCAACGTTGGTTTTACTGGTTCCACCAAGTCTGCTCAACCCCACGATCTGCCAGCCTAACAGTCCACGCTCGAAACATTATAAGTACTCATGTTATATTATATTCACGAATATTGAAATCCAGATTTGAATGCGTGTTCTTAATTATTGTTTATTTAAGAATATTTTAGTTTTAGCTACATGCATGTAAATATTCAGTCTATTTACTGTTTGGCAATAAACAAGACGGTTGTTTGCCTTTGCCCAAAGTTGTGACTTATTAACTAAACGTTGACGAGCTTCTAATTAATTACTAAAATATAAAATATGTCTTCTGTGAAGATGTATTTCTCAAACATTATTTAGTGTAATACTAATATATTAACACGAGGCTCAGAAATTTTGTTTTTAATTAAGATATAGTCATTACGAAGTCTGTATGTAATTTTGATTTTTAATAATAAAGCGATATTTTTGTTGAAAACATTTTAGCATTTCAAATTATCTTAATTTTACTTTTTAAATCCGTTATTATAATTAACTAATGTGGTTTCTGAAAAACTTTAAAAACACAAGAGAAAAAATGATACTTCAATATCCCAAGACCAAGTAATTATAGTAAGTTGGAAGAAATAAAATCCAACGTAGATAACTTCTTCAGTGCTTTTGCTGATTTTATAATCTTTGGCTTTGAATCTTAGAATGAGGGGGACTTGATAAGTAAATTGCAACAACTTGATATTATTGCTTTCATAGTGTTCGGATATTCAGGGTCTGTTTACTAACCTCTGGATAGCCGTTACCCGCAAGGATAATTTCAAAAATAGAACAAAATTTATGCGAAATAGGCCTAATTTAATTGAAATTAAAGCTGACCTGATTTTGAGGATAGTACAGTACTTTGTAACAGTAGCATAGCTAACAATAAGAGTATCTTTATTATAAATAGGAGTTGTTCTGCAGTTTGCGTCCATTTTCCTCTTAGCACAGCTGAATAATAAAATGTCAATACATTTTATGTTTTTCTTTCCGTCTGAAGATAATTGCGTTACAAAACCGCAGGTGAATGTGTAACTGAATGTTAATAAAAACACCCTTAAAAACATTGAAGATTCGTTTTATATTGATCTCTAATCTTTCTTTCTTATACTTACTACATTGTATAAAATCTGATCAACATTGACAATATTTTGTCCTTTTGTACGTATCATCACTAATACTTGACCAGCACCACCTATAGGTACTAAAAGATTATGAAGTATTTCTGATTTGGTCTTTCTAGGAGGTCTGTGAAAGTCTACGAGGTAGGCCTTTATTAAACAGTGAACCTCTTTTGCCTGATATGATGATAATGATGAAGTGTTTTCTTTATGCATTGACCTTGGCATTGCATTGAAATTTTAATTGAATTAAGCGTTTTTATCACCATAAATACTTGTAGCAGTCAAGAAAATAATAATGTAATATATCGTACAGTATCGCCAAACAAAAAAACGAAAACGATAAATTCACTTTTCTAAGAAGTAAAATCTTATGCAAAATTCATAATATTTACTGATATTCTATTTAGAGTTCATACGGTGCTTCGAATTTCTTATCGTGCGGCAAAGTTCAGGGTAATTTTTTAAAAGATATTTATAGATATGTTGTATTCTTTTGATCTGTGTTCGTATGGCTCTGCGTTCGATCGCAGTAACATTATGAATCGCGCGTTTTAGCGACACGATTGCTTCGTTTGGCTTTTTTAAGTTTGCGGTGTGGAATGTCACTGCATTTAGCTTCTGAAAAGCGACTAAATCGTCGATAGCCGATGCTAAAAGTAGCATTTGGTATAGCCTTATTAAAAAATGAATATATCTAACATGCGTCGTATGGTATTGGAGCTTTATTTGCATTTGTTAACGTAACGCGTAAATACCGCATTTATGTTAATGTTTTCAAGAACATTTAGTTCTGCTTTAATTAGTTTAAATCAATGTAAATAAATAATTTATGTGATGCCATTCTCATTCTTGAATAAAATATTAACAAATGTGTGCGTTTTATTTACTCATTGAATTTTAAGGGAACTAGCTCATATTAGGTGAAGTTAATTTCATGGCTGCAATTTTATTAGTTCTATTTTATTTTATGAACAAACATAATTAGCTTAAATTACGCATAATTGCTTGTCTCATTTAGAATAGATTGTAAAATTGTCTGCATGTAAAATAGAGATCAAGTTATAACTCAGGACCCTAATTTTCAGGTTATGTATTTATTAGTGGCTACAAAGCATCACAAACTCTAGAACAAGTTTAGTAAGTACCTAAGAAAGACTGCAATTATTATAAGTATTTTAAAATAATCAAACAAATCTTATGTATACGTATTTATATATATGTTTCTCCGAAATGTTTGTACGCGCATAACTTCTGAACAACTGCACCAAATCGGATAATTCTTGTTTTGCTGTGTTCGTTATTGTCAGGACAAGGTTTGTATGTAAGATTTATTTTTTTAAAACTACCTGGAGACGCAGCCGAACCTGCGCACGGGCCGCTAGTATTATATAAATTATTATTTAGTTTATTCTATTAATTTCAAGCTCAACCTTTATAATCCTACTAATAATCCTAAATTTATTTGGCGGTTAGTAGTTATCCATGAGTGATATCCTTAACCGCACTCAGAAGTGTCAATTAACGTTAATGATTCATTAACGTTAATTGACGTTTCTGAGTGCGGTGCGCTTAACAAACAGAGGCTACTATAATTTGGCCTATTTTTCCATATTTTAGTTTGATGTCAGTCTACCAAGATATGCTGGGTCTCTATTAGCTAATGATGTGACGTCTCTCAGTGCGGCCCTTCGTCTACAAAGTGTTAGAGGGTCGTCTACAAGACTTATCTGTGGTTAAATAACAATAAGAGCGTTATTATGGTATTTTCCTTCTAGGCTTTGTGCTCAGAATAGTAAACATGTTTCACCCAAAGTATTTCCCTATCAATGGCTGTTGTAAATAACTTGATTTATTAGTTATATTTTCCGTTTTTTAACCGCAATTTAATTGAAAAACAGATCCTTAATTGCATTTAAAAGGCTAGTGAACTGTTAATTTTATGGTTTCACTAACTTTCCGCCAGCGGCTTCGCTTGCGTGGTCTAGATATTTCTTATAAATTTTTCTATGTTGACGGCAAAAATATATCCCACGGGAACCATACATTTTACCGGTATAAAATACTTAGTCTATGTGATATTCCAGACTATAATCTATCTCCGTGCCAAATTTCATCTAAATCCGTTCAGTTGTTTTGGCTTGAAAGAGTTAACTGTACTATCTTAGCATGAGAAATGCTAAAAAAATACGAAAAGAAAATTAAAGCCAGTTAAAAAATAAATTAAATAATAGTTTAAAAAACCTACAAACTACACGCTTTTATACAAAATCAAACTAAAAAGTAAAAATAATTTATACTAATATTATAAAGAGGAAAGATTTGATTGTTTGTTTGTATTGAATAGGCTCCGAAACTACTGGACCGATTTGAAAAAATTATAAGACCATGCGGGCGAAGCCGCTGGCTGCAAGCTAGTTTTCAATAATTTAAAATTAAGGATAGTGGGATTAACAAAAACAAAAATTTTATTGTAAAAAAGCGTGGTGTGTGCGGACTTCGTGCTTAGGGAGTAGACACACAGAAAGGTAAAGAAAATGTATCATTAGTACATAATGATGTCTCCCTCATTAATGGTCCTAAGCGCCGTTACTACGCTTGAAGTCCTGAAGTCGACTCCCACCTCGAGCAGTGTTACTGGGCTTTTCTGTGAAATTCTCAGTAGCAGCTTGGAGTATGTATTTGTGCCCGGTTAATGGCAATAGGCTCGCCCCCTATTACAATAGTGAACTATTGAGTGTGTATTAGTACATGTCTGCCTATCCCATCGGGGAAAAAAGGTATAGTATAGTATGTTATCAGTACCTTGGTATTGTTTTCTAAAAACTTTAATGTCACATAATATTTTTTTTTTATAAGTTAACTACCTTCCCGCCAGCTGCTTCGCCCGCGTGGTCTTATAATTTTTTCCCCCGTTTTTGCAACATTTTTCATTACTACTCCGCTCCTATTAGTCGTATATATAGTCTATAGCCTTCCCGATAAATGGGCTATCTAACATGGAAAGAATTTTTCAAATCGGTCCAGTACTTTTTGAGTTTATTCGTTACATACAAAATACAAATCTTTCCTCTTTATAATATTAGTGTAGATTTACTTATATTTAAAAAACATTTCTCAGAATGATTTTCTGTTCTTGAGACGAGCTAGTGAAGTAATTAAGATAAACCCATTATCATATTGTGGAAATTGCTTGGGTATTTCCGAATAAACCAATGATAGTGCAATGGAGTTCAGGGTTCCTTTGGTATGCAAATGTTTTAATGTTACACACCACACAACTGTATATTCGCCAGTATGTTTATGTCCCATGTAATATTGGCGAGCCTATTGCCATCAACCGGGCACAAATCCAGACTCCGAGCTGCTACTGGGAATTTCACTGAAAAACCCAGCAACATTTTGCTCGACCCGGGAATCGAACCCAGAACCTCTAGCGTAGTAGTCGCGCTTGGGACCACTAGACCAACGAGACAGTCCGTAAAATATAAATACTATACAATACACCCTATTACATAGATTTAACAATAAGAGCAAAAAAACATGTATAAACTAACAAAAGTGCTATATAATAATAATAATAATAATCAACCCATATACTGCCCCACTGCTGGGCACGGATTTCCTTTCAGTATGAGAGGGATTAGGCTGTAGTCCACCATGCTAGCCTAATGCGGGTTGGCAGACTTCACATACCGTCGAGAATATCTCTCAGGCATGCAGGTTTCCTCACTATGTTTTCCTTCACCGTTAAAGCGAGTGATAATTCCGCACATTATTTTGAAAAGTCAGAGGTGCGTGCCTTGGATTCGAACTCAAGACCTTTGACTTGGCAATCCAGTGGTCAAACCCCAAACCCCAAAGTGCTAAAGCGATATCTACACTAATATTATAAAGAGGAAAGATTTGTATTTTTGTATGTAACGAATAAACTCAAAAAGTACCGGACCGATTTGAAAAATTCTGTCCATGTTAGATAGCCCATTTATCGGGGAAGGCTATAGGCTATATATCATCACGCTACGACTAGTAGGAGCGGAGTAGTAATGAAAAATGTTGCAAAAACGGGGGAAAAAATTATGAGACCATCTGGGCGAAGCCGCTGGCGGGAAGCTAGTTTTTTATTATTGAACGATTGTAACTTTGAGATAGCACCAATGTCACTATTGTATTGGTTTGTAAATACTGTGTTCGTAATATTACAAAAGTTCAATTTGTACTTTAGGAGAAATTCGTTTTAGCACTTTTGTTAGTCTATACATATTTTTGTTCGTGACTGTACAGGTACACCGCTGCTACCCTTCGGGGAATACAGGCGTGATGGTATAGAAAATGGCTCGCCTTATATGGAATTTTACAAGTAAAACGGTAGGGCAGAGTTATTATCATATTTTATGCGTTTATTTACCGCGTCAATAGCCTTTGAAAGAAATTCTACCAAGATTTCAAGGTCAAGATCTTATGCCACATTACAAAAAATTTGAACGCGCCATCCTTAGCAAGAAATCCCGTAATCTTTATAAGGAAAAGAAAGAAAAACATTAATTTAGTACATATTGCAAATTACTAGGTAAGTAATTTAAATAATATAATGACAACGCCACCATCGTAAATAATATAATGATAAGTGATTCGCAGTCGTCATAAGCTGTGCACCGGTCCGTTACCATTTCCTCAAAATAATGCGAAATGTCAAAGGTGCGCAGACGCATACATAATACGTGTTAGTAAACAGCTTCCACTATCAGTATGAAGCCGGCCGCCATGACGAGCGCACGTGTCGTTCAAATAATTGTCGTTCTAACTTTGTGTTTGGGACTTCAAGCAAAAGTGTATACAAGATGCCAATTAACCCGTGAATTGCTGAAAAATAATTTTTCAAGGACGTTCCTTAGTAATTGTGAGTTGTAACATTTTCTTTTTATTTATACCTTCGTATGTTTTATATAGAGTATATTGTGGTGGATAGCAACAAAATAGTGGTTCCATAATTAATTTAACTAATTAGGTAAAGAGTTTGTCACGAGTTGATAATTGCTACGGCAATATTAAAAAATGTTGCTATTGTCATGAATTTACTCAAGTTTCTAGAAAAAAAATACAAATCCACTAAACCACATATAAAAACAAAACAGTCAAAACACCATTAACTCATGGATAGTGACGAAATCAAAGAAACTAAGGGCCTGTTTAACCACCACTTAGTAAGTTCCCGTTAAATTACTTGGCAGATAATTTCATACAATGGAGGTTATCAAAAGCCCATACAACTCAGCCAAATTTGTACTGGAGGTACATGACTGCTGTCAAGTATTCTTTTTAAATAAAAGTTTTTTTTCTCTTCTCTCCTCTCAGTCAACATAAAAAAAAGTACGACTAGAGTATTAAACCAGCGTAATACAGAGTATTTTTTCCAATAAGTGTACCTTCAGTACATCATTTGGGCTGATTTCGATGACATCCTTTGTTCTTCTTTATAATTTATCTGGTGGGTAGTGCGGCTATCCAGAGGATGGTCAAACAGGACTTTAGACTACAAAGTTGATATTTGGTAGGTAGGTAGATTGTTTGACGTGAGTGTCCACTTAGAAAGAAGGTTGAAGATTTTAAGGTCGATAGTGAATTCAGGAGAATTCTCACAGGAGTGGGATTCAAGGTAACAGTGAATAATAGGTAGAGGTGGACAGTGGGAATGTAGGAGGACATGCACTCACAATATTGGTGATTTGTCCTTCAAAAGGGGCATTTGCCCTTTTGTACTATGCATCTGCGTAGTACTCGCAATCGGCGCGAGTTGTTGACAAGATGCATGACCAAAGACGAGGCAAAGGTATTTAGACTACCCCCTTGGGCAAAAGAAAATCTGGGAGGAAGCCTTTGTTCAGCAAAGGACGTCATTCGGCTGATATAATGGTAAAAAGTCGATTATGTGTGTAACAAAAATAATTATGAAATCGATATTTCATTCATCCAGTTTTCATTCAATGGTATCGACGATCTATCCTTTATTTCTGGAATTGATATAAGAATTATATGTTTATTTATTATTATTATTTTATTTTCTGCAATGACGGTAATCATGTTGCCTGATTGTTTCGTAAGTAAATGACAGCAAAATTGAAAGACAGTGCTTATGTACATTGAATGTAAACAATGATTTATTCAAAACAAAACAAAGTCGTGTCTGTGATCTACTCAATAAGTAATAAATTATGTTGAAGTAAAACGATTGATTAATCAGCAGTAGGTGAAACTTTTGGCAGGAGCCTGTAATAGGGGAGAAGACTGGTGTTGAATTAGTTTTTAATCACACGCTTAGTGAAAAATATCAGTAGCATACTTCGTATATTGAAAATAAATATTAAATCGACCAAAAAATTTCTGAGATAATTGCGTTAAAAGATTTTGGTGGGGATTGAGAGGGGATGCTCTGTCCCTTTCCCGCAAAACGAGTGTTAGTATAGAATTTGTATGGCGCACGCTACTTTTGACATCATTTGTAAGTATAGTGCGCTCTCTTTCTAGCATAACATTAAAATGCTTTTAACTTCGTTATTTTTGAACCAATTTAAATGTTGTTTTTGATAATCGGCTCTATTTATGGTCAACTTTTTCATGAGGCCATAAAAAATAACTAGTCGCATAGCCTATTATTCTTGAATGGTTATTGGTTAGCTACAGAGTATAAGATAAAAGGAAGCGAAAACATACAATATAAGATTATAAATCTATGGTAACAGTTCTTTGCCTGCGGCCACAGAGGTAATTAGAGAAGGGTGGGTTTACAGGGACAAAAATTTTGGGCAGATAAAAAAAATCCTCTGCACAAACCTACCGCTAGATATAATAGTGTGTATGGAAAACTAGTGAAATCCTAGGGGTATGACCACTGGACTGCCAAGTCAAAAGTCTCGACTTCGAATCAAAGGCCGGACCTTTAACTTTTCGAAATCATGTGCGTAATTATCACTCTCTTTAACGGTGAAGGATGACATAGTGAGGATATTCGCACGCCTGTAAGCTGTTCTTGACGGTATGTGAAGTCTGCCAACCCGCATTAGGCTAGCGTGGTGGACTATAGCATAATCCCTCTCATAATGAGAGGAGACCCGTGCCCAGTTTTTTTTATACTAATGTCGCAAACAGGTATATGGCCCGACTCGTGATGGTAAGTGGTAACCGTAGCCTGCTTGCAACACCGCGGTATCACTCCCTCCTCCTCCCAGAGGTTTTTAGGGATTGCCTAACCTAAAAACCTTTTAGAGGTTTATGAAGGATTCACTGCGCAGACAGGTTAGGGGAATATTACTGTATACTTATTGTCAGCGCAGCGTATCCTTAGAAGGTATGGAAAACCATGCCATTGGGTCACTACTACCAAGCACCGTGGCAAATCATTCAAACATTTCATGTTTTCCCGGATCTGCGTGAGAATTAAAATGGTGGTACAATTATTACGTTCGGTTGTTTGCATGTGTGCGTGCATAAATGTCAGTGTATTTGTATCATTGTTAGTTGTAACTATTGTACTCTATCATTAACGATCGCCAGTCATGATTTAGTCAATGGGTTTTCCTTATATGAACATGGTTTTTGATAGCAGTAAGCAAGTAGTTAATATTCAAGTGTGGGCTGTGTTACGTGGGTTTTTCTGTATTGTCTGTGACGACGCCGTAGGCGAATTTAAACTGGTTTAATTTGCAAAATTTGTAACACACTTATACATAGGTACACACAAGAATATGCATGTTCTATAATTTGTACACTAATGGATAAATATAATTACAGAAATAACATGAATAGTGGTCAAATTGCTGAAAGCAATTTCAATCGTTGGATGGTAGCAGTGATAGCCTAGGAATATAGAGAGAAAGAAAAAAATATATTTATTTGGTCAGTGCTCAGAAAAACATAATGTATATGGCTTATATACTAAAGAAGCTAATGGATATCAACTAATATCATGTGTCTCCCAGGCAAGCCCAAAAAGGCATCCAGGATCAGTTTATTGTCAAGCACATTTAAGTACTAGACACTGTTTTTCACCTGGACCCTGTATATATGGCCAATGTACTGTCAAGTTGTAGGTATCGAGTTCAAATCTAAAGCATACACCTCTGACTTTTCAAAATCATGTGCGTATTAATAATAATTAATTAACACTGGCTTGTAACAGAGGTGGAAAACATTGTGAGGAATATCTGAGAGATTTTCTCAACGGCGAGTGAAGTCTGCCAACCTGCGCTAGGCCAGCGTGGTGGACTATAGCTTAATCCTCTCTCCCTCTCCCATACTGAGAGGAGACCCGTGCCAAACACGGGATGATTAATGGGTTGATGATGATAAACCATTGGATGTACAAAAGTCGTATAAAAATGGGTGACAGGCAGTTGAACTCTCGATGAATATAACATAATCGTAAGCTATTACAAACTGCTAATTAGCTGCTTCAATAATATTATACAAGATGGAAGGGACATCGACGCACAAACGTTGTGACAATGTTTCACTGGGTCAAAAATAAAATGACCTAGGTCATTCATGTAGAAAATGATCGGTTATTACAGATATTGACATTTTTGAGCGCGCAGTGTATTGCTACAAACGCGATTATAACGCTCCGCGAAAAATGTTACCGCGCGCGCGATCCGATATAATGAAATTATTATTTTTTAATTATAAATCTAATTGGTGTAGATAGAAATTATGTTCTTTTACATGTTCAAGTAAAAAAATCTGCAGAAAAAATTAAAAAATTGGTCCAGAATCATGTCCTCGACTCATGGTATTCGGATGTGCGTCGATATCGTCAGTAGCCGTTCGGTGTTTGGATTTATGTCCAGTCAATGGCAATTGGCTTGCCCCTTATTACACGGGACCTCAATACACGGGTGGCATTGGTGTGTGGTACATTTATACACCTTTGCCTAACAAAAACAGTCGGTATGTGTAGATTTTCCGCAAAACAATACCAACACAATAAAGACAAACAAGATAGTAGGGGAAAACCACCGAGGATAATATGTTTATGAATGTAAATTATAATTAAAAAAAAACCAACTGCATAAAATATATAAATATCAGGAGATACGCTGCATATTAGGTATTCGATGAATGACGTCGGAACAGGGTCATGGTCGTAGAAGTGATGTTCAAGTTCAAGTTTAAATGAATTTATTTTGAACTAGCTGTATCTCGTAGTGTTGTAATTTATGTTCATACAATCATGTGTATGAATATTGGAAATTAAGAACTATTATAAAAAATGTATGTATGTATACCCATCGCATTGGTGAAAAATACGACGGGCATTAGTAAAAAACACAAAGGGCATTGGTAAAAAATACGGCCCACGTTGATGAATTTTATGTCTTGAAGAGACGCTGAATATTTTGTCTGTATTATGATTGTCAAGAGGTCAATTGTCTGAGATCGACAACAATAAGGTGTTAGTCATCTTTTTAGCGAGTCATTACGTTGCACCTGTAATTTATAACTGAATGAGTTGTTAGTTATGTAATGCTAAATAGTAATGGCGGTTTTGTTACAAGTCCGCGATATTCTACAAGAGCAATATTTTGTTTAATTTTGGAAGGACATAGAGTAACATTTGTTTTAAAAACTACCCCTAGTATTTTCTATTTACAATTACCGTGGCTATGGCGTACCTGTCGTTGGTCTAGTGGTCCCAATCGCGACTGCTACGCTAGAGATCCTGGGTTCAATCCCCGGGTCGAACAGAGTTGTTGGGTTTTCTGTAAAATCCCCAGTAGCAGCTCCGAGTTTCCACAAATCCACGGCTCGGGCACAAATCCAGACTCCGAGCTGCTACTGGGAATTGATTACATGGGACCCCCTATTACATGGGACCTGAACATTCCGGCGAAAGTACGCCTCTGCCTACCCCTTTGGGGAACATAGGCGTGATGGTATGTATGCATGATAATTATGCTAATTACCGTGGCTGACTTATAAAGGTATTGAAAAAGAATTACATAATGATTCTGATTTCTGACTCTTACGCGAATACTAGACATTGAAATACCATGGACGCTGTGAAGGGTCTGAAACATCGGGATTAAAATAATATCAATATAACGCGATAAAATCCGTATACAGTAGTTTTATTTCAAAGAATTACATGTCATAATGAATGTAAATAATGAATGTGTATCACCTTGACAGGATGTTGCGTTTACATTACATTTAAGATGGTGTATACCTGTCAACTGTAACACTGTAAGAATATCAGGTATTTACCGTTGATAAAATACTAGGTATTTTTTGATAACGATGTTTTTGACTTCAAATCACGAGTGAATCGGTTTGTTCTGCGAGCGTGCTCCATCGTAGATCACAGTGTCGCCCTGAACAGGCGGTTAAGCGTAGGCTTATGATAAATAAAAAAACTGACCAATTGCGAGTCAGACCTAAAGGGTTCCGTACAATTTTAAATAGTATCATTCAAATAAAAAAAAACCGTCTTCAGAAAAATACACAGGAAGTAAAAAGCAAAAAATTATTGGTTTCTTACGATTTCTAACTAATTTGGAGTCTGTGCCAAACAAATAATCAACGAAGATCATATATTTAAAATAAATTTCTTTGGCACCAACGGCGGTTTGTTTTTATTTTAATCATACGGCCACTTGTAAAGTAAGAAGTCATAAGTCCATTATCATGTCAAGGATCGTATTTGCTTGCACGTCACTGAGCGTATACAAAAACATATACTTAGTGATTCGAAATTTAATACCACTATCTTAATACGCCGTGGCGCGTCGCGACATCACAGCACTGAATGATCCTTCGATCATTAAAAGGAATGATAATTACATCGCTCTGTTTCTGGCTAGATAATTATGGAAGAGTACGATATAAGAGATCGTCTATGTATGCAAAATGATTGTTATAGAAAAAGGTCGTAAGTGAAACTTGTTTCATGCGATAGACTTGTAAAAATGGTAATGGATTTATGACCGCAACCGTACCTAGTAATAATAATGCCCATTATCAAATTCATCTTGTTCCAGGGGTATGTTTAATAGAACAGGAGAGCGACAGGAACACATCAGCATTTGTGGTGAAGACTTCAAGAAGAAAATACTACGGATTATTCCAAGTAAGATTAATTTTATAAAATCCTTTTAGCCATTTCCCAACTCTGTTAGATTCGACTGAATATCAGCATTTCATGCGAAGAGACGATTGTCAGTTAACCACTCTACACACTGCTTCTGCCTCTGCCTCTCTGCCTTCTGCCCCTTCGGATAATACAGTCATGATGGTATATTTTATTATTTGTATAACTTGAATAGAAATAATTGACTGATTTATGGAATGTTGAATTAATAAATGTTTAAAGTTTTTGGTGGGGATTGCGGGGGTTTCTCTGTCCCTTTCCTGCAAAACGAGTGTTACTATAGAATTTAAATGCCACACACAGCTTTAGACGTCACAGGTTCCTATAGTACGCTCTCTGTCTGGCACGAAATTAAAATGCATACCTATAACTTATCTTATTTTTTATTTGGTTTTTGATGATCGGCTGAGAAAATTAACAGACAAGTAGCCTATTATTATTGTGTTTGTAGTTATGTTGACCTTGGTTTAAAGATAATGTGTCGAATTAAAATTGCAGATCGGAAGTGAATGGTGCAAGGAAGGCAAGAAAGGTGGGAAGTGTGATATTACCTGCGAAGGTGAGTGTACTGCAAATAAATCACCCACCCGTAATGCGAACATAATGTTCTGCTTCCTAACCTTTTCCCAACCATGTTGGGGTCAGCTTCCAGTCTAACCAGATGCGGCCGAATATCAGTTACACGAAGCGACTGCCATCAGACCTCCGCAACTCAATTTCTGGGCAATGCTGATATTCGAAGGATAGACTGGTTGTCAGGACCCAACTAGTAGGATCATATAGTAATAGAAATGCAGTGCAGAAAAACTCATATTCGTCCATTTTCGTCAATAGCATCCCTATCTCAACATCTAATCAGAGAAAATCACGCAGATTATCTCCCGAATGGGATAGCAACAGAAGAAAAGCAATAAGATAAGGACAGAATGACCTGGATACTTAAGTAAAATGTTATTGTACTTCTTTCCCCAGCTCTACTAGACGAAGACATAAAGGATGATGGTGTGTGCGCCACGAAGGTGTTTGAGCTAGAAGGCTTCAAGTACTGGTCGAAGTGGGAGGCGAGGTGCAAAGGACACTCCCTACCTGACATAGAGAAGTAAGTTTTTATCATTATCATCACCATCAAGTCATCATAAAACACGACTGCTACACTCGTAGTTTTGAGTTCGATTCTCAGGTTATAGAGAGGAGAGGCACAGTAATTTATCGCTCAAATCTGAAGCAGCCCGTCCGGGGAAGTATTTCCGCATTATAGAAAACTGCAGCCAAATAACAAAGGTACTTTTTTGTGTGTTGTGTTCCTGCAGCGAGTAAGTTTGCCAGCGCTCCTTCTAAGGATGCGCTGCGCTGGCAGCAAGAGAAACATTCCTTTAAACTGTCGGCGCAGTGAATCTTCCACAAACCTCTAAGTGGAAGTGCCTAAATCCCGCACTAAACGTTTTGCCTCCACATATATAGTGCGAACTGCTCTCCTGTGGAACTCACTGCCGGAAACCTTATTCCCAGAGACCTATAATTTGGGTGTCTTCAAGACGAGAGTGAATCGGTTTCTTCTAAGCAAGGGCGCTTCATCGTAGGCCACATCGTTGCTTAACATTAGGCGAATTAAATAAATAAATAAAATAATAAATAAATATCTTGGGACATTTTTTACAAAGCACCATCTAGTCCCAAACTAAGCAGAGCTTGTACTATGGGTACTAGACAATGGATATAATACGTATATACTTTTTTTTTGTAAATACATACTTATAATATATAAGAAACACCCAGACAAACACAAACACCAAAGTTCATCACATAAATGTTTGTGTCTTGTGGGAATCGAACCCACGACCTCGTGATCAGCAGTCCGGTACTCAAACCACTAGACCACAGACGTCGTCTAATTGTCAAGCGCAAGCCTATCTAAGATAAAAAAAGAAGTTTCTGCAGGGTCGGCAATGCGTGAGTGATGCTTCGAATTTCGAAGATAAAGTTTTGTCCATTCTTAGTCGTCTCGGAGTTTGTATTTGTGCCTGGTTAATGGCAATAAGCTCGTCCCATATTACGTTCTATAATTATGAAAATCTTTCCTAACCAAACCCTAAATAGTCACCCGAATTTTGGAAATCAACCCTGAGAACTCAGTCTAGCTAGATTGAGACTAGATTGATGCATTGATGAGCAGTTGTGCCTATGTTTGTATAGCTACATGTTTGTTAGCTAGAACATAGTAACGAGTATTGTAATTATTACAAAGTGACAAATAGCACCGTAAAACACGCAACGGTTTTAGGGTTAATTTGTTCAAGAAGGGAATCCACTACTTATATACTGGTACCTACAAATTTAACTGACTGCCTCACCGTTCCCTTTTTATGCTTAAACTGATAAATAGATTACGATAAAGTTAGTCGATGAAAAATTACATCTTGTCTCAAAAAGTCCTATGAATGCGAGTGAAACCGTGATTCTTAGAAATATATATTATTTTTTTTAAATGTATGGTAAATTGGTAATAGTTTCAAAGACCTGGTTTTGAATTTTAATTAGATATAAGATAAGTACTCTTCTAATGTCATAATATGATTAATGTTTAAAAGATTCTTGTCTTAAGTTCTATTTATTTATTTATTTATTTTATTTTATTAATTACTACGGATCCACCAATTACAGTAACTAAAAAAAAGCCTAAGTTTATTAAAATCTACAAAACAAAGCAAAGTCTATAGCTGACCAAAGTACATAGGTAGGTACACACACAGTAACCATAATCCATACTTCAGATCTCACCTAAGACTCTTTAGAAGACCTAAAGTAGCTTATAATTGACAGTTGCTAACTACCTACAAACGAAGAAAACAAACAAATATAGCGATTTACGTTTTTTGACTCATAAAATGTTACCTATTAAATCAATTGTGGCTACGGAACACTCCGCATAGCTGATGCGCACTTGACAAGCCTTTATTTATGCTCGCAATCACTCAAAGTTGGTTCGACTATTTACTGTAGATAAATATTTAATAACATAGGCGTCTGGACCAGAAGACAAATGTTTACTTAAATTTGTTCCATCTTTACTCGCAGCGTACGCGTAAAACCGAGTATTTTTGTGATATACAGGGTGGCCGGAAAAGTGACGCCGAATCACCCCCATGTATGTTCCGCGACTTTCAGTTTTTTACAATGATTTTAACGATTTTTTCATAATTTCCACCTGACATTGGTTTTCAGTGTATTTTCTCTTACTGTTGTATGATTATAAATGTTTTTTATAAGTAAGTGATGACTACAATGTTAAATACCAAAATATGGGGCACCTAGGCGTTATAGAACATAACTAAAATTGAGTTTAAAGGTGATTCGGATGCCGCTTGATTAGAGTAATCTAAATTTTTTTTTTGGACGTCACTTCTCCGGTCATAAAAAAAAATATACAGATTTTTTTATACCCTGTATGTAACAAGATGACAAACAAGCATACGGGTCCCTTGATTGTAAGCGAAAACCGCAACGTCTATGTATAACTAACGTGTTGTCATGGTGAGACGATTATCTAGTAAGAAGTTTCACTGGATACATTTTCCCTTGAGCTGGGACACGAATAATGTAAGCACATTATTGCTTAGCGGTACAATATTTGTACGACATGTTTAATGTACAATCAACAATGTTTAATGTTTAATCCACAATGTTTAATTATAATTTTCTTTGCCTGGTTTAACGAAGTCACTAGATGGCGTTGATGTCGCTGGATTTATTAAATTCTCGTGCCCATGCAAAATTCGATTCTTAAACTCCTTAATGTATCAATAGATGGCGCTGATGTCGACAAATTGAATCTATTAAAAGGGACTTGTGATAAACAATCCATTTGATTTTTTTTTAATATCACCAAAACCTTGCGTACCACGAAGGTGGCTCAAATGGTCTTTATTGATAAATTATAATTATGAATTGCATACTCGTGGCTGTGGAACATGCTGATATCAGCTGAGCTCGCATTGTATAAGCTTTTCGTACAATGAGAGGTCAGCTTGTACTGGATAGTTTGTAGTTGTATCATTCACGAAAAGTAGGCATTTCAGCCCACCAGAGGACGAACGGCAGTATCTGCTTTTAAAATACTGATATAATATATAAGTGTTATTTTAAGCCAACTCCAATATAAAAAGGTCTAGAAGTCAGGTTTTTTTTATCCTATTAATATTATAAATGTGAAAGTTTGGATACATGGATGTTTGTTACTTTTTCACACAAACACTTCTGTGCGTCGAACATGAGTTTTTCTCACTAAACTCTCTAGCGACGCCGTAAAATATTTGTATGGAAAACTCTCGTAGAGCCTCTGGCGGTTAGGTAAGGAACTAAAATCGGCTATGAGATGACAACGTTTCGATATGTAAAAAACCTATAGAAATCTATTCGTTAGAACTCATGGTTGAGGTACAGATCGGATCTGGATGAAATTTGGCACAAAGATAAATTATAGTCTGGAATAGCACATATGCATTTTTATCCCGGTAAAATGTATCGTTCCCGGGTGATAGATTTGTTTTAAGAAGATGAGTAGTTATAGACAATAACGTCGTCAACAAGAATAATTTATAAGATACTAGCTTCCCGCCAGCGGCTTCGCCCGCGTGGTCTTATAATTTTTTCCCCGTTTTTGCTACATTTTTCATTACTACTCCGCTCCTATTAGTCGTAGCGTGATGATATATAGCCTATGTTACTCGGGGATAATGTAGCTTTCCAAAGGTGAAAGAATTTTTGAAATCGGTCCAATAGTTTCGGAACCTATTCATTACAAACAAACAAACAAACAAACAAATCTTTCCTCTTTATAATATTATTAGTATAGATACCTAGACCACGCGGGCGAAGCCGCTGGCGGAAAGCTAGTACTTACATATTTTTACAAAAGGATCAAATGAAAGGCCTATTAATAGAGGCCTATACCGATGATATCACGATGATGATAACGCAGGTCCAACGCATAATAAAAACGAATGAATGTTGAAGTTTTTATGTAGCTTTTAAATATATACTAATGTTTCGCTTGGGAAAAAATATGGCGTAAAAAGCAAAGGATTCGATGATATCGCATTGAGGAAAATAATTCTCATTCATAAATAATATAAAACATGTTCACATTGCGGTTATTTTATGAATTAAACATCTATGTAAATATGAATGTAAATGTTTGCTTGATCAAAATCTTTTTTTTTATACCACTGAGGCACCTCAGTGGTATAACAAAAAAGATTTTGATGCAAACAAGCTTTCGGCCCGCCTAATGGTAAGCGGTTAACCTATGGACGCTTGCAACACCAGGGGTAACACTTGCGCGTTGCCGACCCTAAACACCTCTTAGAGGTTAACAAAGGATTAACTGCGCCGACAGTTTGAGGGAATACTCCTCTTACTGCCAGTGCAGTGCATCTTTAGAAGGAGCTCTGGCAACCTTACTCACTGCAGGAACACAACACACAATAAAGTGTGTTCTTTGGCTGCAGTTTTCTGTTAGGTTACAGAAAACTGCAGGTTGGTGAGCTGCTCCAGATTTAAACCATAAATGGCTGTGCCCTACCTCTAACATAAATTCCTAAAACATATCCTTGGGAATCAACTCAGGACGCCATGATTAGAAGCCACACAAACAATATAAAATCAAACTTTTTTATAAAATTCTGGAAGAGTTGGAAGATGCCATCTTCGGCGAAAGTACCACAACCAAATTATAAATATGAATAGTTTTTTTTTATATTAAAATATTTAATATAAGTTATTAAATATTTAATAATTTCTTTTCTTTCTTATTTATAATATTCATACTATATTCTAAGAATTAAACAATTAAAATTTGTATAAATTACAAAGTTTTACAGTTACATTACAAAGTTACGTTCTCAAAAAGGGCAGGGTTAATAGCAAAACCGACGCGTTTGCATGGGGATGTTTCATGAGCATACGGCGAAAGTGGTTTGCCAGGATCTTAGCAAGTAGCTTTGCCTACTTTAATGGGAAACGGACATTTGTTTCCCAAACGGGATTTTTTTGCAAATTGATCACATATTAACATTTTCTGTTTCAGATGTCCAGACTGGGTGCACCCACCAAGCAGAGCTTCGCCACCACGAGACAAAAGAACGGCAAGAGGCAAACGTAACATCAGGAGATTCACCAGAAGAGCAATATTTTTGAACCAACTTATTTAGGCTGTGGTGGGACTTGTTAGGATTAGATTTGTTAATCGTCAACCGTCAGGGTTTTGGCGGCATTTATATTTACGTTCTTATGTTTGGGAGGCGTAATAGGGAGTCGTCTATTGTCTTTTAATTGGTATTGCGTAGATGATCCGGTATGCGACGGTGGTGAAATATTCATCAAGAATTCTAAATTTAAATCTGATATCCCACAGCAAATAGGTCCTATAAAAAAGGTTGGGTATTAGCAATTATTCTGGACGACTAATAGCACCTCCTTTCATCAAGGACTCATCAAAACTGTCAGATATTTAGGATTCGTCTACGGGTCCGGCCAACTAGATATTTTATTGTCGGCTGTATTTAGTCAGAATCTGGCTTTAAAGGCTTGATTGATACTGAGACGATTTTAAAAGGAATAGTCAAATAAGAAACACGACATATCTTGAAAACGGGAACTCACTATGTGGTGATAAAACAGCCCTAAGTCACATCAATAAACATCAGATGCTATTTTGACACAATCGCACTTACCTTAAGCTGTTTGGGTGGTACGATGGAATAATAAGAAAATAGTTATAAATAGATAGCGCAAAAACATTACTCTGCCATTATTTTGCGCAGTCGAGTAAATAAATTTGCAAAAACAAATGCATTTATGTTGTTATACTTCAATAAATTATGTTATTTTAGAGACTATTTTTCTTTACCTTACCTTACCTTACGTTATAATTATTATTTACCCGTGGTCACATAACGCCGTAATTACATGTGATCGCGGCATGTGACCACACGACTACAAACTGGACACGCACTGTTCCTGTGTTGTATTTGAATTCAGCTAATTGTCTGAATGGTGGCATAGGATTATTTCCTTGCTACATGATTTTTAGTTGATTTTGTTTGTAGTTTAGTTTTAAAACTTTTGTTAACGCGTAGTACCTATAAAAAGCTATTTCCAAAAGAAATGGTCACGTACGCAATAACAGATCTAAAATTGACATAGTTTACGCTGTTATTGTGTCCTAATATTTATTCGGTATTTATTTGATAATCTTATCATATCTGCTAGTATTAACAAGATGTAGCTGAATACCAATATTTTTGACAAAACGCCTGTCATAATTTTATAGCATTACTCAGTTAATCGACTTTTATAGTATAAATGACAGGTCAAAAACGTTTAAAATAAATTGTATAATTAATGGTAACAGTAAGTTATTAAACATTAATAAAATTATATTATTATAACATTAAAAACTCAATGTAATAATTTTTTTCTGAACTTGTAATTTTTAAATAAATAAATAAAAATTATAAGTGCAGAAAAATGTTTTTTTACATTGTGTCTTTATTGTTATAATCATAGTGCGGTGAACTATAATTGTAGTCATTGAGGTACATAGTGTGTTCGGGTTAGAATTAAATGCATAATTTGTGGGTAAACATGATTATATTATAGTGTAATCTACCCGCACTCTTTGACTGATTCGACACTGAGCGTTACTGTGTACAAAACACAGTATCTTCGTGCGTCGCACAGTCGGGTAAAAAAGGACGGTGGTGGACTAATGGTCGTATGGGATAGCTCTTAATTTCTCGGTGTGTATTGCTTACAGTGAACAATTTATTTAGTTAAATTCGTTTTTGCGCACGCGTTCATTGTTGACCATTTTGCATCGTTTTCCGCGAGTTTATTGAGCATAGCCGGTGTTAGTGACAATATTTGTTCCGTGTAATCGTGTTGACTTCTCAAGGATGTATTACCAGACGTAATAGGAAAAAGTAGGTACAGTGCGCGCGGTATACCCTGAACTGAGTTTAACTGTGCAGTATACAATTTTTAACCTAAACAATCCATTGCGCGTTTAAAACGGCTAACTTCAGTCCGGCCAGGTTAAATATGCCACGTGTACTGTTTTATCCGTATTGTATGAAGCCGACCCCTAATGTTAGGAAAAAGACTAGGAACTTAAACACGCAATAGGGCTCCTGTCCTGAGGATGGCAGTTCTTCCATGGTGTCTGTAATTTTGTTACCGTGTTTGGTGTTAGTGGTGGAGATCACTGGATGGTAGCTGCGTGGTGCTGGGTTTCCTGGTCAACGACTTACTCGTGAGTACTCTTTGTTTTAATATTTTATTAATACATGCTTGAAAATCCTCAATGCCCAGACCTCGAAAGGCTTTTTTTAACCCGCGACGCAAAAACGGCGGGGTGTTAAAAGTTTGACGTGTCTGTGTGTGTGTGTATGTCTCTGTCTGCGGATGAACTGATTTTTTGTTTGAAAGTTGAATTAGTCAGGAGTGTTATTAGCTATGTTTAATGAAAATCAGTCCAAGATGGCTGCCAATACAAAATGGCGGATTACATATGAATAGAAATTTTACAAATTTCAGTCCAAAATGCCAAATTTCAGTCCAATTCGTTCATTGATTTTAGCTATGCAATGATCAGTCATATATATACACTTATACAGACAGTAGCAGCCCGTATGATGGTAAAGTTATGTAAGCATAAATTTCATTTGGCAACACAATTTAGTTAAGCATGCAAAGTCATGCTAAACGTTATGGGGTTACGTAATACAGGACGGATTATGAAGAATTTTCCCGTGGGAGCCTCTTGTTATTTATTAAAAATAATCCCTTACGCAACTCATGTTGTTCCTGTAGATTTGAAAACAAAACAACCGTGTCAGCTAGTGTCATAATAGACCTTTGCGTAACGGTACGGTATCTATTTCTCTATTTATCTTCGGGGACGCCTGCAGGCACCAGGCGGGCGATCAGTCCTCTTATTGGGATTATTTCGCCCAGTTCCCCATTTTGGTGGATCCCTTGGGTTACTGGCGCTCGGCGTCGCGAATATCCTAGTTGCTTTGCAGAAGCCCACCAGTTGTCTGATGGATATTTCTGCAAATTGCTCTTCGTTTGCTTCGTCAGTACCTAATATTTCCCATCTGAGTAGTGCATACATTTTGCATTCTGCTACTAGATGGAAGCTTGTTTCTTCTGCTTCCCCGCATGCAGGGCATATGGGGTCTTCTTTTACTTTCAGGATTGTCAGGTGTCTGTTAAGGCCACAGTGTCCTGTTGCAATTCCTACTACTATCCCTACTCATTCTGAGTAGTTTTTGGGATTTCTTTTCATCATAATATGACTTTAGGAAGATTTTTGACTGTCGACGGTACGGTATCTATACTTTCTATTTCCGCGCCGTATCTAGGAGTACCGTTTTCCATACTAAGACCTTGATCCAGCTACCTAACAATAGCCTCTAGGTGTTAATTAAGGCTCTTGGCTATTAGGCCATTGCCAGACAATTTGGAACTACGTTTCAAATTTCAAAACATATTTTTTAATAATGACAGATCTTCAGCCAACCAGGGCTTCTGCGAAGCAGCCTTTGCAGAGGAACCTCCTTAGGTCTCTACAGTACTATGATCACTGTATTAATTATTATCATCATAGCTAAATTATTATTATTATCATTAAATCGATAAGTATGGGGAAACCTTAAGGGCTGTTTGTCCACCGCCACCATCACCGTCAACGAGATGACGGCGCTGATTTCGCGATATTTACATTTACTATGGCCATGTGTCCACTGCACACCCGTCACGTCAACGTGATCTCGACCAAAAATAATCTCGCTGACGGTGACGTCCCGGTGTAGGTGGCGGTGGACAAACAGCCTTAAGGTTCCCCATACTAATCGCCGCGATATCGATTTAATGATAATAATAATAATAATAATTCAGCTATCATAATAATAATTAATACAGGGATCATGGTACTGTAGAGACCCAAGGAGGTTCCTCTGTAAAGGCTACGCTAAGATATTTAAATACCTTGTAACCTCTTTTGAAGTTAACCCGCCGTCACTTATGCGGTTTCATTGGCTCACCAATTAACCACTGTGTCCCTAATATATTGCGTTGGCATCGAAAATTGCGTAACATTAACGGAATCGAATCAATTTGAACTCGAAATTCGTTAATTAAAACAGTTTCTCGTGGATCGTTAATTACTAAACGATAATATCGGGGTGATTCATTTCGTTTTACGAGTTAAGGACAGTTTCGTGTTAAAGTTTTTGAAGATTAAATATGTTTGTTAAGATGGAGACTTAAAGTTTGCGTAGCATTTGAAAAGAACACAGGGATTTTTACAAGGTTTCTAAAACTGGAGAATTATAAAAATATGCTATGAAATCGTGTTAAGCCCATCCCCTCATTTTGAAAGGAGATCCATGCCCAGTTATGGGACAGATTGGCTGTCTAGACCTGATAATGAAATCATATTTTTATTCATTAAAACTATCGGAACGTGTGCAATCGCAACTTCGTCAAACTTTATCCAAATAACCTAACCTAAATTAAAAATTTAAAAAACCCCCGTCACGAAAATGTAATTTGACATTTTGTGGTAGCGACCATCTTGGATGTGAAATTTATCATAGTGTATAGTATTCTCCTACTTAAGCCCTTTCATTTGATACCCGTATTGAGGGAGTTGTGAAAATATGTAGTCCGCTATTTTGTACCGGCGGCCATCTTCGACCGATTTTTAACAAACATAGCTTAGAACACTCCCGACTAATTGACCTTTCAAATAAAAAAACAAAATCAAAATCGGTTCATCCGTTCGAGAGATATGATGCCACAGACAGACACACACAGACACGTCAAACTTATAATACCCCGTCGTTTTTGCGTCGGGGGTTAATAATAAGCCAAATCAGTCGACCCATTCTCAATGATGCATGAAGTCATTGATTTTAATTTATATAGGTAGGTAGGTAGGTCGTAACTGTTAACTCTGTTCTGTAAAATTTACAGAAAAAACCCAACAATACTTTGCTTGACTCGGAAAATCTAGGACCGCACGGAGTCGCGATTGGGACCACCAGACCAAGGAAGCAGTATTTACATTAAAATTTATACAAATAAAATAAATACATAATCAAAAGTAAAACAAAACGTAATCTTTAGCCTCTGTTCTACACTACTCCGTAAAATCTTGTTATGGACTAGAGAGAGGCCGTCATACATAATACAATATCTACAAGTCCTGTAGGAGCTAGCTATTGTAATATTTTGTTTTGTATACCACATGCTACTGCATATTAAACTTGTACGTAATTGAAAGCGATGCAAGCGGACCAGCCTTTACATTTTGATTACTGACTGAAGTTAGGTATTGTAATAGGTACTTACTAACTGTTGTCAGCGGGTTCTCTCGTGTCAAGTTTGAAACACGTTTTATTTGTTATTCTGTTATTTGGGCTGGACACAAAATTAACAATTAAAGATCATGAAAATCGGTCCAGCAATTCTCGAGTTATAAGTGTTGTAACAAACCCGACATTGTTTTATTGAGAAGAGAAGATGTGTTTCTGATGTATAAGCTATAATACTGTATAGTTTCATTAAAATTCGTTCAGTAGATCTTAAAAAAAGTTATAATGTAATCATCATTCAAAATTTCTATAAAATTAACTTCCAGATAATTTAACGGGAGCTTACCAGTAAACAGGCCCTAAATATTTATTTTATAATAATAATTATTACATTTCCTTTGAGAGCCAGTTGCCGGTACATCACTACAGCACCATAAACCAGCGCTCCCCTCTATCTTAAATCGAAAGATAAAGATCTGTAACACCATATTTTTTCACCCCTGCTTCCGATAGAATTACGTCACTAATTGAAACAAATGCGGGGTTTGAGATGGTATCAACGTCAGTCGAGTAAGAGTTTGTCAACCTTTTGATGACTGTAGGCATTGATAGGATTGCCCAGTGTGATATGCCCCTTGTCAATTTTATTTGCCCAATGTCACTTTTATCACATACACATATCTTTACACCTGCATTTTCCGAAGGGTTCAGGATAAAAAAAAATACACGTCCACTTGAGAACTTTTGTCAGCTTTTATCAATGAAATTATAATTATTAGATTCATACCTTTACGCCTGAATTTCCTAAAGGTTAGACAGAGACGGACTAATGTACACCCACAGTTCACCGTCATGTTTTAGGTCCCATGGTGGTGAGCCTATTCTCCACCGCATTTTGCCGATAGGCCGATAGCCATACATAAAACCTGAATACTTAATAGACTTTTCGATGGCATGTGAAGTCTGCCAACCCGTATTAGGTCAGCGTGGTGGACTACAGCCTAATCCCTCTCATACTGTGAGGAGACCCGTGCCCAGCAATGGGACAGTATAATGATGATATTTGATTTGATTTTTCCAGACACAAAAACTTGGATGAACTTTGATATATCACTCAGAAAACCAGTATTGTTTGTTTTTCTTTTATGTTTACATAAAAAGTTTGATACAAACTATTTACATACCCACGACCCCTTTGGGAAGTATGCCATAGGTTCAAACCGAGGTTAAACAATCTTTACTAAACTTCTTGGACACTGGCGGTTGTTCCCAAAGAACTGTTATTAGAAAACTTTGTGACCTACTTTTTGGTCGCATTGGCTTTTGAACTATCTTAGCAAGAACTCATAATTGAGAATCTACACCACACTGTAAGTAAGAAAAGTACGGTTAGTTTGTTCAATTCAGGAGTAAATGAAACTTTGGATGATGAAAAAGGTGTTTGGGTACTAATTGAAGAATATAATATATAAATTGGTACATAGTTAAACTTATGCTTGACACTTTTTCCATAAAAGTCTTTTAGCTTGCGATCTATGTATGCTTAAATCTTTAAAACTACACAACGGATTTTAATGCGGTTTTTTTAATAGATAGATTGATTGAAGAGGAAGGTTTACATGTATAATACATACATACTATAGTACAGAAAATACAAGAAATTCAAACCCATGCGAAACCGGGGGGGTTGCTAGTAGACTAATATTATAAAATTGAAGTTTGCTTGGTTCAACGAGCTAATCTCAGGAACTACTAGTTCGATTTGAAAAAATATTTCAGTGTTAACCTGCTTAACGAGGAAGGCTATAGGCTATATTTATCATCACGCTACGACCAATAGGAGCGGATTATCGAATAAAAATATTTCAAAAACGGGGAAAAAAAATTAACTTCTACGGGAACGAAGTAGCGGGCAAAGGCTAGTGTTAATATAAATATACCATCACGCCTGTGTTCTCCGAAGAGTTCGGCAGAGGTGCACCCAAAGTTCACCGGGATATTTAGGTCCCATGAACAGGAGGCGACCCTATTGTTATTAACCGGGCACACAAATCCAAACTCCGAGGTGCTACTAAGAATTTTATAGAAAAACCCAACATCACTGCTCAACCTGGGAATCTAACCTATAACCTCGACTATAACCTATAACCTAGATAAACTAACCAAGATATTAATTGAGAAATGTTACTGTACTATACCATTTTAAAAGATTTTCTAGATGATGATAATTTATAAAATTGAAATTTATTTATAATTTATATTGCAATAGTATTATATAAAACTTATTAATAAGCATTATTAAAAGGTATAATAAATTAAATTTTATGTATTTGCATGACGAAAGGTACGATGTACTGAAACATAATCATTATAATGACTGTATCAACATCATAACTGTACACCTACATTGAAAGCAAATAAATTATTTCTGATTCTGATTCTGATTCTGATTCTGATTCTACAGCAGTCGCGCTTAAAACCATTAGGCTAAAGAAGCAGTTGGCGACGACGATAATTTAAAAGATACAGTTTAAAAAAATACTTACGACACCCATATTACTTTTTCGTTATGCTTGAAAAACAAAGCAATATTAGAAAATATTCCAAGTAAATGCGTGTTCAATCGTCTATATAAATATTCTGATTCAGCGAGATTCAAAAATATTGATCCCACAACTACCAAAACGTGAATAACAAGATTCAATTTTCATATTTTAGAGGTTGCACCGTGGTGAATGTAAGTGCTATGCCACTGCCAAACTTGCAATGGAACAGTTAGGAGGTACATAATGGAACGCTTTGGAGAGGAAGACTTGAACATTTTTTTTTAAATGTCATACTTCTTTTTCTAAAAGGAATATTTCTTACCTCCTTCTCACCAGCCTTTTTAATCCTAGATCCCAAAAACGACGGGTGGTGTTATAAGTTTGACGTGTCTGTTTGTATTTGTGTGTGTGTCTGTCTGTGGGATCGTAGCTACCGAACGGATGAATCGATTTTGATTTTTGATTCTTTTGTTTGAAAGGTAGTAGAAAGGTAGATAGTATATAACTAATCATAGCTATCGCTATCGCTATAGCGATAGCTATGATTAGTTATATACTATGTGTGATACATTTGAAATCCAAGATGACCGCCACCACAAAATGGCGAATATTTTTTTTTTCATTTTGTTACGGGGGCGTTTTAAAGTTTTATTAATGTAGTCTTGTTCAAAACTATACTAAAGTCGGTTTTCTGTGTAACTAGAAGCAGCTGAATATCAGCATTTTACACTAGGGGACTGCAATCAGCGTCATAAACTGATCAATCTTCCGCCAACTTCTCATCTTTAGTTGCTCTCCTTCGATTTCCAGATCAAGCGAATTGTTATGGAGGTTTTCTATGAAATTTTCAGTAGCATCTCGTAATTTATATTTGTGCCCGACTGCCCGGAGGCTGGACTCCAGAACATGGGATCTGAGTAAACTGTGGACGTACTTACATTAGTACACCTATGCCTTATCCTGCGGGAAAGACAGTCGTGATGCCAAATCGTAATCCTCTACTGACTCCTAGAACTTCTAAAGTAACCCACAAAATAATGGATTTTGCTCCAAACAAAAGAAAAAATGATGTTGGACGAGACTTAATTAAAACAAAAACTTATACACACAGAGAGTCTCAGAAATACAGTTGGGAAATCCAAACTTCGTTAAATTACAAATCTGAAATGAACCGTTAACAAACTGACAAGGATTAAATTTTTTCTCTCCATTCCACGCTTTTTACGAACCTTTTTGTCACCCAATATTCTTATAAGGTCATACTCTCTGTTAAACCAATAAGGACCTTATTTCTTAGTTCGCACGGTTCTTACAGGAACCAATCGGTGTCCCTGCTTTTGTTCTAAGACTGGAAACGCCTCGCCTCGAGAGCAGAAAATCTAAATTAAGGTGACCTCCCCTGTCGACATCATTTCTTCGGTCGCAGAATTTTTAGAATGACTCTGGTACTAAGACGGAGTTCTTTTTACACTGGTCGACATACCTCTATACGTTCCCGGCGGTACTTAAGCAAATACTGGCAGTTAACTTTTATGGAACTATTACATACATTCAGTCTAATAAAGTTATGTTTGCAGTTCTTTGGTCCCGAACTTTGGGATCTGTTTTGACTTTCAAAATAGTTGTTAGGTTATTGAAGTTTTCTATTATCCCTTATTAAGAATATTGTATTTTCTTCGTTTTCTTAGTAATGGAAATGATATGATATGAATTTGCTTTTAGCAGTAATGTTGTTAATGAATTGACTTGGGTTATTCGGTCATTCACATTTATTACGTCACAGATCTGTCCTTCGTAATGACCTATATTCTTTGTTTATGATCTTATTTTTGCTGTGTTATCTTTTGCTTATTCACCAAATAAGTAATTTTTGATGGTCCTAATAGAATTATTCTTTGTGCAACTGCGAAGCCTTTCAATTTCTTTTGTAGTCACTATGAACGCAAATAATAATTCATTATTATTTTATTTTCTTTGTGTGGTAGAATTAACCATTTTATACAATGTCTACAGGGTAAATGCTGAGGCTAAAACTTCATTGATAAGGCGATGACGTATGACTAAGTAAAGGCTAAAAAAAAAGATAAGCTGTCACATTGAGTGATTATTTAGTTATGCTTTCCGTTTTTGCGTGCTTTATTGTTATGTCCTAAATATTTAACCTTTAACTTTATCGTCTATTTCATCATCATCATCATATGAGCCAAAAGAGATCTTCTGAACAAAGAGTTTCCTCATAGACTTCCACACAAGCAATCACCTGTAGCCAAAGACTTCCAGCGACCTTTATCAGGTCATCTGACCATCTCGTTGGAGGCTGTCCTACGCTGCGCTTTCCAGTGCGTATTCTCTACTTGAGAACTTTTCGCGCCCCAGCGATCATTAATTCTACGAGCTATGTGCCCACTGCTACTTCAGCTTTCTATAAAGCTATGTAGGCTATCTTTGGTTCTAATTAATGGAATCAGACGTTACTTTGCCGAAATCCATGACAATAAATTGCAATGAAAATATTTTGTTTTAATTTCGCTTATCTTTGGTTCTTCTACGGACCTCTGAAACACTCATTTTTTTATTCGGTCGCGCACAGAAATCTTTTACTTGGAAGAGAAAATTTTACGTTAAAGAAACACGATTAAATCTAATCGAATTTTAATAAAGATTGTAAAAATGTAAATAATATCTAAAGCGACGCTACCGGAATCACGGTATAAAATCTCCCAAAGTATTCGCACCAATCAAAACTTGTCAAACTCGTTTTAGAAAGTTCATTGAAAATTTATTCAAAAGACAGAGGTCCCTCGAAAAGTTGTGCATAACTTATCTCTTAGAAGTCTGTCAAACTGAATTAGCCTCGTTATGATGATCACTCGATAGCCTCGCCCTTTTATTAGCATTAGGCCAGCGTTAAAGCAGTTTGGGAAAGCTATGAAAATAATTAGTGGCATTATCGAAGCGATTTGAATTTGAATTTGTTTTTACTTTGAGATTGGCTATGGTTTAAAGACGAAGACTTTCATTACCTTAAGGTATTTTTATGTCGACCTAAAATGAATTATACATACTATCAAGCGAGTATTCTCCGAAGGGATAAGCGGAAGTTTAATATAGACGATCCCTCAGTATATTTTGGTCCAATGTAATATAGGGGGCAAGTCATGAAGACAGTCAGTAAATAATACTTTTTCCATATTCTTTTAATTTACAAAAGTGTTACTATTGTGTCGAGTAAATTATATTATACTTAACCATCCTTATTATATTTCTTATACGTCGATATATTTTGTCGGACGTGCCTGGGCCCTGTGGGGATGGTAATTTATTTTATCTAACAGTGAATCAATCAATGATATGAGGCTAAAGAAAAATGTGACCTCCATGAACGTTTAACATAACTAACCTCACTGACGTAAATTTAGAATATAATCTATCAAGCTCTGGAATGAACTATCTGCTGCGTTGTTTTCCGTGTGCTATGACATGTTCTTCTTCAAACGAGGCTTCAAAAGAGCTCTCTACCATACACAGTAGGCGGCGGCTCAGCTCTACCCCTGGCGTTGCTGATGTCCTGATGGCGGTGGTTACCACTTACCATCAGGTGGGCCACCTGCTCGTCTGCCACTGTAGGCAATAAAAATAAAAGAACATTTCGACTCGGCGCGTAGTACCTACTCGTGGTGGCTAAGAGGTCATCGCGTCTGGTGTATTTAGCCAGAAGACGCAGGTTCAAAACCTGCCTGTCACTCGCATTTTTTCTTCTTATCTTAGCATAGAAAATGCTAAAAAATATCAAAAGATTGTTAAATACTTTTTCTCCTAACCCCTGTTGTCTATTAACGCCCAATAAGATTTCAATGTTCTAAAAAGCTAAGTGAAGTGGTTGTACACGAGAAATCACAATTACTGCAGCATTAATCTTGATTTATTACGTACATTCTCTACAATGTCTCACTCTAAAGCCTGTGGAATCGTTTAATCGCAACACAGTTGATTGTCAATAGTTTCAATTAGAAAAATACTTCGAAGATTTGGGTCTGCGTGAATTTCACAATATCCTTTCTTACTTCATAATAAACATGGGTGTGCCAAATCCGTTCAGTGGTTTTAGCTGTGTGGTGATATATCAGTCAGTTAATCAGTCACCTTTTCCTTTCATTATATACTAGCGTTTGCTCGCAGCTTTTCTCGCGTCAATCTTGAAGTCCGTTACTCCGTTTGGATTTTTTTTTCATGCATTTTTCCATAATTAATCAGTTATTCTGCTAATGCTAGCGGAAACAATACCAACAAACCAAAGCTTATAAAAATTAGGCCAATTGAAATGTTGTAACGAACCCACTTAGTTTTGTATAATTCTAGCTTTTCGCCGGCGTGGTCCAAGGTATTTCCCATAAAATTATGTAGCCTATGTACTCAATAAAGATGTAGCTTTCTAACGGTGTAAGAATTTTCCAAATCAGTCCAGTAGTTTCGGAGCATATTCAATGTAAGCAAACGATAAAATCTTTACTCTTTATAATATTAGTATAGATTAATATCTATACTAATATATATTATGTATTATATTATGTATGTACTATGTATCATAATTGATACAGATTTTTTGGAACCGTGCAACTAGTTTAACGTTTCAAAAGTACCTATTTATGTGGTCTAATTGAAATAAAAATATTTGAATTTGATATTAGTAATACTTCTCCAAGACCTGCATTGTGATCCAAGTCACCCACTCAAGTGCGATTGTTCCACTACGGATAGTCTGGACCAATACTCAGTGCCAATATTTGCTCAAGCCAGCAAATAGCGCGCGGCAAATTAAAACGATTTTCTTCCATAGACGATAGGTCGGCGGCTGAATCGTAATGTATTGTTTTTGCTGACTGTACCTTGATGAATAATCTCTTTGTTATTTATTGGCTAGGGGAATATTACTTACTGATCTATTTTGGCCGCTCGATTGCTGGTGGTACAATTACAATATTCTGAATGGTTCCTGTTTGATGTACAGTAGGCTTAGTTTTAGCAGTGATAGCCTCGGGGTATTGAATTGAAAAGTAACCACTGGATTGAAAAATCAAAGGTCTCGAATTGGAATCAAAGGCACAAAATTACCTCTGACTTTTCGAAATCATGTGCGTAATTAACGCTTTAACGGTGAAGGAAAACATCGTGAGGAAACCTGTATGCCTGAGAGATTTTCTCGACGGGATGTGAAGTCTGCCAACACGTATTAGGCTAGCAATGGTGGGCTATAACCTAATCCCTCTCATACTGATAGGAGACCCGTGCCCAGCAGTGGGACAGTAAGTATATAAGTTGATGATAACGATGCATAGATTTAGTTTACACCTTGTTCATAACTATTTACATATATGATTGGAAAATTTGAGCAAAATATGGAGCCAGGTAGTCTCGCATGACTTACAAGGACCAATCGAGAGAAGGACTTCACTAACGAGGTCATTAACAGGCGAGCAATTAGTCAGGTCAATAGTGAATGAACGTAGATTTTACCTGTGCCTGTAAAACTCTATTAGCACAAAATAAATCAGAAATTTCAATGTCCACCTCTCATTCTCGTGCAGTATGTATAAGATGGAGTTGGAGCTTCGATTCAAAGAATCTATAAAGATAATTAATTTGTCACAGGCAGATGTCTGTACCGATGTCTAGCCTAATCTTACCTTACCCCTTTGGGGAATATAGGCGTGATGGTATGTATGATGTATTCGAAATCAAAACGGCATGCATCATAACTGAGAACTACACTTAATTAAAAACATATAATATTATATAAGTAAGTATTTACTGCTACCTTTTTATATTGTTTGTGATAGGTTAGATGAGACAAAGTGCATAGATATACATTATACATAACTATAGGTAATAAGTAAATCCCTGTTAATTTATACCAAATGTTTATTGAGCGCTATTCCCGCCGACAAACAGACTGTCACACAGTTCGGTGGGTTTATTTACCTTGTAAAATGTGTTCAATTCAATAAATATTTTAATTATTATTATTAAAAAGGGTCCTCAATCCTTTCAATATGTATTAATTCTTTCAATATATAAATAGGGTTCTTAATCCTTTCAATAATACAGCATTACCTCGTAGGTAAAACATCTAAAAGTGTTCTAAATTCAATCCGATGGCTCTTGTTTATTACAAGATTCCATTTCATCCAATCACGATTGCATTGACGTTGAAGAAAAATATATTTCAGTCAATCCAATATTCTCCAAAACTCATTTCTACCATAGCCCCTTAGTTACAATCAGAGAATTAGTAAGAACTATCGTAGTCACATCCAAAATTCGTTTAGTACGGCCAAATAAAAAGATTTGGACTCAGCAAACTCCGCTTGGCCCTTTTAACTAACTAGTCTTAAAAAAAGTCTCTCAGCAACCAGCAAATAGGTGTTCTCATTTTGCCAAAGCGTTTTAATTTCTCAGCGTATCGAGTGGATTTGTTCAGGGGTCGGCCAACGATAATATTGAGCGGCGATGTCTTTGGAACGTTTGCAGGACTTTAGGAAATGAAAAGGTATGTTTTTAGCAATTCCTTTAGTTTGAAGTGGTTCTAGAACGCTTGGTTTATGGCTGGAGTTAGGTTGGATAGTTTTGTCTATAAGAATTGACCATGCGACTATTACAACGTAGTTTTAGCTTTACAAATGAATGTAAGTTTATGAAATGTTTAGTATGTCTAGTACTATCTACATTCGACAATATTATTAATATTATGAAATACTGTATTGCCTAAAGCTTCCAGTACCATTTTGATTCTACAACATTACTTAGATAAATAATTTTGTTTACCACACCAACTGACTGACGCACGCGTGTCGTAAGCAGGGACTGGTCTAGTCAAAGCCATTATGGCTTTTTCTTCAAAAGGCATTTTCAAACATTTTCTGACACTGTGACATTCATACATATTTGATTGGATTCAATCGGGTAAAAGATACTACGATTGTCTGCGTTTGTCTTTCTCAGAGGTGGTCAGGGTCAGGTCAGAAAATGCCGGCGCCATCTAATTTATAACTTTCAAACATTGATAAATGTAAAAGTGTCTTCGAGTAAAATATATATTTACACAAATAAAATATATAATTTATCAACTCTCAAAATACTTCCTAAAACTATCAACAAGTCACAGATGCAGTGTAACATATTTCATCAAAAACCGTTCACAGTTTTAAACAGAACAATAAGTAATATTTTAAAACGTGTCACGTTCGACAATGTGCGAAGAGTTATTCTCTCTCTGTAGGAGTACTGCAAACTGCAACGTAGCAAGCATTAAATCATTTTCGCTCATGTTGAATATTAATAATGCGGTTCGCTACTGTATGTGAGGGGAACTATGGCGTTCCATTATCTGATCCGCGCGATAAATGTTGTTAAAGATTTTATTAGCCCTTTGTTCCGTTACGTTATCTGCTTTTTGTTTTACTTTGAATAGGATATGTGGCTTTATGCTTTGGAATTTAGGGGAGAGATAACAATATAATTTTGTTATGAGAAATTTTGCTTTATAGTACTTACTTGTGAACATTTTTATAGACTCTGTGTTTTAAATGTTAAATTGCAAAATGTTATGAGCAAAATGAAACAATTTCTTTGCTTATTGTGTAATTGATTAACAAATTGTAATTGGTCTTTTGATTTTAAAAAATGCCTCTTTTGTTTTTGTCAAAACAGCCAATAATAGCTCCACGTCCACGGCTTAGGAAAAACCAAATTTTAATAAAAACCTTGAATTACGTAAAAGTATTTGTTAAGCAAACACTCGTGTACTATAATAGAGAATAGATATCACTTTACAATACAAGACGTACAAATCATTGAATGTTTACTCATCTTCTTACAATAGTATCACGTCATCGCACTAACATAATTTTAGTTCGTCACACACGATCACATCACTTCTTATAGCGTGGGTAGCTATTAGGGTAGATACTGCCGGTAGGGTACCCATGACCACTGTACATATTATTCGAGTACTGGCCCCCATATCCACTTAATCCTTGGTGCATCGGCAAAATACTTGGCATGTATCCTGGGTGTACACTTTGAGCGTAAACTTCAATCGCAAATTTGTATCCTCTAAAAATAGAGGGACTCTTCAAAGCTATTGTTACAGTCTTGCTTCCAAGTCCTCCAGCTTCTATATAAGCTTCTCCTTCCTTATCAGGTCTCAGGTCTGTGACGTAAACAGCATTGATTATCTCATGGTTTTGAGTGCTGACCATTACATCGTCTTCCCTTCTCCACAACGCAGGATCAGCAATTTTGACAGCGCTGTAAATTTTCTTCGAATATGGCGTTGCATATCCAAGCATTATATCGTTGGATTCCACTAAAGTTAATATATAAAAGACTGAAACTAATACTAGTAAATATTTGGAATACATGATTGCCAATAAAAATATTAAACAAGATAACTAAGAGAATATAAGAACTCAAATGGAGACTTCAGAAAATGTCGCGGTTTTATATAAGACACAAATTAGCACTAAATTATATTAACTTTTCTAGTTTACATGTTTCTATATAAGGTTCGATATTTTATTTGGTATTACTGGGAAGTTACGTCACTCTATTTTGATAGATGCTAAATCATTTATATTGTACTTCTACCGAGTAATAGCGTGTTGTATAACAAACAATATTTACGTTTCTTCCATTCATAGAAATTATGTTTTCACGAGTTGATGCCAATTTCTTAGACAATCAGTTTTTTGATTGCTTTCGAGACAGTTCGGTTTTCACCATCAATAAGATCAAACGTATAAATATGTACTTTAAAATTTTAGTATTTTTAACTTTTTTCGTCATCGTCACAGCAGATTGCAACGACTTGTTTCTCGGGTACCCAGATGCGACATCAAAGTTGATATATAGCAAAATTCATGAACATGATCCAGCTATTTGGATTAGAACCGATGAATTTACTGTGAGATGTTCGGGAAATGAAGTTATAAGTGCTATACAGATTCTGGATTTGAGGTCTGACAAGAGGGGTGAATCATACATCAAAGCTGGTGGTATCGGAGAAAAGTTTGTGACAATAGAACTACAGAGTCCGGGAATTTTCCAAGGAATGAACTTTTTGGTGGAAGTGTATGCGTTGAAGACAAGTTACTTTATGTACAACCATGGGAAGTGACTCTAACGGTGATAACTGTGTATTAAGTTTGTTCAGTTTATGTTTATTAAAATTGTTGTAACGTTGTTCTGGGGTTTTCTTCAGATTGTTTCATCAGTTTATGTTGAAATGCACATGGTGTGTAGACAAAAGTTTTAGTTCTGAATTTTCACATAGCAGTATTTTCAGTAACATTATCAGTAGAGACTGATATTTGACACTAATATTATTTGAGGAATCTGAAATACAAAAAGAGTCCTCTTGATAAAGTCACTTCTTATCGAATGATTCTTAGAATATTCCTTACAAAACTACTGGATATGATTTATTGTGTTTGCGTCGCTCTTGTCTCTCGTTGATATCGAGATTCTTCGGCAAAATAGAGATGAGTTATTCAGATATTGTGACTCCACATAACTCTGCTGCTTTTGTATTTAGGCTCGTAACAATAAAATGAATGTATGCGGGGATAAGAATTTGTTGTTTTGGTTGCAATGGTTTTTATACGGTCACATTGGAGACGAAAGGGTTCTTTTATGTTTTTGAAGTGTGTTAGCATCTTAAGAATAGTATTTTTGTATAGTATTGTTAAGAATTTATTGTTGAGAATTACTACATAAAACTGCCTATCATTTTGATAAAAGGGTCGTGTCGTGTTTCATAAAATGTTCATGGTCACTGAGTTAAAAATATGTTAAATTTTACTAAGCAAAATTTTACGTTGCGTAGCCTTTGTGGACACAATAATTTATCACTTATACATATATAAAGCAGCAAATAAAATTAAGTGTTGACGTGTAAATAATGCTAACGAATCTCGTATTTAGTTATCACTAACATGAAAATAGCAATGATTTAGCAACGGTCAAGTCATAGGTCTATAGTTGGAATACAAATTCTGACTTTTCGAAATGATATGCCTATTTAAAATAAAATAAGTGTTGGGATCCCGGTGTCCTGAAACACAGGCCTCGAGTCTAGCATAGCACCAGTGTCCCATAATAATTATTCTTACCTGATTTATGTACATTAATTAAAGCTGTTTATTGTAATCATCAGGTACCTGTTTATTGTGTTGAGAAAATAAATCATTATTATTATTAATCATAGCTTACTTAAACGCTAGAGCAAATCGTCAGGAAATCTGGAAAGTTACAGGATTCTGGGAAAGGTTTTTCAAAGGCATGTGAAGGCAGCCTTCGGGATTTCCAGGATTCCCAAGAAGTCTACCTGTAAAAAGGTTTGATAATAAAAATTAAAGAATATGACTCATCGTGTATTGTAGTAACTACTAAAATGACGTCAGTGTATTCTATTTATAGTTATTGTACAAATAAATAATGTATGAGATGCGTTACAGTCAATACATTTTTAATATTAAATCGGTAAATCAGAACACTCTAAGCACCGTATCAACTTAGATCGAAACACAAATACTATGTTTATAGAGTTGTTAATACCTCTCTTAATTTTTCTCCTATGAAAAATTGAGAGATTGAGATATATTAAAAAGTATAACAGTTATTTCATATTCAAACTTCAGAGTCAGGTTTTTTTTTAATGAGTCATCCACACACTTAGTTATAATATTATAACAGGTCAGTATATCACAAGAATATTGAGAAATTGGGTATCTACTTAGTTTGAAGGCAAACGATACCGTTTTGTCCTGGCATGTCGGCATTATGTTATGTTTTATTTTGTTTAATTATCGTGTTAGTAACTCACCGGCTCTTTTCATGCATCTTTTTTATGAAAATTTAATAAAGAAACATGTGATGAGTTGATAGAAAACTCTACATGACTTCAATACTAAAGCTTGCCGAAGATATTATAATTTCAAATGCATTCAGTTATCTAAACGCAAGCCCTTAATAATTACTCAATGCATTGGTGCAATGGAAATATATATTAGCTCAATGCATTAGTGCAATGGTAATATATTATATAGATACTCATTGTATTGGTGCAATGGGAATATATTAAGTGCTCTAAAAACAGTTGCTCAAACGGGAGTACTCTGTTTTGATTTTCTTAATACCTTTAGGGTTTGCGTTTAGGGCTTTACAACGAAGCGACACACATAATTTATTAATATTGTTTACCCGTTAGGTGAAGCAACTTCAAGTTCACAAAGAGGTCCAACGCCTAAGGCCATCTGCTCACACTAAAAGAAAACTTCGTTCACTAAGTTATGCAGTTAGAGGAAATTAAATGTGTTCAAGATAAGCGAACTGGTAAACGATGTTCATAAGCTTTGTTTTGTGTGTAAGGCTGCTTACAAACTTTCTTATACATATTTTATGTTCACCGCAGTTACTCGTGTTCATAATTTTTTTTTCTAATCCCTTGGAAATTTCACAAAAGCTTTTATTAGCGGATGCGATGTGTACCAAATTTCAACCCAATCTGTTTAGTGGTTTGAACTCTACTTTGATAGATCAGTCTGTCAGTCAGTCACTTTTGTATGAGTCTTATACCCGAAAGCAGTCATCTACGCAGGAATATTTTATAGTGTACCTTTCCACCAGCGGCTTCATCCGCGTGGTCTGGGTATTCCTTATAAGTTTCATCTCCTATTTCAACCCCTTATATCCCTTTTATCGCATTAAAAAGTAGCCTATGTCCTTTCTCAGGTTCTAGACTATCTGTATGCCAAATTTGTCGCGACAAGGAAGTCAAATTAATATTTTTTTTATATCTAGTCGGTATCGCAACTCTAGATAAATCCCTAACCAATCTGAACAGAAAGAGTAATATTTTTATTTTCACTGTATACTAGGGATTGCCAAGCGGTATGTTATTGCAGCCCACTGGGGGGTAGATCACAATGTAGAAGTATAAAAATATCACCAACTACCCCCACTGTTTTCGATGTTAATTCGTTTTTAGGGTTCCGTACCCGAAGGGTGCCAACGGGACCCTATTACCAAGCATCCGTCGTTCGTCCGTCTGTCTATCAGCGGGCTATATATCATGCAACGTAATAGGTAGAGCGTTGAAATGTTTACAGAATTTCTATTTCTAGTGCCACTATAACAACACAAATATTGATACTAATATAAAAAGATTGCCTCATTTTAAGTTTGAATCCAAGGCACGAATCTCTGACTTTTCGAAATTATTTATATGCGTAATTATCACTCGCTTTAACGGTGAAAGAATATCATTACGAAACCTGCATGCCCGAGAGATTTTCTCATGTAAAATCTGCCAACCGGCATTAGGCCAGGCGTGGTAGACTACAGCGTAATCTTTCTCATACTGAGAGGAGACCCGTGCCCAGCAGTGGGATAGTATTAAGAGTTGATGATGATGATGATGACTATCCGGTGAAGTGAAGTGAAGATATATAGAATTATGCGGATCCAACTCGCAGTTGACCGTCTTTTTTCGAATCTATCTTCTTCTTATTTGCAGTTGGCTAGTTGCCAACTGTATGTGTATCTGGGTGTCACTGCGTTGTGTATGCATAAATCTTGTTTATCTATCCTTTCACGCGCTTTCTTCCGAGAAATGAATTAGTGTTTCAGAGATGCGAGTTATTTATTGTTAGTTTATTGACCTTACTTGGTTATAAAGATGTTGATTGCTGCTTCGTTAGCCTAGAAGTCCTAAGCGCGACATGTATAGGTTAAGTTTTGTAACTGAATATTGCATCTATTTATTATTTCTGCATCACCCAAAGGTTGTCTGGCAGAACATTTAATAAATAAATAAATATTCTGGGGACATTTTTACACAGCACTATCTAGTCGCAAACTAAGCAGAGCTTGTACTATGGGTACTAGACAATGGATATAATACTTATATATAATACTTATACTTTTTTTGTAAATATATACTTATGGGAATGGGAATCGAACCCACGACCTCGTGATCAGCAGTCCGGTACTCGAGCCACTAGACCACAGACGTCGACAAAATGCTTATAATTTACCTATATTTGAACAGATTTTAATTTAATTTTTACTTTTCGGGTTCTATTTATGATCAACTTTTTTTTTAAGTCATAAAAATAAGCAGTCATATTGCCTATTGCATAACCTAACATAACCTAAATTAAACATTTAGAAATCCCCCGACACGATACGTAATTGCCATTTTGTGGTGGCGGCCATCTTGAATTAGAAAAACATGGATCTTCAACAATAAAACGAACTATGTATATTTTCATCAGCAAAACCAAGTAAATTATTCTACTCACCGGTCTATTAGCTCTTCATAGTCAGTTTTCAACGAAAAGAAAGCGACAATTGAACAAACGTTAATGAATATTGAACCGAATGTATTGTTCTCCGCGGCGATAGATTCAGCCATTTGTCATAGTGAATGAACTCACTAGTTTATTTTGTGCACCACCCCAGTTGCTAACAAGATTTACAGCGAATGAAATTGTATTGCGGCCCAAATCTTTTTGCATTGTGAATTACAAGCGGCTATCACATTAATATGTGTTGCTTTGAGTTGGCCTTCTACTATACTTTACTTTTTGTAATTTTTTAAGCATTTTCCATGTTAAGATTACCGACTGGGGGGCCAGACAAGTTGCATTTTGACATTCGAATCGACAAACAAAATGTATGTAAATGACATTAGTGACAGCCCGATTTGTCGAAAGCTTGTGTCATTTCCATACATTTTGTTCGTCGATTCGAATGTCAAAATGCAACTTGTCTAGCCCCCCTGGTGGGCAGGACTCAAACCTTTATGTTCTGGTTAAATACAACAGAAAAAAATAAGAAAGAAAGAAACATTTATTAAACTATGACCTCTAAGCCACCGCGAGTCCTACTCGCCAAGTCGAAATCTTCTTTCACATTGTAAAACGTCTCTAGGTGACGCCAGCGACATCTATTGGAAAGAAAATGCTTCACAACCGACACGACTTACTTTACAGTTAATTCGATATTGTACGATGCCACCTTACCTATTATCTATCTCTTTGTATTTTTTTTAAACATTTTCCATGTTAAAATTAGCATGGAAACCAGTTATTTAAATGAACGAAAAAATCGACTGGCGGGCAGGACTTGAACCTGCGTCTTCTGGTTAAATACACCACCGACCTAATTTAGGTCAAACTCCTGATCTCTACTAATTTAAATTTAGTTGTCACTCGAGGCTCGATTGTTGCCGTCCAAGTTGTCGGTTTTTCTATGAACTCTCAATAGTAGCTCAGACTTTGGATTTGTGCTCACCCTGAAAAAGGGTGTACATTAGTACACCTATAACTAAACATTTGGCGAATAAAGGCGTGACGGTATGCTATGTTCAGTAGTCCACATTCTACGTGCGGTGAGAGCTGCAGAGGAAAACGGTATAGGCGGAGGTCGTCATGAACAGGACCTGTAGACAAGTTGGAATTTGGCATTCAAATAGACAAACCAATATAAAGAAAATATGTGTGAATGACATTAGTGACAGCCCGATTTGTCGAAAGATTGTGTCATTTCCATACATGTTGTGTCAATGTTAAATTGCAACTTGTCTAGGCCCACAGAGTTGCCAATATTACAATCTAGTGTTACCTACAAAGAATAAACCTTCATCAAGAGTAGAAAACAAATGCTGTTCTCCATTCTCCCAATCCCAAATGAAGTCAAAACATGGTCCTACAGTCTAATCAGAACGAATAGAACGTTCTCCCAACAAAAAACTCCCTACATTCATATTTCCGTCTATATAAAATGTCGCAATCAAGCTAATAAGCCGGAGCCAACACTATAGAGTGTCGGCACATAAATCATCCCAGCACATAGTGAATAAACCCGTGCGAATGAAAAATAACAATAACACAAAGATATTAGATTTATGATATTTGTATACGACTGACGAATGGTGTCTGCGTGCAGAGTTAGGGGCGAATAGTAATGGCAAAGTTGGAATAACAAGAATTTTTACTATTACTCTGATTGGATTGAGTGCTAATATTGGTTTATTGACTTTGAGCAATTCATTTCACGAGTAACAAACACGTCATGTCAGTGGTATTCCTCTTCCAAGCCTTTTCCCAACCATGGGTCGGCTTCCAGTCTAACTAGATGCGGCTGAATATCAGTATTTTACACGAAGCGCCTGCTAACCCAATTTCTGAGCAATACTGATAATAATCGGATATATTAAAAATTTCAGGAATTTTAGTTTAGGTACTGAATAAATATAGCATTTCTAATCTGAGGTTAGTACAAGATAATGGAAGTAGGTATAACTCTTTGAAATATCTCATTTTGGGAGACCAACCATTTGATATTTAAAGAGCGGCGCAACTGTACTTTTACAATATCCATAAATTATTTCTGATAAAATGTTATTAAAATAATCTCATTAATAAATAAACCCGAATAATAATAATAATGTGAACTGTTAATATTAGAAAATATTTATCTAATTTACCATCATATTAGATCCTTGCATGACCCCACCAATTAAAACTTAATAAAGATTTTAATAAACGAACAAAGGCAAGAGATACAACAGATTTTTTCATAATTAAAGCATCATGATTCTGCCCGGAGGTATAATTATTTTTCTTAGAAATTTATTAATAAACCTTCGTAGAGTGAATAATGTTTTTAATACTGGAAAATGTAAGATTCCATTAATACTTTTCATTGAAATATTGGGGTTCTGCTATTACAAATAAGTATGCGTTATTGAGTTTTCCAAGTGGTCAATTTCGCGTAAAACCAACGCCACTAAGACCATACCTTTTGATAGTACGGATGGGGATATACCAACAGTGTAAGCTTCAATCCCTGGAAAGAACAAATATCATATGAGCTGATGATTTGTGTCACAAATGTTGACCCTATAACAAATGAAAAAAAAATCTACACTAATTTTATTTGTTTAGATACTAATTCAATAATTTTGTGTGTGCGTGCAAATGAAAACCGTGTACAACTACTCTTTGACTGTTAGAGCTGTTGGCTACAAAGAATTTCATAGTACATCCCAATAATAAGTTGGTTGATCTGGGAATCAAACTCAGAACTTAGCGGCTTTGTCATCAATCATACGAATCGTATTCCATTATTTCAATAACTTTGACCAAAAAGTGAGTAAAGCACTCAAACAAAAGTACTTATATGCAAAAATATAATGCCAGTACTTAATAAATCAAAGTTCCAAGCTGGCTAAGTGGGAATTATAGAAAATTTTCTTCAGAAACGAATACTTATTAGCTGCCACTCAAATTGATATCAAAGAGAATTTGTTCTTAGCTTTACAAATCAAAGAGGTGTCACTCAAGTATTTATAACACACACCCGTTCGTCGTATATCATTTTGTCATTTTTTTAAGTACAACCCTTAAAGATGATTGGTGTGACAGGTACAGTTAGTGACAACGGTGTTATCACTCAAAAAATAATGAATAATTGTTATACAATTCTTTATCAATGGGGAAAGCTGCTAGATCTCTGCTGACGATCGTACGTTCATGGATGTTAGGCCTATGTTGTCCCACTACAGAGCAAAGGCCTCTCTTACCCTATTCCACACATCTCTATTTTGTCTAAATAAGGGGCCAGTCTTTACGTTAGGAGTCAAGCTCGTCTCTTCATCTTCGCCGTAGTCTACCGCGCCTTAGTTGGACTGCATTGCCAAATAGTTAACTTAAAGTTTTATTGCATGTGTACATAAAATAATGGTATTACATTTAAAAACAGTTCTGACATATGAAAATTATAATGAATAATATTCTTCTATATCAAGCCTTGATATGCTTACATACAGGTATACAGTAATTCCTGTTTTAAGGATGAAATTACTACGCATTAAACTTAAAAAATGGGGACCGCAAGACGACAACGTGCTAGAAATACTGCTGGTGTTACTGGCATCTGCGGGTTGCGGTTGCGTTTGCGGTTTGTTTATTATTACAATATTTTTTTTTATCGAAATCGATTGAGAGAAATATCAAAAAAATTTAATGGTTTCCTTAGACAAAATATAAATATGAAATATTTTGCATTTCTAGTATCGTAAGAAATACGGTATCAAACCTCATAAACAAAATGACAACATCAACAACAAACAAAATTACTTAGATTATTCATCTAAATTGTTTGTTAACTCGACTGTACCAATTTAAGCCCTAATAAAAACGTCTAGCAGTACTTTTCTAATATCATTTACCGATTCAAAATGAACGAAACTTTTCTTTTGTTCCACCGAGTCCTCTCTTTCGCTGGGATTTCTATATTCGCCGAACGAAATTGTAACTCGAAACCATGGTTGCTCCTCCAAATCTTTAACTTCATTATTGGCGGATTGTGCTTCGTCTTCACAAGCGGTTTCGTTGCCACTAACTACTCTAACTTTCTGCTTTGCATCCAAGGAGCTTGTATTTGGACGACTGGAGTTATAATGACAATTTCACTCGGAGTTTGTTTAGTATTTCGGGACGAATTTCGGTGCTTTTTGACGGAGATGGCTTTCAGAGATGTAATGTTGGACATGCCGTTCATAAAACATATTATGTCGGTGTCCCAAAGTGAAGGGAAGATATCAGAATTAAAGAAACTAGTTCTTACGTCACAGGAGAAGCTGTTAAAGTACACCAGGGGTTTATTGAGGACGTATGTTGCGAGTGTGTTCATATGCGCTACCCTGTACCTCTGCGGTCCCATTTATCGGATGTGTGTTACTAAAGATAAGACTATACGTCTTTTAGGTAAGTGTTAACTATAAAAAGAGTGGGGAATCATCATCATAGCTTATGACATTCATCCTGCATGGATGGATGAAGGGATTAAAGGGAAGGGAAGAAAGAAAAAAGATAAGTAATTATAAAACCGAGACGGACCCTTACCAGCTTAGTCTGCCCGTGACCATGGACGCTGCAAAACGTTGGGATCTAAATTATAATAGTATAACGTAAAAGAATTTATAATTATGTTTATATTATTTTTTAAGAATCCGTAAAAGTAGTTTTATTCCAATGTCTAATATTCGCGGAAATGTCGGCGAAAGAATTTTGAATTGTTCTGCATGCAAAATATAAAATGTAAGTAGAAAAAATTTTGCACTTCTCCTGTTTCCAGTTTTTGCCTATTCGTGTGGGAAAAAGACCTGAGTGTATGTAAATACATACATAATATATAACTATGTGTGACCCTTAATTTGTACGCAAATCATATTCCTGATATTGCATCTCGTCTAAACTACTGATCTTTCTTTCAGCATTCGATATGTGGTTTCCATGGAGTCTGGAAAATTATAATATTTACATTGCATCGTTCATATTTCATGCCTATGCTGGCTATCTCTGTTGTATTGGTGAGTAGAAAAAACTTGAGAAGGTTTTTATTGGTGCACATAATCAATGTAACGTAGAACCACAAAACAAAAAACAATACTCCTCCAGAAACACCTAGGAACTAAAAAGCTAACTAATTTGGAGTCCATGCCAAACAGATAATCAACGAAAGTCATATTTAAATTAAATTAGTAGTTTAGCCTCTTACTGCAAAATATACAATGTAAATTCATATTCTATCCCATTGGTGTGACCTTGTAACTTGTGTATCGCAGTCGGGGAAGTAGACATAAAACTAATTATTTCAAGATAAATACCGAGATAATGCACCCTGCTTCCGCGAGTCGCGACCTTGTCTCAAACCCCGTAAGTAATTACGGGGTTTTGAGGCCTACCTCACTCTGCCGTGGTCCTCTTAACCCACAGGCGATACGACAGTTATGCGGTCACATATGTGTACACACAATACACCGTGACATTTTAGTCAACTTCTCGAAAGGAAGGAATCACTCATATACACATAATAACTTAAAAATATACTCATAATTTTGAACAACCAGAACAGCTGTTTTTGTAAACAGCGTATGTTAGCACCAATCCCACAGTAAAAGTTGTTTATAATGATGAGTATAGTGCTATACTTTTCGACTTCATTTAAGGAGCAACTTATTATAAAAATGTCACAGTATATAAGGTTTAAACTCGCCTTTAACTTAGCTTAAAACTACGCATATTTGTACACCAAATAGGAGACTCCTATAGATATTGACACTAAAATAATGTCTGGGAAAATACTTTAACATTTTTTGTACTGCGTACGTGCCTTTGGTTTGAAATCTCACAAATGTTTTTGGAAGTAAGTTTGGCAGGAAACAATAATATAAATTCATTTACGTGAAAAAGGTGAAAAAATAATGTAATTTTAACCTTCAATATCTCCAAAACCATAAGATTCCAAAGTAAGGTCGGGCGAAAAAAATATGGAAATATCTTTTTATATTTTTTAAGCATTTTCCATGCTAAGATTACAAGTTATTTTTAATGAAGGAAAAAATCGGCGGGCGGGCAGGATTCGAACCTGCGCCATCTGGTTCGGTACACCAGACGCTCTGACCACTAAGCCACCGCTCGCCCTGCTCGCCAGTCGAAATCTTCCTCCACATTCTAATTTACGTCTTAAGGTGACGTAGCGACATCTATTGTGAAGAATGCTTCACAACCGACACGACTAACTTTACAGCTAGTTCGATGTCGTATGATACCGCCTTACCTATTTTTTTGTATTTTTTAAGCATTTTCCATGCTAAGATTACAATAGATGTCGCTACGTCACCTTAAGACGTAAATTAGAATGTGGAGGAAGATTTCGACTGGCGAGCAGGGCGAGCGGTGGCTTAGTGGTCAGAGCATCTGGTGTACCGAACCAGAAGGCGCAGGTTCGAATCCTGCCCGCCCGCCGATTTTTTCCTTCATTAGAAATAACTTGTAATCTTAGCATGGAAAATGCTAAAAAAATACAAAAAGATAGTTAATAGGTAAGGCGGTATCATACGACATCGAACTAGCTGTAAAGTTAGTCGTATCGGTTGTGAAGCATTCTTCACAATAGATGTCGCTACGTCACCTTAAGACGTAAATTAGAATGTGGAGGAAGATTTCGACTGGCGAGCAGGGCGAGCGGTGGCTTAGTGGTCAGAGCGTCTGGTGTACCGAACCAGAAGGCGCAGGTTCGAATCCTGCTCGCCCGCCGATTTTTTTCCTTCATTAAAAATAACTTGTAATCTTAGCATGGAAAATGCTAAAAAAATACAAAAAGATAGTTAATAGGTAAGGCGGTATCATACGACATCGAACTAGCTGTAAAGTTAGTCGTGTCGGTTGTGAAGCATTCTTCACAATAGATGTCGCTACGTCACCTTAAGACGTAAATTAGAATGTGGAGGAAGATTTCGACTAGCGAGCAGGGCGAGCGGTGGCTTAGTGGTCAGAGCGTCTGGTGTACCGAACCAGAAGGCGCAGGTTCGAATCCTGCCCGCCCGCCGATTTTTTCCTTCATTAAAAATAAAATATGGAAATGATGGGAAAATGTAGTTTTAGATAAATGTAGTTTTTGTTTTCGTTAGGTGTCGCCCAATATAATAATTACTTAATTGTGAAATTCTCAAAAGACCAGTTTCTTCTGTTTCTAGCTTATCCAGGCTTACAATTAACGATAATCCTGCTACTTGGTCAAGTGATACGACAGATAAGGATTTTAGCATTCATACTTACTAATATGAATGAACTAGTGCTGGAAGTTACAAATGTCCAGAACGAGCATTGGCAGACCTGTTGTACATTAGTCCTATCGCAATGCGTAGAACACTATGTGAAAATAAAAAGGTATTATTATTTTCTGTTCATTCATAGTTGTTAGGAAACTTACAAGCTTTCAAAAGCAGAAAATTGTTGCGGCATTTAAAAGCAAGTGAAGTGAATAAGAGCGGTTGTCTGTTACTGTTCTCGATATAGCTAAAGAACCACATCTAAATTGATTAGAAAATTCTATAGTACTTGATCAAAAAAGGAGGGTTATAAGTTCAAGCTTTGGTGGTCTGTCTGTGGCATCGTAGCTTACACGAGGATTATCCAGCCTCTTAATATATTTGGGTTTTTGATGTAGTAGTCTAAGTACAGTGCTTCTTTTGGAAGTATGAATGCATTCACAAACGAGTCTTGAAACTGGAGAAATCATCTAATAGGACACACAAAAGGAAAGATTCTCATATTACTGAAGAAATAAATGTGGTAGGCTCAATAGATGACGGATTCACCATTCGGTAACCTGAAGTAATGTCATCCGGTGACAATGCCTAAATTGGCACTTGTGGAAAGGTTTTTAACCTGAGTAAGAAAAACAATAGCAATAAATGATAGATAAAAGGAATTATAAACTTGGTAACAGTTAAATGCTTGTTTGAAATTTCAAATACAATACAATAGGAGAATAAGAACATCAGTTATCTCAATAACCTTTCCAATAACTAACCAATTGTGAATCTAAATATCTGTTTTTATAGGTTCAGCAATCGGCTCAACGTTATCTGCCGTCCATTTTACTTAGCATTAATAATAGTTGCCATTATGCTAGTCTGTATGTGCTCTGTGAAAATCGCCATATCGGTAAGTAATTTGGCAAACTTTAGTGATTGAGATAATTAAATTTTATCGCTTGGTCCCTTTGATATAAATAGCAGTTTGGTTTTCGCATTAAATTGAGATGAAATGTTTCGAAGTTTCATTTGAGTTAAATTAATTTTAAATTTGTGAAATTTGTTTAGGAATTGTGATCGTAAATTTAAATGAAGCTATTTGGGGTGAGCTTTATTTATTTATTTACGATACCCGTGGAAAAGTTATGTCAGAGGTATAAGTGGAAACCGGAGAGATAGCAAAAGCATTTGTCCAAAACCCAAATGTACAATATGTCTTGGTTTGAAAAAAAAAAGTGATTAGCTTACCGCCATATTGGTTTACTAGTTCCGAGTGCGGTCGCTGAGTATGGTTTTCGGTTTCAAACTTCAGGAAAAACTTTGAGTTTTTTGTTCGAGCTATCACTATAATATAATATTAAGACAATATCAATAATAGTAAGTCTGTTATTTCAATCTATTCCCTGTAAACGGATATGGTATTGCTCAGACGAAATATGTCCAAATCTTTTTAGATTTTTTTATCAAACTAGTTGCACTCAAATAAATACACGCAATGTTTTAATCATAATAAAAGCCATTGCTGAAAAGAGATATAAATAGACACTTTGCCGTTGGTCCTGCCTCACAAAAGAATAATGGTGGGCATTTAAAACTTCATAATACTGATAATTAATTTTAAAACAACGGAAGCAAACTTTAGACTAACAAATATAACTGAATTACCCGCGAAACTGATGCAGACGAATACGAACCATACAGTTGAAGTTTTTGTTTTATTAACCAACTAGTTTCGCATTTCAGAATAAATTATCATTAGACACGATGAAGTATTATGTTCATGAGCTCTGTTTCATTCTGGTTGTTCTCATGTTCTGTTTTTTGGGGCAACAAGTTGAGAACGAGGTGAGTATTGAATTTACTAAAATGGTGCATTAAATAATCTTCAATCTATGTATTATATAAAGTAGCAAACTGATAGGCTGACTGATTCAACTGAATACAATACTAAAAACAAATGGATAGATTTGAATTATGTGTTAACTGTAAACTGTAAAGCTTATGCTCCAACTTAAAAACTGATGTAAAGTTTTTTGCAATTATTTGAATAAATCCTGAGATAGAGCTTGACCTCTCTGTATGCAAACCCACATAAATAAGAGCTCGTCATTGTTGGTTTTTGGTATCTCTCTAGTTCGTCGACCTGTCAAAGCGGGCCCGTCTTTTAATACATGGTTGTCGGTCTCTTTTCAGTGTGAAGCATTAGAAAATGCAGTCACAGAGAAATGGTACATTTTCAATAGCACGCATAAGACGAATGTGCGCATTTTTAACATGGCGCTTAGTCAACGCATGCCCATATACATATTTGGAACCATTACACTGTCTTTACCGACATTTACCTGGGTAAGCAGGAAGATTATTTTTCATTTTTTTGGTAAAACTGATTTATTAGCTTATTGGTTTTAAGTGTTACTGCTAGACTTAACTCCTAGTTTCGATTCCTAGGTTGCACAGTGTTATGGGGTTCTATTCTATTATTAAATTCTTAGTGGCACCTCGGAGATTAGAATGGATTGGAGTTTGGAGTAACTGTCTTTGTAACTTCTAATCTCGGCGATGATAACTTTGTTTATAGAATTTATTTCTCATAAGAACATACATAAGTTCACTTATAATGAGATACAAATAATGTTAATATGTTACAGTGTTTACCTCTAGACCGAGCGTTGGAAACTTTATACAATAATAAGACTGTTATAACAAAAAATTGACAAATGAATTATCTAAAGGAACATATTTATTTATTTCTCTTTCAGTTCATTAAGACTGGGATGTCTTTCTTTACTCTAGTGATGTCTGTCTTGGAAGAAGAAAATAATTAAAATAAGATAATAAAATTTTTGAAAAATGCTTTTTCTCTATGGGTACTATTTTATTCACACTACAGTAAAAAGATATTGGAAAAATGCATTTCCTACTAGAGTTGCGCCACATAATAAAAAAACAAATACTAAATAAGTGTTTCACGTTATCCTGTAGATTTTAGTAACTTAAATTACTTCAATAAAATATTTCTGGTACGATTTTGATGTTTCTTTTGTAACATGTAAGGTTGAAATCTCTAGAGCCGATCACGCCGCTGAAGTAACTCGGATGTTTTTCACGACTTTTAATACAGGGTGGCCGGAGAAGTGACGTCCAAAGACAAAATTTAGATACCTCTAATCAAGAAGTTTTAAGAGAGGTAGGGCACAGCTATTTTTGGCTCAAATCTGGAGCAGCCCATCTGGGGAAGTACCTCCACCTTACAGAAAGCCAAATAACACACTTTTTTGTGTGTTGTGTTCCTGCAGTGAGTAAGGTCGCCAGAGCTCCTTCAAAGGATGAGCGGCGCTGGCAGTAAGAGGAATATTCCTTCAAACTGTCGGCGCAGTGACTCCTCCATAAACCTCTAAGAGGTTTTTCGGGTCGGCAACGCGCGAGTGATACCCCTGGTGTTGCAAGCGTCCATAGGCTATGGTAACCGCTTACCATCAGGCGGGCCGTATGCTTGTTTGCCCCCTTAGTGGTATAAAAAATAGGGTTATGCGAAGCATCCACATTTATGTTTCTGAAAAACACAGAAACCAATGTCAAATGGAAATTATTAAAAATTCATTGTATCTTCTAAACCAAACAAGTGAAAATCGCGGAACATAAGTACATGGGGGTGTTTCGGATACCCCTTGATTAAAGTTATCTTAATTTTGTCTTTGGACGACACTTCTCCGGCCACTCTGTATAATAGAGATACTTTTGTATAACTCAGGAGGAGTTGGTTTTGAAATTTGCTTGGTGTCTGACCATCGTACAGTTCTCGCCAAACTTATTGTCCAGGTTGAAGTTGGCACGAGCAAACTTTAACCCAGCCGTAAAAATCGGAGAAAGAATAATAATGGATTGTAATAAATAAAAACGAAAGCTCAAGTCGTAGGCTGTCATTTTAAATCATTTTAATCCAACATTTTTTTTTCTCCGATTTTTAAGGCCGGGTTAAAGTTAGCTCGTGCCAACTTTAACCCGGACAATAAGTTTGTCGAGAACTGTACATCGCTTTGGTGAAGTTTTTTCAGGACTCTTAAAAAAGAACACTTAACATGATGTGTATTATATAATTCATTGTTGCAGCAGCGGTGAGAGGCTTTGGTAAGCGAGCTGATGGATGATGAGGTGAGGTTTTGGAGGATGATAAATAAAAAGATGTTTGTCGTGCGATAGCGAGAAATGTAATGTCAGATAGAATAATACAATTTTTAAAGAAACTTAAAGACTACGGACGACATCTAGAAACGCGAATGGTAACTAAACGAACGGTCGAACACATATCACAGTATATAATATAAATCCTTATGTCCATGTATTAGAGGGCATTTTTCTATCAACGCATCCTGCGATCTGCCGTCTACCGTACAACGTCATCCTTGTCTATAGTCTCGTGATTGGTGGAAACTAACGTGAAGTTAGAACATGCCCCCGGCCTTGGAAGCAGTGGCTTTCAATGGTCTTCAGTCACAGCATCCTGGTCCACATCTTGAAACAAAGGACAAATCTTGGCGAATGCGCGCCTCACCACGCCCGATGACGTTTGTATGTCTGCCACACGGGATATGCCATCCTTTCCAGGGATCGTGCGTAGGACACGTCCCAAATGCCACTTCAACGGCGGTAGGTTATTATTGTCCTTGATAACCACTAAGGAGTCTGGTTGTAGGTCGTCCTTATTCGTCCTCCATTTTGTCCGCATCTGCAGCTCGGAGATATATTCCTTCGCCCACCGATTCCAAAAGTGTTGGCGAAGTTGCTCCACCCTTTGGTATCGCCGGAGACGACTGGCAGGAACATCGCGTAAGTCATCGCAGGCTGGCGCAGTCAGTGGTCGGCCAATTAAAAAATGACCGGGAGTGAGCGGAGAAAGATCCTGAGGATCGGGAGAGAGGGGAGACAAAGGTCGGGAATTAAGTACGGCTTCTATCTGTGCTAATACTGTGCCGTACTCTTCGAAAGTAAGGTGAGCATTACCTATTACGCGACGAAGATGATGTTTACTCGACTTTACTCCTGCCTCCCACAGACCACCAAAATGAGGAGAATAAGGGGGAATAAAGTGAAATTTAATATTTTGACTATGTGCAAATTCTACAATATCTGAACTACAATTGTTTAAAAATTTAGAAAAATCATTCATTACACCTACGAAGTTACGAGCATTATCAGAATAAATTTCTGCAGGCTTACCGCGACGTGAAATGAATCGTTTTAACGTTAATAAATATGCTTCGCTGGAAAGGTCACTAGCTAACTCCAGGTGAACCGCGCGTGTCACAAAGCAAATAAATAAACAAATATACCCTTTGATAAGTCTAGCACCCCTACCTTTGCGGTTCAAGATGAGCACTGGCCCAGCGTAATCTACCCCACACCTAACGAATGGAAGACTAGGTGTAACTCGCTCCCTAGGTAAGTTACCCATAATAGGAGTAAGCGTCTTACCTCGAATACGCGTACAAATGACACAGTTATGTACTACTTGGCGAGCTAAATTCCTACCTCCTACAGGCCAATAGCGTAGCGGAGCAGCATGGAGAAGCTGGATGTGCTCATGACGAAACAACAAAGTGGTAAAGTGATGTTTACTAGAAATTACAATGGGATGTTTTTTACTGTAAATAAATTCATCGGAATTGACTAGACGACCACCTACACGCATTATCTTGTAGTCATCAAGAAATACATTTAATTTAGATAAACAACTTTTATTTTTAATAGTCACGTTATTGCATAATGCCTTATATTCAACCGGATAAGATTCAATTTGGCATAGCCGAGCTAACGTCTTATCAGCAAAATCTATCTCGTCAACACTAAAGTTGTCAACATGCCTATTATTTTTATATCGACTGTTATGAATGAAACGCAACATATAGGCCGCTGCACGCCTCATACGTTTAAATTGCGAAAATCGGTGGAACGGAAACAAAGTCGATTCAGAAGAATCCTGAGTTACAACTGCGGTGACACATGACTTAACCTCGGGTAACTTGTGAATTTTGAAAGAATCTGGACCTCTGTGATCGTCTATTGAAAAGTTAGGATAGCGAAGAAATTCAGGACCCTCCCACCATAAGCTGCAAGATGAAAGTTCTTCCAACCGGACGCCCCGCGACGCCAAGTCAGCAGGATTGTTTTCACTCCCGACATGACGCCACGGGACCTCTAATGTAAGGTCATGAATTTCCGCGACCCTGTTTTGGACAAACGTCTTAAGTTGGTTCGGCCTCATGTGAAGCCACCCTAAGACAATCGTGGAATCTGTCCAAAACACGATTTTATTAAAACTGCAACGTAATGAGTCGCGTATCTTGTCATACAGACGGGCGCCTAATAAAGCCACACAAAGTTCGAGACGAGGTATACTTATAGGTTTTAACGGCGCGACCTTTGATTTAGAAAATAATAACCTAACCGTTACCGTTAGATCACAATTAACTGTACGAATGTAAATACATGCGCCGTACGCCGTCTGAGACGCATCGCTAAAAACATGAAGCTCAATATACCTAGGCTGCGTACCTATAACATGGCGAGAAATGCGAATAGTGTTGAGCGCTTGCAGGGAAATAACAAACCGGCTCCACACGCGCGCCGTGTTATCAGGAACTTTGTCATCCCAATCTATTTTTAGCAGCCATAATTGTTGCAAAAGAACTTTAACAACAATGATAACGGGACTTAGTAAACCGAGGGGGTCAAAAATTTGCGAAACTTTAGATAAAATAGACCTTTTAGTAATCGGTTTGTCATTATCAATTTGAATTTGTGAGTTGAAATAAAAATTGTCACTTAAATTGTGCCAGCCTATACCTAATGTTTTAGAACTGATATTATCACCTAAACTTAACGGTTTAAACTGACTAGACTGACTCTTATCATCCCCCCGAAAATTAAAAGTCCATTTCCTGAGTGGGAAACAACCTGACTGCAACGTTTTCTGGGTTTTATCGCATAAATCTAATAATTGTGATTTGTTATCTAAACCCGTGATAAAATCATCAACATAAAAGTCTTCCCTTATGGCTCGAGCAACATTAGCATCAGGAGATTCAGTAGCTAATTGTTTTAAGCACCTCACACTAAGAAAAGGTGCGGAGGCGGTCCCGTACGTGACGGTATTCAATTTGAAAATACCTAAAGGCTTCGACGGATGGTCACGCCACAGAATCATTTGCAGACTACGCTGACCCTCATCCACTAGGCACTGCCGGTACATTTTCTCCACGTCGGCGCATGCAACGTACTTATGCTGCCGAAAGCGGAGAAGAATGGCAATGAGATCGCCCTGTATAGGAGGGCCAACCAGCTGCAAATCATTCAGGGACTTGCCGGAGCTGGACGGTGCACTTGCATCAAACACCACGCGCAACTTGGTGGTGGTGCTGAGCTCACGCAACACGCCATGATGTGGCATAAAATAACACGGGGATTCGTAGGAATCTACCTGTGTCATATGGCCTAAACTGAGATACACCTGCATAAAATTGGAGTAAAGATCTTTATAGTCTGAAGAACGCTGCAAGCGTTTTTCTAAGGCTAGAAATCTACGCTCTGCCTGGGTATAAGAGTCTCCCAAGGATTCAGGTGACTGACGAAGTGGAATGTGCACACAGAATCTCCCTTCACGATTGCGAGTAGTAGTGCGAACAAAGTGATTCTCGCATTTCCGTTCTTCCTCGGTCTGTACGTCTCTGACCTTGGGTGGTAGTATTACCATTGGTATTGGTATTACCATTGTGCAACAACGAGTTATGTTTTTGGCTACAGTGTCTACATGGCCCAAACTTACAATCAGTTACCAAGTGCCCTGAATTTAAACAATTCTCACATAAGTTGTGATCGCGTACAAGTTTAAGTTTACTGTCTAAATTACTTTCCATAAACTTCTTGCACTTATATAAGCGATGATTTGCGTTACATTTTAAACACGACTTATAGCGTTTTTCGTTCGTTTTGTCAGGCTCGCTAGAAACATTGCAGTGTGACGTGGTGTGAGATTTTTTGTGTTGTTTTTTGTTCTCAGTGTTTTGTGCGTCTTTTCCATGTGAACGCTGCAATGAGTCCAGCACGTCTGCTGTATTTCGAAGAAAATCAATGATATCATTAACTTTTAATCGCGATTTAGAATTGTTCTCATTCAGTTTTGACAATCTAAATTTATGAGCTTCCCATTCTCGCTTGGTAACTTTATCTAATTTAGAAACTATAAGATAAATAGTCACTCTGTCCCAAGTGTCTGCAGGTTCCCCTAGGATAACTAATGCGCGTATATTTTTCAAAACTGTATCAATTAGTTTTCTAATTAAAGAAGGGGACTCTTTAGTTATTGGAGGTATAGTAAACAAAGCATCAAGATGATCAATTAAAAGATCGGAATTATTGTATCGGTTGAGTAATAACTCCCACGCAACCTGATAATTTTTAGAAGAAAATTCTATGGAATGTATGACTAGTTCTGCGTCACCCTTTAGAGAAGATTTAAGGTAGTGAAACTTTTGAATAGTAGAAATATCTTTAGAATCATGAATGAGTGAAGTAAATGTATCTCTGAACTCTAACCAGTGCTCATAGGAACCATCAAATGTAGGCATGGTAATAACAGGCAATTTAACTGAACTCGGGTTATTCTTGCTATTATGACCATGATTTTGACACGACCCGGAGCAGTCAGCAAACTCATCAACGTTCAGCATAGACTCATCACGAGATATTGAATCGTAGTAACCATCTTCGAATATTTCACGTTGCGATAATTGTGCATCTAATTCACTATCTGCAATTCTTTCTTCTATTTTGGTTTGAATACTATTAAATTCAGCAAATAAACTAGCACATCCTTGAATTCTTAACTTTAAATCAATGCGTTTTTGATTTGAAAAGTCGCTATCTTTTAATAAAGACTCTAAATAATTATTGAATTTAGTAAGCCTGCCCTTTACTATTCCACGTTTCCTAACCAAATCGCGAACTAAATCAGCACTTTCTACACTAAGTAAAATAGGAGATTTATCACGACATTTAGCGGATTCAGTAGACATTTTGGTGGTCAGTGAAAAGAGGAGTACTCACGGTTTTTGTCGAGCCCAATCACACAACACTGATGCAAGCAACGTCACCAGGTAGTAAGGACTTCGCAAAATCACGATATTCCGAGAATGCACTGCAGTAATTCCACTGAAATGTAAATACAGACACAGTATAGCACCAATAGAATAGGAGGTGAAGGAAAAGAGTAAGGATTGGCCCCACCGATTGCGTATGATGATCGATGAAATTCCACCAAAACTGCAGTTCCAATGTGCGCTTGGCCTCCAAATAGTCCTTTTGGCTCCAGTTGTCCTTTTAGGCAGCTTATTTCTCCAAAATCTCGTCCCAATTTGCAGGATTTCAGCGATTTCAACTCGATCCGCCACGTGCAGGAATCCACGGTCCAAAGGTCGCTCGTCGATCTCGTAACGGATTGGCGCAAGTGTGGGCCAAAAGCGGGATACGGCGTCGTCCAAATTAGTATACGGTTCGAAGGTCCAATTTATGTTGCAGCAGCGGTGAGAGGCTTTGGTAAGCGAGCTGATGGATGATGAGGTGAGGTTTTGGAGGATGATAAATAAAAAGATGTTTGTCGTGCGATAGCGAGAAATGTAATGTCAGATAGAATAATACAATTTTTAAAGAAACTTAAAGACTACGGACGACATCTAGAAACGCGAATGGTAACTAAACGAACGGTCGAACACATATCACAGTATATAATATAAATCCTTATGTCCATGTATTAGAGGGCATTTTTCTATCAACGCATCCTGCGATCTGCCGTCTACCGTACAACGTCATCCTTGTCTATAGTCTCGTGATTGGTGGAAACTAACGTGAAGTTAGAACATTCATATTTACCCCTATGCTGTTTTAATTAGATTATAATCATGAGAAATGAGATCAAACTTCTAATTATACTTAACAAACTTAAAACTCTTTGAACTTAAAAGTTTAATGGAATGACAGATAGTAAATTAAAGGTTGATGTGAATATAATTACAGGAGAAAATTAACACGATTGAATTATAGTTAAATCCAATCAACGAAAAACCATTTCAGTTTAAACGAAACTGTTGTTTCTACGAATACAAAAAAACTCAGTTTACGGTAGTTGACTACTTAAATAATTTTAATTTAATACTTATTTTAAAATTAACGGTTTTCATTTCATTCAATCAGTTAATTCGGTTTATTGGAAATGTTTTACAGGTTTAAATGTGTGGAATTTAAATTGCTGGGTTATAATATAAATAAATATGATTCTTTTTAAAACATTATGCAAAGATCCCTCTTTTTAAGTTGTAAGTTTAAAGTGTGTGTATCCCAGTGTCAGTCTGTGGCACCGTAGCTCACAAAAGGATGAACTGATTTTCATTAAGTGTTTTGATCGAGTGTAATAGTATCATTTATAAGGTTCATGTAAATCTCATCCGTTTAATAAATTAAAAATTTAGAAAACCCCCGACACGAATGTTATTTGCCATTTTGTGGTGGCGGCCATCTTGGATTTGAAATTATCATAGTGTATAGTGTTTTCCTAGTTAAGCCCTTTCATTCGATACCCATATTGAAGGAGTTGTGAAAAAATATTTAATCCGGTATTTTGTAGCGGCGGCCATCTGGGACCGATTTTCATCAAACATAGCTAAGAACACTCCCGACTAATTCACCTTTCAATTAAAAAAAACAAAATCAAAATCGATCCATCCGTTGGAGAGCCACGATGCCACACACACACACAGACACGTCAAACTTATAACTCCCCGTCGTTTTTGCGTCGGGGGTTAAAAATCATTAGCTCTTTTCTTGTTGTGGTCACATAGGTGATCTAGGTATTTTTTTTATCTTAATTCTGTGGAAGCTATTTCCTGCCATATCTCTTACAGCCTACAGGGTACTTGTACCAAACTTGTACCTACCTACCAATCCTTCCTACTAAATATGTCAAGGAGTTTGTAAGGACGGATGGATGTAGGGGTAGATGGATGTTTGTTACCCTTTACGCAAAAACTACTGAACGAATTCCAATAAAACTTTACATATATTACAATCTATCCCGCATCCCTTCAGTCAATGATAGAATAAACAACAATTTTGCAGATATTTTAATTTCATATTAAATCGAAGAAATGTGCAAACAAAAATTTATCCGATGAACAACCTGTTCATTAAAATAAAATAGACACAGATCTAAGTATTGTTAAAATATTCGGTAAGGATCCTCAGGTACAGCCAATTTTATTTCAAGCTTTAATGCATTCGATAATGATACTCCTCGAGATTACTTGAGGAAATAACGATAGAACAAAATATTGTTGTTATTTTCCCTATAAATCTTGTTTTAGACTCGACGCAAAAACGGCGGGGTGTTATAAGATTGACGTATCTCTCTTTGTGTGTGCGTATGTATAAAGCATGAGGCATCATAGCTCCCGAATGGATAAAATCATTTTAATTTTGTTTAAAAGACGAATTAGTCAAGAGTGTTCTTGTGAAAATAGGTCCAAGATGGCCGCTAGCACAAAATGGCGGATTACATATTTTTTCACCACTTCCTCTAATATGGGTATTAAATGAGAGGGCTTGACTAGTAAAATACTATAACAGTATTCCAAAATTTTAAATCCAAGATGGCCGCCACCACAATATGGCGAATTGCATTTTTATTTTCATTTTGTAGAAAATTGAAATCGCATTAGTTTTTTTTTTATCGTGAATTAGTCGGGACTGTTCTTAGCTATGTTTGATGAAATTCAGTCCAAGGTGGCCAATCCGCCACCAAAAAATAGCGTCACATTTTTTATTCATTTTGTGTCGGGGTTTTTTAATTTGTTCTACATTGTGAAGAGAACAAAGTATATTCAAGATAATTAGCGTACTTACTGTCGCATTTTTTACAAAATGAGGTGGTCATTTACTAGGGTTAGCTGGGTGTCTTAAATGTCAGTATTCTCCTAAGGGGTTATGGAGAGCTGTTTACTTTATGTTTAGGTCCTATGCAATTGAGGGCTACCCTAATGCCAATCAGATGCACAAACTGAGAATTTCATAGAAAAACTTAGACTTTAATTAATTATTAATATTTTATATTCATTTAATTATTCAATCTAATAACAATTGTGTAACAATCTATTAAATAATGATAATATAATAATCAACTCATATACTGTCCCACTGCTGGGCACGGGTCTCCTCTCACTATGAGAGGGATTAGGCTATAGTCCACCACGCTAGCCTAATGCGGGTTGGCAGACTTCACATGCCGTCGAGAAAATCTCACAGGCATGCAGGTTTCCTCACGATGTTTTCCTTCACCGTTAAAGCGAGTGATAATTACACACATGATTTTAAAAGTCAGAGGCCTTGGATTCGAACTCGAGACCTTTGACTTGGCAGTCCAGTGGTCACACTTCTAAGCTATCACTGCTTCAAAATTATGATAACTCTAAATAATATTATTAATTATTGTTTCAGCATTACAAAATAAATCATTTAAAATTCTTAATGCAGTAGACCAGTCCCAATACAAAAACAATGATAGGAATTTCCTATTCTCATTTGTTCGTATTTTCTCTAGTGAATGCATCGTTTTCCCTATACTGAAATATAAGAATTTCATCCGTAACAACATTAGGATTATTTTCCTAGTTGATGGGACCATTTGTGTTAATGGAATGGCCTCGTAAATATTGCCTTCCATCTTGTAAATCCTGATTGACTTATGTTTATTTATTAGCCATAATCTTGTTATACTTTTATGGAAAATTATTTTCTTTCGCTGACGCAAGAATTACTGTACGCGGATAAAAATGTTCTGTTTTACCGTTTATGTTGTAAGTGGCTTTATAAAGTAACTGTTGTATCAGACAAATAAAGAGATTTGACCCTGTTTCACCACGTCCTAGAAAGTTCCCGTTAAGTTAATTGGCAGATAATTACATACAAATTTTGTTATATTTCTATATTTATCCGGTAGTTAGCAGAACTGCTGAAGAAGTGACCAAATAGCTAATAGTTAAGTTAACTTTTATAAAGTGTCAAATCTATAAAGAGAGGTAGGGCACAGCCATTTATGGCTCCAATCTGGAGCAGCCCGTCTGGGGAAGTACCTCCACCTTACAGAAAACTGCAGCCAAAGAGCACACTTTATTGTGTGTTGTGTTCCTGCAGTGTGTAAGGTCGCCAGAGCGACTAAGGATGCGCTGCGCTGGCAGCAAGAGGTATATTCCCTCAAACTGTCAGCGCAGTGAATCCTCCATAAACCTCTAATAGGTTTTTCGGGTTGGCAACGCGCGAGTGGTACCCCCTGGTGTTGCAAGCGTCCATAGGCTACGGTAACCGCTTACCATCAGGCGGGCCGTATGCTTGTTTTCCACCTCAGTGGTATAAAAATAAACTTTATATATAAAATACACATATAATTACAATCGAAATTCAATCGTATTGACACTTCCTCATCAGCCTAATAGTTCTGTGCGACTGACACGCTTGATGTTCGATCCCAGGTCGAGCAGTGTTACCTAGGGTTTCCTATAACGTTCCCTGTAGCAGTTTAGACTATTACATGCCGGCGAAATGGGTGTTTATAAGTATGCCTCTTCCTAACCCTTCGGAGAACATAGGCGTGGTGGTATCAACTATGTATCATCATTCTCCTAGCCTTTTCCCAACCATGTTGGGGTCGGCTTCTCAGTCTAACCAAACGCGGGTGAATATCAGTATTTTACACGAAGCGACTGCCATCAGACCTCCGCAACCTAATTTCTGGGCAATACCGATATTCGAAGGATATACTGGTTGTCAGGCTTTTTGGGCTTCTGACTAACACTAACGATTGTCATAGGTTTTCGTATGACAACCGGGACCGACGGCTTTACGTGCTCTCCGAGGCACGGAGGGGTCTCGATGTGTTAAGAATGGTCTCCCATCCACAGACTGACCTCGGCAAGCGTAGCTTAACGTTGCAGATCGGTTGATCAGCATTGCCATAACTTAGCCAAGAGCTCTCGGTATCAACTATGTATCTTAACGGAAAATCTTAATAAAATAAAACAATATGAATTACAGAAACTCTTTAAACCCGCGATCATTCACAAAATGAAGCGGCCCATATTCAAAAGTTTTTGTACATTTATTTTCTTTTACGTTACGTAGCACAAAAATATTTCTTAGGCGGCAATTTATGTGTCCTTTTACGCGAAATAAGCTGTTGTGTGCGGCGTATTTCTGGCGGAAACAATACCGGTTTATTTATTGACTAATGATTTAAAGGGGAGTTAGAATTGCTGAAATTTTTGGGGCTTTTTGTGAAAGTACCGACGCTGAAGCTGCTGTGTATATAATTTTGTTTAATGGAGGAAATGAAAGAAAGCGGCATGGTATTGTAAAATGTTTTTGTAAAAGAAAAATTAAGTGATAAACCCCTTAAGTAATAACAGTCTTATTGCATCAGGGTTAAAATATCTTTTAATTTTCTCGTTTGCGGAATGTAAATATGTATATAAATGCATCTTTCTCTTTTCTATCTCTCTATACAAGGTGGAAGGGACATCGACGCATAACCGTCGTGTCAAGGTTTCATTCAAGTTCAAAAATAAAATGACCTAGGTCATTCATGTAGAAAATGATCAATGATCAATGATCAAGACAATGTAGATGATGAGTTATTACAGATATTAACATTTTTGAGAGCGCAGTGTATAACAACGCGACCATAACGCTCCGCGGCCATCTTGGATTTGAAATTTATCATAGTAACTATACACTATGATAAATTTCAAATCCAAGATGTTGTGATTCTCCTAGTGAAGCCCTTTCATTTGATACCCGTATTGTAGGAGTTGTGAAAAAATATGTAATTCGCTATTTTGCAGCGGCGGCCGTTTTGGACCGATTTTCATCAAACATAGCTAAGAACACACCCGACTAATTAACCATTCAAATAAAAAAAAAACATATTAATCTAAATCGGTTAATCCGTTCGGGAGCTACGATGCCACAGACAGACACACACCCAAAGACACGTCAAACTTATAACACCCCGTTGTATACGGGGGTTAGTAAAACAACGCAACAAACGTTACGTTCTGCCACAGATCCATTCGCCAGAAATGGAAATTTCTCGCAGGAGACTTTTTACCGCGCACGACCACTCTGTGGAGTCTATTACCAGCCGAGGTATTTCAAGAAGCGAGCCTATCCTTTCTTTAAAGGCAGGCAACGCACTTGCAATGTTTTTATTTGAAAGGTGAATTAGTCGAGAGTGTTCTTAGCTATGTTTGATGAAAATCGGTCCATGATGGTTGCCGCAACAAAATAGCGGATTACATATTTTTTCACAACTCCCTCAATATGGGTATCAAATGAAAGGGCTTAACTAGGAGAATACTATACACTATGATAAATTTCAAATCTAAGATGGCCGCCACCACAAAATGGGAAATTACATTTCGTGTCGGGGGTTTTCTAAATTTTTAATTTAGGTTAGGTTACGTTATTTGTAAACGGAGAACAACATCGTCAATCCCTACTAACAATGTACGTTACAATTTGATATGATGTCTAGACGACGCGGGATTACAAAGAGGTCACACATCATAGAAAAAAGGGAGATGTGCCAAACACGAACGTACCCCGCCTTAGGATATAAACAATAACTGTGTATTGTACACATTCTTTACAGTATTACGCAGTTCTTATGCTTTAGGCCAGATTGGAACTATAATATCTATACTTATCTATGCATCTATACAAACAAATAAAATTGAAGAACGGCTTTTGACTAAATGCATATGAAATTTATACGGTGCAATATTTTTTTATAAATTTTTGTCTGTCTGTCTGTCTGATTGTTCCGGTTAATCTCTGAAACGACTGGACCGATTTTGACGGGTCTTTAGTAACGTAAGCTACATTTGCTTAAGAAATTCAATTCATTTAAAAAATATTGGATGTATGCGAGTAACGCCGCGAGGAATAGATAGTAGCTAGTATTTTGATAATAATAATATCATAACGTCAAACGAAGTCGAAGATATAGGTATTGGCATCGCAAGACTTAAGTGGAGATGGGTAGAACACTTGGCAAGACGAGACATAAATAAAAATAATATAAGAATAAAAATAAAATGAAATAAAATTGTGTTACAAAAATCTGCTTTAGATAAACCATAACGGTTTCCAAAAGCAGATCATGTTAAGATTCTTGTAATTTTTGTTTTGATAATAATAATAAAAAAAGACGTAGTTATAACCACTAGACCTATGGCGTTGACCATTGGCCTTAGCCTTGGCCATGACTTTAAAAGCTAGACTTATAACTCAGTATAATAAGACTAAGTTATAAGTCTAGCCTTTAAGGTACCTTCGCTCAGAAACGTTTCAAATCAAGTAATATTCCAATTTCAAATAAAATAAGTGACGCCATTGTAATATCACATCTTCTTTCTTTTCAAACTCTGTGAAGGACCACGGTTATGATGCAACGAATTTTTCTCAAAATCCGCGGCGTTGCGGTAGCCGTCGGGTAATCCTAGGCGAACGCAATATGCAGTGTAAGACAGCCGGCTTACATTGTTTTTGGCTGCGTCATACCTTCGGCTTTATGAAGTATAGCTTTCCGCCAGCAGCTTCGCCCGCATGGTCTTGGTAATTCCCCCCCCCCCCCCCCCGGTTTTTGCAAAATTTTTCATTGTTTCTCCGCTCTTATTCGTGATAATAATATAGCCTATAGCCTTCCCCGATAAATGGTCTATCTAACACTGAAAGAATTTTTCAAATCTATAGTTTTGGAGCCTATTTAATACAAACAAACCAATAATCAATCAATCAATAATCAATCAATCAATCAATCAAATCCCGGGATTTCTTGCGTTCATCAAATTTTTTTTAACATGCGCGATTTTCCCAAACCCTTTCTTAGTGGGTGTCGACGTCATAACAACTATCTTTGTGCCAAATTGAAGTCAATCCGTTCAGCGATCTCAGCTGTGCGTTGATCGATCAGTCAGTGGATCAGTCAGCCAGTCAGGCTCTACTTCATATAATTATATAGACAAGTATTTGCCCACAGCTCTCTCTCTCTCTCACGGGGCCCTTTTTTGGCCTAGCACAGGGTTGCTTTAACTTTATAGGTATATTTGTTTTTTATTGTTTATCTGTGTGAGTCCAAAAATAAAGTTTTTTCTTTCTTTCTTTCTGTCAGCTCCAACCGCGTAAAATTCTTAGGTTTTTGTAATAATTTTTCCCGTAAGAATCCGTGATTAAAGGTAGGTATTGTATACCTATGTTTCTTTTAATTTTTTTTCTTTGTAAAGCTGTCGCTTCAATTTTCTGGAGGTGTGCGCTAGCGATTGCAACGCAGTTATTATCAAGCACACAAAAGTTCGTTCCAAATCAGAATTTTAATTTTTAAATTTAATAAATAAGGGTATAAGCTGCTTCTGTCATTCAAAAGCTTATCAACACCTTTAACCACTTTGCAATTTCCAGGCATCATTGGCTTTAACAGTTCTATTAGTCCTAAACCTCAATCTTAATAGAAACTTCATAGGAAAACACACATACACTAATTCAGTACAAACGACCTATGGAACTGACATTTTGACGTGAGTGAAGCGTTTGACACACATGCGGGCACCTTTGCATATTGAATGCCTATTCGTCATTCATGCATACTATGCATAGCTTTTAAATCAACTTAATTTAAAGTAAAAAATTAGCCATTAACGCTAAGAAGTGTCAAGAGGCCACGGAAATTTTGATAAATTAAACAAAGTTGGATTAGTTTATGACTTATAGCTCCTTCTAAGGATGCGCTGTGCTGGCAGCAAAAGGAATATTCCCTCAAACCGTCAGCGCAGTGAATCCTTCATAAACCTCGAGAGGTTTTTCGGGTCGGCAACACGCGAGTGATACCCCCTGGTGTTGCTATGGTAACCGCTTGCCATCAGGTGGGCCGTATGCTTGTTTGCCACCTAGTGGTATATAAAAAAAAATTTAAGAATGCTGGCTGAAAAAGGCTGGACTTATTTTTATGATCTTAGATTTGTTGGATTTGTCTCCGCACAGATAGCAGAATGACATAAAATATCGAAAAACCGAAGCGAAGCCAGAGCAAGTTCAAGTTCAAATGTTTTTATTTCAAATAAGTAAGCTTTTACAAGTATTATGAAACAAATGATTCTAAATGCTCGGTTCCAAAAAGTTGATCCTAGGGACGAGCCGCTACTGTTTATTAGTGTAATTTAGCTTCCATAATACAACATTATGAAAGCTACAATTCGGGTCCGCAAAATTCTAAATATAGTTAAGTACATAATTCTACACAACGTTCAGTTTCTATATAATAGTTTCCACACGCAAACCATGGCCAAGTTTAGCCAGTATTTCACAAAAATCCGATCTCAAAATTAAGTACCTACTTTTTTCTTAAATCCGTTTGTGTTTCAACTTTGAAATACAATCTTGAAGACAACGCCTAACTAATTAGCTTCAGTTTGTTTTAATTTAAGGCTAGAACTAATCTTTACTTTGAAACTTCGGTAAACTTTGTGACATTTGTTTTAAAATTATTTAATCCAGAATAAAATAGAGGAATTGAAATTCATATAATAAGTATATATTTTTTGTGTTTTAAGCATTTACTATGTAGTTATTTTAATGATGAAAAAAATTTAAAATCTAAATTTAAATATATAATAATAATAATAATTTAAAAATTAGCAATAGCAAAAACATCGGAAAGATTCGTGCCCGTTTAATGGCAATAGGTTGACCCCTATTCTGTGGGCCCTAAAATTTGCCTAACTTCGGATTTTGCACAAGTAGGTTTATTGCCTAGTTATTATAACGGATAGTCTGTAGATTATTTTTTTAAATAATATGAAAAAAAATAGAGTTCAAAAGAAATTAACCAGTAATTTAAAAGCAAAATTCTCTTAAAAACACAGAACCGATTTTAATCTAAAACATTCATTCAACCCAATTTCCAACTTTTACACGCAAATTATATTCGAATAGAAACTCTATAGTAATAAGTGAAGGTTTTTTTTTTTGTTGTGAGCAGAAAGAGCGCAATATGGCAGTGGAGTGGCTCTTGGCCGCTCTCGGCTTTTTGTGGCTCGACTCCGCCTGGGCAATGACGAGCTCTAAACAACTAAGGCTGCTTGAGCAACTTATGAGCATGAACGTTCAACCCTGTATTTGTCTGCTATGATGTACCTACCATTTTTATTTTGTAGGCATTTCTTCTTTTATCTTTTTACCCGGCTTCGTTCCCGTAAAAGTTGAATTTTCTTCCCCGTTTTTACAACATTTTTGATTGATACTCCGCTCCTATGGGTCGTAGCGTGATGATGTATAGCCTATAGCCTTCCTCGTTAAATATGCTATCTAACACTGAAATATTTTTTCAAATCGGACCTGAGATTAGCGCTTTTAACTAAACAAACAAACTCTTTAGTTTTATAATATTAGTATAGATTATTTATCACTTAGGTCGTTGGTCTACCTAGCGGTTGCTACGCTAGAGGTCCTGGGTTCGATTCTCGGGTTGAGCAAAGTGTTATTCCTGGATTTTTCTGTGAAATTCTCAATAGCAGATCGGCTGGATTTGTTGGGGTCGGTTGATAACAATAGGCTCGCTCCTTATTACATGGAGCCTCAACATACCGGCGACCTCTAATCGTACATTACTACATCAATTTCTTAAACTTTACAAACAGCATTATTTTCCTCAGCAAAGAATAAAATTTATCTACAAACCCAAAAACCAATTGAGAGTTCCTTAAGCTGTCAACGTAAACATTGCAAAACCAACATTTGAATCTTGTTCACAAACACAATTTAACACAGACATATTGGAGGCAAAAAGCTTAGAATAAAACGGGTCACCCATTCATTCGGTATTACAGCTCACTTGCCATTGTCTCGGCCCCATTCAGTCAAGTTGTCATACCGTAATGTAATTTATCAAGTCGTTGTCGTCTCCCCCTTAAAATTGAGGACGTTTACTCTGAAAACTCGTTTAAACCTCATTTTATACCGTCATAATGAGTATAAAAGAGCTTCAGGTTTTGTATTGTCATTGTGTAATTAGACAGTGGGTGGGGTGCTCTCTTTAGCGTTGAAGATCCTTCTTTCTTTGAACTTATTTGCGGTCGTAGCATGATGAGATTATCATCAGTGGATCAAGCCGCTTACTGTTTCTTTTTGGGTATGGGTCTGAGAATTAGAAGGGTTAGGCCATAGGTATAGTCCATAACGCTGGCCAACTGCAGGCTCGAGAGAAGACTGCGAGTAAACAGATATGCATTGCTTAAATATATTATAACAATAATAATAATAACCATTTATTTCAGGCATCTATGGCCCATAGATATATACCTTACAAACTAACATATATAGAATATATACAAAGAGTGTTAGTAGATAAGGCTTAAGACTATGTTAGTAGCACTTCACTTTGCACGTCTTATTGTCTTTGTGCTATCCTGTGGCACTTGTCCGCGGAAGCGACGGAACACCACGTCCTGCGGCCAAAAGTTTTATATTAAATATATTATGGAATCTTCACGACGTTTTCATTTACCGTTTCAGCGAGTACATACATACATAGCTTCACGTTTTCCCATAGGGGTAGGCAGAGACTATAGATTTCACTTGCTATTTAAGCGAGTTATTTATAATTCTTTAATACGCACATGGTTCTAAAAATGCAATTGATTGCCCTATTACTTGAATTTGAAAAGTTGAGACGTATGACTAACTATATTATGTAGTCACTGTAACTGTATGTATCCTATACAATTATTTTTTGTTCCATACAGAGGGAACCCTTTATTCATAAGAAAAAAGAAATACTAAAAGACAACTGAGTGCGGAAAATAATAAAAACAACATACCATCACGCCTGTATTCCCCGAAGGGGTAGGCAGAGGCGTACTAGTGTACACCCACATTTCGCCGGTATGTTTTACATATAAGAACTGTATAATATATACAAACACTTAAGTCCATCACATAAATGTTTGTGTCCTGTGGGAATCGAACCCACGACCTCGTGATCAGCAGTCCGGTACTGGAACCACTAGACCCCAGAAGTCGTCATTGTCGTTTTATATAACTACCCACATTCATGAGGTCAATGCCTCAAGCTAATTCGTAATTACAATTCATAGAGCTATAAAACGAACATTCACAATCAGGATGTTCGGTGATTGTCGACAAAACGCAATTAAGTTAATTGGGGAAGACTTCATTTGACTTTTACTACTTTTTGTTTGTTTTTCTCGGAGATGTCGCCTTGCAAACGAATTGGGACCGGGGAATGGCTTTGAGAGATATGAAGGCTGAGGTTTGACGTTGCGTGAATGGGTATAAATGAAGATTTTAGTCATTTAATTGCGACATTAGCCCAGTGCGTTAGTGCGTTGGTCGAGCAAAGGGATTTTGGGTTTTTCTATGAAATTTTTAGTAGCGCAAAGTATCGCATTCGCATCGCATGCACCTAAAACATACTGGCCAACTGTGAGTATACAGTAGTAGGTAAACGTCTGGTTAACCCTTCGAGAAATACAGGCGTGATGGTATGCTATGTTATAATATGTTATACTATAATATAATATGTTATGTTATAATAGTGGTAGCTCAGAGTTAGGTTAGTCAGGTTAAAGCTAATAGACTCACCCGCTATTACATGGAACCTAAAACATACCGGCAATTGTGAGTGAATAGGTAAACACTGCCTTACCCTTCAGTGAATACATGCTTTATGGTATGTTAAATTTGATAAAATCTTGACCAACATTGGACAAAGAAGCGCGGCTTCTTATTAAATAACACAGTTTTAACTGTACGAACATTTTTCCTTCTAGAATTTTCGGAAGCCCGTTTGGGTATAACCATTTCCTATGAGCTGTGAGGTCACACTGTTTTTAAAAGTATAATATAAATAAAATATTACCTTCAAAACAATTTAATAAAGCGCAAGGTGTTGTTACCTAAACAAAAGCGCTGCAGCAAACAAAATAAGAGTGAAACACTGAAATTTAGAATCACAACGTACAGTTCGCAGGAAACATAATATTGTAAATAACTGTAACATAAGCATAGTGTTGCAAGCATGACTGCTGACCGAGGTCCTGGGATTCCTTCCTTCCTGTGTTACTAGGTTATACAATTTAAAAATTCTGAGTAATCCCGATTAAGCACCTGTTTTCAGAGAACCAATGCATTGAGCACTTAATATATTCTCAAATGGGGATATATTATGTGCTCAATGCATTGTGCTCGCAAAGTAGAAGGTGCTCAAACGGGAATACTCCAAAGATTCTCAATAATCAATCAATAAATGGATTATTCCCGTTTGAGCATCTGTTTTTAAAGCACCCAATGCGAAATATTTTCTCTTCTCTTTCTTTTTATATTCTCAATGTAAACCAAACTCTTTCGTTTGTACTGTAATTATTTTTTTTGGGTCATGGAAAATTCTCTTAGATCCCGGCCACTGGAGAGGCGGTAGGGTACTAGAGACTCATACTGACTAAAAACATTTGCCGACTGTAACTACATTAATACACTGCCTCACCCTTTGTGGAATACAGACGTGATAATATTCTTTGGCTGAAACAAAGGAAAGCCAACGTAGAACAGGAAAACGCAAAGTAAAATAATTTGGCCACTAACTTCAATATTTTCAACAAGGAACTCCGGGACAACTATTTTAATGGGGAATGTTTCTGACATCGCTATCTCTCGTTTGAAACTACACGTCACATCTCCCTCTTTAACACATTCTCATTATAATTAGTGCGAAAGAGATAGGTGGTACATTCAAGCGACGAATGCGAACGGAAATTGAGTGGACCCTTTTCACTGTAACGTCAAACCACAAAAAGGTTGGCTTTCCAGTCGATGCTATATTGCTAAGCTGTGGATGAGTGCCGAAGCGAGCAATAGAATCATTTGATTCATAGCTTAGCTTAACTCTTGTAGAAAGGGGTTAACCAAAGATAATAAAATAATATCACATGACTGTGATAAGGGCACGTTGCGGTTTAAAAGACGATGCAGTGACACGTATTGAGAAAAATATGTTGAGATGGTTTGAGCATGTCGAAAGAATGGATGAACAACGATTGATAAATGGGATTTATAAGGCGAATGTCAGTGGAGGCGTCTGGAGGGGACGCTCTAGAAGGACTTATACCGATTACCGACCTTATTGTTAAGGTCCTTCAAAGGGGTCGTGCGTAGTACCTACTCACAACCGCCACGTGCTTGACAAGATGGATGAACGTGAAGGAAGCTAAAGAAGTATGCATGAATCGTAGCAAATGGCGATTTCTAGTTTCTGCCTACCCTTGTGGGAAAAGGCGTGAGTGAATGTCATGTATGTGTATGTAAATTTTTACAATACAGATGCACCTCCAATTACGTTGGACCTAAACAAACGGCGAACTGCCGTTTGTAATACCTACCTCTGAAAAATTTTAGATATGGTGGAAATAAACACATAGCTTCGTAATTAACTCTCACCTCACTCATCGCTTAGCTTCGCACGGTGGAACGCTAGCCTTGTGCCAATAGACTCGCTCCCTAAGACTTGGATAAGAAACTTTTGGGTGGCAAATGTTTGACATATTTTGTAAAGAGCGTTTCCTGTACTAGCTTCGGTTGACAAAGTTTATTAAAAAATTAAAGACAAGACCTTTGTTTTCCAAATAAAATGTTTTGCAAAAATTCTGAAAAAAAATACAGTTACTCACTCCTATGACTTAATCACTTGTTACTCTTACGTTAATCACTCCTATGACTCAACGATGTCAAAAATGAGATAACAGTAAAACAGTCCTTTAATAATAATAATGCTTTATTGGTACATGAAAAATTGTTACATGGTTAGTCCTAATAGTGCTTTACGTTTTAATGTATCCATACTGCAAGAACTCGGCATTACGCAGCGTTTATCTTCTGTAGTACAGTGTCGGATCCTGAAGTATTTTGGACACGTGTCGAGACGGGAATACCACTACCGGGACTCGTCGTGCAGGGGAAGGTGGAAGACATCGGACCGCGCGGAAAGTCACCCATGCGATGGACCGACCAAATTAAATCATGTGTTTGCGGGGCCTTACATGCGTGTACTGTAATGTCCACCAACAGAAAACGATGGCGAGGTATCGTGAGACGCATAACATCTGCCTCCGAAAATGCTACTACATGACGACCACGACCGCTCTGCCAAGAGCGAAACGATATAGAAGAAGTGCTTTACGACCTGGTCCCCGGGGCAAGCGATAGCATAGTTTCTAATATTTTGTGTACTACAAGAAAATAAATATTGACATTTTGAAAAATAAACAATAAAAAATCCACACAGAATTATAAAACAACGAACGCCTCAATAATTTGTCGGCTATTAAAAAACAAACTCTGACTCCAACAGGACCAAATGACGCTATGGACAAAACAAACGGCTAGCGGATGAATATCTCGGAGTCACGGACCACAAAATGTTTTGTGGCAACCCTAATTATTTCCACTTGATGATTTTATACTTGGATAGAGATTTTGGAAGTGGCAAAATGAAAATTGGATTGTTACGTGAATTCATTTAGGGTTGGCTTACGTTGCTCATTTTCAGAACTTGTTAAACGAGATTTTCGCCGTTTTTTTTTGTCTAAATGAAATATTAATTAACGTGTACTTAAAGAAAAAAAAAAATATATTCAAAAATATTTATTTCTATTATTAGATTTATATTAGATTGGTGTAGGTCTAATAGACTCATAGTTTATTTTTCTGTATAATTATTGTAAAACTGGAGCTAAACTTCAAATGTCTTAAAAAAATATTTAAATATACATACCAACCTACTGGATATCTCTATAAAGAAGAAACAGAATTTATGCCATGATGCTTTATGGTGTATCGCTATACACCCACAGTATGCCCTAATGTTTGCTCCGTAACATGGAGCAAACCTATTGCCAAAAACCGGCCGCAAATACAAACTGCGAGCTGCTACTGGGAATTTCACCGTAAAAACTCAACAATACTTTTCCAGGACCTTTAGCGTACCAAGGGGGCTAGACAAGTTGCATTCTGACGCTGCTAATTATTTTTTCTTTTCGTAAGCGTAACTGGGGGGCTAGACAAATTGCATTTTGACATTCGAATCGACAAACAAAATGTATGAAAATGACACAAGCTTTTGACAAATCGGGCTGTCACTAATGTCATTTTCATACATTTTGTTTGTTGATTCGAATGTCAAAATGCAATTTGTCTAGCCCCCCAGTTACGCTTACGAAAAGAAAAAATAATTAGCAGCGTCAGAATGGAAGTAGCCTCTCCATTATTCCTGTATCCGTGACACAAACTCGTACCGCGACGCAAACGCAGCCACTATGAGCCATAAACATGCAAGCTTGTCAACGCTTATAGTTCCTATTTTTGTTCTCGCGTTAATTCAGAAAATGTGAGAAAATATACGTGTGTTATGGAGCTTGTTTCCACATCTCTTCCTTAACACTGTTATTACAGAGTAATGAATAAAGTTTACATGCGTATATTTGTATGTTGTAGAAGTTTTACATGACTATTGAACATATTGCTTAGGTATCTAAATATTAGTAATACAGCAGCGATAGCATAAATGACTAATGTAGACAAGTTGCGATCCGAATCGACAAAGGAATAGTTTTTTTTAAGGGTTATGGCTCCATCGACGAACATTCGATGATTTTGCCAATGTCAAGGTACGAGATGTAAAAATGATCGGTACTCAATAACAGACAGAAACTGTAATGACTATTGATCAGTTCTTTGTAGTGATGTCATCTATTATTTGCCATGCTACAAAAAAATAAAACATAAGACAGCACATAATATGAGTGTTAAAACATCAAACATATTTAAACATTAAAAAAAGTAAATACAAGGAATAGAAAAACAATGTATGGAAATGACACAAGGTTTCGACAAATCGGGCTGTCAGTAATGTTATATCGTTTTTATTCGTTTGTCGATTCGAATGTCAAATTGCAACTTGTCTAAGCTCCTTGATTCTGAGAGGATTGCCAAAAACACATTTCAAGCAAGTCAGTACTTACATGCTGTACATTTCTTCATCTATACTATCTTACGGAAATTCTTCCCTTTACCTGATTGCTCTTCTTGAAACAAAATTAAAATTCAAATAGGTATTGTTAACTTAATCAATCGCCGTTCTCGGAAATCCTTTAATAAAGATTACACCCAAATCTCCAAGTTTGGCCCCAGCGCGACCGCTTACGAAACTAATGGGCGGTGGGAAGGCATTTTCAATTTTACCTGCGATTTACATATTCAAAGAGATTGAGACTTGATAGCATTTCGACGTTGATCTTTTGATTTGCATAAAACTGAAAAAAATCTATAACATTTTGTATGTATTTTTAACCCCCGACGCAAAAACGACGGGGTGTTTAAGTTTGACGTGTCTCTGTGTGTGTGTGAACCGAACGGATGAACCGATTTTGATTTTGTTTTTTTTTTATTTGAAAGGCGAATTAGTCGGGAGTGTTCTTAGCTATATTTGATGAAAATCGGTCCAAGATGGCCGCCGCCACAAAATAGCGAATTACATATTTTTTCACAACTCCCTCAATATGGGTATCAATTGAAAGGGCTTAACTAGGAGAATACTATACACTATAATAAATTTCAAATCAAAGATGGCCGCCACCACATAATGGCAAATTACATTTCGTGTCGGGGGTTTTCTAATTTTTTTAAAGATAAAATATACACATACCTACGGGAAGAAAAATACGATTTTTGAACTCAGGGGGCCTTCTCCCTAAGCACGAAGTCCTACTTACATTACTATTGGCCTACGTTACATGTGCGTTTCCTACTCTGCAATATGGATGATTCGTTCGTAGAATACAGTATCATTTCCAATTTTTTTTTGCATATTATAATCTTTCTTTGATTTTCTTTTCGTTATATTACTAAAAACGTGGCATAATTTACACAATCAATAGCGTTACAATGTACAAATGGTGAAAAATTTATGAACCAATATAAATTTAGACAAAATTCTGATCTAAGTATTTTTTTTCTTAACGCTTAGTTATTTCTAAATTATTGATAGTAATAATATTTTGTGATACATTTTCAATTTATGATTTTGTTCTCTATTTCTACTTATTTACTTTTCGATCGGGCTTTGAAGTTAGCGTGTATAGGATGCGATTATATACTCATATAGTAGTATTATTTAGTAGTATATAGTGGTTTCTTTATTTTTTTTATTTTTATTTGTGACTTATTAGAATAATTTTGTCAGGTAAAGGGAAAAGAAGTATGCAAGAATCGTAGCAAGTGGTGGTCGGTAGTTTCTGCCTACCCCTGTAAGAAAAAGGCGTGAGAGTGTGTATGAACGAGCGTATGCATAATTTTTGATATTCATCCAATAGCTGCCAAAAAACCCTTAACTTACCGCAGAACTGTGGGTGTACATTTGTACACCTCTGTCTAACCTTTTAAGAAAAAAGACGTGATGGATGGTAAGATGAAAAGTGCGCAAAATAATTATTATGGAGGTGAAATAAAGATGATCTGAATAACTCGAGAAACGTATTGTTTCCACGACAAATTACGCAATGTACAAGATCAAAGTAAGTACCTACGTATGGTACAAGATTTTCACATCTTTCATATTTTTTTTAATAATATTTTTTTATTCCGCAATTACCAGTTTACAAGCATGTTTTACAGATTGGGTTACAATTTATTGAGGCGACATAAATGTGATAAATCCCGGCTCCTAAACTTCTATCTAATACTAATAATAATAACCTTAAAAGTTTCAAGCCCGCTGAGTTCGAGGCTCCATAGGTCACGTTCGATAACTCATTTTAAAATGTCCTGCAAATCGGGGGAGATCGTCTTAGAGGTCGAATAAATTTCGGTAGGGATGCAACCGTCTGTACAGACGGTATAAACTTGTTAACACGATCGGTATTGTAGCGTTTAGGGTTGAATTCAATTTAGTATATTTGTGTTTGATGGCGTTGTTTATTTTCTTGTTGGAGGGTTGATGGTCTGTCTGGGTGTAATAAATTAGATGCATTTTTTTACGTTTGTGTATTGTTATTTCGATTTCATCTTTTGTGAACTATTACGATACTATAAAATACTCCATAGTGGTCATTTTTTTTGGACGCAAAGTTCTTGGATTTTGTTTCTACGTCGAGTAAAACAATTTTTGGTGTTACTATTAAATTCTCAATAGCAGCTTTGATTTTTTCGCTCACGGTCTTTTACGTGGGACCTTAAACATACAAGTGACCGGTTCATGTATATTACTAGTTACTACATCTTTTATAGAGGCGTGATGGTATATTATTATGTGAAAACTAGAAGTTTTACGCAATGTTGACTCGTATTTCAGAAACAACTTTGTTCCCATATCCGTAATATTAAATGTATAACTCAGATTACAGTGAGTGCAATGTACAGTCTCCAAAAAAATAAGCATACATCTGTGTTTTGACAAAGATTAAGAATTTTTTAATGAAGGAAAAAATCGGCGGGCGGGCAGGATTCGAACCTGCGCCTTCTGGTTCGGTACACCAGACGCTCTGACCACTAAGCCACCGCTCGCCCTAGTTAGTGGTCAGAGCGTCTGGTGTACCGAACCAGATGGCGCAGGTTCGAATCCTGCCCGCCCGCCGATTTTTTCCTTCATTAAAAATAACTTGTAATCTTAGCATGGAAAATGCTTAAAAAATACAAAAAGATAAAGATTAAGTAATAATTTAATATGCCAAATGTGTCAAAATATTACTGCGTAAGAACTGAGTGAACCGCATGTCACAATGACACCCCCGAACTTGGTCCCAAAATGGTCATCTGTAAACCGAAGTAAACTAGGGGTATTTAGTGTAACTAACAAAGATGGCGTTAGTTTTTCTGTGTATAACTAACGCGTCTGTTAAATGTTCGGACGACCCTATCTTTGGTACCTATTTAAATTAATGGTCCAAACGCAGGTGTTGTCTGCTGCTTATATACCAAACACTTTGGATAAAAAAATATTTAAGTATATCACTATCTTTGCCTAACATAGATTGCCTGTAAACTTATCTCTTTTGTTGACTGTACATGTATGCAAGCGAGACAAAGGGCACAGATGTGACTCTCTGATTATCTGAGTTCGGTGTAAGGCGCAAACGGATTGCTAGTAAACTAGTTACTCGATAGCTGAATGTGGAAATGAAATAGATACGCATTTTTATCGTTCTAGGCTTTGTGAATGTAAGTAGTTCTAGTGGTATAGAATAGAATAGAATATTCTGGGGGGTTAGACAAGTTGCATTTTGACATTCGAATCGACAAACAAAATGTATGGAAATGACACAAGCTTTCGACAAATCGGGCTGTCACTAATGTCATTTACATACATTTTGTTTGTCGATTCGAATGTCAAAATGCAACTTGTCTAGCCCCCCAAGACACCAAAAACCAATATAAGGAACAATCCATATATACATACACTCAAGTCTTTTTACCCGACTGCTGAATGAGGGTTATGTGTTTGACGTGTATGTCTGTCGTTTCCTATGTCCACTCGTAATTAATCAACGGCTCAACCGATCTATAAATGATATGTCATTAGATTAGTCTTGATGACACGAGTGTCACTACATAATATTTTTAGAAAATCAAAACGGCGAATTTTATAGGCTTTAAATATGCGCGCTGAAAAACTTTCATAGAAACACCAATAACATTGCTCGACTGGGTATCGAATCCAGAATCTCTAGTAAAGCAGTAGCGCTAACCCCTACACCAATGAGGCTAGACTTTTATAGACGTCTATGGAGGGACGAGGTGTGTTGTCCCTCGCACCAAAGGGAGGATCCTCCGACCAGGCCGGTGTTATGCCTGGCGGGCCACTGCCCGACGGTTGATGTCGGGCGGTTGTATATATGCAAGTTGCACGGTAAACTTCACTTGCGTGATTCAGGATTTGACGCTTCGAAGTTCTTATGTAGCTTGATAGATGTCGCTACACGTCTAAGTACAGTTTGACTAGGTTTAGATTAGATAAAAGTGCAAAGATAAGACTCTATGCAAATCTCACTGTACAGGTGTAGCGCGTCTCTTCTACTAATTAAAACTTTTTATCGTGCCGACTTTTACTCTTTAACTTCCATTCGTAATGTCAGGGATTTGCATTTAAAAATGGCGGCGTTGAGGGTAGTCTTGAATTAAGCTAAACGCGTTTGGATTTTCTAAAGCTGGTTTTTTATTTTCTTTTTTTTTACATTAAATATAACATACTGTCATGGTGCTTCGTTGGTCCCAAACGCGACTGCTACGCTAGAGGTTCAATTCTCGGGTCGACCATAGTGTTGTTGGGTTTTTCTGTGAAATTCCCAGTAGCAGCTCGTAGCCTGGATTTGTGGCAGGTTGTAGGCAATAAATATAGGCTCCCCCTATTACATGGGACCTAAAAAGTAAACATACCAGCGAAATATGGGTGTACATTAGTACACTTCTGCCTACCCCTTCGGGGAGTACAGGCGTGATGGTTTAATGTTATGTTATGTATATATTAAAATTGAACGCAATAATTCAATCAATACAAGCCCAGCCAGTACATCAGCTAAATGAAAAGTTCCCATGTTTGAAAGCGCTCTAACAAATTGGGAAAATAACTTGTTTAGCCCGCAAATGCACGGAGTTTTTACCGCTATTCATACTTCGTGTTGGATTTTGGTTTCAAAGTTGTTTTCATTTAGGAACTCATTGCTCGCGAATTTTTGTAAAAAATGTATTTGCGTCTTTGGATCATCTATTTATACAAACAATATCGTGGGGACTTATATAAAAAAGTGTTCTGTACCAATATAATTAGTATTTGTCGTTATATTGGAACTAGAAATAGGAACTTGGTAAAAATTTCAACTCACTACCTATTACTGTACGGGTACAGCCTGCTGACAGTCAGACCGACGCGGGACGTATGGACAGCAGAGGCTTAGTAATAGGGTCCCGTTAGCACCCTTCGGGTACGGAACTCTAAAAAAGGAAAACTATATTTTGGGACCTTGGTTTCACCAAGTCTGGATAGATTAAAAACATAAATTAACTTAAATTTTATATATAAAACAAAGTCGGGTTTGTTACAACACTTATAACTCGAGAACTGTTGGACCGATTTTCACGGTTATTGATTTGTTGGATTTGTCACCATCTCGAATAACGGAATAACTAAACTAACGCGAGCGAAGTTGCGGGAATCAGCTAGTTAGAAAATAAAACTACTTTTTACGGATTTAATCGCATTATATTGACATTGTTTTAATCCTGACGGTGACTAAGGTGGTAGGTGTCGTAACGTTTGAATTACTAACAGCTACCCTACATTTTTGTTAATTATTGACAATCCGATTCACGTAGGACGAGCTTATCGTATCCTTCGTCTTGCAGTTTTAGTCTTGGATCCATAAAAAAGAAGTTTCATTTTAATGTCTAGTATTCGTGTAAGTCATAAATCAGGGGGGCCTAGACAAGTTGCAATTCGACATTCGAATCGACAAACGAATAGATACAAAATGTATGAAAATTACATTAGTGACAGCCCGGTTTGTCGAAAGCTTGTGTCATTTCCATACATTTTGTTTGTCGATTCGAATGTCAAAATGCAACTTGTCTAGCCCCCCTGTATAACTTTAATTTGTTCGATTAATCTTACTATCTGTTGACCAAACTCTACCGCGTCTTTCTATTCTGTGTGTTATCTCCCGTCGTATTATTTGTGTTCTTTAGCACTAATAGGCTGTAACTATTAATTATCTTATCGATATCATAAAGCACCTTTTGATTGGAGTGGAATTTATTTATAACTAATTTCTTGTTACTTACAAGATAGTGTTTTATCTCTAGAGAGTTCAAATCCAATCAAGTGTCATAATATATCAGTGATTTATTTTGTGACGTTTGATTAATTAGTCATTGTATGTATTAATAGTTTATCAACGGCCATATCAGTCTAGTGAACGTTAATTCGACTGCGTAGTTAGAGTTTTCAATGGGCACTGGAGACAAAGTGTGTACATTTGACACATTTACAGACAATGTGTAAATTTGACACATTTACAGACAATGTGTAAATTTGACACACTTTAATTAGCTCCGATATTGTAGGGGATGGGCCTCTTGCCGATTATTAACGACAGTAGGCCCATTAAATTATTATTATTAAATAATAAGTATGTTCAAAACATGTTTCTTTTTAAGTAGCATACTCAAGGCTATCTTCTAATGGAGCATGTAGAGTTTTGTTGAGATTGTGTGACACGCTTTAAGCAATACACACGTAAGTGGTAACCTAATGATATGACCATTGGACTGCCGAATCAAAGGCGAAGGGCAAACGTGAGAAAACTTGTATGTCTGAGAGATTTTTTCTCTATATGGTAGCGTGGAGGGGATTATACCCTAATCCTTGATACTCTGGAAGGAGTCCCGTGCTCAGCAGTGGGTCAGTAAATGGGTTGTTGATGATGACAGTGTTATTATTGTAAGATGTGATTATTACAAATATAGGTAGATATCAACGCATACAGGTAAATACATGAGTACATGCCTATCAGTTCTTGATATAAATTGACTATTGAAAATGATAAGGTCCATTTGATAGATTACTTCACAATACAATGCAACATCTCAGTTTCAAATCATAACATATTTTTTACAACACCGGTTGTGTTCGAAAAAATATTCTACTGTTAAATTCGGCCCCTCATTATGAGGGTTAAAATTATTTTATTATTATTTTCATTGTTTGTGAGTGATATATGTGAAAGTAAACAGTTTACAAGATGTCAACTTTCAAGAGAATTGTTGAGAATGAAACAAATTCAGAAAACATTCCTGGGGACTTGTAAGTATAAATATAAGGCTTTAAATCTTTCTCGATCTTTGCGTCAGTTGTTGTGCCACCTAAAAAATCATAATAATATTTTTAGGGTTCTGTACCTAAAAAGGAAAAAAGAAATCCTTATAGGATCACTTGTTGTACGTCCATCCGTTGTCTGTCTGCCTGTCTGTTTGCCTCTCTTTCTGTCTCTCAGCACCACCAGGCGGTGAAAAGTTATTCGTTCAATTTAAATTATATTTATAAACAATTTTCCAAGCTAAGCGAAAGCTAGTTCTAGTAAAACAAATCTATGCCACGGCAACCATACATTTACCGAGATAGAAAAGTAGCCTATGTGCTATTCCAGACTTTAGGTAATCTATCTCTTTGCCAAATTTCATGCAGATCCGTTCAGTAGTTTTTACGTGAAAGGGTAACAAACATCCTTCCACCCATCCCTCCAAACTTTCCGTTTATAATATTAGTAGAATATAACAGAATCATAATCAAAATTGTTTCTTTGCTTGTCCCGCTTGCAATACATTTTCCTGCAGTACTTTTAACGCAGACGGGTTTTTTGTTTCATTGAATAATTATGCCATTAAAATGCAATGTTCAGTTTTAAAGTCAATTCTCTCCTCTGTGAACTCGTAAGGATATAAAACAGTTTTTTTAATTGCTCAATTGCATAAATATTGTAATTATAACACCTGACATTCCTCGTTAATAGGTCTGACATACAACCGGTATTATAATCTCATATGCAAAAAACCGCGCGGAAAATACGCCACTTGTATCTACCTACCTAATCAGCTGACATTGACATTGAATAACAAGACAAGATAAGTTAGACCTTATGTTTTGAGCAACAAGATCTATCGTCTTAATTATATAATTCACTTGATATGTTCATAAACAGAGGACGAGCTATGTGGGACGCACGTGTTTTGTTTTTTGTGATGTATTTTGTTATTGTGAATGGAAAAAGATTTGAAACGCGGTGTAAATTGGTGAGAGAATTGTTAAGAGTTGGAATGCCGAATGACATGTTCTTGGGACAATGTAAGTTTAAAAAAAACATAATTATCCTGCTCAGTAACATACCATCATGCCTGTATTCTCTGAAGGGGTATGCAGAGGCATACTAAATGTACACCCACATTTCGCTGGTATATTTAGGTCCCACGTAATGGGGGGCGAGCCTATTGCCATCAACCGGGACAAATCCAGACTCCGAGCTGCTATAGTAGCTTAGTTAGGATAATTGTGATAGGTATATTTTGTGCAAAGTATAGCGAAAAAGCAAAGCAGTGATAGCCTAGGGGTATGACCACTGAACTGCCAAATCAAAGGTATCGAGTTCCAAGACCTCTAACTTTCAAAATGATGTGCGTAATTATCACTCGCTTTAACGGTGAAGGAAAACATCGTGAGGAAACGTGAGTGACTGAGAGATTGAGACGGCATGTGAAGTCTGCCAACTGCATTAAGCCACCGTGGTGGATTATAGCCTTTCATACTGAGAGGAGACCCGTGCCCAGCAGTGGGACAGTATATGGGTTGTTAATAAAGTTGGTCTAGTGGTCACAAAAGCGACTGCTACGCTAGAAGTCCTGGGTTCGATCCCCGGGTCGAGTAAAGTGTTGTTGGGTTGTCTGTGAAGTTCCCAATAAGCAGTTCGGAGTCTGGATTTGTGCCCGGTTTATGGCAATAGGCTCGACCCCTATTACATGGGACCTATACATACTAGCGAAATGTGGGTGTACATTAGAACGCCTCTGCCTACCCCTTCGGGGAATAAGGGCGTGATGGTATGTAATAAAGATGACTCAGAAAGTATAGTATGATATAATATGAAGAAGGCGTGGGTTAAAAATATAATAGTAGGAGTAGGTTCTACAGACAGAATATGGTGATGAAGTATTCAGTAGTTTTGTATGAACATTCTCATTACCCACAATCCTTTAGTCAGCTATGACGTCACCCACGGGAAGCAATAGAATGATTTTATTAACTTGTTAAGTCTGAGAATTGGTAATCCCTACTCCGGCGCCAATGAAACAATGAATTGTCTATTGTGTGTGAATGCATTAACATAGTTAATTAAGGATAATTATTTATTTTGGAATGAACTTAATATAGGTATTTACCATACCATAGAATACCAATACTTATGGCTTATTTCGCCACCTCATGGCGTATAGACAATTCGCAATTTGACATTTGAATCGACAAACGAATAGAAAGAAAATGTATGGAAATGACATTAGTGACAGCATGATTTGTCAAAGGCTCGTGTCTTATTAGTAAATTAACTTTTATTAAATTAAATTAATTAACTTTTTAGTAAATAAATTTATTCTTATTCTTATCCATAGATTGTGTGTCTATTCATTTGTCGTTTCGAATGTCAAATTGCATCTTATCTGCAGGCCCCAGATAGCCGCTAACCACAAGATAAATTCGAAAATGGATCAAAATTTGTATGAAATTATCTACCAGGGGGGCTAGACAAGTTGCATTTTGACACTCGAATCGACAAACAAAATGTATGGAAATGACACAAGCTTTCGACAAATCGGGCTGTCACTAATGTCATTTACATACATTTTGTTTGTCGATTCGAATGTCAAAATGAAACTTGTCTAGCCCCCCAGATAATTTACCGTAAATTTTAACTAGGAGGTCGTGTAACAGGCCCTTACTACTTTAAAATTAGAATATGTAGATGTTGAATTACTTATTTTTGCAATGTAAATCACTTTAATCGTCGTAGAACGTGACTTAAGTATAACATTAATTACATAATCACTCTTGTATGCTAAACTTAATGCCTTTAATTAAGTTTTTCCACTTTGACTTTTAGAATTTAAAATGCAATACTTACTTCATTGTTGCGTGCTACAAAATTGTGGCGTATTGTGGTTTTGAATTTTCTGTTTTGTTTTTGTTTTTAAAATAGTCGGCTCGCGCACTAAGGAACATGCTCGGTATTCGTGGCCCTTCATAAACAAACAATTTACATACAAAAGTACATATACTCAGCTTCGATATAAATATGGAACATATAAATATTGATCGTTCTCTAAAAAGGCAAGGTTAAGAGCACCCTAAACCGAAGAGCATGCATGGGGAGGTTGATGAAAATTTTTACATAGATGAAGCGAAAGTGTTGTGCCAGGATCGTAGCAAGTGGAAATCTATAGTCTTTGCCTACCCCTATGGAGGGCGTGAAGCTATTCATGTATATATATTGATCTCCGGTTGGAATCGAACATGCGAGACTGCGCAACAATAGTGGCAAGGTAAACACCTTAATCGCTACACCAAACGTGCACTTGTTTATTAGATAGATAGATAGAATATTCTTTATTGTACACCAACATAAATTATAGGAAATATATAAACTAATAGTAGTAAAATTGGCGGTCTTATCGCTAATAGCAATTTCTTACAGACAACCTTTGGATGGACATGAATCATGTAAGAAAAAAATAAACGGGCAGTTGGCAGTATTATAGTTATGATACATAAAAATGCATAATTATATTAAACCACAATAGTTGTGTTGTATATAATACATCGAATAGGTATCTACATAATAAAAACATATACCTATATATTTATTTTTAGGTATAAGTAAATAATGGCTGGTATTAATAAAGTTTTTCTCAAGGAATCCAAACTGGTGAAATGGTTGCTCTTAGGACTAGGATAATGAGGCAGTATTAACATCGAATTCTTACTTAAGTATATAAGTATTATACCCATTGTCTAGTTAGTACCCATAGTACGAGCTCTGGGGGGCTAGACAAGATGCATTTTGATATTCGAATCGACAAACAAAATGTATGGAAATGACACAAGCTTTCGACGAATCGGGCTGTCACTACTGTCATTTAAATACATTTTGTTTGTCGATTCGAATGTCAAAATGCAACTTGTCTAGCCCCCCTGCTTAGTTTGGGACTAGATGGTGCTGTGTAAAAATGTCCCCAAATATTTATTTATTTTATTTAGTAGAAATGTTGCCTAGACTGAACATAGACTGACGCTTATTTAACAATCGCGCCGATACTTCGATTCCATTGAATTCAACCGATGCACGCCATTTAACTTATAAGGACCGTTCCTATTCAACACACACAAAAGAAACTAACTCCACAATACACAAACGGTGACCTTGACCCCAAACCGTGCATTGACCTTGGTAACTTTAGTTTTAAATAGAACCCCTTGGGGCATAGACAGGCTTGTATTTATAAGGCTACTTTGGGAGGTGTTTTGTTAAAGATAGGTTTTAAGTTAAACAGACCTTTTGCGGTCCCTAGTCTATTGATCTTGGGGTTTTATAGTGGTTAATACTTTGACCTTCAACGTGTAAGGATTTATTTTATGAAAATTGTAAAAGAAACAGTCAAAAACCTCTGACTGTTTCAAATCATGTGCGTAATTATCACTCACTTTAACTGTGAAGGAAAACTGACACAAAATGAAAAAAAAAACAAAAACCAAAAGCCCCGAAACGCAATTAATAGTCGTTCACAACAATACAGTAACAATTTACTACTAAAACAATGGAATGTTCAGAAACTGGATACGGATCTATCTTGGAATATTATCTCTCGCTAATTGATCCCGGTATTACAACCTTGACCTCTCTCGGGGATAATGACCTTTGAAACTTCAGTTGCAGTTGTGTAGTTGCCTTTACAATGAAATGTTGGAATGTTTTAGATGAACGATAGATTATCCTTACCTTTTGAGGGATTTGTGGTCACAAAGTTGCACGGATCGAAAGGGTTAACTTTGGCGGTCAAGATTTGAATAATCTTTGTAATAATTCGGATGAATGTTTTTGTTGCTGAATTGAGATTGAATGGAAACTGACAACACCAATCAATCTAGTTCCTAATCATGATAATTATATTAACTCATCTATCGACTATCTATAATTAATGCATCTTACTAATATTAGGTACAGTCACGAGTAAAAACATGTATACACTAACAAAAGTGCTAAAGCGATTTTTTCATGAATGAACGATTGCAACTTTGAGATAACACTAATGTCACTATAGTATTGGTTCGTAAATACTGTGTTCGTAAAATTACAAAAGTTCTATTAGTACTTTAGGAGAACATCGATTTAGTGTAATTATACATGTTTTTTTTTATACCACTAAAGTGGCAAACAAGCATACGGCTCGTTGCCGACCCGAAAAACCTCATAGTGGTTTATGGAGGATTCACTGCGCCGACAGTTTGAGGGAATATCCCTCTTACTGCCAGCGCAGCGCATCCTTAGAAGGAGCTAAATAAATATACCATTTTCATTTCAAAAACGACGGGGTGTTATAAGTTTGACGTGTCTGTGTGTGTGTGTGTGTCTGTCTGTGGCATCGTAGCTCCCGAACGGATGAACCGATTTTGATTTTGATTTTTTTATTTGAAAGGTGAATTAGTCGGGAGTGTTCTTAGCTATGTTTGATAAAAATCGGCCCAAGATGGCCGCCGCTACGAAATAGCGGATTACATATTTTTACACAACTTCCTCAATATGGATATCAAATGAAAGGGCTTAACTAGGAGAATACTATACACTATAATAAATTTCAAATCCAAGATGGCCGCCACCATAAAATGGCAAATTACATTTCGTGTCGGGGGTTTTCTAAATTTTTAATTTAGTTATTTAAAGACGCTTCTACAATTCAATGTTTTAAGATAATAAATAGTTCTCGCCAAACTTATTGTCCGGCTTGAAGTTGGTACGAGCAAACTACAACCCGACCGTAAAAATCGCAAAGAGAACAATAATGGTTTTAAATGATTTAAAACGCCAGTCGACGACTTGATATTTAGTTTTTATGTAATACAGTCCAATATTTTTCTTTCTCCGATTTTTACGGCCGGGTTGAAGTTATCTCGTGGCAACTTCAAGCCGGACAATAAGATTGGCGAGAACTGTACCATCGCACCTGTATTCCCCGAAAGGTTAGGCACAGGTGTGGCAATTTCCACTCACAGATGGTTGGTAAGTTTCGGTTCCAAAGGCGATTGCCACCAACCGGGCACAAATCCAGACTGCTCAGATGAATACCATCGTAGCAGAATGGCATGCCGTGGCAGCCTATAATTGAGGCTACACCACACAAATATAATAAGTCATTGTATCCATTCTATGAGCTCTTGGTGTACGCTTTGTTGGTTGTCCTTATATAAATAAATAAATATCAGAGCCGGAATCCAATTTTTTTTTTTTTGTTACAGGGGTATGTCTTATAGAAAAAGTAAGCAATAGAGATACCAGTGCGTTCACAGTTAAATCCAATGGAAAGAAATTTTATGGTTTGTACCAGGTAAGTAAAATATCTACTTATTAAGTCACAGTATTCCTGCTTTCTTATGGGGTGAGCCTATTCACAACGGACACAACTCCGAGCTGCTACTATTTCACAGAAATACGCAATAACACAGCTTGACTTGAGATTTGCAGTTAACTTTTCAACTACAGTATAGATAGATAGGTAGATAGAATATTCTTTACTGTACACCAACATAAATTATAATAGGAAATATATAAACTGATAGTAGTGCAATTGGCGGTCTTATCGCTAATAGAAATTTCTTACAGACAAATTTTGGATGGACATGAATCATGTAAGAAAAAAATAAACGGGCAGTTGGCAGTGTACATAATTATATGGTACATAAGAATGCATAATTATATTAAACCATAATAGTTGTGTTGTATATCGAATAGATATCTACATAATAAAAATACATATATAGATATTTTGTGTGTAATTTTTCTAAGAGTTGATTTTCTTTTGTGCAACAATTTTAGTCCTATTAACATAAATTTCATTCAAACCTTTAACAACGAAAAATAAAAATATTTCACGCAATTTTTTGTTTTCTGCGTTACGCTAAATATATCGTAGATGTTTTTATTAAATTTCAATTTGTATATAGGGATTTAATGGCATCTTTCAGATACCAAACCAGTGGTGTAAAGAAAAAAAACGAGGTGGACGCTGCAATATAACTTGTGAAGGTAAGAATATCATCATCACTAATCCATATACTGTCCCACTGCTGGGCACTGGTCTCCGCTCAGTATAAGAGGGATTGGACTATTTAATAGTCCACCACGCTAGCCTAATGCAGATTTACAGACTTTACATGCCGTCGAGAAAAACTCTCAGGTTTCCTCACGATGTTTTTCTCCACCGTTAAATCGAGTGATAATTATTACGCACCTGATTTCGAAAAGTTAGAGATGCGTGCTTTGGATTAGAACTCGAGACCATAGTCCTTACAGTTCATTTGGCTTGGTAGTCCAATAGTCATAATATTATTACTAGGCTATCATTGCTTCTGATCGGCATCCTCAACAGTCATGGTCATATTTCAGCCAATTTACATTCATTACATCATCAACCTATTTACTGTCACAGTGTAGTCACACACTAAGCACGGGTCTCCTCTCAGAATGAAAATCGTTAGACTATAATGAACTACACTAGCCTACTGTAGGTTGGTACATAGGTAGTTAGGTAGGTGTTTCCCACAGGAGTAGGCAGAAAAGAGACCGTCACTGCCACAAAAAAAAAACCACGTTGATACATCTTGTCATACAAACATAATTATGGTATGTACATAATATTATATTAAAAAGCACAAACGCTTAAAATGTAACGAGTACTAAAAATATTCTTCAAGCAATATTTTATTCTTGTATCAACATCAGATGTAGCAACCGCTACAGTGTTTACAATGTACGTAATTGAGTAGGACATCAGTGTAGGAAACTGTGAACGACATCGGGGACAATCCTGAGCTCCCAGATTTTATGGCGCACGTTTTACATCAAAAGTTTATGTGTTATGGTCAAGTAGCTGTATTGTTACATTTTGGTTATGTTGGTGTAATAGAACTGTTTCCTTGATTACTAATGAACTTCTTAAGGTTTGTTTTAACCCCCGACGCAAAAACGACGGGGTGTTATAAGTTTGACGTCGGTGTGCATGTGTGTGTGTGTCTGTATGTGGCATCGTACCCGAATGGTTAAACCGATTTAGATTTTCTTTTTATTTTTTGAAAGGTGAATTAGTCGGGAGTGTTCTTAGCTATGTTTGATGAAAATCGGTCCAAGATGGCCGCCGCCACAAAATAGCGGACCTATACCTACATATTTTATCAAAACTCCATCAATATGGGTATCAAATGAAAATGAAGTGTGGTGATATCCTGTCGTGGGCAAGGGAAGGCAAGGGAAGGCAAGGGAAGGCAAGGGAAGGCCAGGGAAGGCAAGGGAAGGCAAGGGAAGGCAAGGGAAGGCAAGGGAAGGCAAGGGAAGGCAAGGGAAGGCAAGGGAAGGCAATTTTTAGTCAGTATGAGTCCGACATATATTGGATCCATGATTAGACTTTCCGGCTCCCAAAAAAGGGGCATGCGGTTGTTCCGTAATAAGTGGCTTTAATAGACGCATTTATTAGGATAGGTACATCAAAAGTTCCGATTTATTGGCTAACTAGCTTTCCACCAGTGGCTTCGTCTGCATGGTCTGGGTGTCCTACTAATTTCTTTGTCTATACTCATTTTCTTAAAACAAATCTATCCCACGAGAACCATACATTTTACCGGGATATTAAAATAGCCTAGTACTATTCCAGACTATAATCTATCTCTGTGCCAAATTTCATCCATATCCATTCAGTAGTTTTTGCATAAAAGAGTAACAAACACCCATCTATCCAAACTTTCGCATTTATAATATTAGTAGGGTTATTAACCGGGTTGTTTATTATTTTATTCTACTTATATTTAGGAATAGATTTTTAATTTAGTAGAAACATTGTAATATATAGTTTTAGTCAAAGAAAAATAAACCCTATACTACATACGCCTAGTAGGGTTCGAGAATGTGAGATTGTGAGCGAGTTATCCACGAATAACGAGTATCTATGGTAGTTCCTCCGTTATCTCCGTACCACCCAAGTGGAAATATTAAAGTAGGAAAATATAAATCAGGATTCTGTAGTTGCGGGGAGTTAAGCAACATTTTTACGAGCATTACTCTAGTATATTTGATTTCGAAACTTTCTAGGTTTATGCTAAAGATTTGCTACTTAATATTTTGGTTACAATGTGTGTGAGTGATTGAGGGATATTAGACTATGTGACAAATACGATAAAATATGTTTTCGACCTTTAACGTAATAGAAGTGTAAAACTGGTTGATGAAACCAGAACGCCCATATCCTATTAGCGGTTGTCATAACAGGGAAACTATTGTTATGACAGATGGCTTAAACTAAGAGATATCTACAGAAAGTTCTATCTCTATTTACGACTCTCTTAATGAAATTTTGAATTAGACCGACATACACTTACGCTTTTTTACAACAGGGGTAGGCAGAAACTAGAAACACTTACGATGCTTGTTTTTGATGCTTGTTAGTTTTCTTTTACTTCTTCCACATCCACACGCTCTATTTTTAACTCCCGACGCAAAAACGACGTGGTGTTATAAGTTTGACGTGTCTGTGTGTGTGTGTGTGTCTGTGGCATCGTAGCTCCCGAACGGATGAACCTATTTTTATTTTGTTTTTGTTATTTGAAAGGTGAATTAGTCGGGAGTGTTCTTAGTTATGTTTAATGAAAATCGGTCCAAGATGGCCGCCGCCACAAAATAGCGGATTACATTTTTTTTCACAACTCCCTCAATATGGTCAAATGACACTATGACAAAATTCAAATCCAAGATGGCCGCCACCACAAAATGGCAAATTACATTTCGTGTGGTTTTCAAAATTTTTAATTTAGGTTAGGTTATTTATTCAAAGTTACATCACAAACATTTCTCAAAGCTCTACGGTATTTCATCATCAAATCATAAACTGTCCCACTGATGAGCACGGGTCTCCTCTCAGAATGTGAGGTGTTAGGTTTGTAGTCCACCACGCTGGCCTACTGCTGGTTGGCAGACTACACACGTCCGTCAAGAAAATCGCTCAGGCATGAAGACTTCCTCACGATGTTTTCGTTCACCGTTGTAAGCGTGTGATAATTATTCATTCATGATTACGAAAAGTCAGAGATGCGTGCCTTAAATTCCAACTCGAGACCTATAACTTGGCAGTCCAATGGTCATACCCCTAGGCTTACGGTATTTACTCTACTTTTATTCTACACTAGCTTCCCGCCAGCGGCTTCGCCCGCGTGGTCTTATAATTTTTTCCCCGTTTTTGCTACATTTTTCATTACTACTTCGCTCCTATTAGTCGTAGCGTGATGATATATAGCCTATGTTACTCGGGGATAATGTAGCTTTCCAAAGGTGAAAGAATTTTTGAAATCGGTCCAGTAGTTTCGGAGCCTATTCATTACAAACAAACAAACAAACAAATCTTTCCTCTTTATAATATTAGTATAGATAATTATAAAGATAGATTATTCCATTACATAGCTACGTATTTCATCTGTTCACAAAGTAAATTAATGAATTTCATTAGTTTATCTCATGTGGCTCACGCGTGTGCATAGATTGATTAATCAATTTCCCGTAGCTATTTTCAAAATAAATTATACATCATACAACCGCAGTGTTAAAGTTTTTGTATCATATTAATTAATACAACAGTTTAAAATGATTACATTGTAAAAAGCTTCCATCAGTGACGTTATTAGTATTATGTATGCATAAGCCCATATACTGTCCCACTGCTGGGTACGGGTCTCCTCTCAGTAAGAGAGGGATTAGGCTGTAGTTCAACACGCTAGCCTAATGTGGGTTGGCAGACTTCACATGCCATCGAGAAAATCTCTCAGGCATGCAGGTTTCCTCACGATGTTTTCCATCACAGTTAAAGCGAGTGATAATTACGCACATGATTTCGAAAGTCAGAGGTGCGTGCCTTGGATTCGAACTCGAGAGTTTTAACCTGGCAGTCCAGTGGTCATACCCCTAGGCTATCACTGCTGTCCCTAGGCTATCATTGCTGTCTGTATATGTATGTATCATACTAACATACCGTCATGCCTGTATTCCTTGGAGGGTTAGGCGATAAGTTAGGAGATTTTTCTAAATGTATATACCCATAGTTCGTTTAGGTACCATGTAATAGGATCTATTGCCAATTACCCGGCAATAATCCAAATTGTGAGTCGCTGACATCACTACAGATTATAAAAAATAGTCCTCCGCCGCCCCTGTCTGTCTGTCTGACCGCCTTTCTGTTCGCGATAAACTCAAAAACGATTGCACCGATTTTCATGCTATTTTCACTAGTTCTCGTAGAATGTTTTAGTATATAATTTGTTTAAATATAATTGGCGGAAAGCTAGTTAAGTATAAAATTCTTAGAAGCCGTTCGGAGTTTAAATTTTTGCTGGTACATAATAGGTTCACCCGCTAATAAATGGTACCTAAAAATACCGGTGAATTATTGTGGGTGTGTAGGACTACAAATCTGCCTAACCCTTCTAGCATACAGTCGTGATGGTATGTGATGTTAAAATGAAATTTGGTACACAGCTTTACTAGACGAAGATATTCGAGATGACACAGTATGCGCAGTGAAGATTTCACAGTTAGAAGGCTTCAAGTACTGGCCACAGTGGACTGCGAGATGTAAGAACGACAATTTCATCACCAATGAGATTTACAAGTAAGTATTTACAAGTATTTCTCCCTATTGCCGTCAACCGGGCACAAATCCAGACTCCGAGCTGCTACTGGGAATTTCACTGAAAAACCTAACAACACTGCTCGACCCGGGAATACAATCCAGGAACTCTAGCAGCAGTCGCGTTTGGGATCAATAGTGGCCCATTGACCAATAGAAAATTTAATAGTATTACATCAATGAGGGCTACCGTTTTTGTCTCACCAGATGGCGCCACTGTTGAGTGAGGTTCTAAAGTCTGACTGGCAAAGGTTGTAAATTCGCGCGAGAAAACAAAGTTTACCTGAAAATGTTATTTAATACAATACAACCGTAGCGTAAACATATCAGCCATGACACAGTGTTGCGCAGTTCCGTTTTGTTTGAAAACAAGGAGGACATAAGTTCAATTTTGCACTTCTTTTTCTTAGCTCCGCTTTTTAATCACTGACAATCATTAACCCGTAACTCATTTTGCCATAATTAATCTGAGTTATTGTCAAATATTCACAACATTATTTTAGTAAGAAATAAACCTGCGTAGTCAACCCACAAGTAATTACATTTGACATTTCGGAGACCTCACGCTACACAAGCGCCTCTAGCGGCGGATTCAAACGCGACAGCCCTCATTGCGGCATAATATTGATTTGATGTAAGCAGTCAAAGCCATACAAGAATATTAGTTCTAACCGTATTATTTCTTTGTTATTTTTGTCCGTTAGGGTGGCGAGGCCCGTCCCTTCCTTATTTGTTCAGGCCACGATTTAAGGCCCAGTTTATTTCCATAAAAGGTTAAGCGGACCTTTTTTTGAGCTTATGGAAATGTAATCTTAAAATCGGTTTTTGCCGATTTAGTTTCAATAAAATATTATGGAAATTATTTTTGGGTGAACGAATTCGTCTTTTTCAATGGAAAGATCTTCATATTTTTTCTGTGATATTTTTAAATTCTGTAATTATTTTGGCTGGTGGTTGTATGTAGATGCGACTGCTACGTTTGAGGCCCTGGATTCGATTCCCAGTTCACTGGTATGTTTATGTCCCGTGTAAGGGGCGTACCTATTGCCATTGACCAAATTCAAACTCCAAGCTGGAACTGAGAATTTCACAGAAAAACCCTATAGCACTTCTTGATCTGGAAATCGAACCCAGGACATCATCCTCCTAGCCTTTTTCCCAACCATGGTGTGGTCGGCTTCCAGTCTAACCAGATGCGGCTGAATATCAGTATTTTACACGGAGGGACTGCCACCAGACCTCCGCAACCCAATTTCTGGGCAATACCGATTTTCGAAGGATAGACTGGTTGTCAGGCTTTCTGGGCTTCTGACTACCACTAACGATTATCATAGGTGTTCGTATGACAACCGGGACCGACAGCTTTACGTGCTCTCCGGCACGGAGGGGTCTCGATGTGTTAATAATGGTTACTCATCTACAGACTAACCTCGGTAAGCGTAGCTTAATCTTGCAGATCGGTTGATCAGCGTAGTTATAGCTTAGCCACGAGCCCCCTTCGTTCGTTCGAAATCGAACCCAGGATCTTAACCGTATATTTTCTTTATCAGATGCCCGGACTTAATCCGATTAAGTCCTGAGCGAAGCCTTTCAAGCAGTCGATACAGGCGGAGTTCCCGATCAAGACGCAAACGTTCGGCACACACCTCCAAACTCCTCAGGTTAAATCAGTCTAGACGCATTAATTAAATTCAAGTGTTTGCCTATCTTTAAAATAAATACGAAGCTCAAAGGTTGTTTGTTTATTCCCTCGACACTGTTCACACAGCTTTTGGAATACTAATTCTGAACTAGCAATTTGTGATTGTGTGTTTGTTTGCATTGTAAAGTATGTCTACATGTTTAACTAGAAAAGTCATCAAGTCTTCATTTATTGATAGTGGTGTAAATATCAATAGCAGTTAAAAGAAAGGTACCGTGATATTGAAAAAGGTTTGGCGAAAGAAGAATTTATATCCAAAGCCCAGAGCTATCTTTCCAAATAAAACGAGATTAAGAAGTAGTCTTTCCAAAAAGTTTTAGTTGAAAAGAACAATGAAGTAGCCTCTTTGGATTATAACTTAAATAAATGATACCTAGTTAAAGAAATGTGTCATCGGTCTAATTGTTTCGTCACTATACATAGTAAGATTGGCCACCACAAAAGAGTAATCATGGAGTTTCTTGCCGGAAACGACTAATTTGGAACCGTGCACCTAGTTTGGACATTTCATAAGTGCCTGCATAAGGTCTATGTGAAAATAAAACTATTTTGATTGATTTGACCAAACACTTCATCTACAACAATGAAAAAAAAAAACTTTTCACTTACAAAAACAGCTTTAAAACAAAGCAACAATTTCGATAGAGTTTAAAAACATCTGTTTATAGAAGGCCTCTTTTCCTTTGAAATATAAGGCGTACTCAACTTGAGTTCGGTCTGCAATGAAATCTTGGTTCAGGATGAACGGGCTTACTTCCTAAACTATCCGTTTTATTTCACAAAGAAAATATCAAACAGTTTGTTCAGTAGTTTGCTTTTGTTTTTTGCTCTCGGAAGGCCCAGGCTTCACTTAAATCTAGGTTGTTTATTGAAGAAATGTACATTATCATGATGCTTTTTTGCTAAAATATCCCGTTTCAGAGTCTGTTGAATATGTTTGTTTGCAAACTACTTACAATGTGATTGTAAAATGTGTGAGGTACAGATTTCAAGATTATTCTATATAAATATATAAATAAAAATGAATGTTGGTAAGCGCATAGCTCAAGAGTGGTTGGACCAATTGGCTAATTTATTTTTTTGTATGTTCCTTAAGGTCTACTGAAGGTTTTAATACTCTCTCAAGGGAAGGTTCTCAATAAAAATACTGTCACCTGATTTAGCACAACAATATAAAATATGAGTTGGTCTTAGTAATTATATAAATATTTCTATGTAGGTATGAAAAAAAAAACTTAGGCCTGATATTCACAAAAGCGAAGACAGGTAGAGGACATGACATTTTGTTAATAAATAATATTATGTAAAAAGTAATCTATAGCACTCAAGGATAATATACTTATCTAAAAGGGAATTTTTCAAAATCAGTCCAGTGATTATTCCCTACAAGCTCATAAACTTTACCTCTTTATAATATTGGTAAAGAGCAACACCAGTGATATCACTCGCACACACGTCATTTTGCGAACTCATTTGTCAATCATAATTTTTAACACATGATTAGCGGCAAAAGGCGTATTTGGCAATGCGATGGCAAAACTTAGCTGCAGAGTTCTACCATCACAAACATCTTCGTACCCTGTATTGCATCTGATGACGCAAACGTTTAAATGAAGCCCTTAAATCATAAAACCTTGGTTACACAACAATTATTATTTATCGTCAGCACCATCAAAATATGTCCCACATTTATTGCTATACAAATCTCACATCTATTACTTCAACATAAAGCGTAAAACAGCACACGTTCAAAACTTAAATTTGTTGTTGTATCTATGGGCCTATTGTCTTCCAAGCGGCGAGTAAACGGATTAACTCGCCTTTATTTCGCGTCTTTATCTTTAATAGGCTGTTAAAAAGAGAAGAAAGAACAGGGATAACAAAGACGTTCCCTTTTATAATCTCTGTAATTATCGCTATAAAACTTGAATGCAGGAGGTGCGGAACACACAGATGCGAATGTTAGCCGCCCCAGCGCTTTCTTGTGCAATCCAAAGGAAATTTCAACGTTATTCTGGATAAGGCTTTTGAAACATGTTACTTAAATAATGCTTATACGTTTATTCTAATTGTGCAGCTGTTAAAACGATCTGTTCGTGTCGCGTTTGTGAACATTTTCAGTGTGAATTATTACGAATGTGTTTTTAATAGTGTAGTTAAATTTGTTTGAATGTTTGTTTGTCCTTTTTGCGTTCCTACACTATTCATCCGATTACGTTGAAACTTGAATGATTTGATATACAGAGTGGCTTTCGTGTGCCTGCAAAGAGTATTGATAAAAATATTTTGATATTGGGCCTATGATAGTTCCTTGTGGAACTCCAGAAATATATTGAACGGATGCTATTAAAATCAATGTAGGAACCACTGATAAGATATAGTACTAGCATCGCGATAAGATCCCATAGTTCACTTTGTAACATGACCTCCTTGTAAGAGTATCGATAATGGAAAAGAATGAATGGATTGTAAAGAAATTGCTTTTGAAAACTGGCCGTAAATCTATCTATCGAAACGATTGAGAGTTCAAATATAGACTCAGTAGTCATGAAGGTAAGATTGATTTTTGTTTGGGCAAGGATTTCAGGTTATCTCGTAAAGTTCAAGATGTATTCAAGAATGATCTAGAAGTAACAATCAAAGAGATAAGCAATGATAGACTATCATTAGGAATATGACCACTGAAGGAAAACATCATCAGGAAACCTGCATGCTCCTAAAATGTTCTTCACGTCATGTGAAGTCTGCAAATCCGGACTAGGCCATCTTAGTGGACTATAGCTCAACACCTCTCGCTTTAAGAGGAGACTCATACCCAGTCGTGGGACAGTAAATGGATTGATGATGAATCAATAAGGCATTTAAAGTAGCCAGATTAGCAACCATGCTATACCTATGAGTGCAACTATCGTACACAGATCGTAACCAAAACCTAAAATCTACTATATAAAAATAAGTCGGGTTTTCCTTCCTGACGCTATAACTCCAGAACGCACGAACCGATTTCCACGGTTTTGCATTCGTTGGAAAGGTCTCGGGCTCCGTGAGGTTTATAGCAAAGAAAATTTAGGAAAAATTTCAACAGAAAAGCGGGTTAAAAAGGTTATCAAGACCACGCGGGCGAAGCCGCTGGCGGAAAGCTTGTGTTGTATAAATCCATTCGAATGCTCAAGTCATTGATCAAAACTAATGTTCCATTTTACATTCATTTTAAATTCTAATACAAACCTAGATATTTTTATAGTAATCCTAAAATCCAATTGCTAACGTCTATATTATCTCAGAATCCTAGAATGTTTAATTTGCAGAAAATAACCTAGAATAGAGAAAAAAAACAAGCTCTTGAATTCCTAAGCGCGGCTCTTACAAAAATAAATAGGGTGTTTTAAAATGAAGAAAAAAAAGTGTTTTAACATATAGAAACAAAGCGTCCTAACAATATTACAGGGTATTTTGTTCGTGTTTCAATTCCAATAGCTAGCCAATTTCATGGTACATTACATAAACACATGTCGAATGTACTTGATAGGTTTTCAAAGCATACTTGCCCGTATTATTGTTTCATTTCTTGTCTTGTGATGTTGGAATGAAAAATTCAAAGGCCTATTATAATAATAGACATCCCTGTTTGCTTTAAACGGGAGGACAGAGGTCTGGGTGCGTACATTTCTTACGATACGGTATTTATAATAAATAATATTATAAAGAGGAAAGATTTGATTGTTTGTTTGTTTGTATTAAATAGGCTCCGAAACTACTGGACCGATTTGAAAAATTCTATCAGTGTTAGATACTCCATTTATCGGGGAAGGCTATAGGCTATATACCATCACGCTACGACTAACAAGAAATGTTACAAAAAGGGGGGCAAAAGTTATTAAGACCACGTGGGCGAAGACGCTGGCGGGAACAACACAACATATTAACTTTGTAACTATATTATACCATACATTCATACCATCACGCATATATTCCCTAAAGGGTTAGGCAGAGGTGTACTAATGTACACCCACACATCGTCGGTATGTTTAGGTCCCCTATTGCCATCAACAGGGCACAAATCCAGGCTCTAAGTTGCTACTGGCAATTTCTTAGATAAATACAACAACACTTTGCTCGACCTAGGATTCGAACCCAGGACCTCTAGCGTAGCAGTCGTGCTTGGGACCACTAGACCAACGAGGCAGTCTATATTATGGTAAGTGGCCATGAGATCTACTTGCTGAGCATCAGTATCATCGTTAGTCATAGTCTGACTTCAGCCAAGCTTGGGTACTATTATAGGTCACCCTCAGTCTGCGTCATCTGTAACGGTACAATCATCGCCTCCCGATTTAAACTATGTTGTCAAGAAAACCTCCAAAAAATATGGAAAATCTTTATAAATATTCAGGTGCCACGGGCCGCGGCGGGGTATAAAAGAATCGTACCAATTTGCTTTACATTGCCCTAAGATCGGACGCAAAAAGGCTTGGTCCAAATTATTGTATGTCCCTCTATTGCCTCTGTACTCTCGAACAGTTGCAATATCGATAGTTTGGAGAAAACAATGCCGAAAATACAAGCATGGTGCCCCAAAGCTTGTCTTTCTAACAAAATTATGCATCCAAACTCCAACATACAAAAAAAAAACCGAACTAACTCCATTGGAAAAACAAAAAGAAAATTCAGTTTTCCAAGTTTGCTAGTCGCTGGGACACATCTGCGACCAAACACCGCTTCCAGAGCACTATGTCTTTGAAAATGGTGAGCGGATTATTTTAAAGCTTATTTTAATGGTAGCTATTTGGAGAACTTATGTCTGGAAATGCGACAGTGTGTACTAGGTGTTACTCTAACAGATAATGTGTTTGTGTTTGAAAAAATTCCAATGAGGGCGAGGAAAGCAAATTAAATTCACTCACTTATTAATTTCCAGCGTCTGTGGTCAAGTAGACTCGTCTCCCACTGGACACAAAACGTCTGTGGTCTAGTGGTTCGAGTACCGGACTGCTGATCACGAGATCGTGGGTTCGATTACCACAGGACACAAACATTTATTGTGATGAACTTAAGTGTTTGTGTTTGTCTGGGTGTTTCCTATGTATTATAAGTATGTATTTACAAAAAAAAAGTATATAAGTATTATATCCATTGTCTATTACCCATAGTACAAGCTCTACTTAGTTTGGGACTAGATGGTGCTGTGTAAAAAAAAATATGTCCCAAACTATTTATTATTTATTATTATTATCAACCGACTTCAAAAAAAGGAGGAGGTTCTCAATTCGACTGTATTTTTTTTTATAAATATTGATGTGAGAAGAAGTATGTATATTTTATGTTCATCTGGGTGTCACTACAAACTTTCTTCCTATAAATTCTTTAGACCTAAGAACATGCAGCACCGCAACGAATCCTACTAATATATAAATGTGAAAGTTCTGATGGATAAATAGATCTTTCTTACTCTTTAACGCAAAAACTACTCAACGGATCTGGATGAAATTTGGCACAGAGATGGATTATAGTCTGGCACAGCGCATAGGCTACTTTTTATCGCGGTGAAATGTATAGTTCCCGTGGGATAGATTTGTTTTAAGATGAAGAGTTTAGACAATTACGTCGTCGTAGAATAATATTTAAGAAATACCTAGATCAGCGGGCGGGTGAAGCAGCTGGCAGCAAGCTAGTTTGTCAATAATTTTGAGCTATGATCAAACTTTCAAACAAAAATAAACGGCATTGAAACTGGTTTACATACTAACTTAAATTAAAAATTTAGAAAACCCCCGACACGAAATGTATTTTTCTATTTCGGCGGCCATCTTGGATTTGTAATTTATCATAGTGTATAGTATTCCCCTAGTTAAGCCCTTTCATTTGATACCTATATTGAGGGACTTGTGAAAAAAATACATTATAATTCGCTTTGTGGCGGCGGCCATCTTTTCGACCGATTTTCATCAAACATAGCTAAGAACACTCCCGACTAATTCACCTTTCAAATAAAAAAAACAAAATCAAAATCGGTTCATCCGTTCGGGAGCTACGATGCCACAGACAGACACACACACACACACACAGACACGTCAAACTTATAACACCCCGTCGTTTTTGCGTCGGGGGTTAAAACAGAACGAAGACTAAACTTTTTGCGTTGTGACGTAGAAATAAAACCATAAATACATCTACCAAATTCATGAAGTATCTCTCAAAAGCCAGTCTAAATATTAAAACTTACAACCAAATAAATTATGAATCGCTCCAGAATATTTTTACTTTCTGTATTTTGATAAAAACCGCATAAATTCACCGCACGATACATACGTGTGCGACGGGCGACGTCGGACACCGAAAAAAATTCTGTTTATTTTCCTGTTTATGTTTTTTTTTTTCTGGTGGGTTCAGACGTTGCCAGTTACATTTAATAGGTAGTGCTATTGTTGCGTTCGGTTTTTAAAAAGGTATGCTTTTTTGTATAGCATTTGTTTAGGTATTATCTTCGTAATAATAATGCATGTAGAATTAGCTAGCTATACACTCAAAATTTATAACTCATAAATTCAAAAATCATATTCTATTATTATAAATTTATTGTGAAAATTTTGTAAGGATGGATGGATGAATGTTTGGTACCTTTCACGCAAATCTACTAAAGCAATTTCGATGAAACATTTACGGTATGATTGTTTATGCATTAGAATATCAAGGCGTTCATTTATTGGGAAAAATTTATGAACGCGTGTAATACCACGGGGAACGGCTAGTGAAATTTGTATGTCAAATAATTTAGCGGGAATTTAATAGAAGTAATATAAACTTAACCCGTAAACTGGAGACTATTTGGCCATAGTCCCCACCATATACGGGGCTTATTTCACCACCTTTGGATAAACGCTAACTAGATTCTCAATATATGACATTATCTGCCAAGTAATTTAACTGAAACTTATCAGGAGGTATTGCAACAGACCCAAATTCTCCTTTAGTGTTGCGCACTTTATTTTCTCATTACTTTATACATAAATAAAATAAAGTCTATATAAATAGTTGCTATTAATATTAACTCATATCTTCATTATTAATTTCATGTTCAGTAAATATCTCTAAAACCTTTCAATTGTCTCTTATTTGATAAATGAATACATCCACTTTGTAACAATAAGATATTTCTATGATAAAATTATTATTCAAAGGTAGAGATCTAATGGAGAGTGAGTACAATAGATTCAACTAGTCTGCAGTATAATATTATTTTATCAAAATGACCGTTTGAATTGTGGTGGATTTACTTAGAACTGACAGTGATAATATTAAGTTTCGACACGTCCATTAGCTTTCATAGTAATAGTAAACCTTAAATATAGACGCTTTCAAATTAACCTTGATGGGATAACTATGTTTTTCATCGTAATTTTGAGATAGGTTGGTAGGAATTGTATAAGCCCTTAAATAAAAAAGTAATACCAAATTTCGATCTCTAGTAGGGAAAACAATCTATAGATAGGTTATTAATTTCGGCCGCAAATCACAATAACTATCGGTGTGTCAAATTTCAGCCCAATCCGTTAAGTGGTGTGCAATGCATTGATAGACAGTCAGTCAATGACCTTTTCCTTTTATACAAGGTGGAAGAGACATCGACGCACAAACGTCTTGACAAGGTCTCACTCAAGTTCAAAAATAAAATGACCTACGTCATTCATATAGAAAATTACAGATATTGACATTTTTGAGCGCGCTGTGTATTGCTAATAAAAACGCGATTATAACGCTCCGCGGCGAATATTATCGACCGCGCAATCCGAAATAAATGAAATAATGTTTTTTTAATTATAAATCTAATTTGGGTAAATAGAAATAATGTTTTTTTACACGTTCAAGTAAAAAAATCTGCAGAAAAAATAAAAAAAATGATGAAAAAAGTTATGGAAAATTTTAACGCAGGGGCGTCCAGATATCATGTACTGAACTCATGGTATTCGGATGTTCGTCGATGTCCCTTCTTGTCTCGTCTTAACCCCAAACTACTCGCTATAACGTAGGTATAACTAAATATATACTTCTAATACCAGGCACGGCCGGCCTCGGTAGGCCAGTTACTCTGACAGCATAGATAGTGAGATTGGACTAGATACGTTACTCAATTATCACCCAATAGTTCCCGCTCCGCCGTCGAGTGGCACATCTGTACGTGACGACTATTCAATATTGTAAAAGTTGTCTGACAATACTTTTAGAAACTTTTTCGCTAGGTTAGTGTTAAAGGATTTCTGGATAAATGGTTCTAGATTTTGTTGAGTAAATTTGTTACACCAATTTATAAAAGGAAAGATTTGAAAACTGTCTCGTTAGTGGTAACCGTGGCTGCTACGCTTGAGGCCTTGAGTTCGATTCCTAAGCCGAGCAGTAATATTGGAATTTTCTATGAAATTCTAAGTAGAAGCTCAGAATTTTAGCGACGATGCCTTTGATTAATACGTACGTAATGGCATGAGTATGTAAAATATTTGTAATTAATAATCCCACAAATTACTGGAACAATTTTAAACATTGTTTTTTTTTTATCACTAAGTAACATATACGATATTTTTAAAAGTAAATGTTCACTCAAAAGTTTCTTCTGAACACGCTATTAGCTTATTTTGGTCACTCACTATCCGGTAGGATGACACGATAAAACATTCCAATTTACGATTAAATTATTATTTTATTTTAGTACCTACTGGTTCATTTATTTATGTAAATATATTCATAAAACACGATATTATTTACATTATTTACCTTAGTCTTATCAAAGTAATACATAATTATCTACAATATTCTACTTATTACGCTTTTTATCGTTGTTTTAACGTTAAGCCTTTGTTAATCTAATTTGTTAGGTGGCATAGCCGGTCCGTATGGAAGTTTATGGGGGGGAGGGCTTTGTGGACCTCTATTGGCTGATATGATGATGATGAATCGGCTCTATTTATGACGCCATAAAAATAATAAGTGATATCTATTGTTTTAACCGTCGAGAGGTCTTTCTGACCCTTGATTTAGAGAAAGGAGGAATTTCTTAGATGAATATTCATCATGCGTTGACCTACACTCGGCCTTAAGAGGCTCTGTCTGGCCTAACTCTCTAGCTAATGAAGCAACATCAGAACCTTTTCAAATATTATTACAACCCAACCTTCGTTCCGGCGCGCACTAGATGACACGGCAACGGATTTTAAGCTGCCGAACGATATTGTAACTCAATTTTATGATGTTACAGTTGAAATTTCAAATACATTGGTCCTTTTGTTTCTTTTTGATTTGAGGGCAAATCATTGTATTTGAAATTTCAACTATAATGTTTTAATGTTAAGTTATATTTTGATTTGTCACCTAAAATCCGTTGTAGAGCCTTGCCGCTAGGTGAACTTTATACTTACGTTTGATATTTATTTAATTTCACAGACACAGCTCAAATGAAACACCCTTTCAACATATCCAAGTAAAAATAATGATCTGTAATTTTTTTCTTTCAACTTTCTCCACGTAACCGCTATTATCTGTGAGATTATGAGGGCGCATTTTCTAAGCCTTCGATATATGGAGGACGTCTAGAGGGTAGATACCGTAGAAATATAATAATAATAATAATAATATAGCCTTTTATTCAGATCTCTTACAATGGTTTTTATACTTATGTAGAACTATATAAACTTATTTAACTTATTTTACTAACATATAGACTTGTTTAGCTAACATTAACTATATAAACTTATTTAGTATCTAACTTTAAAGACTTAAACTTAATATATTTTAATAAAATTAAACTAATATTTGGTCCTTGGTTATTTTGCCAAGATCTGTTTGCCAGTCGGCAAAGGCCTCCTCCAACCTTTTCCACTCCTTTCTTTCATGGGCCACTCTGTTCCATGTAACACCTGCGACTTGTCTAATATCGTCGACCCACCTTTTCTGTGGTCGGCCTCTCTTCCTTTTGCCTTCCTTTGGGTGCCACCACGTCACCCTTTTGCTCCATTTGTCCTGTCCTCTTGCCAGGTGACCAGCCCATCGCCATTTAAGTCTTTTTATTTTGCTCATTACATCAGTAGTTTTTGTTTTGTTTCTGATGATGATTTTTTTAATTCTGTCGGACTTCTTGATGTTTAGCATGCTCCTTTCCATTGCATACTGGCATGTTGCTAGTTTGCTTGCGGTAGCCTGATTTAAGGACCATGACTGACACCCGTACGTAAGGACTGGTAATATGCAGGTGTTAAAAAGTTTACTTTTTAGGTTTATATGGAGCTCCTTATTTTTCATAGCCTCTCTTAAACTCCAGTATGTTTTCCAGCCATTTGTAATTCTTCTGTCCACTTCCTTCTGCATGGGATCTTTTTGAGTTATGAGTTGCCCTAGATATACGTACTCATCTGTATAGTTTATTTCAGTGTTTCCTAGATCTATATTGTGTTTGTCCCCGTTTGTCATCACCTTAGTCTTTTCTGGATTCATTGCCAACCCTACTCTCTCACTTTCTTTTGCAAGTTCTTTTATCATTCTGGTTAGGTCTTCTGCTGTTTTTGCCAACAACACTATGTCGTCAGCAAATCTTAAGTGCGATAGCAGTTGACCGTCTATATTAATTCCGAGATGTTCCCAATTGAGTCTTCGGAAGATTGATTCCAGTACTGCGGAGAATAGTTTTGGAGATAGAGGGTCTCCCTGCCTTACGCCTTTTTCTACTTTGAAAGGAGTACTTTTCTTTTCAAGTTGGATTCTTGCTCTACTACAGCTGTATATGTTTCTTATTAATCGGATGTACTTGTGTTCTATTCCTTGTTCTAGTAACGCCTCCCATATTTTCTCGTGTTGTAGGGAATCGAATGCTTTACTATAGTCGATAAATGCAATGTAGTATGTGAGTTGGTATTCATTGAATTTCTCCAGAATTTGGCGCACCACGTGGATGTGGTCGATCACTGAATAGTCTCTGCGGAAACCTGCTTGCTCGATAGGTTGGTTTTCGTCTAGGGTTCTTTCAATCCTTTTTAAGATGATCTTGGCAAAAATCTTATATATATTGGACATGAGGCTTATAGGGCGATAATTTCCTATGTCGTATTTATCACCTTTCTTATACAGTAGGATGATGTGTGACTCAGTCCATTGTTGGGGGATGATTTCAGTATTCGTTATATCTTTGAACATATCTGTGAGGACAGGTAGTAGGATCTCTTTGCTATGTCTTAAAATTTCATTGCTTATGCCGTCAGGCCCGGGTGCTTTCTCTCTCTTTTGGGTGTCGATAGCCTTCCTAACTTCAGCTTGGAGAATGCTGGGGGTGTTCGAAGTATCCTCTAGATTGATTTTAGATTGCGCAGTGTTGTTTCGATAGAGGTTTTTATAGTACGAAGTAGCTGTTTTTAGTATGTTAATTCTGTTATAATTGAAGTTTCCTCGGGCGTCTTTCATTTTTACTATCCAGTTTTTCATGTCGGTCAATTCTTTGAGTGCTTTTTTAGTTCCTCCAGTTTTTTGTATGTAACTTTCTATCGTTCGCATCCTGCGTTGATTTCTACCCTTTCTCAAACTTTCTTTGATGTCTTTACTGATTTTGGCTATTTTCTGTCTTCTATTTTGAGTACTTCTATCATTTATAAGGTGACTTCTTTCTTCTAGGAGCTTTAAAGTGTCTGTTGATATTATTCCTTTTGCATCAGTTTTGGTGTCTGTTATGAGTTTAGTTTGGGTTTTGATAATATTCTCCATATAATTGTATTTATCTTGGGTTCCCATTTCCTTAGTGTTTTCTTTAAAGTCACTAAACTCAGCTCTTAAGGCTGTTGTTATTTGCTCTAATTGCTGTTCATCAAGTTTTTTGTTTCCTGGGTCTTGTCTCGGTCTAGTCTTCTTTGGTTGGTTTATTCTGAGCTCGGTTCTAAGTAGCCTATGATTGGTGTTGAAATTAAATCTTTTAATGACAGTGAAGTTTGTGAAGTAGTTGTTTCTGTTGGTCATAATAAAATCAATTTCGTTTTTTGTTTTACAATCCGGCGAAATCCAGGTCCACATGCTCTTCCGGTTTTTCTTGAACATAGTATTTAAGATTGTTAATTTGTTTTCTAGTGCGAAGTTCGTAATTTTTTCCCCATTTCTGCTTCTGGTCTTGTTACTATATGAAAATTGTCCTAGTATTGCATTTTCTCCTGGGCGCCTGGATCCGATTTGGCCATTGAAGTCACCCATGACTATTAGGTTTTTATGTGTATACTCTTGAATGGCTTCGTTTAATTTATTGTAAAAGTTGTTTATCGTTTCCAAATTTGATTGCTCTGTAGGTGAATATATTTGTACAATAGACCAAGGTTCTTTATATCCTGGTAGTTTCAAGTTCATAATAGCTATGCGTTCTGAGATTCCTCTAAATTCTTGTACATATTGGTTTAGATGTTTTTTAATAATAAATCCTACTCCATATTGGCCTTGTGTCTCCCCTATTTGGTATAGTAAATAGTTTGGGTAGCAGGTAATACTTTCGCCCATTCTTCTCACTTCGCTCAATCCAATTATGTCCCATTTGATGAATTTTAGCGCATATGTCAGTTCCGTAAGATTTTCTTCTTTTCCCAAGGTGAGTACATTGAGGCATGCTATGTAAACTACTGATTTTCGGTGGTTGTTGTCTTTGTCTTTGTAAGTTGGAGGGTTGTGGTCGCTTTCCCCCTCGAGGACCAGTCGGCTTGGGGGAGCTCGTTGTTTTTTTGTTTCTTTTTTGTTAGTTACTTTGGTTGGTTTTGGTTTCCGTTTGCCGTTCTGTAGTTGCTATTCGTTTTTATCAGTGTTAGGCATGTTTGAAAGGGAGCTGGATCTATATCTCATTAAGTCGAAAGCATTTGTCCTGTTAGTCTTCATTGTGTTTACTGTTTGTTGCTTTTTTGTTTGATTATTTTCTGAAGAGGGTGAAGCGGATAATCCCCTTTTTCTTTTTTCTTGGCTGTTGTTGTTCTCTTTAACAATTAGTTTATCATATTTCAGATAAGCTATATTACCCTTTTGTCTCTCTTCAGCTAACTTGGCTTGCAGCTCTTTTCTTCTTTCTAACACCTCCTTCGAGTAATCCTCCGAAATGTATATTGTTTTTAGGTTCTTTTTGCTTTTGATAATTTCGGTCTTTTTCCAGTTGTTTGTAAACGAGCACAGTACCGGCCTCGGTTTATTGCTATCTCCCTTTCTATTTCCTAAGCGATAAATTTTGTTGATATCATGTTCTTCCACTTTAATATTTAAATCTAGGTTAAAGGTTACTTTGAGCTTTTGTATTAGTTCATAAGAGGATTTTTCGTTTTCTTCTAATCCGAATACTATGATGTTGTTGGTTTTCTCAATCCTCTTAAGGTAATCTATTTCTTTTTCCAGTTTTTCTACTTTGTTTTTCAGGTTCTTATTTTCTTCCATAATAGGGAATAATTTATCATCAATTTTTTCCATAATACTATTTGTTATAGAGTTCTTCAATTCTGCATTTTGAGTTTGCATCTCTATTTTTATTTTTTCGAATAATATTTGGAATTGACCTTCCATCTTATATATTCCTGTGTGTAACGGAACGCAATAGTGGAATATGGTAGAAATATTTTTTCTCAATTGGCAACACTGTTTAATATGTCGGATTTATTGACGTTTATGACAAGTGTCACTGAGTGAACGTTGTGTTGTTTTCGTGTATTCTAACCTCTGATCCAATATTTGATATTGTGGTTGTAGATCGACGATGGAGTAATCGCGCTTCCCCGTATGTTTATAATCACTTCCAGGGGGTCCCAGCACTGTATCGATGAATACCAGCAGGCAGAAATCACGTTTACTATTTTGATTCGCTTAATTTCACTCGGAGTTAATCACTACGGTGTTGACAGTTCGGAAGTCGGAAACGGAAACCCCGTAGAAATATACCTACTTATAAAAACTAATGGCTCTGCAGCCTGGTGGTCGAAAGCGTGACTGCTATGCTTGAGATCCCGGGCCAAGCAAACCGTTATGTTGGGCAAGCGTAGTGTAGGACGCCCTGCGACACGATGGACCGACGATTTCAAGAAGGTGGCTGGCGGATGGATGCTGTCTGCCCAATACCGGGATGGCTGGCGCTCTTTGGGGGAGGCCTACGTTCAGCAGTGGACGGCAATAGGCTGATATATACTCAGTGGCCGCTTGAAGCTAGAATTCATGCCCGGATATCAATAGGCTCGCCCCCTATTACGTGGGACCTTAGCATATCTGTAAACTAAGTTATATATTTGTACGTCTCTGTCTAACCTCTGTGGTATGTCATAATTACAATCTGTCTTGAGTTAAGCAATAATGTGGCTTCATTATTATTGGGCGCTGTAGCCAATGAAATTACTGGGCATATGAGACTTAATGACCGAATTGTTAAGATGACAACGCCCTAGTCTTCTTCGTGTCGGTGGTACAGTTTTTTTAAATTAAATTTGGTGTGCCCAAAACTTCGCCACTTCCACAGCATCGTCAGTGGCAGCGCAAAGGTCGCTTTGATTGCAAGTTGCGGGGCATAAAGGACAGGATAGGAGGTGCACCATTGTTTGCGGCACAGTTCCACAACCACACCCTGCAGCCGTTTCATCGAGATATCCCCACTTTACCAGATTTGGATTACACCTACTTAGGTTCGGAGTCGCTTTAGTGATGCCCTAGTGAAATTACTGTTGCCACTGGTGCCTTATCGATTGCCATTATAATAGGCACAAACAAAGCGCGCACTATCGTAGACCACATCGTTGCGAGTTGTGGTCACGCGCAAGCATATCTAAAATGTAAAAAAAAGACTTAGCGCTGCTACTGAGCATTTCATAGAAAACCCTACCACACTTTGCTCGGCCGCAAAATCGAACTCAGAACTTCACGAGGCTCTGAGCACACTCAACAATCACGCTCATGACCACAAATCAACGAGGCAGACACAAAGAAGGGGTTTGGCCAACGATGTTTAAGTTTTCACCCGACATCGGCATAAAGCCAAAAGGGACGGTAATTAATAATGCAGTCAATTTTTTTTTCGTTGTAATTTTGTTTAAATGAAGCAATCTGCGGAACTCGAACATTCAATTTTTTTATATTTTTTTAAGTATTCCTGTTTGAACACCGGTTATTAGAGTACCCAATACATTGAGCACTTAATATAATTATTCTTAAAAGGGAATTAAAATAATATTTAAGTTTAAAAAACTATAACCCGCCGACTACCGAAGAAATCAACTGAAAATCATGTAACACGAACATAATTCCTATATCACCTTCCTGATAAAAAATTTACTCAATTGATATCAACAACAACTAATAAAAAGAGCATGATGAACAGAAATTAAGGGTCGGACATAACACTCACTCTTCACTGGGTAATAATCAAGTGCAAATTAGAGACTAAGCAAGAAAGCAAGATCAAGAAAAAATACCCACGATCATAATATGACAATTATATCATAATTTATGAGACATCTGGCAAATTAGAACCTCCCTTTATGGAGCTTTTACTTTACATTACAATATTACCAGAACGAGGGTAGGGTTGGCAATGATTAGATTGCGCTCAGATAAGCTCAACCAATTAGTAATGTAGTTAGTGGCCCAAATTTAAATGCACCTACTGTGGTAAAATTGTGTTAGGAATTAATTTTATGGGCAAGACGTTTTGGACGGTGAAAGTTTTAAGTTTGGAATTTAGTTTGAATGTATGAGGGTAGTTTGTAAACTGTATCCAATTTAATTATTATATTTTCTTAAGTCAAATAACTAAAGTACCTCGATAGCCTAGTGGTGGTAAGCATGACTGTTACGTTTGAGTTTCGATTCCCTGGTCGAGAATTGTTACGGTGTTTTTCTAGTTTCAGAGGTAGCTCGGAGTTTAGATTTGTGCCCGGCTAATGGCAAGGGCAAAGGCTCGCCCCCCATTACATGTCTTGACGATTTGTGTGAATACCTCTGCCAAACCCTTCGGGGAATACAGGCGTGATAGTAATAGTATGTTGTTTGTACTACTCAAATATTTATAGTTATATAACTGAACTAGCTTTCCTCCAGCAGCTTCGCCCGCGTGGTCTGAGTATTTATTACATATAAATTGTTATATGTTGACGACGTAATTGTCTGTACTCATCTTCTCAAATCCATCCTACGGGAACCATACATTTCACCTAGATAAAAAGTAGCCTATGTGCTATTCCAGACTATAATCTATCTTTGTGCCAAATTTCATTCAGATCCGTTTAGTAGTTTTGGTCTGAAAGAGTAACAAACATCCACCCATCCTAACTTTCACATTTATCATATTAGTAGGATTCAATTTTCATTATCATCTAAAACACGTAAACACCAGCGACCCAACCAATTCCTGGCTCCGACAGTTCGCTCCAATCCATTCAAAATAATAAACAAATTTCCAACCAAACATCTATTTAGTTACAACATCAACTAAGTACCTCGTCTGCACTCTGCCGCTGACATTTCGATAAATTATCGTCAATGTCGATGAAACAGTCCATATTTCATAAAACAAGAGAATCCGTTGAACAAACTTCGTTTATAATACCCGGTATCATTTGAGTTGGTACCCCTATCCATCAAAGTCGGTGTTTTCACGAAGTTACTTTAAAGTCCCCCTAATGAAGTTATCCGGCAAAAACTGGGATAAAATGGTGTCGTATTTTCATTATTCGTTCGTCGGGCTTCCTAAATTTGGTGGATAATGCTTAGGTGTCGAGAATTATCGATTACAGATTACCGCTTTTATGGGATTAGCACTCGAGTATCGATAAGCTATGGAGCGCCTTTATAATTTGTTTAGATTTAGAAAGACTTACAAACAAACAGAAATAATAACATCACAAAAATATAATCGTGTTCCATTTTCAGTACGCACGACATAAGTTGGACGAACTGAAGTTAGCCAGAGATAATCGATTGAATGCGCAATAATTATATACTGCGCAATGAAACGGCCAACTTCAGTCCATCCAGTTTCTGCTACGCAAAGTGTACAATTCTTCACAGATAATCTGTCAATCAATACATTAATATTACAATAGAAATAACGTAAGTAGCTCTTATGAGTGAACAACAAAGAGCAAACCAATCACTAATAAAAAAACGCAAATATAAAAAACTATGATGTAATTATTAACTCTACCTACTACTTTACTTTCCTACCTACCTACTATTAAACTTTACTTTGACGACGTCTGTGGTCTAGTGGTTCAAGTACCGGATTGCTGATCACGAGGTCGTGGGTTCGATTCCCACAAGACACAAGCATTTATGTGATGAACTTAGGTATTTGTGTTTGTGTGGGTGTTTCTTATATATTATAAGTATGTATTTACAAAAAAAAGTATATAAGTATTATATCCATTGTCTAGTACCCATAGTACAAGCTTTGCTTAGTTTGGGAGTAGATGGTGCTGTGTAAAAAATGTCCCAAGATATTTATTTATTTATTTACTTTTCTATTTCACCACTCAGAAATTTATTTAACGAATAAACGATACGAAAATTATTTAATAAACTTTGGGTGCTTCGCTTTCTACAACAAATTCTAGCATCTACAGCCAAGTTATTTGAAAAAAAAAATGCTACCATTTTTCAAGTACCAAAATTACAACAGCGCCCTATACTTCGTATATTTCTACTCAAAGGCGGCAGCTATACGCATTGTGTATGGCAATCAATCAGAAGAGCCAATTGTTTCCGCGGGGTGTTCTATTTGTTAGATGCGAGAATAGTTGGCGAACGAAGACGGGGAATATTCCAGAAGGTATTTTGTTGGTTGCGGATTACAGATAATGTGTCTGTCATGGATTTGTTTTAGACATGTCAACTGAAAATGAACCTTTACACATGCTATTTGCATTGACATTCATGTTTAACGTATTGATAAATACCTGATACCTGTACTGGAATTTTCGAAGCATTTATCGATTTTAAAAGTGCCCGAAGTGTCCATGCGCCTGCACATTCGAGGACTTGATAAACGCAACGGATGCCACAATTAAGGTGGCCTCCTGCTGGGCTTAAACTCTATAAATAATACGATTTACCATTGACATGAAAAGAAGAAGAAGATCGATCTTAAAGCTACATGCTTAGTCCAATGGAGTTTCCATTGAGCTCTGCTAAATTCACCCAGCGAGCATACCTAAATATTCTGCCGCTAAGCAATAATGTGGTAATATTATGTATTCGGGTTTGAAGGACAATGTAGCCAGTGAAATTACTCGGCAAATGACATTAACTGAGGTTCTAAAATGACCACACGCTAGAAATTCTTTTGATATTACTAGTTTCTGTAAGCTGCTGTTACTAGTTATCGGCAGGATGTCGTTGAAGACCGAGGAAAGTTCTTATGAAGAGAAACAAATATACTTTAGATACAGTTCTCGCCAAACTTATTGTCCGGGTTGAAGTTGGCACGAGCTAACTTTAACCCGGCCTTAAAAATCGGAAAATCAAATATATTGGATTAAAATGATTTCAAACGACAGCCTAAGACTTGCGCTTTCGTTTTTGTTTATTACAATCCTATCATTTTGTTTCTCCGATATTTACAGTCGAGTTAAAGTTAGATCGTGCCAACTTCAACCCGGATAATAAGTTTGGCGAGAACTGTAGATGTTGTAACCGTGCTCAAATTTGACGCGAGTAAAGCTGCAGGCAAAAGCCAGATATTATAAAAATATGACATTTCTTGACAGTTACTTACAGTTCACAGTACATCATCAGCCTGTATTCGTCAACTACAGGACGTATCCCTCTCCTCGTTAACGCCAGAGCCCAATTTACAGTTCGGTACACAGCAGTTTTTATTAAATTTACTTTGTGTTGACAATCCATTGTCTAACAATTCAATACCGTTTCCAAAACTTAATCGGCGCCTCGTCTTATTATACCGGGACCTTAGCTGGAAATTATTCGCATTTTGCACAATTTCGCCTACCGAAAAGCGGCGCCATTAGGCGATTTCGCCCATTTGCTATGTAAATACAGGTGCAAAGGGAAATGCTCATTTTGCGCCAATTACAACACTAATGACGACAAAAACTTCAACGCCATAATTTGATGTTGGTTAATTGGTTAATTTTGAGCTTTTCATTACCGGCTTTATTGCTTACGTAGTGGGTTATTGTTTCAACCTGATATTTGTTGAAATGTAGTAACAGATATTGAATTAAACCTTATTAAAATTATATATTTCTGATATTAACTAAAACTATTTATTACAATGTACCTACTAAATTAAAAATCTATTCCTAAATATAAGTAAAATAAAATAATAATACAATAACTATTTACAATAAGGTATCAAAAAACTCCTCCGCATCACTACTCCTATCGCAGCTGGATTGGTACCCAGAAGGCTGGCTGCAATGCCATGTTGTATGGCAATGCTGATTCTCTGACCAAAATAAAGGCCAGCCTTTGGGTCCCGGGGAGCGTCGAAAAGGCGTTTGGCAATGCCTTTAAAAAGTGAATGAGCACTCGGACCCCATGGCCCCATCGTTTCAACCCCAAACGGTTCAAAAATAAAACAATTTATAAGATTGCTACCGCTTGTTGGCCTCCGCAGCCGCAGCAGCAGCGCCAGCCCAGAATTAAACAAATTTTTTTTGAGTATGTCTATTTTCTTGTATTTTATCCTCCTCCAGCAGGTCTATTGGAAGCAATTCCTTAAGAAATAAGCAGTACCTTTGTACAGTAAGAGGTCATAAGGCCATTATCATGTGAAGGATCGTATTTGCCTGCACGTTACTGCGCGTATACATAACAATATACTTAGTGATTTGAAATTTAATACCACTATCTTAATACGCCGTCGCGACATCACAGCACTGAATAATCATTACATCGCTCTCTTTCCGACTAGATAATTATGAAAGAGTACGATATTCGAGATGAATGAATGTTTTTAGCGATTGCCTTTAAAAATTATACAGGTTTTTCACCTATTCTGAAATAGCCGGTCCTAATCCGCATCCACACTGTGTTTTGTTGAGCTTAACCTGTTTGAGAGCCGTAATCTCGTACACGCTGATGTTCGTAAATCCGCTCTGAAGTGTCAAGTCAGCTTGGCCTTTGGATTACAGACTAAGGACGTAGTAGATGCATACGTGCTAGTAATGTGACACTAGTCTGATTTTGTTACTCGAGTCATTTTTCAAATTCAATCGATTTCTACTCGAGTGGACGAGTTTTGTCGCGTGGCTCGTGAATACTCGAGGCACTCATTTGATTTTCTAGTCAATCAGCGGCTTCGCCCGCATGGTCTGTATTTCTTATAAATTACTAGCTGATTCCCGCAACTTCGCTCGCGTTTGAACCCCGTTACACCAATTTTTTTAGTTATTCTGTTATTCGATGTGGTGACGAATCCAACAAATCAAAAACCCTGAAAATCGGTCCGGCAGTTCTCGAGTTATAAGTGTTGTAACAAACCCGACTTTGTTTTATACAAGGTGGAAGGGACTTCGACGCACAAACGTCGTGACAAGGTTTCACTCAAGGTCAAAAATAAAGCGACCTAGGTCATTCATGTAGAAAGTGATCGCTTATTACAGATATTGACATTTTAGAGCGCGCAGGGTTTTCTTAAAAATGCGATTATAACGCTCCGCGGTGAAAGTTATCGCGCGCGCGATCCGAAATAAAAGAAATAATTATTTTTTAATTATAAATCTAATTTGGTTAATTATAAAATAATCTTTTTTTACACGTTCAAGTAATCGAAACTGCAGAAAAAAAAGAAAAAATTATGAAAAAAGTTACGGAAAATTTCAACGCAGGTGGGCCCAGAATTATATACTGAAGTCGTGGTATTCGGATGTGCGTCGATGTCCCTTCCACCTTGTATATTAGATTCTATGTCGACGACATAATTGTTTATACTCATATTCTTAAAACAAATTTATCCCATAGAACCATAAATTTTAGCGGGATAAAAAGTAGCTTATATGCTATTCCAGATCTATCTCTAATCTATCTCTGTGCCAAATTTCATCCAGATCCGTTCAGAAGTTTTTACGTGAAAGAGTAACAAACATCCATCCAGCCGAATTTTCACATTTATAATATTAGTAGCAAGGAGGATGTCTGTTTTTATTAAAATTTTACTTTTCTTCAAGGAACTACAACTAGCAAAGCGTGTATGAAACATTCGTGTCACAGTATAAAATATATGCAATACAAAACACCCAGTATACCCAAGTAATCTAGGGTCATTCGCATGTGACAGGTCCTGTGTCATAAGTGACAGATGTACGAGGGTCTTATGTTACTCGGATAGAGTACTGCCGAGTCATTGAAACACTGTAATTGTTCCAAGACTGTGGACTGTGTTGGAGAGCAATTCAGATGTCAGATGTTTTATTAAAGCTTACGTTTAGTTTAGTTTTCGTAGTTTGCTGGTATATTTAGGTCGCGTGTAATAGTGTGTACCACATCATCTAAACTAAACGTGTATCCATATGTGTTACAGAGTTCCATGCGTGCATCCATGAGTTTATGAGTCAATGAGTGAGAATATTGACATATGGACAAGGACATCGCCTCTAGCGGTTACGTAAGGAACTAAAATCGGTTATGAGATTACAGCGTTTTGAGTGCCTAAAAAACCTTTCGATAGCGACTCATAAACTCATGGTTGAGGTGCAGACTAACACCATAAAAGCTTCTTTATGTATTTTTTTTACATTTTCCATATACTGCTAAGTTCACTAGTTATTTTTAATGAAGGAAATTAAAAATCTATTTATTTATATTATTAATTAATTACTACGGTGTTACTAATTACAGTAACTAACAAACTAAAATTAAAATCTACAAAACAAAGTAAATAAAAGTCTGTAAAAAGATTTAATTCTCTATTGTCACTTTCTGTACAAACATTATTATTATTATAACACCTGCGCTGAAGTCCCCAGAACAAATAGAATGGCTAGAACGAACTAGATTCTCACAAAAGTCAATTGATTTGACCTACAAAAGTTTTTTATTGAAACATGTGCGGACAGAATGTCTCGTTCCACTTTAGACCTTTATTTTTAGTATACACTGGCTAGAAGTTTCTATAACGCCTGTATTCCCCGAAGGGTAAGAGTAGAGATGTACTTATGTTCATTCATAATTAGCCGGTATGTTTAGGTCCCACATACCGGACACATTCAAACTCCGAGCTCTTCTAATTCTTCCTATAGTTCGCGCGGAACTAGTTGGCCGCGCCTTAGGTAGGGAATGAAGCACCCCCGTCCCTCCGACCCACCGTGCGCAGGCGACCCCGCCCCGCCGTCCCACCGCTCACATACCTAAGGCGCGGCCAACTGGTTCCGCGCGGACTATATAGCCTTTCCCAACCATGTTGGGGTCAGCTTCCAGTCTAACCAGATGCGGCTGAATATCAGTACTTTACAGAAAACAACTGCCATCAGACCTCCTCCACCCTCCATAATTTCTGGGTAGTACCGGTTTTCAAAGGATGGACTGGTTGTCGAGATTTTTGAGCTTCTAACTACCACTTACGATTGTCATAAGTATTCGTATGCCAACCGGGACCGACGGTTTTACGTGCTCTCCGGAGGCACGGAGGGGTCTCGATGTGTTAAGAATCACCATCAAAGGGTCACCCATCAACAGACTGACTGTAGCAAGCGTAGTTTAGCCTTGCAGATCGGTTGAACCCAACACTAGGTCCACTGGTCATAAGTGCGACTGCTACGCTTGATTTCCAGGTTTATAAAGGTGTTATTGGATTTGTGCTCGGCTATTAGGTGGTACAGTTCTCGCCAAACTTATTGTCCGGGTTGAAGTTGGCACGAGCTAACTTTAACTCAGCCGTAAAAATCGGAGAAAGAATAATAAAAGATTGTAATAAATAAAAACGAGAGCTCAAGTCGTGGGCTGTTGTTTTAAATCATTTAAATCCAATATAAGTCGGTATACGTTTTTCTAGAACGTAAGAATCCCTTTTGTTTTGTTCATTCATTCATTCCCTTACAGTATTTTTTTTCTAAAACTAAAAACTTTGTTAAATGAAAATAATATATTATCTCATTACTGTTAAACGTTCTGACCTCGTTCTGAAATAAAAACAGAATACAGCAATTATTTCAGCGCTGAATATAATTTAAGAAGGTTTAAAAATATCAACTTATTTAATGAACAAACTTTGTACAGTCTTAAACAAATTGTTAAGACTTCGAAGTCATTCGTAATTGATTGAAGTTTTTATTAAAATAGTTTTTTTTTATTTCAAGTTTTGCAAAGACATTAGTGATATTTCTCTTTTTATGATTTACTAGCTTTCCGCCAACGGCTTCGCCTGCCAGGTCTGGGTATTTATTATAACTTTCATCCCCTATTTCAACCCCTTAAAGCCCTTTTTCACATTAAAAAGTAGCTTATGTTCTGTTTCAGGCTCTAAACTATTTGTGTACCAAATCATTTAAATCGGTTGAGTAGCTTTGGCGTCAAAGCACGACAGACAGACAGACAGAGTTACTTTCGCATTTATAATATTAGTAAGGATTAGTGAGGATAAGGATAAGGAAGTAATCATTGAAAGTAGGTACAATTTTCGCGGACTGAAGTTGGCCGTTCGGTTGCGCAGTATACAATTTTTAAGCTATACAATCCATTGCGCATTCAAACGGCTAACTTCAGTCCGGTATGACGCGCGTACTGCACCATTTCAACTAATTTCATTTGAAACAAATGACTCAATGGTCTAGTGCAGGCTGATGGCTGGTGAACATGAGAATCTAATGTTGATTACTGGGTCAGCAGTCTTACCGGGTTTTCTTGTAATTCTATCTCACCGATACATGTTTACATGACAACCTTTATGTCATTAACATAAAGTTCAAAATACAATAATTTAACCGACTTCGTGAGTTAGAACGTCTACAGAGTTTGTTCACAAGAAGTGAACATTCGTTTTATTTTGCTACGCCGTAGTACTCGTTGCTACATAGTCTCGTAGCGTTGTGGTTACCTTTGAAAGATGCATTTTCTCGTAGAAGTAACGTATAAAATAAAACATAGAATAAGAGTCTAGAATGCAAGGATTAATCTACACTAATATTATAAAGAGGAAAGATTTGTATTTTTGTATGTAACGAATAAACTCAAAAAGTACTGGACCGATTTGAAAAATTCTTTCCATGTTAGATAGCCCATTTATCGGGGAAAGCTATAGGCTATATATCATCACGCTACGACTAATAGGAGCGGAGTAGTAATGAAAAATGTTGCAAAAACGGGGGAAAAAATTATAAGACCACGCGGGCGAAGCCGCTGGCGGGAAGCTAGTAACTTATAAAATAAAACATAGAATAAGAGTCTAGAATGCAAGGCTTAATACTTTATTATTTTAGAGAGGTGCACACCATCATCCTTGTAAGCTTCGAGGGGTGTACAGTCACGAGCAAGAACATGTATACACTATCAAAAGTGCTAAATCGTTTTTTTTTCATAACTTTGTGATAATACTGATGTCACTATAGTATTGGTTCGTAAATACTATGTTCTTAATTTCACAAAAGTTCTATTAGTACTTTAGGAGAAAATCGATTTATCACTTTTGTTAGTGTATACAATATGTTTTTGGTCGTGACTTTACTGTTGAACACCTACAGCTACTTAGTGCTTTTAAACACGCAAGTATTTTACCACTACCCACAAATTCAAATCTCTGAGAAGCTACATAAACTTTTCTATACTCGACCTGGATGTCGAACCCATGACCTTATACGCAGCATTTGCACTTATTCTTTGCCTTCGAAGTCGAATTATAATGTGAACCTCTCAACGCCTACTACCAAACTCTCAAAGTTCCACTCTGTGTCCATTTACAATAACAGGCCCTTACATAAAAAATATAATGTAAATACATACAAAAGTTTTGATATGTTATTGTATGTAGCTCGTACAATACAAACAAACTACTAATAAAAGGGATTGAAGCCCTATTTACTTTGTAAGGAAAAATACGTGACGATCCATACATAATACATTGCCCTCATAAAACGCAGAAATAATCTTGTTATTGTCAACCAAAAATACCCTCTGCCTTACAAAGGAGTTTGTATTAAAAACTGCCAGAGACAAAAATTCTCGAAACGGTTCGAAATTCAAAAATATGCAGTACTGCACAAGGGTAGTATGCAGCGCTCAGCTTCAATCGTTTCGAGAATGTAGACTGAACGTATTTTCGTTTTCAGTCGTCGCTCAACCGCCGCGCGGTGTGCACGCGTCCCGTCGACCTACAATTCGACGTACCGATTCCGATAATTGACGAATATACGTGAGCTTATTAATTGGGTTTACATCGGTGTGATTGAGAAATGAAACGATTTACATAGAAATTATATTGGTAAACGTGTTTTGATTAAGACGATTTTAATTATGAAATTTACATTTCCGTACGTGATGTGTTTGTCATTGTGATTACTGTGTTTTGTGTTGTTATGTGAATATGGTAAGTTGAGCTTTTATTCTTAAAAAAAAGTAGATTAATATTAAATTACAGTGTCGGAAGATAATTTTAAATCATTAACTTTGCAAAGTACCTACCTACAATATAAAAATATTCTTTATCAAAGTAAGATTCCTGGAAAATTCTGATTAAAGTTTTTGTGTTATTGATAAGGATAGTTTTTCAAATGATGTGGTAGGTATAGCCGCGGACGACGGTATAGCCGCGATATTGGTGACATGATTTCAAACATTTTCCGCCAACGTTGAATAAAGAATCCCAGGATAGAGAAAATCTAGAATAAGTAAGGGAAGGCCTTTGTCTTATAAAAATGATTGTTTTAACACATGAATTTGAATACAGTAGTAAATCCAGTCTTGCTACATATTAGTAATCTGTGATCTAGTTTTTTTTACATACCATCGAATATCTGTTGCAAAAATACATTTTCAATTCGTCATAATATGTGCTTAGTTTTATGTACATAATATTATTTGTAATAACTTTGTTGTCTATGAGCGGTCTTGACTATTCTTTTGTGTATGTATGATAGAATTTAAGTACTACTACAGTGATCCCAGTTATACTTCTTTGGAGGCTGAATATCGGTGATAAAGATACTCGCGAAAAAGAAATGATTGAAGGTATCAAACGTGATTTTTTTTATAGATCTTGTTATGATTGACATCTATTATTACCCGGCAAAAAAATTGGAGCCGATTACTAATCAAAGCGCTATACTATATTGCTACTACATATTTTATATAGGTAATACCTATAATTTTTTATTATTAACTAGCTTTTTCCCGCAGCTTTGAACCCCGTTACAACAAAAAGATCAAAAAACAAAAGGATATGCAAGTCAATTATGTTTTCAATTAAGATGTTTTTTTTTTCAGACTTAGACATATTTTATTAATTACTTGAAAAAACGTAGGAAATTATTTTATATACATCTGTTTAAATGATATTATGTATAGACGCTTATTCATTCCATTAACCATTTTTTTCGCCATTGTTCTTTATCTTGATACATAATATGTAATAGTTGATTCCTTTTCTTATATTTGTCAGTACCAGTTTAGAGTTATATGGTTATATGGCTCGTCCCCTATTATATGTCCTATGGAATATAAACCATTGCGAACTGCGTGTGTACATTACATAGTACACCTCTGTCTAACCCCTCGAGGAGTACAGCCGTGATAGTGTGATGTTTTTCATATCTTATTACAACCACGTATCAGCTAAAAATATTAATTTGAGTAATCAACAATGTCTTTATAATCTGCATGACGAGTTTTTTTTAAGTTAATTAATCAGAAACTGATAATCAAAAAAAATAGGAAACTAAAAAAAGAAATGTCTTGACATCAATCGATAAGGCTTTGAATGCCTAAACAACTTGCTTATAATGCTTATCCGTAAAGAAAAACATGCCGTGTTCGGTGGAAAACACCGTGATAGCCGTGTTCGCCGCGAGCTTCCGTAAGCTCTTCAATAGATCCGCGTGGGGATTATAGCCTAATCTCTCTCATTCTAGGAAAGAGACTGCATCCAGCAGTGGGCCAAAATTTATTTAATTATCTTTATTGTATACACATTGATTCACTCACGATTTTTTCCCACAGAGATAGGCAGAGAGACCGTAGGATTCTTGCATACTTATTTAAAGTTCTCCCAAAACTTATTGTCCGGCTTGAAGTTGGCACGAACTGGCTTCAACTCGGCCGTAAAAATCGGAGGGCCGTAAAAATAAGTTTCTTCTCTATCACTGGGGCCCTAAACATATTTAGAGCCCCAGTGATAGAGAAGAAACCTATTGCTGAAGCAAAAATTCAAACACCAACTTGGTATTGATAAATAATTTAATAAAAAAACTCGTAAGTATAGCGCTTTGCTCGGCCGAAGAATTGGATTTTCGACAACGCAAACGACCACTAGCATTAATAGGCATTAAGAGAACATAGAAAACCTGAGTTTAATTAAAATGAGACGAAACTCGAACGAAAATAACTGGAGTACTCTTTTCATCTGTCAACGCGATGTCAATTGTCGATGACAAAGTACTACTGCCTGTTTCATAAGTTCTTTTTTAATAAACTGGGAACGTAAAAGTCATGTCCGAATTGCTTGTAACATCACGCCTGTTTTCCCATAAGGGTTAGGTAGAGTGCAATGCTGTTCATCCACATTTTGCTGGTTTAAGTCCCATGTAACTGAAGTCGAATCTGCTAAATGAGGCAGTTTTTTTATACCACTAAGGTGGCAAACAAGCATACGGCCCGCCTGATGGTAAGCGGTTACCATAGCATATGGACGCTTGCAACACCAGGGGTATCACTCGCGCGTTGCCGACCCGAAAAACCTCTTAGAGGTTCACTGCAATGAGTTTCCTTAAGTATTGATTTAGTTTTCAAATTGTTATGAATTTCACTGCCTTGTTAGTCTAGTGGACCCAAGGGCGACTGCTACGCTAGAGGTCCTGGGCTCGATTCCCGGCTCGAGTAAAGGGTTTTTTTTGTGAAATTCCCACAGAAGCTCATAGTTTAGATTTGTGCTCGGTTGATACATACATACATACATACATAGCTTCACGCCTGTTTCCCATAGGGGTAGGCAGAGACTATAGATTTCCACTTGCTACGATCCTGGCACACCACTTTCGCTTCGTCTATGTTCATTAACCTCTCCATGCATGCTCGTCGGTTTAGGGTGTTCTTAACCTTGCCTTTTTTGAGAACGTCCGCAATCTGGTTGGTTACCACATTAAAAAAGTACGACTAGAGTTTCATCAGCGTCATACAGAATATTTTTTCCAATAAGTGTGATAGAATGGTATCAGTTTCAACGGAAAAACCACAGTTTAATTACATCCCAAATAATTGTGGATTTACCACAAGCTATAACATTTTAGTGCAAGTATTAATTTCAAAACAATGAATAATACAACAAAAATATATTACACATAAAGGTCATCGAAATCGGCCCAAATGATGTACCGCAGGTACACTTATTGGAAAAAATATTTTGTATTACGCTGATAAAATCTAGTCGTCCTTTTTTAATGTTGACTGGGGGATGAGAAAAATAACTTTTAATTTGAAAAAAAAAGTCACGCCATTTTGGCACACTATTATCTGTTTCGTAATGATTTCATAGTAAAAAATGTCATCTTGACCTCTGGTCCTGTACCTCTGGTACAAATTTGGGCTGGGTTGTATGGGCTTTTGATGACCTCCTTTCAATAATATTTTATTTACATTTTATACATACCATCACGCCTGTATTCCCTGAAGGGATAGGCAGAGGTGTTTTAGTGTATACCCAAAATAAACCTTTTGCATAAATTAAAAACACCTATATTAAAAATATAACTATTCCATGCATGAATCTATACAAAAGCAGGATCATTAATAAGTTCCATTCGTTCTTCAATGAAATACAGTTCCAGTTACGTATCTCCGTTTATGTAATAAAACGGTTCCGTATTTATTTTGCCCCTACATTTTTTATACGACAAATAATACAGGGGGTTGTATAAAAACAGTTTGGTGTGTGCAACTAACAGAAGTGTACCGAAGGACCAATATAAAAACTAGATTTTTTTTAATAGTTTTGTTGGCATTGTTTGACACACTTATTATAAATTACTAGCTTTCCGCCAGCGGCTTCGCTCGCGTGGTCTTATAAAATTTTCCCCCATTTTTGCAACAATTTTCATAGCTACTCCGCTCCTATTAGTCTTAGCGTAATGGTATATAGCCTATAGCCTTCCCCGATAAATGGGCTATCTATCACTGAAAGATTTTTTTAAGTCGGTCTAGTAGTTTCAGAGTCTATTCAATACAAACAAACAAACAATTAAATCTTTCCTCTTAAAAATTTTAGTACTTAGAATTAGAAACTGCAGAACGCCAGTGACAACGTGAACATCCATATCTACAGATATTGTGCTCTGGTCATTGCTTGATTTGTTAAATTAATTAAGTGCATACGTCGTCATCAAGATTATCCAAGAACAAAAAATACTTTCACTTTATTTTGTTTACTTTTTACATATTTTTAATTTGATTAAAGATTTTACGCAGTTAACACCATTAATTAATTATACTTTTATTTTGAATGATAAATTAATTATTTACAAACAATTAACATGCATTATTAAACTGTAACTAAGACGTAGGATAAATGTGTGTTATCTAAACGTAACCGTACTTCATCATATAAGTTTGGTCTTCTGAGTCTATCTTTTTCCGTGACACAACGCCCCACCCTTTGTACGAGAGTATGCCATAAATAAAGGCGACTAGATGTCGAGTGGTCGTGCGTGTAGTGGGGCGTAGATTTGCCTTTATATCGGATAGTCCTGAACGGTCAATTACGTTCAACTGTTTTTATTTTTTGTTCGGTTTTTCGTTTGACGTAACTTGGCCTGTGTTGATGCTGGGTGCTTCAAATCGCTATTCGCTTCAAATTGCAATAAAGTATTGAGTATTGAGTATTCGTCATACAATATTTCTGTGAAAATGATACAATTCGTAAAGCTTTCATAGTTTGTGTTGACTTCTCTAGGGGCCTCACGTCGCACAAGATGGCGCATTGGATATTCATTTTGGTGTAATTTTTTGTTATGTAGTCTTGTGTTTAATGTTTCAATTTCATTCTAAACACATTTTTTTTGAAAAATGATAAAAATATTAATAAGTTTACGTGTTTGTATATCTGTCATTGTATCTTCCAAAGGATGCACTTTTTTCATTGAAATTTCATATTTATTCTTTATTGTTTTCCGTATTCTTTTACATTGTAGGCTAAGGCATTATTTTAATTCGGTGTGCCAGTGTATTACTTCATTGTCTTATTATTAAAGATCAATGTAATTGGCTTGTCGGACAAATTTCAAATGAGGTGGGTAAGGGTTAAAACTATGAGCATAAATTATTATTAGGATGGCTCGAAATTTTCTAAAATCATGGACACATATCAAAATAGATACCTATAAACGTTTCTTTCCCATACGTCCAATTCAGCAAGGATGTTCAGAATTGTTAGCAATATTTTTTTACCAAGAGCTCTTTTGTTGAATGATTGCTTTTTTTTAAAAATATACGGTGGTTTCACCTTTGAAGATAAAATGTCCTTATTTTAGTTTCTTTGTGAAGTTGGATTTTTGTGTAACCTTTTGTTACTTAATTCCTGATGTAAAGAAAACACAACTACATAGATTAACCTCATTCTATCCTTTAGTCCGGTTATCCTTTAGTTCGGTGAAAGGAATTGGTCTTATTCTTCGAATTTCTGTACACTTTATATTGTATATTTTTGCAATTCGAACATCTGGACTTAGAATGGGACCGTCGCCTCCCTGACTCAAAGGCCTTAATCAATATTTATGACCAAATTTTCACTGATAATCTAGATTGTGACCCCCTGACGAGAAAGCTGGATCCTCCCTTGTTTAGGCAGAAAATAGAGACACCATCTTGCCACCATTTTTGTATGCCTACGTAGCTTAAGCTGAAATAAAAAGCGAAAGCAAAGAGTTCTATTAGAAAGAATGAAGTACAAAAAGCTAAGCTAGTATTTAGCTTGACTTACTTGACTTAAGATCCTACGTCCCCTAGATGGGGTACAGTGACTCTCTATCTTGATCGGTCTTGAGCTTCGCGTTTATTTCGATTCATGATTTTTTGATCTTCTTCCCTTCATCTACCACCCTGCGTCACTAGGTTTCTTTGGGATAACTACGTTTCGTTTTCCTTGGGGGTCCCAATTCATTGCGTGCTTAGGTATGTGCTCAGTACCTCAACCATGAGTTCGATCGCATCGAAACGTTGTGATCTCATAGCCGGTTTTAGTTCCTTACGTAACTGCTAGAGGCGCTGTGAGGGTTTTACATACAAATATTTTACGGCGTCGCTAACGAGTCTAGTGAGAAAAACTCATGGTCGAGGCACTGGATCCCTTCGAAGATTGTGGCCAATTCAGTTATTTATCTTAGATTTACATAATTACTATTGTGTCGTGATTATAAAAAAAACAAACAATATTATCAACAACAGGAAACTATTATCAAAGCACCCCGAAGCTAATTTCTGACATAAATATTATCGTACACATACCGTATCGGCTGAAACTTTTTGCAAACTACGTAAACATAAACAAGATAGTCCGGTTGGTTCGTAAACTAACATTTTATCAGCCACTAGTGTTTATGGTCGAGTTCTAACAGCGCTTTAAATATTACAACATTATTTAGGTTCGCTTGCGGCTTTTTGCGTGATATCGAGTTTGGTCAGGGCTGAGAACCAGTTTGGAAAAATCGGTTATTGGGATTAATTTTATATTTTTTTATCGGAATAATACTGGCAATAATATTTGACACTGCAAAATAGTGATTGCCAATTTTTTACCCGACTGCCAAAGGAGAGTGTTATTTTAGAATATCGAGTCAGAATACCGGCTTTAAACCTGTTTGGAAAATTACCGGTTAATAGGTTTCTTATATGTATAGTTTTTATTTAGAATTATGCTCTAGCCGATGTAACTTTATTTACAGGTTCAATTTATAGGTTCAATTTTCATAACTGTTTCGCAAATGTTATTTTAAACATTTGCGAAACAGTTATGAAAATTGAACCTGTTTCCAGGCCTGATTACTTTGGCTGTCGACATAATATAGCATCCAATAGAATATTATCTAACTAGGGAATAAACATTTATAGCACAGTTTGGATTTATTTCATTAAAATAAATAAAAGATGCATTTGTACATATCGTGTTTATGTAGTACCCAATATCGTATATTAGAAGCCTTTTAGCAAACTTACTATCATTACTATTTACGAAGGGCAACAGAGGTTTATTGACGGCTTGATTGTGCTACTGTTCCCAGTTTCGATCCCCACGTGTATCAAATATTTCATATAGTTCACAGACTTATGTTTTAGCTCTGGGTGTTAATAGGTATTAGGTACATTTGTGTTTGTGGGAACACTGATGATATTTTATTATAGTTAAAAATATATAGATATGCTCCCGGCATAATTAAGGTTCCATCTTATAAGGCCATCTTTTTCTCAGTGTCAATGGAACGATTATTAAAATTAATTTCTTATAAACTATAAAGTCCAAATGTTCTGAAATCGGTCTTGTGACGTATGGAACGAAGGTTGGGCCAATTATTGAGTCGTTTAATTTTACTGTAACCGCGCCTTTACTGTTAATACTGTAAGAGTCATCTTGTATATTTTTACATTTCATTTTGAAATATGTATTACAATATTTATAGCACAAACTCAATCAAAAATATTGGACTCCCGAAAAACATTTCATCAGAAAGGATTTTTCAAAGCATGGTCACAATTTTCTCGTAAATATTATATGAATAGTGGATACACATTCTTCATTTTGATAGATAGAATAAATTCAGCTGGAAACAGTACATAGATTCCGATAATGCACAGACTTCTTCATATTCATGAGGTACTGACCGCAAAATAAATACGTACTCAGACAACTAACGACATCTGCATTGTAGCAAAGTTCTCTCCGGCTTTAGGATTCATAAAAGGATGCATACGTGTATATTGGTGGGAAATCTTTTAAATTTTTGGTAATATCGTATGCAAGAAAACATTTTTAATAGATACAAAATTTACCAAAATAATGATTCGATCTCAGACAGGAATTGGACCTACGTCTTAGCTAAGGTACCCAGAACACTGCTTGCGATGTCGAATTACTTTCTATCGACAACACAGTTAGTGCCAAATTTCTCTTTTTACAAGTCCCTGCGAAGTGCCAGAGTACTATTCTTTTGCCGTGTGTACGAACAAAAAGTGCTAAAGCGATTTTTTCATAATTAGCTTTGCGATGGCCCAACCAATGGGTTAGATGTCCCAACCAATGGGTTGGAACATCTCGAAGTTGCAATCGTTCATGTTGCAATCGAACACAACCACGAATCAATACTATAGTGAAATGTCACTATAGTATTGGTTCGTAAATACTGTGTTCGTAATATCACAAAAGTTCTAATAGTACTTTAGGAGCAAATCGCTTTAGCACTTTTGTTAGTGTATACATATTTTTGCTCGTGACTGTACCTACGTTGCAAAGTTTCACGGAACACTTCGATACCGTTGAACTGGCTTTATAAAATGGAATATCTTTTCACTGGTTAACTGATTCCGTATAGTCTTTTATTACCATATTTCAGTGAGAGCTTCCTCAGGCGTTTTAGGTTTTTTCTGATTTTGAAATGAATTGTTCAGGCTTTTTCTTCCTTTGTGAGCTTTTCCAACGTATTTTGGGCATCTATTGTGTTAATTTGAATGAGTGGGAAGGGCTTAATGCCTCCACAACTTGAAGGACGACTTTTAAGTACTTAATTTTACCATTATATTATAATTCGATTCAGAAAACAAAATGTTGTCGTATAGCAACAAATTTCAAGTTAGTAGGTGTTTCATTGTAAATAGTCTGTGAATAGTATGTTATGTATACCAACATAGAATAGTACTAGCAACTATTCACCCCCGCTCCTAAGTAAAGGCTTTCTCCTATTTTCCAATTTTCTCTTCAGTTCCCAAGAAAGAAATCCAGGCCGTCCCACCATCGTCCTCCATGGAATTCTGTTTCTCCAGTAAACAGTCGCAGAGTTCAAATTCGTTTTTAAATAAGCTAGCTTTGTTATTCTTTGTGAGAGTAAATAATCTAAGTTATTTTTAATGAAGGAAAAAATCGGCGGGCGGGCAGGGTTCGAACCTGCGCCTTCTGGTTCGGTACACCAGACGCTCTGACCACTAAGCCACCGCTCGCCCTGCTCGCCAGTCGAAATCTTCCTCCACATTCTAATTTACGTCTTACGGTGACGTAGCGCCATCTATTGTGAAGATGCTTCACAACCGACACGACTAACTTTACAGCTAGTTCAATGTCGTATGATACCGCCTTACCCATCAACTATCTTTTTTTTTTTTTTTTTTGTGTTTTTTTAAGCATTTTCCATGCTAAGATTACAAGTTATTTTTAATGAAGGAAAAAATCGGCGGGCGGGCAGGGTTCGAACCTGCGCCTTCTGGTTCGGTACACCAGACGCTCTGACCACTAAGCCACCGCTCGCCCTGCTCGCCAGTCGAAATCTTCCTCCACATTCTAATTTACGTCTTACGGTGACGTAGCGCCATCTATTGTGAAGATGCTTCACAACCGACACGACTAACTTTACAGCTAGTTCAATGTCGTATGATACCGCCTTACCCATCAACTATCTTTTTTTTTTTTTTTTTTGTGTTTTTTTAATCATTTTCCATGCTAAGATTACAAGTTATTTTTAATGAAGGAAAAAATCGGCGGGCGGGCAGGGTTCGAACCTGCGCCTTCTGGTTCGGTACACCAGACGCTCTGACCACTAAGCCACCGCTCGCCCTGCTCGCCAGTCGAAATCTTCCTCCACATTCTAATTTACGTCTTACGGTGACGTAGCGCCATCTATTGTGAAGATGCTTCACAACCGACACGACTAACTTTACAGCTAGTTCAATGTCGTATGATACCGCCTTACCCATCAACTATCTTTTTTTTTTTTTTTTTTTTTTGTGTTTTTTTAAGCATTTTCCATGCTAAGATTACAAGTTATTTTTAATGAAGGAAAAAATCGGCGGGCGGGCAGGGTTCGAACCTGCGCCTTCTGGTTCGGTACACCAGACGCTCTGACCACTAAGCCACCGCTCGCCCTGCTCGCCAGTCGAAATCTTCCTCCACATTCTAATTTACGTCTTACGGTGACGTAGCGCCATCTATTGTGAAGATGCTTCACAACCGACACGACTAACTTTACAGCTAGTTCAATGTCGTATGATACCGCCTTACCCATCAACTATCTTTTTTTTTTTTTTTTTTTTTTTGTGTTTTTTTAAGCATTTTCCATGCTAAGATTACAAGTTATTTTTAATGAAGGAAAAAATCGGCGGGCGGGCAGGGTTCGAACCTGCGCCTTCTGGTTCGGTACACCAGACGCTCTGACCACTAAGCCACCGCTCGCCCTGCTCGCCAGTCGAAATCTTCCTCCACATTCTAATTTACGTCTTACGGTGACGTAGCGCCATCTATTGTGAAGATGCTTCACAACCGACACGACTAACTTTACAGCTAGTTCAATGTCGTATGATACCGCCTTACCCATCAACTATCTTTTTTTTTTTTTTTTTTTTTTGTGTTTTTTTAAGCATTTTCCATGCTAAGATTACAAGTTATTTTTAATGAAGGAAAAAATCGGCGGGCGGGCAGGGTTCGAACCTGCGCCTTCTGGTTCGGTACACCAGACGCTCTGACCACTAAGCCACCGCTCGCCCTGCTCGCCAGTCGAAATCTTCCTCCACATTCTAATTTACGTCTTACGGTGACGTAGCGCCATCTATTGTGAAGATGCTTCACAACCGACACGACTAACTTTACAGCTAGTTCAATGTCGTATGATACCGCCTTACCCATCAACCAACCAGAACCAGAAGGCGCAGGTTCGAACCCTGCCCGCCCGCCGATTTTTTCCTTCATTAAAAATAACTTGTAATCTTAGCATGGAAAATGATTAAAAAAACACAAAAAAAAAAAAAAAAAAGATAGTTGTACCCATCAACTATCTTTTTTTTTTTTTTTTTTGTGTTTTTTTAATCATTTTCCATGCTAAGATTACAAGTTATTTTTAATGAAGGAAAAAATCGGCGGGCGGGCAGGGTTCGAACCTGCGCCTTCTGGTTCGGTACACCAGACGCTCTGACCACTAAGCCACCGCTCGCCCTGCTCGCCAGTCGAAATCTTCCTCCACATTCTAATTTACGTCTTACGGTGACGTAGCGCCATCTATTGTGAAGATGCTTCACAACCGACACGACTAACTTTACAGCTAGTTCAATGTCGTATGATACCGCCTTACCCATCAACTATCTTTTTTTTTTTTTTTTTTGTGTTTTTTTAAGCATTTTCCATGCTAAGATTACAAGTTATTTTTAATGAAGGAAAAAATCGGCGGGCGGGCAGGGTTCGAACCTGCGCCTTCTGGTTCGGTACACCAGACGCTCTGACCACTAAGCCACCGCTCGCCCTGCTCGCCAGTCGAAATCTTCCTCCACATTCTAATTTACGTCTTACGGTGACGTAGCGCCATCTATTGTGAAGATGCTTCACAACCGACACGACTAACTTTACAGCTAGTTCAATGTCGTATGATACCGCCTTACCCATCAACTATCTTTTTTTTTTTTTTTTTTGTGTTTTTTTAATCATTTTCCATGCTAAGATTACAAGTTATTTTTAATGAAGGAAAAAATCGGCGGGCGGGCAGGGTTCGAACCTGCGCCTTCTGGTTCGGTACACCAGACGCTCTGACCACTAAGCCACCGCTCGCCCTGCTCGCCAGTCGAAATCTTCCTCCACATTCTAATTTACGTCTTACGGTGACGTAGCGCCATCTATTGTGAAGATGCTTCACAACCGACACGACTAACTTTACAGCTAGTTCAATGTCGTATGATACCGCCTTACCCATCAACCAACCAGAACCAGAAGGCGCAGGTTCGAACCCTGCCCGCCCGCCGATTTTTTCCTTCATTAAAAATAACTTGTAATCTTAGCATGGAAAATGATTAAAAAAACACAAAAAAAAAAAAAAAAAAGATAGTTGATGGGTAAGGCGGTATCATACGACATTGAACTAGCTGTAAAGTTAGTCGTGTCGGTTGTGAAGCATCTTCACAATAGATGGCGCTACGTCACCGTAAGACGTAAATTAGAATGTGGAGGAAGATTTCGACTGGCGAGCAGGGCGAGCGGTGGCTTAGTGGTCAGAGCGTCTGGTGTACCGAACCAGAAGGCGCAGGTTCGAACCCTGCCCGCCCGCCGATTTTTTCCTTCATTAAAAATAACTTGTAATCTTAGCATGGAAAATGCTTAAAAAAACACAAAAAAAAAAAAAAAAAAAAAAAAAGATAGTTGATGGGTAAGGCGGTATCATACGACATTGAACTAGCTGTAAAGTTAGTCGTGTCGGTTGTGAAGCATCTTCACAATAGATGGCGCTACGTCACCGTAAGACGTAAATTAGAATGTGGAGGAAGATTTCGACTGGCGAGCAGGGCGAGCGGTGGCTTAGTGGTCAGAGCGTCTGGTGTACCGAACCAGAAGGCGCAGGTTCGAACCCTGCCCGCCCGCCGATTTTTTCCTTCATTAAAAATAACTTGTAATCTTAGCATGGAAAATGCTTAAAAAAACACAAAAAAAAAAAAAAGATAGTTGATGGGTAAGGCGGTATCATACGACATTGAACTAGCTGTAAAGTTAGTCGTGTCGGTTGTGAAGCATCTTCACAATAGATGGCGCTACGTCACCGTAAGACGTAAATTAGAATGTGGAGGAAGATTTCGACTGGCGAGCAGGGCGAGCGGTGGCTTAGTGGTCAGAGCGTCTGGTGTACCGAACCAGAAGGCGCAGGTTCGAACCCTGCCCGCCCGCCGATTTTTTCCTTCATTAAAAATAACTTGTAATCTTAGCATGGAAAATGCTTAAAAAAACACAAAAAAAAAAAAAAAAAAAGATAGTAAATAATCTTCTTCAAACTAATATTATTATGTAAATACAATATTAGCTCATTCAGGAATTCTTGTAATGAATAAGCAGCACGTATGTTTTATCTATTAACCCAGCAAATATTATGTGCTTGCCCGGTGAGAATTTGGATGATTTTAACCGCTCTTTTTTGTGTCACTAGTGAATTAGTAACAATAATTATTTGTGCTACTATTTCCATTTTTAAAGTAAATTATTATAGGATTTAGTGTTTTTGTAGAGTTTTTTTTTGGAGACAATTCCCGCTCTAGGTAGAAATCTATATATGTCCATAAATAGCTGTTAATCAGTTTTCGATCTAAAGCTCAAGACATTTGCTCGGTGGTAGAACCTCTTGGGGTTTGACTGGCTGGCAAACACCCTTACGTCAGTCTTTCGAAAAGCATCTTTGTGTGAAAATCAAATCTCTCATCGTCATCATTATCATCATTAACCCATAATACTGTCCCACTCCTGAGCACGGGTCTCCTCACAGTATGATAGGGATTAGGCTATAGTCCGACACGTGGGCCTAATGCGGGTTGATAGACTTCACATGCCATCGAGAAAATCTCCGAGGCATGCAGGTTTTCTCACGATGTTTTTCATCACTGTTAAAGCGAGTGATAATAAAGCACGTGATTTCTAAAAGTTAGAGGTGCGTGCTTTAGTTTCGAAGTCGAGACTCTTGACTTGGCAGTTTAGTGGTCTACCTACGCTATCATTGTTTTTTTTTTCTAAAATCTCTCAATAATGTAAAAAAATGATTACGAGAGTTATGTAGGTTAAGTCCGTAGTTTATGTTAAAATTAAGGCTGTTACCACTAACTGGTAACAGTACACGTAGAGATAAGTTAGTTGTAAGAATTATATGTATCAAACAACAGATAGTCAGTTGGTATTAAACATCTGAACAAAGCAGTTGCGTTTTTTTTAACGCACCGGTCCGCCCCCAACATAATTGGCGCAGTCGGTAGGATTGTTTGGAAAAATCGAAAGGTGGATAGAACTCTCGACCTAAGATTATAATAAGTGCAGTGCGCGAATAAAACTCTTTGTGCCTGTGCTTACCAGCAATCTGAAGAATCTACAAGCGGATCGGCTGACCAACTCAACCAGGCGGATGGAGCTCTACTGGAGGTGAGATAAAACTCTCTCATTGCTCAGTGTCCCATCTAAGTCCCACTAACCGTGAACTTTTGCCTGAAGGATCTGATAACCCTAAAAATCGGGAAACAGATACCTACCCTTATTCTATAGGTTCTGATAACCCTAAAAATCGGGAAACAGACACCTACTATTATCTAAAGGATCTGATAACCCTAAAAATCGGGAAACAGATACCTACTTCTGTTTAAGTTATATTGTGTTAAAGTCTATCTAGATCTTTTAAAAAATGGCACAAAACAACAAACCACTGGCAGACCTTGCTGCTGCGGCATGCATGGCCAGTAAACCCATTAATTATGAATTGCTAAATAAATTAATCCCAACATACGATGGTAATAGCAAATCATTGAATTTCTATGTCAGAAGTGTAGAGAGTGTATTAATGATGTACAATATTGGAAGTAATGACCCCATTGCGATATGCATGATTCGGAATAAGATTACAGGTAAAGCGTTGGAGGCTATATCACTGGAAGTAGATATAGAAGATTGGAAATCAATTAGAGTAGCATTAGTTAACAGATTCGGTGAACACCGCACAGAAGTTCAACTACTCCAGGAACTGATGCGCTGCACCAAACAGGCCGCGGAGTCGTGTGAACAATTCGGAAAACGAATCAGAGACTTACTCGATGCATTATGTGGAATAGGGCAGGCAGTAAACAAATCTAGCGGATACTACCAATCCATAGCGATAGATACATACATAGATAACCTAGATTACAACATTGGCCTAGGCGTACGAATAAATAAACCAGATACCCTAGTAAGAGCAATAGCGTTAGCCAGGCAGGAGGAGACAAGAGTAAAGCGTAGTGATAGGAAAACCATGAGTAACAGCAACCCATCACATCCAAAGCCCCAAATTAAATGGAGCCCGCCTCAAAATAAAGCTCAATACCCACGTACATTCCCCAACCAGAGCTACCCCAACCAACGTTACCCACCTGTTAAACAGGAACAGGAGAGCAAAGCGTTAGTTCCGACACAAAAAGTTAATAATATAAATATTAGTGACGAATACGAATACAACTCAGAAATAGAGCCCACACCAGATATTGAGGACGAATCCCCTCAGGATTTTCCCATAGGGATATTCCCAGAAAACCAGACATAGAAAATACAGAAATCGACTATATTATACATAGTCTACCGCACATAAATATCTCAGAACTTGGTGGCCAATTTCTTATCGACACAGGAGCCACACATTCATTAATTAGCTCAGCAGTAATAAAAGAGATCCGTAACATCATTATTAAAAGCGAACCGTACACCATAACAACTGCTCACGGTAAATCGCAACATGATAAAGTAGCGTACATTAAGTTACCGGATACATTTGGTCTTAATGTTACCCATAAATTTTTAGTCGTAGACTTTGATCAAAACTTTAACGGCTTAATTGGAAGTGATATCTTAGACAAATTAGGTTGTACAATAGATTACAGTACAAAGAAATTATATATAAATAGTACACCTATAGACTTTATTTTCCATAATGTCACCATTAAAAGAAAATTAAACCAACCCAAATTAAATCGATTCGATATAGATCCAATAGATATAGATAACGAATTGAAAGAAAATTTAAATAGACTCAGATTTGACCATCTGAACTCAGAGGAAAAGCGAGAAATTCGGAAACTGTGCTACCAATATAGAGACATATTTTATTCAGAAAACTTACCTTTAAGTTTCACGCATACAGTTAAGCATTCACTTAGACTGACAGATTCGACACCCATATACGTAAAAAACTATAGACGTCCCCCGTGTCAACAACAGGAGATACAGCGACAAGTCGATAGTTTAGTAGAAAAGGGAATAGTTAGAGAAAGTATTTCACCATGGTCTAGCCCTGTGCACCTAGTGCCGAAAAAGGCCGATGCCTCAGGAAAAGTTAAGTGGAGATTAGTTGTCGACTACAGGAAAATAAATGAAAAAACAATAGATGATAAATATCCTATCCCAAATATCAATGACATCCTAGACAAGCTAGGTAGAGCTCAATATTTTAGTACAATTGATTTAGCGTCAGGTTACCATCAACTTGAAATGGACCCGGCAGATATAGAGAAAACTGCATTTAGTACAGATCGGCATTACGAGTTCTTACGCATGCCATTTGGTCTAAAGAATGCGCCGAGCACATTCCAACGGCTCATGAACAACATATTACGCGACTTACTCGCTGATACGTGCGTTGTGTACCTCGACGATATTTTAATTTATTCAGTTAGTCTTCAGGAACACCTAGAAAAAGTTAAACGTGTGTTTCAGAGACTCAGGGAACATAATTTCAAAGTGCAGTTAGATAAATCAGAATTCTTAAAGAAAGAGGTCGGATATTTAGGACATACATTAACACAAAACGGAGTAAAACCTAATGAAGAAAAAATTAGAGCTATTAAGAAATTTCCTATACCAAAAACACAGAAAGAGATAAAATCTTTCCTAGGACTAATAGGATATTACCGCAAATTTATACCCGATTTGGCTAAATTAACGAAACCAATGACTAAATGTCTTAAGAAAAATGCTAAAATTATACACAGTTCAGAGTTTATAGAGTCATTTGAAAAAGCCAAACAAATCTTATGTAATGCCCCTATATTACAGTACCCTAATTTCGAGGAACCGTTCATATTAACGACCGATGCATCCGATGTATCGATAGGCGCAGTACTTTCACAAGGTACAGTAGGCTCAGACAAACCCGTCGCTTACGCGTCTCGTACTTTGTCAGACACGGAATCGCGATATTCTACGATAGAACGAGAACTCTTAGCTATCATATGGGCTACGAAATATTTCCGTCCATATTTATACGGTAGAAAGTTTACTATATACACCGATCATAAACCCCTTACGTGGCTGATGTCTCTTAAAGACCCAAACTCAAAGTTAACACGTTGGCGCTTACGTTTAGAAGAATACCAATATCAAATAGTATATAAAAAAGGTAAATATAATACAAATGCAGACGCGTTGTCTCGCGTAAAAATAAACACCTTAGACCTAGACAAACCCAGTACGTCAAAGGATACGCATACAGACTTAATTCAGGAAATCGATTCCTTACAGCCTAGCCCTAGCCAAATTATTGATGACGAATTAGAAAATATCATAAGTCAGGAACAAATAACCGATGACACAAATTTAGACCCTAATACGATAGATATAAGAACGTTATTAGATATGCCCACTACGCCCGAACAGACCGGCGCAGATAGCGATAGTAACAAGATACCGGAATGCCCTGACGCAATTGATAAACAGCTGAAACAATTCCTTATCAGAAGCTCGCCAGGCACCGAGTACCGAGTAGAAGATAAATCTAAAAATAACTTTACCACCAAGCACGTGTTTATACCCATAAATAATACGGAAGAACAAATTATAAAATTCTTACGCGATCACACTATTGCAGATAGGAAATTTCACATATATTTCTATGACGAAAAATTATTTCCATTATTCTGTAAAGTTTACAATGACGTATTTGATCAACGCGGACCTAAATTAATACGTTGCCGTACAAGATTAACATTAGTTCACGAAAAATCGGAACAGATAGAAATTATTAAACGGTACCACGAAGGTAAAACCATCCATCGCGGAATCCAAGAAACTTATAATAAAATTAAGAAAAATTACCATTGGACCAATATGCTAATCAGCATCCAAAAATATATTAATGAGTGCGAAATATGTCTTAAAGCAAAATACGAACGTAATCCGTTAAGACCCCCGTTAGCGTTAACAGAAACACCTGTTAAACCAATGGAACAAATGTACATGGATTTATATAGCTCAGACGGTTCGACATGCTTAACAATAATCGACAATTTTAGTAAATACGCGCAAGCAATCCCATTACAAGCAGCCACTAGTATCCACATAGCGGAAGCATTATTAAATATATTATCAATAATCGGAATTCCAAATAAAATCACAACAGATTCTGATCATAAGTTTGATAACGAAATTATTAAGGAAATATGCTCAATGCATAAAATATCCCTACATTTTACAACCCCATATAACCCGAATTCAAATTCCCCAATTGAAAGGTTTCATTCAACCATTGGTGAATTAATAAGAATACAGAAACTTACTGATAAGAGCGACATAAACACACTTATGCGCAACGCAATTATTGCATATAACAACACTATTCATTCTGCTACAAGTTTTACCCCATTCGAGTTATTATACGGACACACTAATAGTAGGAACCCTTTAGAATTATTCTATACTCAGGAATTTTACCAAGAATATGTACAAAAACATAAATCATTAATGGAAAATGCACAAAAGCTAGTAACGCTCAAACTTTCCAAGGATAAAGAAAACGTTATATCGAAAGCTAATAAAAATTGCGAAATACCAGCCTTTAAGATAGGAGATAAGGTCTATAAACAAGTAGCAAAGTCAGCTAGAAGCAAGAAAACGGAACCCAAATATATAGGCCCCTATACAGTCATACATATGCACCCGAATAACATATTAGAAATAGTCGGAAAACATATTAACTCCAAATCGATTAGAGTACATAGTAAAATGCTTAGAAGACCTTCTCAAATTACAGAGTCTTCTTGTGGCTCGCCGCCATCGGCAGCACCCGAGCAGCCTCAGACAACTTAGTTCAGCCAGTCTCGAACGAAGATGGCCTGTTAATTCTGCGGGAAGCTACGATTTTACATAGGATAGATACCTATAACTTAGTTTGTACTTATAATGTTAGTCTTATATACGATATATTTAGGAAAACGACTAGCGTTTATTATAAAGTAGTTTTAATTGAAAATTCGCAACATACTTACGCCGAACGGTATGTACACCGCGAACAAATTAAGTATATGATAGATTTAATAGAAAGTAAGTTCTTTTATATATTACCTAGAACTTTAGTTAGATCTAAAAGAGGTTTATTCAACGGATTAGGAACAGTTATTAAATCTATTAGCGGAAACTTAGACGATAGTGACGCCCAAAGATTCGAAAGCGAAATAGAAAACCTTAGGAAAAATACAAACATATTAGTAGGTAATCAGAAGTCTAGTATTAGTTTAATGAAAAATTACATAGACGAATATAATGAGAATTTAAGTAAGGTACAAAGGAACTTAGAAATGTTAGTAGTAAATATTAATAATATTAATAGCAATCTAACTACATTAGCAGCACGTATAGACATGCTTCATATTAATATCCAGTTAGAAAATAGTTTCCAACAAATCTACGATAAAGTTAGTACGTTAGAAACTGCGATAGCATTTGCTTCAATGGGAACATTACACCCAAGTATTATTAAGCCTTTACAATTACTATCAGAATTAATTAAAATTGGAAAAGACTTTAACTTACCTTTTGAACCTAAAAGGGAAAATATACACTTATTACAAAATTGTATTAAAGTAATAGCCTATAGTACAATATCTACACTTACCTTCATACTAGATATTCCTATAATCAGCCCTACTACCTATGATTTATTACACCTTTACTCGATTCCTAATAATCTAAATATTACCCATATTCCTAAATCCCCTACCTTAGCGCTAGGTAATGAGAGGTTTACTTACCTTCACGAGCCCTGTCTGCACGTCGCCGAAGGACTCCAGATCTGCAATCACCTGAAATTGAAAAATATACACAACAATCCTGACTGCATTGTGCAGATAATTCAGCATTCACCAGCAACTAACTGCAAGCTAGCAAAGGTATCCATCAATGATACCAAGATAGAACATATTCAAGAAAACACTTGGCTGATCATCATCCCGAAGGAAGACATCCTGAAAACCACCTGCGGGAAGGACAACACATATCAACGAGTACGAGGAACATATCTGTTGACCACTACTGAAAAATGTACATTTACAATAAATGGTCAAACTTTACAAACGCATCATCGCACCATCGCTATTCATGAAACAATAGCGCTACCGAAGATCGAGATGAAGGAAACGAACGTTTCAATACAAAGCGTTCAACTAGACAACATCAAGCTAGATAAGTTGCATCTACTCGCCGCTCAGTCAAACAACATTAATTTCACGCCTGATTACGATTACGGCATCGCTAAGAAACCTAGCTGGACATCGATATTGGTGTTAGCCGCACTAATAACAGGCGCCGCATACTTCGCATACCGAAAACTCAGAGTTATCCAGTGCAAGTGCACCGAGCAACAGCCGCAACCAGTCGTCGTCGCAATTGAGATGGACAACACGCCACGCCAGTCGGACTTGTCCGCAATCCCGTTGCAACGTCGAGCTTCGCCCGAGCATTCCCGGTCCTGCACACAAGTCCCGACTGTACGCAGCTCTCTGGGAAGGGAGGAGTTATGTAGGTTAAGTCCGTAGTTTATGTTAAAATTAAGGCTGTTACCACTAACTGGTAACAGTACACGTAGAGATAAGTTAGTTGTAAGAATTATATGTATCAAACAACAGATAGTCAGTTGGTATTAAACATCTGAACAAAGCAGTTGCGTTTTTTTTAACGCACCGGTCCGCCCCCAACATAATTCGAGCGAAATAAATTTTCATAACAAACCTTATATGAGCTAAACCCGAAGGAAAAGTATGTAATCAAAATTATTCCCTTACAAAAAATCCGTATCGAACACGCGTAAGTCGCCAAAGTTTGATGAAGCCGATGGAATATTTTTTCCATACTTGTAAGTAACGAACCGCGAATATTTCTGTTTGGCTTTCCATTTGAATGGATATGTCACGTTTCCGAATATCTTGTATTGGAATGTCACTAAAGCTTAAGAATGGGGGAGGATATTTGGGATCGGCTTGAAGGTGACTCTATTTTTGATTTGTGTAAGCCATTTCATGTGACCCTAGTTGTCATACGGACATCTATAACTGTTGTATTCAGAAGCTCAAAAAATCCTGACAACCAAACTTTTAAACCTAAAAACAATTGGATAAGGTTCTCAATTCGACATTTTTTAAATTATGTTTATTTTTATTATGTTTAAAAGTATATAAATATTATATCCATTGTCTAGTACCCATAGTACAAGCTCCGTTTAGTTTGGGACTAGATGGTGCTGTGTAAAATGTCCAAAGATATATTTATATTTATTGCTCACAAGTTGGGTTGTAAAGGTCTGATAGCAGGTTTACGAGTTTGTTAGCCTAGTTAGGTACTAAGCGCGACTACTACGCTTGTGATCCTGGGTTCGATTCCAAGGTCGAACAAAGTGTTATTGGGTTTTCTTATAAAATTATGAGAGATTTACATAATTAAACATACCGCCGGCAATACAACGGCGAATACAGGCGTGATGTTATGTTGTTATCAAGAATGTATATTAAATCAATGTTTTACTTTGAATCTTACCTTATTATTTAATACTAGCTTTTGCCCGCGGCTTCGCTTACGTGGATGTAGAAACGAAATTGATCCCATTGATAAAAAACTTGTATTTTGAAGTAGTGTTTTAGAGGTTTGTAAAAAGGGCCTCGTGACTAAGTTATAACGGCGCTAAGCTCAATGAATATTGTGGGTTCGATTCCGGTCGACAATTAGTCTGGGTACTGAGGTACTCTATAAAGTACTGAGGTGATGCTGTTTGTGAAAATATGTCCAAAAGAAAACGGAAGCTTCAGTTAGTCGTAATAACTCGTAATTCTAACCAAACTTTACAACTATTGTTTAATTTAAGTCTATACCACTTTAAACGTTTATGACTAATCAACAAACACGATTTCTGCGCATATGACAACTTAATTACAGAACCAACAATAATGATCCCTTATATCAATAGGAATGCATACTACAGAGAGGTCAAGCTCTATCTCAGCATCTACGCAACCGAGTGGAATGAGATATACGTCATTTTTTTAGTTGAACGATGGACTTTTAAATAGAAAATCAAAAATCAAAAACCAACAATGATGATCTCTTCTTTCTATGGGCTTGCATACAACAGAGAGGTCAAGCTCTATCTAAGGATCTGTACGAATAATTGAAAAAAGCTTTACATCAGTTTTTAAGTTGGAAATTATGCATTACAACAGTTAACACAAAATCAAATCTATTCAGTAGTTTTAGCGCCAACCCCTAACAAACAGACAAACAGACAAGAATTCTAAAAATCACATTTTTGGGTTCGCGATCGTTTATATACTCTAACCCAATTGTTTTTTTTTAAATATCTTCAATGTACAGAAATGACTTTTTTACAATTTTATAATAGTATAGATAATGGTTGAGCTTATTATCTTATTAAATGTACAAATAACTAACATGATTAACTATAATAATAATAATAAAAATAGATAGAATAATGAACCTAGTTATATTTTTTTCAAATATACAATCTAACTAAACTTTGCAAAGACTAACATTACTTCTATTTATTCTTTCTTTTGACAAATGGATAAATCTGAGAGCATTAGAGTTGAGCTTCCAATACTCGGATAAATATTGCAATCACGTAACTGATATCATGTTAGAAATTCTCTCTACAAAGCTGAGATCCAGTATTAGTTGTGAGAGCTATAGAGTATTCTATTTCCGTATTGGATGCGTGGTCCTTCGATCCGGATAGACGGGTATCGTGGTATTCGTGGAAGATATTATTTGGTGTGGACAGTCTGTCTTTACCTGCTTCAAAGCAATATATATATGCGTGTGAATCTCATATGACATAAACTATAGTCAAAGAAGTACATAAACTAAACTGAGTATGTAAACTAATCAAAATTTACCAAACAATTGTCGTCATCATCAGTCCGTATTGGTCCAACTGCTAGACCTAAGCCTTTTAGTGAACAACACAGAGCCCGCAAAACAACATTGCCTTAAATGAACACTTAATGATACACTAATTAATTAAATGATGCTGATGCAAAGACTTGCGGCTCGAAGGGGACTGATGTAGGCTGGTGATAATGATGACGAAATTCCAGTAAGCTCTCCTTTAAAAGATCGCCATGTTGCTATAGACCAATTACTAAAAATTTTACCGTACGTTTTTGAATATATCAAATTTTCACAAAAGCTCCACAGTATTTGAAAATATAAAAACTAATATCAAAGATGAAATTATGTGCCTTTTCCAATGGTTGTTTCTGGTTTGTATTAACGTTGTCGTTTTAAGTTGTTAAAAAATGTATGTAAAACTATGCAAATTAATACATCTACAGGTATTCCGCTCAGCTGAAGTTTTCATGAATTTTAATAAGAATCATAATTTTCCTATCAATATTTTCATTGTTCACCAACTTATTTTATTCAGTGTAGATTAAAATATAAAAGAGATAGAAAGAGACTTTTCATCTGAAAAATTGACCATAAATGTTAGCTCTATTTCTATAAAGACATGGTATAGTCATCTATTTAATTTCGGATTGATCAAATTCAAGATTGTGCTCTAACCTATCATAGCTGTTATTATTTCTACAATTAAATTTGCACTATCTCAAATTACTGTTTCTTTACTTAGTGTACTATGTATATCTTTTAACTAATTCATAATATCTACAAAGAGATCATTAATAACGCCTCTTGATGTAACAAATGTTTAAACTTCGCGAACTAGATGAGGCGAGGACCCTCACCCATAATCTTATAATTAATCATGATTACTCAACACTTCACTAGACATTTACTTTAAACTAAAATTTGGATTGTGACAACCCGAAAATTATGGTGGGCTTGCGTGTTAAGGCAGTGTGCAAACGTAGAAATTATCCCGGATCAAAACTTTGTATCAAACAGACCTTTAGTATTTTCCTAATGAAGAAACTTTTGGGGCAAAAGATAAGAGCAATAGACTTATACAGCGTTGAGAAGCGGTTTGAAACAGTACGAATTTGAATAAAACTGAAGATTTAACTTTGAATGTGGAAAAATTTGATTCTATGTTTAAATATTTAGTAGATGTTAGGTATATTCAAATTGAATATTATACGATGCAGCTAGTGGCAGAAAACACTCGGCGGTTGCATCAATATTGCATATTTTGAATATAGATGAAACTTCAACAACATTCTCAACTGCAGTAAAGTGGTAGATTTTAATGACGTATTTACACGACCTAATGCACTGGAGCATTTTCCATCTTCTCGTAAGACCGTGGTATCAATACCTTTACTTGTGAGTTGTAACATGTGGCCAAAGTTTATTTTATTCATTGAAAGTTGAGCATGATAAAGTTCTTAGAAAAACAAAACCAAACTTATTTTAAATTCCATAAGAATGAAATTTGTTTGAGAGATAGTGCAGCCAGTATATTTTGATCTAAATAGTGTGAAGCAATCATGCGCAATGCTCTCAAAAATAATTTAATCATGAGTTCAACTGCAACACTATTTATAGTATCATTTCATTACCCATCTCTTTCACTCTCAATTAGGTTGAAATTACGGTAATAAAGAATAAATTGGACGTAAAAAGGCCAGCCTTTGTGAGATTCAAAGGCATTATCATTAAATCAACTTGCATATTGGCTTCGTGGCGCATGAAGTTGGGTGAATTTTTTATATCGTTTGCTTTATAAATGAAACGTGCATCGTGCTATGACCTAAGTGCATTTTAAATTTTTGTGTTAGTACGACATGAAGCGGAACCAACATTATTATTTATGTTACAGTTTTGCTAGTAGTATTATTATTTTTAAACGAAACTACACTGTTCGTCTCTTAAGTTTTCAGTACATTTTATTTTATCTTTACACGCCATTACTAAATCTATACTGATTTTGGATTTCGCTTTTTGGTATACCATATATTTTTTGATAATACTAAAACTTAATATTAAATTCTTTAGCATCCTTGGACAAGAGATTGAGATTTCCTCTCAAAAATGTCATAAACTCGTTTTACCATTTTTATTTCGTTATAACAGCTCTTCTACCTGAGTTTTTACTGCGCTAGTATCAATTTAGCACAAGATGAAGCTATAGCGCCAACTTTGCACAAGGAGAGGCAAAATGAAAAGTTTGATAATGTTGTTGTATGTTAGGCTTTGTGCTGGTTTTACTAATATTGACTTGGAAAAGTTCTAGGTTATTCTTCCTTGTTTTGATTTTAATGAAATTTAACAATTTATTGCTTAAATGTTTAGTTCTTTATTAAGTCATATGTGTTAACAACACCTTCCTAAGTTCAATTATTCTTAGTATTTCCTTCATATTCTTCAAAGCGGAACCAGCATTCTTCAGAGTTTTTTACAGCATATGAAGTTTGCCAACCCGCACCAGGCTAGCATGGAGGATTAAGGCTTAAGTAGCCCACCTCATTTCAAGAGGAGACTCGTTCACAGTGGAAAAATAAATGGTTTGAACTAGGATTCCCCGGTAGATATTGACATTAATGAGAATCAGGTTTTATAACTTAGATCTTATGGGCAGCTCTTGCTCCGTTTGCAACCGCCACACTTCTTAAAAACTTTTCACATTTTGTTTCACTCATCTGTCACCACCGTTAAGTAACTTTCGTCTCATCCACCTTAGTCTTTATTTATTCTTTTGATCCGCAGTGCTTTAAACTGGTCCTTTTAACCGCGGTTTCCTTAGTGATCCGATATTAATTTAATAATGCGCAGATTTTACCGCCTTTAATCTGCAAGGGAACCTATTATATAGAATTACGATCATGTAAGTATAATATCATTCCACAATTTTCGTGGGGAGCATGGAGATTACAATTTATGATAACGGATTTTTATGCATTTTAATAAAACGCGGTGTTTTAGTGCCGATAGAAGTTATTACAAGCGCTTATCGGTAATTGGGAACGTGGTCCCATCCTTATTCCTCCACTTAGTTGCTATACGTTGCAAGAAAAATGTGGTTTCATTATGAATTCTGGGCACATCGTCTCGCGTTGGCTACATTTCAACGTATGCTACATAAATATACTAGAAGTAAGTATATACTTAGTAGGTATATACCTATAAGTTATTTTGTGGGACTAATCATCAAAATAATAAACCGATCTGCAAGGTTAAGCTACATTTGCCGTGGTTAGTCTATGGATTGGTGACCATTCTTAACATAATCGAGACCCCTCCGTGCCTCGGAGAGCACGTAAAGCCGTCGGTCCCGGTTGTCATACGAACGCCTATGACAATAGTTTTTGGTAGTCAGAAGTCCAAATAGCCTGACAACCAGTCTATTCCTGCGACTATTGGTATTGCCCAGATATTGGATTGCGGAAGACTGATGGTAGTCGCTCCTTGTAAAATATTGATATTCAGCCGCGTCCTGGTTAGACTGGAAGCCGACCCCAACATGGTTGGAAAAAGGCTAGGAAGAAGAAGAAGTGGTTAAAAAGAAAATGACAGCTGATACTAGTGACATAGACCTACCAGTACCTATGGATGAAAAAAACATACTTTGTCGAGATGATCATGGCACCAATTATGGCATACTAGCTTTCCGCCAGCGGCTTCGCCCGCTATCCCACGGGAACCATACATTTTACCGGGATGAAAAGTAGCCTATGTGCTATTCCAGACTATAATCTATCTCTGTGCCAAATTTCATCCAGATCCGTTCAGTAGTTTTTGCGTGAAAGAGTAACAAACATCCATCCATCCATCCATCCTTACAAACTTTCACATTTATAATATTAGTAGGAAGTAGGATGTGTTGCTAGTAAATTTAGACATGCTGTTGACTCACGAACTTTTTCGGCAGTCACAGGATTAGAGAAGGTTGTTAATTAAAAAAAGAAAACGTTAGCAGTAGATACACTACATCTGCCACCCGGACGCAACCTGCAGTGGCCTATATGGAAAGCACTCAATCGACTGCGCACCCAAGTAGGCCGCTGTAAACACAATTTGGCAAAATGGGGGATTATTGATCCGTCGATCATCCAGTGCGAGTGTGGGGCTCCAGACCAGGACATGTATCATTTACTCGAGTGCCCGAAGTGTCCATGCACCTGCACACTCGAGGACTTGACAAACGCAACGGATGCCGCAATTAAGGTGGCTTCCTACTGGGCTCGAACTCTATGACGAAATTGACTCAACACATTGATTTACCATTGACACGAAAAGAAGAAGAAGAAGTAGATACACTATAATATTTACCGACGAATGTCACAAGTTTGGTTAAATTTCACATACGTATGCAAAAGTAACTTGCGTTATAATATCTTTCGCCAGCAAAAATCCAAACACACTGCTGCGAAGTTTAAAATCAACGCTTTATAATCTTTTGTGGAACGGACCGAGCGCATTAAATTTTATCTGTTGGGTGCTTTTAAAAATATCAAAAAATGCAATCTCATAATTGAAACCGCAACCTGCCGAAAAACCCACATTAAAAAAATGTCTTAGCATAGCAAAACAGAAATACAATCAACGTAGGCAAATAAAAGTGCAAATTAATTAACCCTGCTCAGTTTCAGCGTCAAAATAAGCTACAGTGGGTTCCCCTTTTTAAAATTCAACTCCCATTTTTTGCGTTGCAGAGTTCTTTTGCACCAATTCGGAGTTCGATGGTGCTCTCGCTACGGTATTAGCATATTAATGAACGCCGTCTACGAACTAACATTTGTAATTACTTTTGTCCTGACTCGCCGAGTTACGCCTTAGGTAAGGCCTTTTATCTGAACGGAAAAGTTGCGTTTGTGTTACTAAAATTTTAAACCCAGTGCACTTAGTGACATTATTCTTTTGCTTTTCTAAATTGATGTACATGAATACTTTAGGCATTGTATTATTTATCAACGTCAACCCATTTGCTGGAGACGGGTCTCCTGCCAGAATATAGGTTGGTCCACCACACATTTCATCATTCATTTCATTCATCGTATTTTATTTACACAAAAATGTTTTTAATATTTTCAAATTTTTTTTTTAAGAAAGTAAATATGTACTAAGACTATTAAAGTTATATTTAAGATCGGAAAGTAAAATTTTCCATAATCCAACCCAAAAAAATAATTCCAGCATTAATAAAATCTACCGCCGCTCTAGAACAAAAACGTTTTACGAATTCTTGCGGAGAGAAAAGCTCAGTTACAATTGTACCGTAGCTACCTATTGATGCGTTATTTAAGCCTCGTCCACACAAGAACGGTGAAACGTGAGAGGGAACCTAATACTGTCAGTTTTTGTCTGAATATTATGAAGGCAGAAGAGGGCAAAGATATACGAACAACCTTTTTTGCGAGGATTGTAAAAGGTAAAGGATTTTTTAGGGTTCGACGGATATTTTATGACGCGTTTTTTATTGGTGTCACTTTTTCTTGGGGTAAAATCGTCCAAATCTATTTTTCATTTACTTGGAGTATCATCAGTGAGTGAAGGGTCGGGTCTCTTATAATCTTGTCTAATTTTTTTCAAGAACCTTCCCGAAAAATTTGCGTCTTTAATATCTGTTTAAAGTTAAATTATAATGTTTACGTTTTCGTTTGGGAACAAGATCATCTTTCCTGTTTATTCATTTGCAGCTCTTAACTAAAAGTTATTTTCATAGTTGCTAATAAAACAAACAGAATATTTGTATTCAAAATTCACCTTCATAATCACATTAAAGCCATATGATACAGTGTTTATGCCTTTTAGGCCTCAGCTTTGTATTAAAAGCTGAAAGCTGATGAGTTGCGTAACTCCATTTGTGAAAACGGGCCGCATCTTTCACTGAATTCAACGCAATTAAATTTTTCATTAACAGCGTTAATGATACTCTACTTTGGAACAATGTTAATGCGGTTTTCAAAATCAGATTTTGTTTCTTTCATACGTACATACATACACTCACAGGGGTAAGGCTGTCATACACATCTGACCTTTTTAAAAGACCTCACCAATAAGGACGGTATAAGTTTGTTTCTTTATTTGATTTGAATTCCACAAACTTCGTAACTTCCGTACTTTAGAATATCTTGGCCATTATGATGTCTTGTTCTACCTAGTCGTTTCCCAACCATGTTGGGTCGACTTCCAGTCTAACCAGATTCGTATAAATATCAGTATTTTACCGTGAGTGAGGGGCTCCTGGTTAAGTTATAACTGCGCTGATCAACCGATCTGCAAGGTGAAGCTACGCTTGCCGAGGTCAGTCTGTGGATGGGTGACCATTCTTAACACATCGACACCCCTCCGTGCCTCGGAGAACACGTAAAGCCGTCGGTCCCGGTTATCATACGAACACATATGACAATCGTTACTGGTAGTCAGAAACCCCCCAGTCTATCCTTCGAATATCGGTATTGCCCAGAAATTGGGTTGCGGAGGTCTGATGGCAGTCGCTCCGTGTAAAATACTGATATTCAGTCGCATCTGGTTAGACTGGAAGCCGACGCCAACATGGTTGGGAAAAGGCTAGGAGGATGATGATCAGTATTTTACACGAAGCCGACTACCATCAAACCTCAAAAACGCAATTTCTGTAAAATACCGATATTCAAAATAGACTGTTTGTCAGACTTAGCAATTATTATTAATATTATAATCTAAAGTATTTGTCATAATTCATGCTTTTCTGAATTAAGGGTTTACTTCATCGATCACACAGTGATCAGCAATTTGTCTGCTTGGCATGGTAATTATTTAAGGCATCTGTATTTAATATCATTGAATATTCGATGTATAGTCTACAATTACTACGAGTATTATTCAAGCCTCTAATTAGTGCTAGAATAAACATTGTTAAAGTCAAACATTTGTGCAATATTCCATGTTTCAAGACTTTCTTTCGTTTTTTTTTGGTGCGGAATATTCTCATGGATCCCCGCCACCTGGGGGCCTAGACAAGTTGCATTTTGACATTCGACTCGACAAACGAATAGAAACAATCTATGAATATGACATTAGTGACAGCCCGATTTGTCGAAAGCTTGTGTCATTTCCATTGATTTTGTTGTCGATTCGAATGTCAATATGCAACTTGTCTAGCCCCCCTGATACGACAGCAGCGATGTCGGAATAATACCGACTTAAAACCGCACTTATCATCACTATTACCCTTTGCGTCATGGCCATGGAACATTCATCACGACCATGCCAGGATCCTTCTAGAACTAGTGGTTTCAGCTATACGTGGATCGATCAGTCAATGAATCAGTCTGCCATTTTTTTTTATTAAATAATAATCTTCATTTAGGTTCCATTGTCAATCTACAATTCCCTCAACACCACATTATTTTCTAACTACTACTAGCCTTTCACATAGGACTTTCCAACAAACGCTGGAATTGTCACAGAACAGTACAATCTGCAACACTTTTATCACAAAGGACGCTTCAAAGACAATTGCGAACTGTGGCTAAAAACTGGGTGTTTATGAAGGGTAAATTGTAAAGAAAGACAAATTTAAAATTGTAGTCCAAAGTAAAAAAAGGTTGTTTGTAGACTCAGAATTTTATTCGGGATGTCGCAATTTTTTTCACTGTCGTTATTAAAAATCTGTTGCTTTGAGCCTTTAGTACTAGAATTTGTAATCAAAAACACACTCAGTTTTATTTTATAAAAAAAAATGGACAAACTCAAAAAACAAACATAACTGGGTTTATAATCTGATCCAGTTTTAATGAATTAGTGGTAATTGGGACTAGCATTGTAATGTACGCCAGCACCATTTTTATTCGTACGGCAGTTCGTTTCTATAAGTATATGGCGTTAGTCTATTGTTTTTCTTGAAAAAGTGATAGTTGTTTTTCTTGGAAGAGTGATAGTCGTGATAAGTCCCGCAAGTTGCTAATGGGTTGGAACCTTATCTAATCAACCTCATAGTGACGTCATCCACCGTACTTGCCGGCTAGTGGTGTTGACGCGTACTGAGAGCGGTTACGTCATTTTTGCGTCACCAAGATGGCCGCCAGGCATAATATCAATTTGCGTGGCATAATACACAAAATTATTGCTCTCTCTGCCTCTGTCGGTGTTCTTCCGACTACTTAAATCGAATTATAGATATGTACTGTCAGATTTTTTATGTTGTATAGTTTTTTTTAAACAGTTACACAAAGAAATATGTCACACTCAAAATGATGAATGCTGGAGTAATCCCTTTGGCTCTAGGCACATTGACTGTTCGATATCGTTGACTTTTCCCAATCTGACAATTTTAATCTCCGTTTTATGGGATTAAATCAACAAACAGACGCAAATCACTGGCGTTTTTCCATTACTGGAGCGGGAATACGATTGATGGGCTCAAATTTGAACGAGGATTGAACAATGCGCTGATTGACTGAGTTATTTCTGGTTATATCTTCAATTTCCTGTTATTGTTACACGTTAACGACATTGAGTTATTGGACTGTTATATTTTAATTTTCTGCATTGTTTCGTCGGAGTTTGTGTGACTTGATGTGTTTTTGGAGTACCCTTAAGTTTAGCCATGTTATATTTACTTATACTTATGTATTTTACTCTGATTGACGGAGCTGAATAATTAGAATTTTAAATGTTTCTCAGTTAAGTGGAATGTAAATTTCTTTATGAGAAATAAAAAAGTCTTTAACCAGAATCCATATGGGAGTAAATAAAGCCAACGCGGTCTTACTCTGCTTTGGTGCCAATGAGTAACTATCAGTAATTTTAGTACAAACTGTACAAGCAAAGTGTTATTGGGTTCTTCAAATGAAATTTTCAGTATCAGCTCTTCGTTTGCAGTTGTCCCAGGTTAAAGGAGGTCTTCAGGTAGCAGTCGCGCAACAAAATTGTTAACAAAATACGTAAATACTAGCTTTCTGCCAGCGGCTTCGCCCGCTATCCCACGGAAACCATTCATTTTACCGAAATAAAAAGTAGCCTATGTACTATTCCAGACTATAATCTATCTTTGTGCCAAATTTCATCCAGATCCGTTCGATAGTTTTTGCCTGAAAGAGTAACAAACATCCATCATTCATACATCCAAACTTTCACATTTATAACATTAGTAGGACTACTTGTTTACAGGTATGCATGTTTCCTTGCCACATTGGCTTGAAAATTTTCCGATAGCGATAAAATTGTTCCATTCGATTAAACCGTTTTCGGTACCACCACAAACAAACAAACCTCGTTGGGATATTTAAGTATAACCGAATTATCCGCAAATGCATAAAGCGGTTGAGTTGTGGGAATTGTTTTTTTTTTCACCGCGCGGCTTATAATGGTCAAGTGACTTTTGTGGCCTACGACCACCAAACGTTAAAGGTTTACTGTATGCTGGACTGAATTGAAACATGTTTACATTGATCCAGTGCTGATCCAGCGCCGGAATACAGTGATGCTAGTGGCAGATACTGTATCAATGTAAATCAGCTATAAGCAATGCTGTGAGCTACGTTGGAGCACATTTTCTTAAAAGAAACTGATTCACTCATTATTAAAAGACACTCAGATTATACACACATACAAACATTCAGATTATAATGATATCTTTCTTTTTAGAAGTCGTCAGTTGGGAAATGCCAGCGACATTTTGCTGGTTACATATCGAACATTGACTTGTAAAAGTGTTATTTTTAATGAAGGAAAAATCGAATCCTGCTCGCCAGCCGATTTTTTCCTTCATTAAAAATAACTTGTAATCTTAACATGGACAATGCTTAAAAAATACAAAAGTATTGTAAAAGTGTCTTTAAAAAGATCTATTTTATTTCAATAAACATAATTTCTCACTAACGTACTTAGTGGCTAAAATAATTGCTTATTGGTTACTAGTGCTTGCTACATACGTTACGATAATTATATCGTAGCGATTAACCGATTTGCGCAGATCTATCAATCGTGTGTATGACAACTCGTTGTAGATCTAACGAACGATTTGTCATACACACGATCGATAGATCTGCGCAAATCGGTTAATCGCTACGATATAATTATCGTAACGTATGTAGCAAGCACTAGTAAGCCGGCTCTAGCGGCCGGCCTGTCAAAGAGGTCTATGCACAGTTAGTAAAACCGGTAATGCGGCGTCCGATAGGCCATCGTGCATGACCCAGCCAAGGGGTCGTGGTCTGATTAGTCAGGTCAGGTCTTGTTCAGGTAATTAAATCATCACCCTCTAATGCCCGCTACATTGTATCATTATTAAGTATATTAATGATGAGAGATGTATCGATCGTATGTATGATAATTAAAATTTAACGATTTGTCATAAACACGATCGATAGATCTGCGCAAATCGGTTTGCACAGAATAATCGCTGCGATATATCGATACGTATGTGGCGGGCTTATGTATATTATTGTGTTTTTATTTGGAACCTGTACATACACATAAATAAGACAGTCATTATTTTAAACGCGCATGCTAAGTGATAGGCAGTGTTGTGTGCCCCCACGACTATTGCCCATTTCCGTACATAAAACTAACATTTATTGCTTTAGCGGGAGCGGTAGGGTGTTAAGTCAGACATATAATTTACTAGCTTTCTGCCAGCAGCTTTACCCGCATGATCTGAGTATTCCTTATAACTTTCATTCCCTATTTCAACCCCTATAGCCCTTTTTTCACTTTAGAAAGCAAAAGTAGCCCACATGGGATACTTTTGCTTACTTTATCTGTATACCAAATTTCATTTAAATCGGTTCAGTAGTTTGGACGTGAAAGCGCGACAGACAGTCAGACATACAGACAGTTACTTTCGCATTTATAATATTAAGTAAGGATTTTAGGGTTAGATCTGCGTGCGTATATTTCTTGCTTTTTTTTTTCATCATGTTCCTAGCCTTTTCCCAACCATATTGCTTGGATTCCAGTCTCACCAGATGCGGCTTGACTTTGACTTGGACTTGCAGATCGGTTGATAAGTAAATATTATAAATTGTCTTATAAATACAGTGAATTATTTCCAATATAATTATATGCGACAGCTGATTTTTCGCGATTTCGGCGGGTTGGTTCCATAGAATAGTTTGACGACGTCTGTGGTCTAGTGGTTCGAGTACCGGACTGCTGATCACGAAGTCGTGGGTTCGATTCCCACAGGACACAAATATTTATGTGATGAATATAAGTATTTGTGTTTGTCTGGGTGTTTCCTATTCCTAAGTATGTATTTACAAAAAAAAAGTATATAAGTATTATATCCATTGTCTAGAACCCATAGTACAAGTTCTGCTTAGTCCCAAAGACTAGATGGTGCTGTGTAAAATGTCCAAAGATTATTTATTTATTTATTATAGAAAAAGTTGTACCTACATATTGATGAGTACAAAACCCCTAAAACATTTTATGGAAAATAAGGTGTTTAAGGTTAAAGTAATGTGTAAAAAATTACGTGTACTGGATCACTACAGTTCGCCCTTATATTTTTTGGTCCAGTATTGCAAAATCGTTCCTTCCTAACTTATTTCAAAGCCACAGTCAGTCTAAATAGAATATATCTAGGGTATCTCTATTTACCTACAGACAGTAAAGGTCAACCAATAAATTGTAAGGACCCAATATTGAGTCTGTTTACACAAATTCCCTTTACATGTAACCATATAATTTATGATCGGATATCGAGTTATCTAAATTTTAGGGCTTTGTGTAGGTGTAGATAGTAAAATCAAATAAGGCTAAAATTGAAACAGTTTTTTTTGACGGGAAATATGATAGAGCCAGTTCTGAAGTACCATCAAGCCTGTATTACTTCGGGAGAGGGGAAGGGGTCGACAGAGCTGGCTGCTATGGCTATTTTCTTTTCTTTTCTATTTTATTAATTCTTACACATCAAACTGCAATAGACTCATATTATTCACAACGAAAAAAAATGTTACTGTCTCACTATCTTTTTTTAAAAGAGTGACTATGGAGTTTCTTGCCGGCTCTTCTCCTTAAGTCCTACTTTTTTGGAACCGAGCAACTAGTTTGACTGTTCAAAAGTGCCTATTAATATGGTCTATTTGAAATAAATGAATGAATGAATTTGAATTTGAAACCAACAGTTTGCCGATATGTTTAGGTAGGGGCGAGTCTATTGCCATTAATCGGGCACAAAGTTAAGCTTCAAGCTTAGTTCTTCTTCTCTTCTTTTCGTGTCAATGGTAAATTGTATTAATCATATAGTTTGAGCCCAGTAGGAGGCCACCTTAATTGCGGCATCCGTTGCGTTTATCAAGTCCTCGAATGTGCAGGTGCATGGACACTTCGGGCACTCGAGTAAGTGAGATATGTCCCGGTCTGGAGCCCCACACTCGCACTGGATGATCAAGCTGTTACTTTTGAAATATTACCCAATAACATTGATCGACCTAGGAATCGAAATTAGGCCTCCATCGTAGCAGTAGTTCATCTTAGTCTATCTACTATTAAATGGTATTTATTCTTCTATATACTTGTCATCTTAAATATACTCTTTATTGTATAAAACAATCATCAGTATTTAATTTTCTTACGAAAACTTTCTTCTAATTATTAACAATAATTTGCTCAGTGCTTTCTTTTTTAGATTACGAGTAGAGAAGCTTTTTATTATCATAAAGAACAGTTAAACTTTTTCTCTTTACACTAATTAGAACAGATTAAATAATGATTTCAATATTGAAACATTTCAAAGCACTATACGTATCTGTTAAAAAAAACAATATTGTCATTATCAATGTAATACAGACTAATAATTAGAAACGAAATGTAATTACTGCGACATTAAAAAAAACAGATCCTTAGAACTTTATTCATAAAACTAATATTTTAATTTATTTTTTATTAATGAATTTGCAATGTGCTTTGTGATTTTTTAACTGATTAATTAGGCCAAGAATGAGCTACGTAACACAGATAAAAGAGAAACTGGAAGTCGCGACGTATAAGGAGGTCCAGGAGTTGGCTCTCAACAGAGGGCAGTGGAAGACGCTGTACCGACAAGAGCGTAGCTCTTAAATAGAAGAAGAAGAAGAATTAACAGATCTACTAAAGATGATTCAAAGATTGATTAACAGATGATGATGAATAATGAATTTAGGAGTATTGACGTATGCTCGACAAAATGCAACTTATCTAGCCTAGCAGTAGGCATTTTGCCGGTGTCAGATGAATATAATCCAGAGTGATTAACACGCTTTGCTATACAAGATGGAAGGGACATCGACGCACAAACGTCGTGGCAAGGTTTCACTCGAGGTCAAAAATAAAATGACCTAGGTCATTAATGTAGAAAATGATCGGATAATGCAGATATTGTCATTTTTGTGCGCGCAGTGTATTGCTAAAAACGCCATCATAACGCTCTGCGTGTATTGTTATGGCGCGCGTGATCCGAAATAAATGAAATAATGATTTTTTCATTATAAATCTAATTTGGATGATAGAAATAATTTTTTTTACACGTTCAAGTAAAAAAACTGTAGATATAATTGAAAACAGTTACGGAAAATTTCAACGCTGAGGGGTCCAGAATCATGTACTGGACTCATGGTATTTGGATGTACATCGATGTTCCTTCCATCTTGTAGAGTTTTCACTACAGAGCACAATATGTAACACTTTACACTACAAACGTGTCCATTTATGACAGACCACATCGTGTCGTCATCACAACGGAATCCCCACAACAGCCCAGTTACACAAAAGCAAACTTCATTAGATCAGTCCGTGCACAGAAAACGAAGCTAACCAATCCACTGTTTGCGCCACAAGTTCCGTACATTGCGAAAATATAAATTGTCCTTATTCAGCGTTTGGTGTTAGATAAATTACGTGCCTTTTTGGGCCTTAAATTGCCAATATCCTGGCAATAACCTTTTGGAAGTTGAGGTCTTTAGAAGTGGCTATAAGTTATAGTTTGGTTTTTATTTCAATTGTCTCCAATCAGGATAGTATAACTACTATGTCCCGATTACAGGATAAAAGTAATACAGACGCTCAAAGCGTTGATAATTATGTATTTTAATTATTAACGAATACATTTTAGAGCTTTTGAAGGCTTTAGAAGCCTCAATGAATGGTTAGGCTGTTGTTTATTTTTTACTAAGGTTGTTTTTTTTTATTTAATTCGAATGTCAAAGTGCAACTTGTCTATAGGCCCAGAGGGCTAGACAAGTTACATTTTGACATTCGAATCGACAAACAAAATGTATGGAAATGACACAAGCTTTCGACAAATCGGGCTGTCACTAATGTCATTTGCATACATTTTGCTTGTCGATTCGAATGTCAAAATGCAACTTGTCTAGCCTCCCCTGTTTTCTACACCTACCTACCACCTGACGTGAGCGTTCCGCCATATTGTTTTTGGCGGGCCCATCTAATCTATCTGGACTGATCGGCCATTAGGCTGGTATTTGTGCGATCGTAACTTACTGTCCTTATTTGGGTTTGAAGTATAATTTATTGTCTTCAATTCTATCCGTAGAGGAGGAAAGGTTAAGCAATAAATTGGACACAGCTGCGTTACGGACATAAGCTCGGAATTAGGTAACAAAAGAGGCGATTTGCGAACGCTCACGGCTATTTGTTATTGTGGATGTTATTGTGAGATATTGCTTTGCTATGCGTTGAATGGGAACTTTAGCGAATAAAACCACTTAAAAGATAGAAAAAAATGTATTTGGATAAATTTAGCACACCAAGTCACCAAGATAATAATTGATAGGCTAGCTAGAGATGGCAAGAATTTATTTTTTCTCTAAAATAATATCTTCTTAAAACACAAGTCTTCTTAAATCGTATAATTTAAGAAGTCTTTTGCATAAGAAGTACGCAAGTGGGGTTTTCTAGTTTGTGCCTAACCCTGTAGAAAACAGGGGGGGCTAGACAAGTTGCATTTTGACATTCGAATCGACAAACAAAATGTATGTAAATGACATTAGTGACAGCCCGAATTGTCCAAAAGCTTGTGTAATTTCCATACATTTTGTCTGTCGATTCGAATATCAAAATGCAAGTTGTCTAGCCCCCCAGGCATGTACTTACGTGGGTATGTATGAATTTAAATAAATATTACATAGTATTGATAATCTTACTTTGCTTCTAGCTTTTCTCTCAGTATTGCCAACATTATAGGTAAAACAAAATTTTTAAGCATCAAGCAAAATTTATAAAAATGTGATTACTTTTCATAGTTATATTAACAATTACTTTTTGCGTACTTTAAATCGATTAATATTGGCAACTTGGTTATTTCAATTTATTTTAGCAATCAGGGTTAGTTTTGGTCTGAATCCTAAATAAATACTTTTTAAAGATTTGCACCACTTTTTGGAATTTGGGGCATTAATTACAACTAATTTCCACTCATTATGAACATTTATTTTAAATACATTATTTAGTAACCATTATTTAGTTATAAGGTCCTAAATAAATTAAGGTATCCTTTTCTCCTGGTAAGTTTCCGATGAATTATTTGGCAGATAATTTCATACAAATTTAGTTCATTTTTTTATTTTATCCGGCGGTTGCAGCTATCCGGCGGTGGAAACAGGCCCTAGGTTTATAAATCCAGATCTAAATTCTAACATAAACATACCATCACGCCTGTAATCCCTAAAGGATTAGGCAGAGGTACACTAATGCACATCCACGGTTTTTCTGTGAAATTTTCAGTAACAGCTTGGAGTCTGTATTTGGGTGATGGTAACAGGCTCGCCCCCTATTACATAGGACCTAAACATACCGGCTAACTGTGGGTGTATATTAGTACATCTCTGCCTAACCCTTAGGAATAAAGGCAGAAGGGAATACAGTCGTGATGATGTTTTTAAGAGAGGTAGGCCCACCTGGGGAAGCACCTCCACCTTACAGAAAACTGCAGCCAAATAACACACTTTATTGTGTGTTGTATTTCTGCAGTGAGTAAGGTCACCAGAGCTCCTTATACGGATGCGCTCCCATAAACCTCTAAGAGGTTTTTCGGGTCGGCAACGCGCGATTGATACCTCTGGTGTTGCAAGCGTCCATAGGCTACGGTAACCGCTTACCATCAGGCGGGTCGTATGCTTGTTTGCCACCATAGTGGTATAAAAAAAATATGTTATCATTTAGTCAGTGTTAAAACAATTATGCGCAATATCCCTCCACCCATGCAAGCTAATGCAAATAGGCTAAGCTGCATTTCAAAGTTACCACCATAGCTTGCCACCAACGTCTCCTTTACGAGAAATACCACAAGTGTCTTTACCTATTAGCAAATCGCACGCGCAATTCGGTGCATTAGCCAATTTCACGTAACTTTGGTGAATACCGGCTTGGATGCACCGATGTAATCCGCAATTGGTAGAGACTGCCAAGTCTTGCTAGTGCATTGCCTTAATACCTTCTTGCTCTGTTGGAAGGGAATTGTAAAATAGACAAATGGTATTGATAACTAGCTTTTTGCTGCGGTGTCACCTGTTTTAACCCGCAAATGTTAGCTTACTGGTTTTTTCCTACAGCTTCACTCGCTTGACGCGAGTGAAGTTTAGCCCGTTAATCCCCATTAGTTCTTTTTGAGAAATTTTCTGATGTTTTAATAACTATATTCTGTTATTCAGGGTGGAGACAAATCCAACATACAAAGATTATGAAAACCTGTCTAGCAGTCCTCGAGTTATGAGTAGCAAATCCGACTTTTTTTATTTAAGTATCAAAGAAGATTATCTGCATATTGTAAAATATAATTTCACATAGTTTAAATAACGTAGCGTGAAATAATAAAAAAAATCGACTAATAAAGTTTTGGTGCAGAATAGAACCTTCCCGAGGTGAGTATTATAGTGTATATTACGTTCTCTAACATACAATTAAAATGCATAATCCTATCCTACTTCCTATCCTATCCTAAATCCTATCCTATCCTACTTCCTATCCTATCCTACTTCCTATCCTATCCTACTAATATTATAAATGTGAAAGTTTGTGAGGATGAATGGATGGATGGATGGATGTTTGTTACTCTTTCACGCAAAAACTACTGAACGGATCTGGATGAACTTTGGCACAGAGATAGATTATAGTCTGGAATAGCACATAGGCTACTTTTTATCCCGGTAAAATGTATGGTTCCCGTGGGATAGCGGGTGAAGCCGCTGGCGGAAAGCTAGTATACTCATAATTTCCTTATTTTTAAACAAATTTTTGTGTGTATGTGTGTGTGTGTGTGCGTGTGCGTGTGCGTGTGTGTGTGTGTGTGAGTGAAAGGGTTTAAGTAAGAGAATACTATACAACTATGATAAATTTCAAATCCAAGATGGCCGCCATCACAAAATGTCAAATTACTTTTCATGTCGGGGGTTTTTAATTTAGGTTAGGTTATGTTTTTGTTGTATATCTCTACTTATGATCAACTTTTTCATGAGGGCATAATAATTATTAGTCTATTAGCCTTTTAGAATAAATTAGAATCTTCTCACAATATTCTTATTAAAATTCTATTCCTACCCTTGAAATTATATCTTACCCAACCCAGACTACAAGACTTAAATCTCCATTATAAATCAGGTACTTCGTTACGAATTCAAACGCGCCTTAAGTGATCATTACCCAGACCAATTACCCACGTAGAACTAAATGAGCGGCATTCATTCCAGAATAGTTGGACAAATGTCAAGTGTTACCACAGTAATGTAATGAAAAGAATTGGAACAGTTTTAATTATGTAATTAATGTAATTAGGGCCTTACAATAAAAAGTTACAATAATTGTTTGATTTTATTTACCTGATCTCTTTATGAGTTTCTCTTTCTCTCCATGTATGAGTCTCTCAAAAAAAAATACAATAGCGTAGGTTTTAGGTGGGTCGTAGCCGTGATAAAAAATTGTTTTATCATTAAATAATAAATAAAATTAATATCCTGGGACATTTTACACAGCACCATCTAGTCCCAAACTAAGCAGAGCTTGTACTATGAGTACTAGACAATGGATATAATACTTATATACTTTTTTTTTGTAAATACTTCCTTTAATACATAGGAAACACCCAGACAAACACAAACATTTATATTCATCACATAAATATTTGTGTCTTGTGGGAATCGAACCCCACCTCGACCTCGTGATCAGCTGTCCGGTACTCGAACCACTAGATCACAGACGTCGTCAATTGTCTTTAGATACCGATATAATGCTTACCAATAATATTTCTGGGTAACAATAGATGAGAAAAAATAAAGATTTTTACTCAAAAATAACACCAAGATTTGCCGCCCCCTAAATTTTGCCGTCCTAGGCCAGTAAGAAAATCCATCCCTGTTTCGATCTCTTTCTGTTCGACTGACCTCTCTAGTATCGTAGGCGTAAAAAAAAATACAATAGCGTAGGTTTTAGGTAGGTCGTAGGTTTCAAGGCTGGTTCGTTTTAAGTAAAGGCCACTAAATCGATCAATCAACTTAGCCTATTGAATCTACAGCTGGGTACAGACCTCTATCAAGTTGCGTCACAAACTACTGAGTACTCAATCGTCCAAATCCAATTTACCCAAGCTGTCTTTTTAGATCGACAGTCCATCTGCCATTGAAAAATAGTAGTTATACATACAATTTAAAAGGGTTTATTTTTATAAAACAGTTAACAAATATTATTTACCGATGCTGGGTTTTGTTTGAGTCACATTGACGAATACTTTGCCGCTAAGCAAAATTAACGCTTTAACGTTATTGTGTTCAATTTTTAGGGTTCCGTGCCCAAATGGTGCCAACTGCAACGGGACCCCACTACTAAGCCTCCACTGTCCATCTGTCTGTTAGCGGGCTGTATTCATGAACCGTAATAGGAAGAGTAGAAATTTTCACAGACATTATAATAAAAACTACATTTTTTTACAACGAACTCTTTTTGTGGGGTTCCGACTCGCACTTCACCGTTTTTTTTTCCTTAAATTTATCTTATTCTTCCTAAAATCCAAATCCTTAAATTTGATTTCCAGATTAGCAGTATTGGTTGTTTTAGGAAATTCTCAGCATTATTAGAATTTGTACCCAATTGATTGATGGCTGTAGACTCCCTTTTCCGGGGCCTAATAGGACATTTTTGAATAATTTCTAATAAGAGAGGTAGGGCACAGCCATTTAGGGCTCAAATCTGGAGCAGCCCATCTGGGGAAGTACCAATCTTACAAAAAACTGCAGCCAAATAACACACTTTGTTGTGTGTCGTGTTCCTGCAGTAAGGTTGCCAGAGCTGCTTCTAAGGATGCACTGCGCTGGCAGCAAAGAGGAATATTCCCTTAAACTTTCGGCGCAGTGAATCTTCTATAATCTTCTGAGGTTTTTAGGGTCAGCAACGCGCAAGTGATACGCCTGGTGTTGTAAGCGTCCATAGGCTACGGTAACCGCTTACCCTCAGGCGGGCCGTATGCTTGTTTGCCTTAGTGGTATTAAAAAACCCTTTGACAGTACAGGCATGATAGCATGACAGTATATTCGCTATGTAAGATACAGTACACATTTTAAAAACCAGTGTCATACGATGATATTTCAGTATGGCGACCGAACTAAATGGGGATTGCGCGTGTCTGCGAATATAGCAGGCCGCGCCATCCTAATGCATTAACAACATTCGTTTGTTCCACGGAACACTTCCAGAAATTGTGTTTGTGTATGTGGACTGAATAGGGGAGAAGACTGGTGTTGAATTTGTTAATAATCACACGCTTATTGAAAAATAACATTGGCATACTTCGTATATTGAAAATAAATATTAAATTGACCAAGAAATTTCTGAAATATAAATGCGTTAAAAGTTTTTGGTGGGGATTGAGAGGGGATGCTCTGTCCCTTTCCCGCAAAACGAGTGTAAGTGTAGAATTAGTATGGCGCACGCTACTTTTGACGTCATTAGTCATAGTGCGCTCTCTATCTAGCATAAAATTGAAATGATTTTAACTTGGTTATTTTTGAACCAATTTAAATTTTGTTTTTGATAATCGGCTCTATTTATGGTTAACTTTTTTATGAAGCCATAAAATATAATTATTCGCATTGCCTTGTAATCGAGGTAGGAACAATTGAGATAGTAAACATACCATCACGCCTATATTCCCCGAAGGGTTAGGCAGATGGGTACTGTTGTGCACGGACAGTTTATCGGAATACTTAGGTCCCATGTAGAGGATGTGCCTTTTACCGGGCACCGGGTACGTATCCAGCCTCCAAACTGCCACTGAGAATTTCATAGAATAACACTTTGAATCGAACCCGGGACCTTAAGCGTTGCAGTTGCGCCAATAGCCCTAAGGCTATTGGTTAATGAGGCTGTAGGTACAATAATACATTTTACTGTTTTTTTTTCTATATGTTTTTTCTTAATTTAAATAAGTTTTATAGCTACTTGTATCGCTGTTTTGCATCTAAATAAATCGAGGTTCCTTAAATTTTTAAGGTAATTTTTTCCAGTAAATATGCACTGGTATATCTCAGTAATATTATAAGTTTATTAAAATGTAAAACATTCCAGAAAATGCGTAATCACTACTGTATCCTGACCATAGTTCTGAGTAGAGATCTTTTCGTTAATCAGCCCATGTAAGGTCCTAACATGATTGGAAACTCACCCGACACGATTCTAATCCCGATTTGTGGCTGAAAATTTGCCAAACTAGAAAATCCAATTACACTTCAACCCAAGTAGGAAACGAAGCCAAAACTTATAGGTAGGCACTGCTAGCTATAGCTGAAGCAATTTGTAACGATAATTTGTTGTACTGATTTCTGAGACTTACGCGAATACTAGACATTGAAATAAAACTACTTTTACGGATTTTATCGCGTTATATTGTAAAGGGTCCGAAACGTCGGGATTAAAATAATATCAATATAACGCGATAAAATCCGTAAAAAGTAGATAATTTGTTGTTCTAATAAACCAATACAATGGGTGAATAGTCAATAACAGTAAGCAAATGTTGGTCTTTTGAAATTGAATTTCAAAAGACCAATCTTTTCAATTCTATTGTTGAAATCTGAGTTTCTTCGCTGTAGCGTCAGCGTCGGAAATCTCAAAAAGGGCGAAAAACGAAGGTCTAGGCGGTGGTGTATTAATATACAGTTCGCCCTCGTGGGTAATCCTTTAGTAGATATTTTGTCATTTTTTTTACATTTTGCGTAATTCATAATTACAAAATCTTTGTCAAAGATTATGCTTTGTCAAAACACAGCTACTTGCCAATTTATAATTTTTGTTGACATTAGTACCTTCACGTAACTTCTCGAGAATACAATATGCAAAAATTAAAAATGCGTGCTTTGAAGTTTAACTCTATCCCACTGTGCACTATAAGTAAGTTCTGTGACCACCAAGTTACTGCTCATTACTTTAAAACTAAATTTGTCGACACTGACACTTATTTACATTTTCATTCGTTCATTACCGCTGACTTCAACTAGACTTTATATTGTCAGAGAGACTGCAAAAGAATACTGATTACATTTTCTCGAAAAATGGGTCGTGAGACACAAATCAGGAGCATTGCATTGTACTACAGCATTGAACAGGTTTACTTCAGAAGTCTGGCTTTGTTATTTATTTATTTATTTACTAGCTTTTACCCGTGGTTTTGCTCACATGGCAATAGAAAACAATCAATCAAAAACCAACAGTGATGATCTCTTCTTTATGTGGCTTTGCATACAATAAATATAAATAAATATTCTGGGACATTTTTACACACAGCACCATCTAGTCCCAAACTAAGCAGAGCTTGTACAATGGATATAATACTTATATATACACATTTTTTTGTAAATACACACATAGAATACATAGAAACACCCAGACATACACAAACACTTAAATTCATCACAATAAATGTTTGTGTCCTGTGGGAAACGAACCCACGTCGTGATCAGCAATCCGGTACTCGAACGACTAGACCATAGACGTCGTGACAACAATCTCTATCTCAGGATCCATTCAAATAATTGAAAAAAGCTTTACATCAGTTTTTAAGTTGGAGCATATTTATGCTTAACAACAGATAACAGACTTAGCGGTCATAGCGTCTGGTGTATTTAATCAGAAGACACAGGTTTTTTCCTTCAATAACTGGTTAAACAATTTTGAAAAAGAGCAATTGCCTTCATGTTCAAGTCAGCACTAAATCTACTAAATCCAAGAGAGCCAATTAAACAGACACACTACAAGAAACTCGCCAAACGAACGATGGACTCGTACAAGTATTTTGCTGGCTAGTTCGTTAAAACATTCCACTATACGAATCTAAAGGGGACTTTAAAATCTTGGACGGGAGAGTGGCGTGGGGTGTTTCCTGGTGGCACTCGTGACTTGAATCAGCGATCTGTGGAGCGTTTGGACGTGGCAGTCGAGTTGTAGATAATAGTTGCTTAGTAGGTGATATGCTTGAGTTATTGTGTAGAAATAGAGTTGCACTGCTTCTTGTCATTATAATTACAGGCAATTACAGCTTCTATAATTAATTGTAAAATAATCCAAAATTATTATTATTATTTTAAATATCCTGGGACATTTTACACAGCACCATCTAGTCCCAAACTAAGAAGAGCTTGTACTATGGGTACTACACAATGGAAATAATACTTAGGCATATACTTGTTTTTTGTAAATACTTGCTTATAATATATAAGAAACACCCAGACAAAAACAAACACTATCATGTGCTTGAATTGTTTATTGAAGATTTTTTTCTTAAAGCCGCTAGTGTTTTAATTATAATTTTCCGTAATATCTATAGATATCTGCCTCGGTACCTTCACTTATGTTTATTAGCATTGTTATGGTAAATATAATAATTATATGCCATAATTACGTGGTACATTTCTAAAAGTTACTCATATATTTAAGATAATAAGTTTGACCGTCTAAAATGTTTCGAATTTAGAAGCAAGTTACTGGCACAAGTTCACTGGATAGAAAAGATATGTCTAAACAATTCTCTGAAGATTGCGAAACAGATACTTAGACATCGCATGAAGTGTTTTCAAATGGATTCTTATGTTATCAAGATAAGACTGTTCAGATTGAGAATAAGATAGGATAGAAATTGTCAATGATCCAGCCACGGTTTGATTTTTAAAAAGAATTTAAAGAGCACTTGAGATTTTTATTAAAATTACTCAGCTGAAAATTTTTGATTCTAAAATTTACATATGATATTACTTAAAAAATTTGATTGATTATTTCAAAGAAGTAAGTAATATTTTTTTATTCGACGTACAGTTAAGTACTAAAAACGAAAAATAAAGTAAACCTTTTATCTTAAATAACTTATCTTGATTCAATCTTTGAGCCGAACAAATTATTAACGACCAAGATTTTTTTTAGTTCAATTTGTTTCTCCGTTTTTCGTTAATTAGAAATTTTATGAATTCTATGATGCATGATGAAAATTTACGTATTAATTTCTTTATAGTAAACTGCAGAAATTGATGAGGCCAAATAATTAAAATATGTCATCACTAACCTAAATTAAAAATTTAGAAAACCCCCGACTCGAAATGTTATTTGCCATTTTGTGGTGGCGGCCATCTTTGATTTGAAATTTATCATAGTGCATATTATTCTACTAGTCAAGCCCTTTCATTTGATACCCATATTGAGGGAGTTGTAAAAAATATGTAATTCGCTATTTTGTGGCGGCGGCCATCTTGGACCGATTTTCATCAAACATAGCTAAGAACACTTCCGACTAATTCACCTTTCAAATAAAAAAATCAATATCAAAATCGGTCCATCTGTTCGGGAGCCACGATGCCACAGCAGACACACACACACACACAGACACGTCAAACTTATAACACCCCGTCGTTTTTGCGTCGGGGGTTAAAAATCAAGAGCAATTAAGCATTGTAGAAGAAACTTAAAACTTAAGACTAACCTAAATTCTTCGGTAGTTGCATAAGCCGTAACTCAGGTTACCACTATCCAAGTATGGAGAATATGTAATAACATGTAACATTTTACGACCGGCTTACTTCACAAGTAGAGGAACTTCCTAAGCCTATCTTATAGCAGTGAAGACTTGCATCATTTATTCACGACTGCTTTCACCTGCTACGAATTTGATATTGTCCCCTGAGCTTAGACGTCACACCCTTATTTCCCCGAAGGAGTTTCAAGAATACAAAGGTGTAATATCAGAGAGTTTCCGCTACCCAGAGGCGATATGTGTTAGTATTTAAGGGGTCGAGTTTGTAGATGCAATTCCAATTCAAGACTAAGAATTCGAACAGAATTTCAATTTGTTTTCTTTCGTAATGTGTGATTCAAATCAATACAATCGATGAAATCGTATAAGTAAGAATAATCGATTCAAGTGGTGATATACACAATATTTAACAGAAATAAGAAAGCTTTAAAATTTTAAGTTTTTAAGTTAAGTAGTTACGTAGTCATCACAAAGGATTTCAATTAAATCCGGATTGGGAAAAAAGTGATCAACGTGGGTAACAAATACTGCGGGGCATAGCTTGTTTAGAACTAAACTCATTTTTATAAAAGGACATACCTACCTATTTTATCTCCGTCACGCTCTGAATTTTAATGTGGCAGGCCTCTTTGCACACCGTTGACGTAGACATTTGAGGGTTTCGGCAAATATTTTCCATGTAGACAAACATGTTTTCGATCAAGAGCCCAGAAAAATAGATTCAGTATGTTGATAGTAATCATTTGGCGGTGGAGATTGATTTAGAGTAATACTTTCGTGAGTAATGTGTCTTCTTGATAGTTTATCTGCGACAGTGCCTGGACTCGGCGAAAATAATAGTGGTCCTTTGAGATGATTTTTGATTTCGTAGGTTTATTGAAAGAACTTATTCAAGAAGACATAAAAGTAAAATACAAAAGATAGATTTCAATCATCTTGAATATTTTATAAAGTAGGAGAGAACAACAATTAGTGTGCATTCTAAATTGGCAGATTCAGAATATTATCAGCAATTGACGACATTTTAAATAGTATCGAAAAGTCAATAGTGATCTTAATGTTGGCGGTAAAAGTATATGGTGATAGATGAACCCGGTAAATGGCGGTAAAAGTAAAAAAAGACCAAGCTCAATTGAAAAAAAAATCAAGTTAATTGAAAAGTGAATAGCAAAGTTAAAATCTGACTCCTATACAGTAATACAGCGTATCCTACTGCAGGTGATAGAGGAACACTTATGTAATGTTTGATGATGAATGTAGATAAATAGATGAATATGAATCATCTATAAACAACCTCTAACATCCAGCTGTTGCTCAATCAACTCCTACGACACCGGAGGGACGAAGAGTATCTGATTCATTTACATTCCTTCACCAACATCTTAAAACACAACTTCTTTAAGAAACTCAATATATAAACATTGAAATTTATTCAAAAAAATTCATCCCGTTACAGAAAAGCATGCGTATTTGTGAATCTAAAAAGTCAACCGCAATTTTCATAGGACGCATAAAAGTATGAATAGTATTAAACGCAGAAGCAAGACGCCTTTCATACAACAAATTTCACCTCATTCCCTTGCCGAATGGAATGGAATGAATGGAAGTGGAGTAAGCCGCTTTTTAATATGACTGTGTATTGCTTCACTGTTAGTTTTAACACTATGAGCCGTTGAAAGATTTTTGCTTTCATTTGCATCATCCGTGTTTCCTTACTTATATTATAAATGCGAAAGTAACTCAGGTCTGTCTGTCTGTTTCGCTTTCACGCCAAAACCACAGAACCGATTTATATGAAATTTGGTACACAGATATTCTAGAGCCTGAGAAAGGACATAGGCTACTTTTTAACGGGGGTGGAAGGGGTTGAAATAGGGGTTGAAAGTTATGGGAAATATCCAAACTACGCGGGCGAAGTCGCTGGCGGAAAGCGGTAATTTTAGAATCGCAATTAAGCTGCCTTGTTTAGTGGTCCCAAGCGCGTCTTACGCTTGAGGTTTCGATTCCCAGGTTGAGCAGTGTTATTGGGTTTTTCTATGAAATGCTCTGTAGCCGGTAGTTTTTTTTGATTTGTACTCGGTCGATGACCATTAGGCTCGCCCCCTATTACATGGGACCAACGAACAGTGTATAATGTACTGTACAGTGTACAGTGCAGTACAGTGTATGATAATGGTAGGTAATTTAGCTATTTTATTGTAGTAAATACTTAAGTATCCGGTTGAACTTCCGAAGTTTATTTGATTGATGTTTGAAAAGCTTTACAATAAAAACAACTAGCAAGGATAATATTCCAGACAAGTTCTGGACTGGATTCCAAAGAATAGTAGTAGTTAGTAGACAAATCTACAGATATAACAATAGTAGGTTTAAAATTATCCTGAAGATTAAAATTGAAATGTTGGCTCTGATCAATTACTTTAGTGGCTGAGTGATTGGAGTTATTTCACCTGGTAACTTTAAAAATGCTTTACCTACAGATTATATTTTAGGCTCAACGTATTATCAAGTACGTATGTGGTGGTTACTCTATGCTTCCTCTTATTATTAAGCAATAAAATCAAGGGGGGGTCGAGCCCAAGTCGACTTCAATTTGTTATGTTGACCTGGAAATGTTCTTTTTAAAGATCCCTTTAATTTTTTGAAATTACTGTGAGTAATTTTACTTCATATTTAATTAAATTTGATTTGAATTGCCAATAAATGTCTCCACCACTGTTGGCAATTTAATAATCTTCACAAATCAGTTCCAACAACTCGTACTCGGAATAATATAAAGGCTGTTGGCAACCCATACAATTCGCAAGTTAAACTAGTCACATACAACGTGTTTACAGGTTTGTCAAAGTTCTAGCACTACAAGTGCCTTACTGAAACTAGTTGACAGCCTCATAAACACACGGTTAACAACGCTTTCCCGAATAGAATTTGCGACACGAAGCTGGACTAAACCGAACACAATCGTAAAGATAAAACTTTACTTTTTGGTAATATTAAAGATGATTTTAGTCTTCAAAACAAGTCACAATTTATATCTAGTTATGAAGAAGAATCAACTAATATTTTGCTCTTTTGGATCTTCCTTATTTCACCACAATACCGGTGATTTGGTAGTCCAACTGTAATGCTTTAAGTGTTGTCGTATGTACGATAGAGTTCCAAAGCGTTTCAAAGAAGAACTAATCCTATTGGATTAGTATATATTCAATAAAATCATTGGGACGAAGTGAAAGTCTTTGTGCTTGGATTATTCAATCATAATCAATAAGACCATTCTAACGGAATGGTCTTTTGATACTTTTAACTAGACTTTTGACCTTTTTGACTTTTGATCTTTAACTAGTGTAGGTTGACTATCAATTAAAAGACATACATTTAGAAAAGGCGCCTTTCATACTATAGATTTAGCAATCCTCACTGTAGCTATGTCAGACATAAAAACCAAACACCGTCATTAACACTGCAACTCTCAAAAGACCTATATCCCGAAATAGTACCTAATAACTATACTTGCTTTATCGTAACAGTAAAACAGTGCTACAAAATGTTCAATCGACCGCGACGTAATGGTTCCGTACGTTTTACAGCCAAAGACGTTCCTTGAGACATTGGAACAACATAAACGACACCTGCCCGACGATTTGTTACAATAAACCTGACACCGCGCTTAGAGCTATTGTTCACTGGGTTTAGTGTTTTTATTGCATCTACTAAGCTTTTTTGTTCCATTTCGCACATGGTGCTGTTGAAGGGTTGTATTTATTATGTTTGTGTATGAAAACTCTTTTGTGTACCGAAATTTATTTTTTTCTCTGTCGTGTCAGTGTAAGCTCCATATTTTTTTATTATTTAGGCTATTATGTACCACTCCAGCGCAAAGACTTATCTGTTTGTGGAGCTGCTTGCGTCATTCGAATCGACAAACAAAATGTATGTAAATGACATTACTGACAGCCCGACTTGTCGAAAGCTTGTGTCATTTCCATAGATTTTGTTTGTCGATTCGAATGTCAAAATGCAACTTGTCTAGCCCCCCAGTTCTCAATGAAGACATTTTGGTCGTCTAGCTATCTTCTCCGTGGTATACCGCGTTTCTGGTTAGCTGTGTAAGCTACGTGTAACTTATTAAAAGTTACACGATTATTAGCCAATCATTGAGTAGTATACTTCTTATTGTATATTCTTATTGTATACTGGAAGCTCTAGATTTCTGATACCTGATCAAGAATCCATCATTATGGTGATTGTGATATTTTTAGAAGTATAGAGATTGTATAATATTATAAAGCATCAGGAGAGGCTTGGTTATTAGAATATTTGGCATTTTTTTTATGTAGGCAACATAATAATAGTTCAGAACTAAATACTAATGTCTTGTCTTGTTTGACACCTGAATTTTTATTATAACGTAAATTCCGTTAACGGGAATTTACGTTATAATCGTATAATTGTTAAAATAAGTCCTTAAAATTGGTCATTATGGCTTTTGGTAGTCCAAAAGCAATAAGGACCAATTTTAAGGACTCATTGAAATTTCTCCTAGTCTAAAAATTTAACCCAACGATTTTGGCTAACCAAAGACGCCTCATAAAAATTGACCAAAATACTTCGGAATATTCCAATTATTCGTGGAATACGAAACTTTAATAAAGGAAGTAAATTGAGTGTTGTTTAATACCGTGGAAGTTCCAACTTTTAACAAAATGTTCTTTGTTTCCCATCAGGTTTAAATGCGATCCCTGTGAACAGGAGGACATTTTGGAAAGTTTCTTTATTACTTTTCTGTTTTAATTTGGGAATAGCCAATTTGGAGGGAGGATCTTTTTGTATGAAAGATCCTTATTCCCCGAGACTTATAATTTGGGTGTCTTCAAGACGAGAGTGAATCGGTTTCTTCTAGGCAAGCGCGCTTCATCGTAGGCCACATCGTTGCGAGTTGTGGTCAAGCGCAAGCCTATCTAAGATAAAAAAAGAGCTGAACTAAATCCGATAAGGGGTAAGAAGTATTGCATAGTAAAACATGCATGAGAAGTAGCTAGTAAAACATGTGTAGGTTGTTTGTCTGTCAGAAATGTAATTACGTTCAAAAATTCTGTATCTACCCACAATTTGTAAAATGTCGTAAACAAGTCCGAAAACCTCAATTCACTTTTGTCATCCCCCTCTTAACAGAGACATCATTAAGTCGTAACCCTATTTAAGTATACTGGGTAAAACACGTTCAATTTACGTCGGTACCACGAGAAAGATGTTCCCTCAGATAAACTCGGGGAATTCAATTTTGCCGGGTAAACAGTTTAAAAGCGTTCCGAGTAACGAGTATCGAATGGTAATGGAATGAATTGGACCTAATGTTCACAGCAGCGCTGTTGGTGTTGAAACGTCATATGTACATCTGGTTTGATATACGTTTATGACGGTTCTGATGTTGGAATAATACTTTTTTTCGCACGACTTAAAAATCTAGGAGGTTTGAAGACTGTATTATTTGTGTGTTACTCGCCGTTTTCGACAATTTATTGTGAACCGATTTTGGCTTTTATATAAAATATACTTCTAAGATTTTTCCATTAAAATCTGGTTAGTGCCTTACCATAAGTTTTGAAGATGCACCACAAAATGTTTGAAGGCGATTTTGTGTCGAAATTGATCAAAATTTTCCTAACTTCTTGACATAAATAAATGTAATAATGAAAACTAAACACAATATAATAAATAAATTCACTTATAAATGTTAATAATAAATACAAAATTAATGTTATAAATGAGTTATAAATGAGATAATAAAAATATAAACACCATAAATATAATAGTTTATAATGTATACAATTTGCAAATGATGCTAAACCCTCTTCCTCTCTCCTAATTTTGCTGTGCCTGTCAGGGTCCATAATGATCTAAGGTATCTAAAGTCCACCTGTATTAAACATTATAGAATGCAATAATGTATTGAGTATTGAGTTAATTAACTTTGAATTAATTTCAATTTCTGAAACAAACGATAATAATCAAAATGTGTGAACAATATTTATATGTTACATATTACATTAATATAACAAAACCCTAGAATTTAATCTAGAATTATGCAACACCATTCCCGGATTACATGCACAATAATTTTCTAATTATTCCGCATGTCTCACCCAAATGTACCAAAACGAGAAATACCAAAATTTGGAGTTACGTCCTTCTATTTCCGTAGAAACGCAGTGGTAAATGGAATGTGTTAGGCGGAGCGTTCTCTCAAACATGCAAATGATCCGTAACAAGTACTTACGACTCGTAAATGATCGCGTATGATCGTACGTATCCTTTGCGAAGGAGATAATAGCATAATGACAGATAGGCGGCGGTGATGTCACCGATGTAGCGCTCGTTTGTGCCAAGTTGTAATGATAGGTACTTTAGATTTTAGTACATCACATTCTATAACACCTGTATCAGCAAAGAGTTTGGCAGAAATGTAAATATAGCAGTGCTGTGCAAACATATTTTTATCTTTATGTATTTCTTTGCACTCTGATCTGCTAAGAATGTCAGTTATTTTAATGTGTTGTATCGTGAGTACCTACCCACCCTGGTATTTTCCTTCACATTCAAAAAATACGTCTCAAGGTGATGTTAGTGACATCTATTGAAAAACAAAGCTTCACAACCGACAACCGTCGGCTTATAGGTCATAGCGTTTGGTGTATTCAACCAGAAGACCCAGGTTCGAATCCTGACCAGTGCCTCGACCATGAGTTTTTCTCACTAAACTCACAAGCGATGCGGGAAAATATTTGTATGGAAAACCCTCGCAGCACCTCTAGCGGTTACGTAAGGAACTAAAATCTGGTATGAGATTACAGAGTTTCGATGCATTCGATAGAACTCATGATTGAGGTACTGGCCAGTAGTTTTTTTTGTTCATTAAAATAATTAATGCATTGTTTTTTGCCAACGTGTGTTTTGCGTGAGTATTCAATAAATCGGCAACAAATTTGACCTCTGGGCATTTTATACTAACACTTTCTCCAGCAATTGAATCCAATTGGATACTTTTACACCGATGTAAACGCATGATATTTTGCAATATCGATGATCCATTTTTACCATAATAGCATACTTTTAAAAAAGTAGTTAAATTATCTAGGCACTTATTTTTTTATAGTAGCAGTACAAAATTAATACTACACATAATATTATGTATAAAATATTTTTATTTGAAGGAAACGCAAAGTTGTTCCAAATGAAGTTGAATCCCCAACGGAGGAAGAGCTTAGGATAACGAAGTTTTTTTGCCACATTAAAATATGATTAAAAGGAAATGAATCTGTGACGTGTTTAGGAAAACGATACCGAGGCATTTTGTGTAATGTAGTAAAAATGAAGTGATTACAGTACATTTGTTGTTTGAATTTTGACTGTTTAATGTTATAAATATGCATATCTATACTAATATAATAAAGAGGAAAGATTTGATTGCTTTTTTTGTTTGTATTGAATAGGCTCCGAAACTACTGGACCGATCCAAAAAATTCTCTTAGTGTTAGATAGCCCATTTATCGGGGAAGGCTATAGCTATATCCATACCATCATGCTACGATTAATAGGAGCGGAGTAGCAGTGAAAAACGGGGAAAAAGTTATCAAGACCACGCGGGCCAATCCGCTGGCGGGAAGCTAGTGTGGGTTCGATTTCCATAGGACACAAATAATTATGGATGAACTTAATTATGTATTTACGAAAAATATATATATTATATATAAGTATTGTCGGATATCCATAGTAGCTATAAGCTCCGGGGAGCTAGACAAGTTGCAATTTGACATTCGAATCGACAAACGAATAGAAACAAAATGTATGTAAATGACATTAGTGACAGTCCAATTTGTCGAAAGCTTGTGTCATTTCCATACATTTTGTTTCTATGCGTTTGTCGATTCGAATGTCAAATTTCAACTTGTCTATAGGCCCTAAATAGATGGTGCTGTGTAAAATGTCCCAGGATGTTTATTATTTTTTAAGTATCTTTTCATTCTATTTTCTTATTTGAAAGACTGCTTCTGGTCTAGGGATGGTAATCGCGGGATTTAATTCCCGGTTCAAACAGTCGTGTTGAATTTTTCTGTGAAATCCGTTGCGGCTGTGATGGATAAGAATCCCATACTCCCCGATCTAATCCCCTCTATTGAAAATTTCCCCCGTACCTAAATACAAAAATGGGAATTCATAACTGTGTTCCCGGTGGCATGTCGGAAGCCCACAAAGGTCATCGAAATCAGCCCAAATGATATTGTATACACTTGGAAAAAATACCCTGTATTACGCTGGTTAAAACTCTAGTCCTACTTTTTTTAATTTTGACTGAGGGAAGATAAAAAACTTTTAATTTGAAAAAAATCAAGCCATTTTGGCACACTATTATCTGTTTCGTAATGATTTTATAGTAAAAACTGTTAGTGTCAGTTTCGGAATGTCAAACGCACGCCATAAATGGCCAATTACGGCAGATTACTATCAGTTTCATAGTGATTTCCTGATAAAAACTATCAACTTGACAGCTGTCATGTACCTCCGATACAAATTTGGGCTGAGTTGTATGGGCTTTTGATGACCTCCTCTACACCCGCCGCCGCAAAATGGCGGAAAATGTTGGGTATAGAGGTTTAATCCACGCAGGATGAATACCATACGCAGTGATGATAATGATTACTTAAACAAACCAAAAAGCAGCGATTTTGATCTCCATCGTGTGTGTTACATTTGAAAGCCGAGTTTGTGTTAATATATACAATGTAGAATAAACGGTTTGAATCCGTTCTGTTTGTGAGCATATCTCAAATTAGCCTAAAAGCTAACGCAGTGTTTAATAGAATAAGCGGCTTATAAATGAACAGGATTTAAGCACACGAAATATAAATCCTAGAAATATTAACAACAGTGTAAGATTGGAACTATAATTATCTCGATTTTTCTGTTGTTGTTTGTTTGGCTTGAATTGAATAGGCTCCAGTGGGCCGATTAAAAATTCTTTCATCTTTAAACCACTTAACCAAACTTACAAAATAATAATAATATGTGTTGCAAGGAAACCAGCTAAGCAGTTTTCCCGGGTAACATAGGCTACAATTTATAAGATATACTTAGATCACGCGGGCAAAACCGTTGGCGGAAAGCTAGTAATTAATAAAAAAAAGCAAAGGGATGTTGATGATGATGAAGATAAAAGGATAATTCAGTGAAAAAGGGAGCCAGTGAATTCAGTTGGCGAATTAAAATTAAAAAGTGACGTCGGTGATGCTGGTGTTCATATGACGCGTTCACCGCTGGCTGAAAGAGTTCATGACCTTTAGTACAAAACTTATAAACACGCACGGCCTTCCCAAGACACCACTGTTCACCTCGGTGTTGTCAAATTACCATTGCATTAAACTTTGCTCCCTAAATCTTGGAGCAAATTATGCAGTCCGCTGAAATATTCATAAAATGGCTTCGTCACACAACTTGGGACGGTGTAGGTACCTTACAAATAATTATACTCTGATTATAATACAAATTAGATGGCTTTCGTGTTTTAGAAAAGTTTGTAATGGGAGTTTTGTTAGGTTTCATTTTATTTCATTCCCTTTTCATGTATTAAAATGACTTATAAATATTTGGAGATTTATTTTAACCTTTAGAGGTCTACAGGCTTGATGGTATGTTATTTTGTAAAGTGAATATGCTTTTTAAATTTCTACTCAAACATATGCCTGTCTTCTCCGAGGGGTTAAGTCCGGATCGACAAACGTATAGAAAGAAAATGTATGGAAATAACATTAGTAACATTGTGCAAAGCTTATATCATTTCCATAAATTTTGTTTCTATTCGTTCATTGATCCAACTATAGATTACAACTTGACCAGGCCCTCTGCTTGTTAACATAATATTGTAAATATCAAAAAGTTTCGTCAATAGGTACTGGTCTTCCATGATCCTCCTGGTTAGACTCCTGTTTAAACATATTAATTATGTCTGCAATTGACTATAGCCTTACCCTTTTCATTCTGAGAGGAGACCCGTTGCTATCAGTAGGGGCGATTAATGGGTTGATGATGATGATGTCTGCAAAACTTATGAAAAAAATAATACGTTTTTAACAAATTAATGTTTTTTATGAGAAGATACTACAAACATAAGACATCTGAACAGGCCCTTAGGGCCTGTTTCATCACCCCCTAGTAAGATCCCGATAAATTACTTGGCAGATAATTGCATAAAATTTTTGTTCCATTTTATTTTTATTTTACCCGGCGCGGCGGTTCCTATTAAAAATTATTTAAAGCATTGTATGAATAACAATAATAAAGAATGATTTTATTTAACAAATTGTTTTTATTTCAATACATTGACATAATATATTATATATTAACATTATTGTTAATCAAGATAAACATAGTATGGAGACAGTATTTTCTGTTATTATATCTATCCACCGTCCCACTTTTCATAAATGAACTGATATCAATTTATGAAATACAATATTTTTCGCACCAATGCGTCGCGTCGCTCGATTCAATGCAAGGACAGGACTGGGATGGGATTTACGCTTTAGAACAAACACATGCATGTCCTACAGATGTTTGTCCCAGTCTGCATGTTTGTGCACATGATTTGTATGTGTGTTCCACGACACTCGAAATTCTAGTGTTGGGCTATGAATGCGAGATGTTTATTTATTTACCTTGGTCATAAATGTTAGCAGTGTTTACGAGATATTCTGTGCGTACACGTATTTTTATAGCACAGATAACATTTTTTACAACACTGACATTAATCCTGTATCAAATGTTTTTCAGCATGTTAAATAAAGTTGTACGTTTTTATTAATCTATTATTATCTTTTGGAAAAGATATTTCTTGAAAGATATACATTTTAGCGGAAGAAAAATATGATCTCAAGCAGGGTTCGAATCGGCGTCCCTCTGGTTAAGATCACCGGACGCTTTAGCCAACTAAGCCACTGAAATTGCCTATAATATTAAATTTTTCTTTCATATTTTGAATTCAGATGAAATTTAAGGCTCAATATTTTTTTTCAACCAAATTTACAACATCATTACAGGTAAACCCAATGCGATATTGCAGCTAACTAATACTAAATCTTAAAAAAACTATTATATTTTACGACAACAAATAATAAAAAGAGCTCTAATTGTGAATTCCCTCAGAACACAACAAAATAGGTCTAACTCCTCTGTTATAATGTTAAGAGTGCGGAGTGCGCGTGTGAGCGGCGCTTCGTTCATAAGATATTTAGCATTTATGTATTGTCAAATATAATAAATAACTACCTAGATATTTCTTGGGTTATATCAACTTAAGAAAATTATTAAAATGATAAATCATTTTGCTACAGAAATTGAAACACTTAAATAAAGGATCTCAAATTTCAAAGCTCACTTTGTAAATGAATGGAGAGTAAAGCCGGATAAAACTGATTCAATTGAAACAGTCCTACCGCAAACCCCGATTCTTTATACTAATCAATCTTACAAACTAGCAACTTTGTGAAACTTATCGTCGTTACTGAGTAACTTCCAGAATTTGTGGTTTTAGTTTTGTCGAAACGAAATGGACAATTTTAACTAACGGTGGAAAATAACTCTTTTCTTCCTGAAATAGGGACTAAATTTGAAATCAAGCTACTTTTTACGTATTTTATCGCGTTATATTGATGATGTTTTAATACAAGCTAATATAACGCGATAAAATCCGTAAAAAGTAGTTTCAATTTCTAACAATCATGTAATTTCATTAGCTTCTCAGTCTCAAAATTCCTTTTAAAATATTTTACTAGACTTATAAAGGCGCCTTGAGAATTGAGTCTTAATGCAAATTCTTTTCTTACAGACCACAGGTCATTGGTTTCATAATTCCATTTACCCTAAGTGGCAATCAGTTGGAAACTCATTTAGGTACTTCTGAGATCTCCATACTATCAAGCTTTTAAATTCATATACTTTACCACTTCTCTTGAGAGTCTATGTTTTACTTTTATCGTCGGATTAGCATAGGAATCATGGAAATCCACGTAACATCTTTCGAGTACATCTTTGGCGCACACCCAAAGTTCAGCGTGTAAGCATCCAATATGGAAATCGTATTCAAATTCCTAGACTTGATCAAATTACTCCACTTTGTTACAGGAGACTTGAAACGTGGCAGAACCCGCAACGGATATTTCGACCTCGCCTCCGGTTGGCGACAGATTATCTCGAGAATCGATTCTCGATAATCAGAAGACTTGGTTGATTCGATTGTTGAATGTGATCGAATCGATCGGACCGATTATGAAACTGTTACAAAAAGACAAATAAGTGATAGTGTGTGTTGTGGATATGGTTAAAAATAAAGTGAATGTGGATAATAAATAAAATGTACGGTGAATCAAAGAGGTTGGTGACAAAGAAGAATCAACAGTGATCAAAATGACATCGCTATATTCAGTGTTCGTATGCATAGCACTGCATTTCATTGGTAAGTGAATATTAAAATTTCTTGGAATAAATCCAAAATTTTATAGAATTTTCACCTGACGACGACGTTCCAAACCAAGTAATAGATTTCTATGAAAAGTAAAACTTTTTCTTTGTTGGTATAATTTTTTGGCTTCTTCTTGTTTATGACTTTATTGTTTATTGTTTGTAGGTATTCTAGTATTTATTTCTATTTATTTATCACACACACTTACAACTATCATTACAGGATTTTTTTTAAGCCTAATGCGATATTGTAACTAATAAAAAATATCTATAAAGTTTTTTCAAATCTTGTAACAAACAATAAACAATGCTGTTCTTGTGAATTTATTAATTAGTGACACATATCTATCTTGCGGGCCGAATTTATAACCACTTGCTCCAAGTAATACTGCATGAATATTAACTTCAATGAATTAATAAGCTAGTCCATCAATGCGTTCACATAATCCTCAATAGACCCGGAGTCATAGCTTGTTATTCAACACAAAATACTATCACGACTGTATTTCCCCAAAGGCTAGGTAGAGGTCTACTAATGTACACCCAAAGTTTGCCAGTTTGCTTAAGTCCTATATTAGGGGAAGCGGGATTTTTTTACTATAAAACGGGAAACAATACAAGGTACGAGCTTCTCCTGGGGGGCTAGACAAGTTTCATTTTGACATTCGAATCGACACACGAATAGACAGAAAATGTATGGAAATGACATTAGTGACAGCCCGATTTGTCGAAAGCTTGTGTCATTTCCATACATTATGTTTCTATTCATTTGTTCATTCGAATGTCAAATTGCAACTTGTCTACAGGCCCTGAGAATTTTATACACTAAAATAATAACACTTTGTTGTCTTGAGAATCGAACTGAAGACCTCTAGCGTAGCTGTCGCGCAGTGTTATTGGCAATAGGCTCGCCTCCTATTACATGGGACCTAAACATAATTATCGGCGAACTATAAGATGTCTGGCTAACTCTTCGGGGAACACAGGCATTACGCCTGTGTATATATTATAATTCTCAATAAATGAAACACCTTGCTACTGATCGTTACGAAAATATTGAATAATTATTCTAACATTAGATATAAATAAAAAATTTAGAAAACCCTCGACACCAAATGTAATTTTCAATTTTGTAATGGCGGCCATCTTCGATTTGAAATTTATTATAGTGTATAGTATCCTACTAGTCAAGCCTTTTCATTTGATGCCCATATTGAGGGAGTTTTGATTAAATATGTAATCCGCTATTTTGTTGCGGCGGCCATCTTGTACCGATTTTCATCAAACATAGCTAAGAACATTCCCGACTAATTCACCTTTCAAACAAAAACAAAGAAAATCTTAATCGGTTCAACCGTTCAGGAGCTACGATGCCACAGACTGACACACACACACACACAAGCACAGACACGTCAAACTTATAACACCCCGTCGTTTTTGCGTCGGGGGTTAAAAACTAATTATGCCACATTATTAATCTAAATCAACCGAACACGAAAGTTATAAGGATAAAGAAATATAAACTCCACGGGAGATAGGATCTTAATTTAAGATAGCCCCAAGGTACTTGTTAATAAAAGAATGTTGAAGGGAAATTCAAATAAGCAAACAACGGTGAACAAACGAATACCCTTAAACGATAATGAGACACCAAAATCTTGTGGCGAATGTTAACAATGTAGATGTTGTATTATTTTTTCCTACAGATGTTGGGGATGCTTCAAAGCACATTGAGGTAATAGAATTTTCGTCGGACACTTGAACACGTATTCTGTACAGATTTAAATTGTAAGGACTCGTGTGTACCGTGAAGGGTACAATTTTGCGTTTGTTTTGTGCGTAATTTGCGTTATTTGTATTTTTGAGGTATGGTAATTTTGTAAATATGGCAGATTCATCACAATTTATTTATACACATACCATCTCGACTCACACCTCAATTCCCCGAAGCGTTAAAAATAGTTAACCTTTTTCACACAGAGAAGTGATTAGAATGAAATTATTGTGCACCACCTTTCGGCTAGAGGCTTCGCCCGCGTAGTCTTTTAATTTTTCCCCCGTTTTTGCCACATTTTTCATTACTACTCAGCTCCTATTAGTCATAGCGTGATGGTATATAGCCTATAGCTTTCCCCGATAAATGGGCTATCTAACACTAAAGGATTTTTTCAAATCGGTCCAGTAGTTTCGGAGCCTACTCAATACAAACAAACAAACAATTAAATCTTTCCTCTTTATAATAATAATAATATAGATTTAGATAAAGTTTGCAAAAATAATAATTATATTGTAATTACCGAAACAGTTAAAAGCCTCTGAAAATAAATATGTCATAATGATACTGATTTATATGGTCCCAAATGATATTTTATATCTGTAAATAGAGGATTTATTTACAGAAATAAATATCATTACAGACAATTTTCACAAAACATCCGTTTTTTTTAAATCATGTAATTTATATTATACAATTATACAAGGTGTTATAATTATACCAAAGTTTGCGTAACTACGGTTACCATAGTTAGAATTAGTTCTCTACAAATAATTGATAATTGTTCCAACGGCTGGCAAACTACATAGAGAGTTTATAGTTTGAAGTTTAACTTTTAAATAACAACAAGCTTAAGTTACTGTTACTTTAATTATTATTAAACATTCTGCTTTGCCTGTCTCTTGATTGCTTAACGAAGTAAAAATTGATAATAATTATCTATTTTATTTCTCTATTTGCACTTTAAGTTGCATCATTATCCTGGAATGTTTACTTTTCGGGTTTATTGCGACTATAATATCAATATTGTTCATTTTATGAGCTATGTAAGTATTTACTGATGACTTTAACATAAATGTAATAGGGGGCGAGCCTATTTTCATCGAGCTGCTACTGGGAATTTAATTGAAAAACCTAACAAAACTTTGCTCGACCCGGAAATCGAACGCAGGACCTCTAGCGTAGTAGTCAAGCTTACGACTACTAGACCAATGAGGCAATCACCTACGCTGTCGTATTTAAATAACGAGTTTAATTTTTACTTTTTAGAATGGTCCTTCCGTACGCCCAGTTTTAGTTGACAAGAGTTCTAGAGAATTCCAGTCATGCGTAGCCAAAATCCCATCAACTCGGTAAAGACTCAGTTTATTTTTTTTCCATCGTGATACGTAAACCTCATTATTGTTGTAAGTATTCCACAAATACATTCCAAATGTTCCACAAACATTATTTACCTATAATACAAAACTACATATTTCTTTTTTTGCCATTGATGTATTACTATCTGATAATTTAGAAGCCAAATAAAAAAAAGCTTTACATTTTATTTTCGTTAATATCTAAAATAATTATTTTGTATTTTTTAAGCATTTTCCATGTTTAAGATTACCTTATTATTTTTTAATTATTATTATTTTTTCCTTCATTAAAATAACTAATTATCTTGTATTTTTTAATTTCTTTTACATAAACATTACTATGACTATGTCCCGCAGTGTTGCCTACTTTAATTTTAATAATAATATTTTACGTTTTACTAATACCGTTGGTACCTATGTGCCTTAATAATTGCGAATCCTATACCCTGTAAGGAACCTATATACCTATAAAATTTCATGTTTGTAGTTTTTATAATCTCTGATATATATATTACATCATTAGTCAGTGAGGGAGAGATTGGCATTTCCATTTTAAATAAAGCTACACAGGGGAATACAGGCGTAATGGTTCATGTATCAATGGATAAAGGCGAGGCGATCAGCGCTTTTAACTAAATTATGGAGCTTTCACCACAACCCGCAAAGCAAGAACTTGCTTATTAGTAACGTCTATTACTTACAACTCTATAACATACTAACTCAATGTTTTCTACAAATAACATTTATACGTCTTTACTATAACAAGATCTGGCAAAACGAATCAAATTTTCGATTACTAGAGACTCATATATGATGAAATGAGTTGGAATACATAGTAATGTTTATATCAAGCTACCAATCTATTTAATAAGTCTGAGAAAGAAATAGAAACTGTTTATTGTGACATCGTAAACGAAGCGTTTATTGCGTTACATTTTTATGAAGGGATAACCCAAGCTCTATATTTAGAGTACTTTCTGAAATAAACACACATATACATAAATACATGCACTCATGCTATAAGGGATGTGGTGGCAGATTTACGAAAAGAGTGAAGGGTGGGGACGCCTCGACAAAGTACGTCCGTACGCAATCATAAGCAAAAGCTACTAAAAGTGATTTTTGCAAATCGCAGCGCGCCACTATGTGCCCCCCTTCCCGCTCGCATGCTTCTCCCGCGCCTTGTATTTATTAAAACAACCGAAGGTACAAAATAATTAAATTAAAAATTAAGAAAACCCCCGACACGAAATGTAATTTGACATTTTGTGGTGGCGGCCATCTTGGATTTGAAATTTATCATAGTGTATAGTATTCTACTAGTTAAGCCCTTTCATTTGATACCCATATTGAGAGAGTTGAGAAAAAATATGTAATTCGCTACTTTGTAGCGGCGGCCATCTTGGATCGACTTTCATCAAACATAGCTAAGAACACTCCAGACTTATTCACCTTTCAAATAAAAAAAAACAAAATCAAAATCGGTTCATCCGTTCGGGAGCTACGATGCCACAGACAGACAGACACACACACACACAGACAAGTCAAACTTATAACACCCCGTCGTTTTTGCGTTGGGGGTTAAAAATAGTTTTAAAATAAATATAAAACATTATTAGGCTCACGCGTCATATCGAGACCCCTCCGTGCCTCGGAAAGCACGTAAAGCCGTCGGTCCCGGTTGTCATACGAACACCTATGACAATCGTTAGTGGTAGTCAGAAGACTAAAAAGCCTGACAACCAGTCTTTCCTTCGAATATCGGTATTGCCTAGAAATTGGGTTGCGGAGGTCTGATGGCAGTCGCTCCGTGTTAAATACTGATATTTAGCCGCATCCTGGTTAGACTGGAAGCCGACCCCAACATGGTTGGGAATTTTGGCTAGGAGGAAGGGTGGATGAGATTAGCACAAGTGGTTTATGCAAAGAGAGACCTATTACGCAGCAGTAGATTAGTGGGGTAGATTCGGATCGCAAATGATGATGATGATCATTTTCATACCAAAACCTGTGACAGTAACAACTGGTTAATAGGCCGAAAAGCCCGATAAGCAGTCTATCCCGGGGGTTTAGACAAGTTGCAATTTGACATTCGAATCGACAATCGAACACAAAGAAAATGTATGGAAATGACATTAGTGACAGCCCGATTTGTCAAAAGCTTGTGTCATTTCCATACATTTTGTTTCTATTAGTTTGTCGATTCGAATGTCATATTGCAACTTGTCTATAGGCCCTGGGAATATCAGGATTGCCCGGCAATAGAGTTGCAGTTCAGCTGCATCTGGTTAGAATAAAGGCAATCACAAAATAGTTTGGAAAATACCAAAATAACCTAAATTATGTCAGAAATTATTTTGTTTGGAAGTAAGGAATGTTGACCATCAGCTTTCTTGAATAACATTGGTCCTTTGGGCATTTATAACAAGTAAAAAAAGATATAGAAGCAAAAAGACGTTGTAATAATCCTTGATAATATTTTATTTTTGCATACTTTTGGATAATAAAGGACTCAATTTAAGAGGTCCCGACTCCAAGCAATAAATTCTGGCTGTGGCTCAGAAAAGGTATTGTCGTAATCTACCTGTTAAATTTGATTATACTATATTTGTTTGTGTGTGTGGGTCAGTCTAATACGGAGTGGAAAAACGTAGCTAACGTCTGGTCCTTTTATACGAGGCATATTAATGAAATACTTTGTTTGAAAATATGTTGCTTATGTAGGATTAATTTTTAAGAATTTCGAAAGATTAGGTATACAAATGTTATTATAAAAGTATACTAGATGCCTGTCATGTAAAGAAAAAATTAGTGCTTTTTTAATTAATAAAAAGCTTTTATTTATTTGGCGGAAATTAAGGAAAATATTAATTGCTTATTTACGAAAGTTATTTTATTTTAAATGTTTTTTGTCAATTTGCTTTTCTACAGTGAAAGCAATAAGAGATTCAATAGGTACTTAATGTTGTCTACAAGTTTTGATTATGGTCGCTAATAGCAGTATTAATATGAGATTCAATGTAATAATGTTGCCAATACAAAAACCAAACTCAGAGTGAAGTCCAAAAACATTCAGTACCTACGTATAAAGGCTTATACAAATACTACAATAAATTAATATCTCATTACTACCTTTGCTAACGGCAACCAAAAAAACCTTTCTGAGCAATAATTAAAACAATATATAACTCTATTGCTTTTGTTTCACTATTTTTATTCCGTTTGATAATTTAAGCCCATATCCAACATCAAATAACCCTTATTTATTTTCATAAAAAAATTATTTAAAACAATGTTTCTTTCATAAAGTGTTGTCGTTTGCGTCTTTTTATTATGTGTATATATTTTTGCGACATGATGTCACATAGCTATTAAAATTCCAATTACTTAAGTTTAAAAAAATATATCATTTGACAAGGCATTTTTATTGTTTTCGAAAATAACGCTGGAAGGACCAAATTTTTTTATCAACTGGTGTTTATGTGAAACCATTGTACTTTTAGTTGTTTTAAAATTGTTACTTTAAAATATCCAGACTTAATTCCACTGATTATTCATTTTTAATCTGCCCTTACCAAATCAACATAAATATCAAAGGATTATAATAATCAAAACAGAAACAACACCAAATAACGTAACTCAAAAGATAATTTTAATAACAATATCATAACTGTATATTGCAAAAACCTTTTGCTGACAGCACCAGCATGTAAATCTTGTACCCATATGAAACAACCAGTACCTATGTAGAAATACCCACACCCGGGCCTCCAATGTGGCTAATAATAACATTCCACACAGGTTCCCGTATTGTTTCTATACGAAACGTGCCCATTTCAAATGTAATTAACAGCATTAAATATACCATCCTTCTCAGAAATAATATAATTATATATTTATGTCCTTTTCTAACCCCCCGTGTGCTTGGTATATTGTTATTTTTCATCCTAAATTACCTCCCAGAGATTCAAAAGGATTTTTGAGAGCAAAATCGCGTGCCTATAAAGAAACGAAAGTGTTGAATAAATAAAAAAGCTTTCATTTTTATTGCGTACCATTTTTTGAACACCTACATTTTTCTCTGGTGCTTAAAAATGACTGGGTAGCGTAAAGTTGTTCTGCTTACCGTTAGAGCCTGACTTATTATACTTATTTGTCTTGTGTGCATTTTTTTTTACGGTAATAGTATATCTTTAAGTGGCTGTTTTAATGTGCTTCGGTACAGAATATGTATCTATATCATTAGTTATTCTTGAGAATGAAACATTGACACTATTTTCGAGAATATACTTATTATTATTATTTAATAACAGCCGTTATCGTCCTACTGCAGGGCTAAGGCCACCCTACCCGCCTTCCACTCGTCACGGTTAAGGGCTATCTGCGGCCAATCCTTCCAGTAAAGGTCTAGCTCGTCCCGCCATCTTCTTAAAAATATACCGAGTCCAAATTATTTATTTTACGTAGGTACTTAAGTGTCTTTCTTTGATTGAAACAGTCTAAATATCGTTGTGATCAGGCTGTACTTAGCTCACTATTCCCTTAGCTAATCACTTTCTCTCTCTCAATCCTTGATTATTACTAATATCTTCTAAGTATATCTATAATTTTAATTATGAAAAGTGGTGGATTACAACTAAACCTTCATATCTTGCAAGACCAACGCCTAGCAGTGGTACAATGAAAGATGAAATAAAATAATTTGACAACATAATTGATACACCTACTTATACAATAAGGACCAAAATTCTTGGATACCGATCCTTATAATTTAGAGTACTGATCCCAAAAGGAAGGTTAAAGATTAAGAGCGAGGCTATGTATGCTTGTCTTACCTTCCTTATACACATTATACGCCTTGCCCTACAAAATAAATTGGAGCAATAATCAGAACGGAAAATTGGCGCAGCTTCTTCCTTTTTGTATCGAATCTGATGCTCAAATTAAAGAAAAACATATTATTAGGATGTGTGTTTATTTTTTTCGTTCCATTCCAACGTTGTGTTTCATAAATTCTGCCAGTTCTGATGGATTTTTTTTTGTAAATGGCGGCAGGCTTTCCCCCTCTTCAATAGTCAACCATTTGAAAAAAAATATAGACGTAGTTCTCTGGTTAGTACATTATTCGACGTGACTGCTCTAATACTTAATACCTCCATGCCTTAGTTTCAAATATTTGTTGTCCTTTTATTTCTTGACGCCTCACCCATTTTTGGTAGCCTTGTTCGCCGACGTATCAATCAATCAAATGCCGACACCATGTACAGTCGTTGCGAGCGGCTAACATCTATAACACTATTGTAGTTTATGTTGTATCATCCTAAAATGATTGTGGTGTATTCTTTGAATGATGAATCGTGAAATATAGAATACAGGTCAGAGGGGTTACTCGTGGGTAGGTAGATTTTTTGCTGGAACAGAATCGTTTGCTTTCTTTGGCATTTCGATAACAATAAAATTCTTCTTGAGTTATCTTTCTTTTTGTGTGTTTTGTCAAAATTAGGAGCTCTAATTTTGGCATTTGAATCAGGTCATTTGAATTTTTGTAATTTAAACACAGACAATTGTTGTGAAAAAAAAAATGCTACCTTTGTTGATTTTCCTGTCTCAACAAAAGTATGTGGACTAAATATATCGGATCTTGGAAAATAATATTGAAAGAATATTAATACATTCATCATGTTTCTTTAGGATCTCATTAAGGAAATAACCTTAAATTAATATTTTATATCAGGAAAATCAGTTTTTCCTTATTAAATTCTTATGAAATTTCTTTCATAGTAGATTTTTTTAAATTACTTCCTTGCTTTGTAAAGTGAGATATTTTTGGAGTCTTAAGGTTTAAGCCGGCAATATTCTTGCATCAGAACTTATAAAGTTGAACACTAAATTCAATAACAGTTATTTTTCGAGAGAAGCAAACTATATTTTCCATAAACTTGTTTTTACTTTTTGAAACGTATGTCTTTCATCCAAAATGATCGTGTGTATCATACTACCTTGCAAACGTGTTTTTCTTTACGTGAAAACCGTTTTATTGGTACATTTTCACCGATAAATCTTTTACTTGCTGCCGAGTCATTTGTCAATCTTTATTTAATGTTAAGAGGCTTTCACGTTTATTTAGCTTTGGGAGTTGTAAATGATTTCTTTAGTGTGTCGTATATCCAAAACATAGTAACTTAAGATACTGTATTTTCGGTAAATAGTGACTATTCAGTTGCTTAATTTGTTACATAGCTCGGTACTTAATTGTTTTAGTATCCTTTTGGTCACAGTCAATTTTCTTAGAAAAGATATCTGATGTAATCCATGATGGCTATATTTTAAGCATTTTTAATCCTAGTATTATAAATCTTAATGTAAAAATATGTTTAGATTTTGGACGCCGCTCGCTGGATAGATTTGGCTGAAGTTAGTTTTGAATAGGGATAGCTTATACCCTTGATAAACAAATTTTATCCTTTCGCGGTTCCCACAGACAGTTGTGGGTAGGAGCTATATTATAAAGCCTCAAGCCTCATGCCTCATTGGAGGAAAGAATATATTTTTTACAATTTAATTGTATACATAGGAAACCTTGTACTTACTTAGAAATTGAAACCATTGTAATTTCTATGCATGACATTACCAAAAAGGATCTAGTTAATCTGAGCGAGATAAAGATTCTTGTGTAATACATTAGCTGCCATGTCAGTTACAAAACGAGGGGAGAAAAAAAAGTAATATAATAGAAATCTTTTACCCAAAAGTTTGAGATAAGAAATGAAATGTATTCAGAGTTTTGATATTAATTTCCTTCCTTACCTTTAATTTGTTCTTTAGTTTATTATTCGTGTTTTATTTTTTGAATAGGAACGGGGATTTTAATTTTAAACTTTACTTTCGGGGTTTATTTAAAGAGTTTCCACGAGTAACGATAGTTATAATTTATACATAAATGATAGAGCACGTTTAGCCACACTCATCTAGACTAGACATAGACACCTTGAACAATTTTTTCACCATCACCATGATAGACGAATTTATTTCCTTTTTATGGTTTAGACAACTAAATTGCCCCCAAAGAGGTGTATTAATGTACCTATATCCACAGTTCACCGTCATCTATACTCTCTATAAGTATCTATACTAATATTATAAAGAGGAAAGATTTGATCGTTTGCTTTTATTGAATAGGCTCCGATACTACTAGACCGATTTGAAAAAATCTTTCAGTGTTAGATAGCCCATTTATCGGGGAAGGCTATAGGCTAGGCTATTTACCATCACGCTATGACTAATAGGAGCAGAGTAGTAATGCAAAATGTTAAAAAAACGGGGGGAAAAAATTTAAGACCACGGCGGCGAAGACGCTGACGGAAAGCTAGTCATATATACTTAGCCATATACCCATACACAGAGTATATTGCTGTATCCCATATACAAGGATACAGCAATGTTGTTTAATATTTTAGTAGGTTTTATGTAGTATTTAGGGTCATTAAGAAAAATTACCAATAAACAAAAGAAAATATTTAACTGCAAATAAGAACCACACACGATGAAAACATCCTAAAAACACTGGTCCATCACTATTGAAAATTATGGGTCAGACTGGAGACGCTAATAACATTATCATAAATACCATAACTGAAGCTCCGTATAATCCAAATAGGTCATTTTAGGACGAGGATATAGCTGACCAAGGCTGCCTATAAATTGGTCCTTCTTTCCATGAATCATTCCGGACAGTAAATGGAAATGGTAAGGAGGAAATCTACAGTATATTCACATCAATACCATCTATGTTTTTCAAAGGCTTTTGAGGGGAAATTTCTGCTGATCCGATAGAATCGAATATTTGGTGGAAATCATGAATTTCTTTGCCACATTTTTGTTCTTCGCAAACAAAGATATTATTCTCTGATTTAGAACAATACTTTGTATAATATGTGTTTATGATGTCAGCGTGTATTTTAAGTGTTTTCTTTTAAAATGGATAGGAAATATTTCTAATACATAATGTAACGGAAAATATTCATATTCCATTTTATATTGTGCAAGAATATTTCATAATGTTGCATCGAAAGACCAAAATTATTTGTACTGATTTTTAAGTTTGTAAGAAATAGTTAGATACTTATTAGTATTTGTATTGTTATTAATTATGTATTTATATACTCAAATTATACTTAATGGTTATGAAATAACCCTCCTCCTTCGGCAGTCGGGTAAAAATACCTCTTTTACCATAGTTCGGATATCGATCCACACTTAAATCATAAAAAAACATACATTATAACACCAGAAAGATTATTATTCTTGTAAAAAATCGGATTATCCTACGACAGAAGCAGTATCTCAGTCAATTTGTGGTGCCGTTAGTCTCGCTAGAAATAGGAACTCGTCAATAAATAATAGAGATTTTATTGCTTTTTTATTATTATTGGATTGCGAGAAACTCGAGGGCTTTTGATGTCCCGTTCGCCATTTTCTTGGTGATAAAAAGGTGGTAACAGAAAATAGAGTTAAAACACAAAGATTGAAATGTTATTTTGAGTTTTGGGAAGGGAAGCTTTTAACGGACAAAGTTAAAGTTTCTCAATTCGTGTTTGTGTGTAGCTCTGTTGTTTCGAACCCGATTTTTATTGCTATGATCTTATTTTTTGTTAGAATATACACTAATGTCATGTCCGTTCAACGTGCACAAAACAACATTCTGCGCACCATCATAAGTGCCCCATGGTTCTCCAGGAATGACGACATCCACAAATATTTTGGCGTACCCACTATTCAGTCTGAAATTGCAAAATTCAAAAGAAAATATGCTGATCGGCTCTCGTTTCACCCAAAGCCCCTGGCTAGTGATCTCCCCAACAGTGAAAACGCTGAAAAGGAAGGATGTTCTCTAAAAAGGCAGTCGAGACAATTTAACAGATTCAACCCATCTGCTTATAGTATTGCGACTAATTGCCGATAATAAAAAAAAAATCAAAACAAGAATATACTCCTGATATATTTTTTATATTAATCATTAATTTATTTGTCTTGATTTTCCGAGTAGTTAAATTTACCATAATGGCCAAACTCAAGTCTGATAATCAGTCCAGTAACACATTATCAAAAAAATATAATTGCTCTAATTAATCTGACTTAGGGTTAGGCTGGTTGCCTAATTTCTCAATATCAATATCAACAATTTGCTGATACACAAAAACGGTACACCCATAGTAATAATATTGAGAAGTTATTACCAGTGGTTTTACGAGGACCTGTAATCATAAACTGCGCTACCAATATTAATACATACGGAACCTTAATACGTTGTTTAGTTTATTGTTGCCGGCGTTTACTGCTACAGATTATGTATGAGTATTAGCTTGGCTAATGTATGGGTAATGTCTTGTGTCTTTGAGGCTAAGAAAGCTCTTTGTCTGATTAAAATGTGGGCTTGCGTTGCTTTTGCCACTAACATGACATTTTGGATAGATTTTTGTTTGAGTATACCAAAATAAAGTTACGGGGCTCGTGGCTAATCTATTTCGGAATATGCCACGGTCAGTCTAAGGATGGGTGACTATTCATAACACATTGAGACCCTTAACTTTAGCTGTCGGGCTTATCTCTTACTCTACGAAACAGAGGTTTGAGAACACCGAATTGGTTCTCAAGGCTTCTAGCTAGAACCCTGACGCTGAGCCATCTGGGAAGGTACCATCGTTAGGAAAAGGCTATACAAGGTGGAAGGGACATCGCCGCACATCCGAATACCATTAGTTCAGTACATGATTCTGGACCCAATTGTGTTGAAATTTTTCATCACTTTTTTCATCAATTTTCCAATATTTTCTGTAGTTTTTTTTACTCGAACGTGTATAAATACTTTATTTCTATCTACCCAAATTAGATTTACTACTATTACATGGGAACTAAACATACCGGCGAAATGTGTGTGTACATTAGTACGCCTCTGCCTACCCCTTCGGGAAATATAGTGGTGATGTATGTATGTATAACGACATACAGTTGTAATCCATCAACTCGTTACAGTATCTCAGACACGGTACTGTCCCCAAGAGTAATTTGATTCCCATTTAAGTTAATAAATTGACTAACACTACTCGTAGACAACGAAACGTCATGACAAAGACCAACGTTATGTCACAACGTTTCAAAGCCAACATCTTACTCGAGTCCCTAGAAATTGATTCCGCAGCTAATGTTATTGCAAACACCTACGGGCATCTGAGATCGGGTACCCATTCACTTTGGATGACAGTTCATGTGTCGGAGAAGCGCTAGTTGACAATATATGCTCCTGTTACGTTTATGTTGCAATACACACTTGCAAAGCTTACATGAAATGCTGTAAGCAAAGTTACTGCATTGAAACTTCGCCTGGCGAATATTAAAATGGTTGGGCGTACTAAAATTGCAGTAACTTGTTGTATTACCTTTTAATAGTGTTGAGCCAATTACGTATTACGTATTATCAGTAACGTAAAGTAAATCAACAATTAATATAAAATTTCATTTCTCTTCTTTCGTTTTAAAATCAGTTTCTTGTGCATTTTACAAATCCTGATACCTTCACACAATTTAAAAGAAAATTTCTCTCCTTTACTGAAAAATACAAATTCTTGTTATTCCAAGTCTTATCCCGGTGTCTATATTATTTCTCTTCAGTTCGACCCCGAGGCGGCTCTTTTAAATAAAAATTGCATCTTTTAAAGTATTACCTGGGCTCCAATTTCGACTTAACAATGATTTTTATTCCTTTGTTAAAACCGCGGTGGCACAAAGATAGCCTGATTGAAATTCTCAGTTTCATTTGAAAAACTTCATTCGTAGAATCTTGGTGTATTAAGATTATATCGTTCGTTGGGTCTTGTGATATTGAAATAAATAATTGTAAGCTAAAAGATTTTTCAAATGAGAATTCCGATTACATAAATTAAAAAAGGTTTTTACTGTTGTGTAGGATAAAAGATATACTATAAAAATCGTAGTCATGAATAGATTACTTTTTTAATGTTTATTATCAATACAAAGCTCTACACTCCAAGCTTTGTTAATGAACACTGACATTTATAAATACTTTAAGTCCACTAACCATTTCCTTTATTTATGTTTATAGATTAAAAATTACTTATAGATCTTTGAGGTGTTATTTTTCACAAAGAATACATAATACAGAGATTCAAATCTAATAGCAATAAAATAACGATGTCGCTTCTAACTCAATTAAATTGGTAATACTAATAAATAAATAGGTATGCCATCTTTTAGAACATTTCTACATTAAAGATCTTTCTTTGAAAGTTCTTCCTTATTTCTTCTTTGCATTCAACAACCGCCGTCTTCGATACGATAACAATATTCTTATTCCGTAGTCTAACTTTAGTATTAAACTTTCTCTTTTATCTCTACTTCAATAATTGAATTAAAAATGATCTTTTGATCTCTCTAGCAATCGTTTCCACTATAGACAATTTCATTTGACTAGCAAAATTCTTTAAAATCATTTTGGTCCTCTGATATTTTTTGTTTCTGAATACTTTATGAATATGGATTAGAAGGTTTAGTGAAAAAAATATTCAATTTTGACCTACCGTAATAGTTTTCAGTATATTGGAAAGCAATCAGATCGAAATAAGAAATAATTTTGTTGGATGGGTAACAAAATTATTAAAAGATAATGCCGTTTCATGAAATACATTTTATACTTAGTATGAAATGAAAAACCATAATATCACACTATCTTTTTGTATTTTTTTCTAATTATATCTCTATGAAATGTGACTACCTATGACTCCTCGGCCAAGTAAACCGGCCAAGTGCGAGTCGAACCCGCACTTAAAGGGTTCCGTACCATTTTTAATTAGTATTTGTCGCACTCTGTGAAAGTGGCACTAGAAATAGAAACTATGAAAATCGCCAATATACACATAGATACAAGTACCGATTACAATCACGAGAACAACATACTGCTTTTTAACGTCGTAATTAAAGAGTAACATCATTAATAATAGCTTTTAGTAGCGGTTCTCCCTTGTTGACTTTCACATAATAGTTTTTTCAGATAATAGTTATAATGAACTAAATACATACACTTCATATTTTTCTTTTGATGCGGGAGCTGTATGGAAAATTGTTAAAGCACATAATTATGAAGTAGCTACTTAGAATATAATGTTATTTTAATACTTTCCTGTACTATTTTTAAAGAATATTGTGAAGAATAATAAAGGATAAGTTAGTAATATAATTAACTCGACAAAAAAAAGAAATTGACTCTGCCACAATTCTATTATCATACAGTAATGAATCAAAATCAATAAAAATCAAAATAAACCATAAACAGGCACTTATGAAATGTCGAATTTAGGTGCACGGTTCCAAATTAGTCGTTTTCTATGGAGAAGAACCGGCAAGAATCTCCATGGTTACTCTTTTAAATTAAATTAGGTATCTGTAATATCACAAAGTGCTCCAGTTTTATCTGTAGTAGGCGCAAAGGCTTCTCAAGATTTACTAATAAGCAAAATGCGAACTGCAAAGGTAGTCCTCACCGACCATTTAGGACCAACAAGTAGGTTAGCTCTTTGTGAACCAACTTAAGAGGCCTTCTGCCTTTAAAGGTACTTTTGTAAAAAACCCCATAATTCTGTCAAAAGTGCCGCAAAGGCTCTCCAAGATATTATCCTTTTAAAACGTCCGACGCACGTACACATTTTACTCCCAACCATATAATGTGGGTCGTTTTCTCAAGTGAGGTCCAGCCTTCATTATTTTTTGAGGATATCATTTGCAACACAGCGTTTTCATTGTTTGTAGTGAGGCCTTTCTGGGCATTTTTTACGACCTGATGTCATATTAAGCGCGATAATAGCACAATTATTACCTCTTTATTTTAGAACAGCAATCGATTTAACTTTTGGTCCTTTTGTACAAATACGGATACTTTAGTATGAGATTGATGTGCGGGGAAATAGGTCAGGCGAATGAAATTAGTTTTACGGCCCGAGAACTGGGTGAGATCATGTTGAACATAATTGTTTGGATGACGTAGATAGATCCTGTTCACAAGTTTCGAGGAAGGAAGCGGTTTATTGCGGAGCTTATAGGAATTTGCTCACAAGTTTTCACTACCGATTGCTATCATTGATTTATAGACTTTACGTGTTAGTTGTAGTAGACGGCTCACTATGGTTGGAGTTCATGTTAAAGGGAAATGATTAAGTAACATTTTATTTAATCATTTAATAGGCTCAAAAAGTTTTTCAATTATGATTAAATAAACAATGAAATAGACTATTTCAACGGCAATAGTGAAAACTTTGATTAATTAACCTTTTAAATACCTAGTCTGTATTTAAAGAAAACCTTATTTTTACTATGAAATATTTTGAATTGCGAGAATTATGAAATGTTTGTATTTTCTTTGGTTATTTTCACATAAAGCAATTAAAATGATACAGCTGTTGTCTTCTTGTATTTATTACTTGCATTCGTAGACATTTAATTAACTAATGAGAATGTAAATAATACGAGTCAATTTATAAGGCCGTTTCAGCACCTTTTTATATGACCGTAATAAATTATGGTTTATCCTGACTTAAATGCGTATCTTTGTCTCGGGAAAGTAAACAACGTAGATTATATTTTGTTAAATGTTCTAGAAATGACAAGACTATAGGACTTAGAAACATTAAGAGTAAATGTATGTTTAATGTATGTATGTACTGTATTTTGGTCCTTTTACGTTAATATGTTTTTGGTCCTTTAGTACAAAATATAAAATTGAAGGAAAAAAAGGAAGGGGAAGACCGAAACGAAGTTTTATAAAGCAAGTGAAGAAAAAAGTGAGGAGCGAGTCGTATCAAGAGGTTAAACGAAAGGCAGAAGATAGAGAACAGTGGCGATTGCTCCACCGACAAGAGCTGAGCTCTTAAATTTAAGAAGAAGGAGAAGAGTACAAAATAAAATAAAATATTACAAATAAAATTATATTGGGTGAATGTTGATAAGTTGATCATCAATTATGTCGTTAGTTCTCAGGTTATACAGTGGTCTGTTGATTGTATCAAAGACGAAACAAATACCGTTAATGCTTTTTTAAGTATTCGTATTTATAAATCTTTATCAAAAAAGATATGAGCCCTGTCAGATCTAATTTATCGAAGACCTTGTTGAAATAATTTGGCTAAAAGGCCCACAAAAAGTCCGGCCTAAAACCCCAACTATTATCACATCATAACAATACCAGACGGCAGTTTATTAATAATTTCAACAGGGTCATTTTGCGTAGAAGTAATGTGAGCCCCCGCAAATGATTTAGGATCGCTTGACCTGGATATTCCGTTTGAGTTATGAGTTAATTTATATGCAGAAAATATGGTGCGGACACATGACAGCGAGATTAGCGAGTTGTACCGCTCGCCTATTTGTTTTGATTACGCCAGGCTTTTAACCCAATTTGGTCAAATACCAGCTATATATTAGAATTAATGAGCCAAAGATTTCGCTTAGAATTTTCTGTTTTATATGAGGAGAAAATAAATTCGTAAGTTATTGGAAATAGCCTCAGAAAGAAAAAATGTAATCAAATTGTTTCTCGAACATTCGTGACTTTCAAAGTTACAACGAAATCGACATGTTCTAGACGTTTCGTGACCTAGAAAATAATTTGTTCTAGCTTATTATTTTTACTAAGAAACTTTTTTTTTTTTTTCAATCTACGAATTAATAAATTTGTATGAGAATTTTAAAGCCCTTGGCAAAAAATTCAATTTCAATAAAATACCTGCCTATTACGTTAACGACTAAGAGATTTCTGTTACTATGATGGTGCGAGGCATTCGTAGCGTATAGTCACCAGCCGGGCTAACATGCACGCCGCGAGAAGATTTTGTCGACGCTTATGTCGTGCTTTTGTCTCGTTTTCGCAAAAGAAAGAGCGAGACAAGAGTAGACAAAATTTTGACGTGGCGCGCATGTGTTAGCCTGGCAGAAATACAAGTGGTAACTCACGCGTTGTAAATGTTATCTAGAAACATCAGATGTTATTTAAAATATTTATTTCCATTTTCCCTTTATTATTCTTCACACCCGATCACAATAATACTACAACATTACTGCATAGAAGCAGAATATTTGACAAGATGATCATCAACCCATTAAATTTCCCACTGCTGGGCACGGGTCTCCTCTCAGTATGGAAGGGATTAGACCAAAGTCCACCACGCTGGCCTAATGCGGATTGGCAGACTTCACATGCCGTCGAGAAAATCTCTCAGACATGCAGATTTCCTCACGATGTTTTCCTTCATTGTTAAAGCGAATGATAATAAAGTTACGCACATGATTTCGAAAAGTCAAAGGTGTGTGCCTTGGATTCAAACTTGAGACTTTTGACTTCGCAGTTCAATGGTCATTCTCCTAGGATCACTGCTTTTGGCAAGGTGACTCAGGAGAACGAAGCATAACAGATCTACCACAAACTTTTTTATTTTGATCAATTCTCACTATTTCTTTTCGTGAAATCGCTCCGCTACCATCGCCGCTTATCACGTTGAACTTACCCTACCATATTACAATACTATTAAGGCAGAGATACATACACAGACGCACAATAGGGTCTGATTCCGATTTGCATTTTAACGCAGTTTGTGCCGGCCTAAAATATTTCATATAATTGATACCGGTCTTAAGCGTTTGATTCCACCTAACGCTGTCATTTTAGGATAAATGGTTTTATTAAGAGTAAGGTAATTTATAAAAGCAGTAAATAGCCTAATGTAGTGTAGCAGTAGCCTATTAACTATCAGACTGCCAAATCATGGGTCTTAGTTCAAATTCAAGACACGCACCGCTTAAATATTTCAAAATAATGAGCGTATTACAACACCTGATTAAACTTTGCGCAGTATAGATATCGAACTCAGACCCTTACGTTCAACACCCATGCTTAAAAATAGTAGACTAATGAGGCAGCCATCATTTTCCATTTAATAAGGTATGCTTTCTTTAAAAAAAACACAAATAAAATGCAAGATTAACAGCAAATCAACGAGAACACAAATTTTCTAATACCCACATCTCTAAGTATTTGCACATTTTCCACTTTCAATCCCATTAGTTTGCTTGCTGCTTTGATAGTTTATTTTTTAATTCCCGGGAAGCCATTACCGTAATATCTTGATCTGAAAGCCTTCAATTTATTGACGGCTCGCAAATGAAATGCACTTTTGCGGTGTCCCTTTGAAGAGCCGCTAGCGGTAGAAAACTTAAATGGTGAAGGTATCTTTATAATGTCTAGTTGGTTTAATAACAATAGGGACCTATTATTAGCTATTTTTTTACACCGTATTTTGCATAGTTGCCTGTTAAATATTTTCATATATATAAAATTATAGGGAAAAAAACGATCTCCAATTGAGTTCGAATCTAAGCTACAGGCTACCGAGACTTATAATGATCTCTAGCATTTGTCAATGCTAAATTCTATAAAAAAATGAAAAAGAAAAGATAATGTTACTAGAAAGGTTTTGAGTATGAACGTAGATGGAATTAAGGGACGCGAGAAACCAACGGATGGATGGACTGTGTGAGAAAGAATATGGCCATAAAAGAATCGATTGACGAGATGACGGTCAATAGAGATGTATGGTAGCATAGAATTGTGCCGAAATTGGGAAAGGAACAGTAGGATGATGATGATGATGATGACGATATTATCTCTACTTCCGCATCTCTTATACGAATTTCTCTTAAGTATCCTTGAAATTTTTCTGAAAGCTGATAATATTTCTCAAATTATGCGAATTGTTATTAAAACATTTCTACAAAACCTTCAAATATCAAAACAATTTGCATGTCAAACAAAATTTATCGGCATATAATTTAAAGCGTTATCGCATTCTAAGCATATTAATGACTTGAATACCATTTTCTCGACTTAATAAGTGAGGGGCAATTAAAATTTTATAATTTGTAGCGTTCTTTGTGGGTTAGTGAAATAATGTAGCTACAAGAAAAAACACTTTATGAGGTATAATTATAAGGTTAACAACTTTTTAACAATTATTCCGTGTCACAAAATAAGTCTACCACATATAAAGAAAGTTTTAAACCTTTTACAGATAAAAATAAGGTTGATATTACAATAAGTAAAAAAGTCGAAATGAAAAATAAAATAGTAGTAAAGACCACTAAAACTATTAGTTGTAATTAATCAAGTTGACAAATCTAGTGAAAGGCTCATGAGGTTCGTGGATGTGGATCGATCGATCTGCAAGGTCATGCTGTGCTTACCACCACCGTAGCTGACCTTTTGACCTTGTGACGAAACTCCTGCTATTGGGTAATAAGCAATAAGCAATTTTAGTAGAAAGTCAATTTGAATTTGTGCCAAAATAAAGGTCATATGGAACTTAAAACATACTTCCTCGATGGTCTAGTGGTCCCAAACGAGCCTGCTACACTAGAGGTCTTGGGGTCCGATTCTCGTCTTGAGCAAAACATTGTTTTTTCTGTGAAATTCCCAGTAGCAGCTCGTAGACTCGATTTTGGCCCGGTTTGTGGCAATAGGCTCGCCCCGTATTTCAGCGGACCTATCAGCAAACTGTGCGTGTACATTGGTACACCTTAGTGTAACCTTTTGGGGAATACAGTCATGTTGGTATTTTGGGTTCCATACCCAAAATATACAAGCAGTGTTGGTGCAAATGAGTCTTTGTCTGAGAATGATGACGATGATAATAATGACGAAAGAGAAAAAGTAAATATCTTAATTCCCAATACATTTAAACAAAGTCCCAAATACGAATGTTTAATAATTAAACAAGGCACATATTTAATGCATGTGAGCATTAGAGTAGAGGCCGCTAACGTGCGGCTTGCAGAGATTCCAAGATAAGCTAAGACTCATTTAAACTTAACAATGTGCTAAACTTAGCTAAGTAGTCGAGATTGTTCGCGGGATGCTAGTTGAATTAATTTATGATAAGTTTGAGAGTTAGTTTTAGGTAATATTGCACCTGAACTTGAAGCTAATGTACAAAATTATTAAACTAATGACTGAAGAATATGAACTTTGGAAATATTTTAAAACGTAACCTTAAAATTTAAGTTATAATTTTAATCCAGCTAGTAACTTTAGTCTTAAATAAGGTAGCTGTAAAACTCAGTCATAATAAGTTTTCTTTAAACATTATGTGGTTTCTCTTCAAAATCTATTGTCATGATACCAATAAAATTTACATGGGACCTTATTTGAAGTTTATAAAAAAGAAATCGCGCAGAAAAAATGTAGTGGGAAATTGGGAGTCATTTAAAAATAACCCATTTTTTTAAGGTGTATTTAGTTAGGTACAAGGCACTGAAACGATAGTTATTACTTAAATTTAGATAGACTGATTTCATAATAAATATTTTCAGTACCAGTAAACAATATAGGAAAATGTGTGTTTAATATTTAGTGGTAGCCCAAATATAGTCTAACAACGCCGTATAAATTCCACTTCGGAGCAACAACCTGACAAGCAATAATTAATATTCAACGAAACGCACACTCCACTATCAGAAGCGGGTTCCGTACTAGTAAATTGCAGGAGTTGGTCCAAGTGAGCCAATTCACCCCACCGCAGGCGTTTGCTAAAACTTTGCTCATATTTAATTTGGCAACGTACTCGCTTGGGTCCCGCCTGATTATTGTTACACGTTAAACACTATTAGTTCAAACTTTGGTTTGTATAGCATCAATATTGTCACGAAGTTTCGCTGTTAAAATTTGAATATTAATTTTCATGTAGTCATTCTGTCACTTCCTCAATTCAAAAAAAGACTTTAAAAAGTTTCTATTGAAGAATATTATATGGATTTCATTCAGTGGATTTCTAAAGAACCAGGTGTTCATGGAAAAATTGCGTTATTACTCCAATTGTCGTAGTACTCCAGATGTCGTTTATATTATTCATATATATTTATAAAGGTGCTGATTCCTATATTTCTAGATAATATTCTTATTATTCTTTCCCAGAATGCTATCTATTTGCCATTTTATGTGTCAAAGTCTGTCCAGCTATTTAAATTTTACTAGCGACCAGCCTACCTTACCATAAATCTTTACTATCTTACTTGTTATAAATGCGAATGAAAAAAAAAAAGATAATAATAATAAATAATAATGTTAATAATTAATGTAATAATTTTAACAATTATGTTATTAAAATGTTTTAATAACTCTGTCTGTTTGTCTGTACTGTATGTCACGCTTTCACGCCAAAACTAATTAACCGATTTAAATGAAATTTGGTACACAGATAGTGTAGAGCCTGAGAAAAGACATATGCTACTTTTTCATAGGGGTTGAAAGATGTAAGAAATACCCACGCGGACGAAGCCACTGGCGGATTGCTATTAGCCTGTAAACCTTTTTAGATAACTCCTGTTTTTATTGGTGAAAACCGTACAAAAATCTATTCAGTAGTTTCTGAGATTATCTTGAACAAACACTTACTCAGTCTGACGGGGGACTTTAATGTACACCATATGCGTAGTAACGCAAATAATAATCAGAATAGAAATAGATTTAGTGAAAGCAAATCTTATGGAGCTGTAAAATAAAAGCGAGATACAACTGCAATACACTTTAAGTATTGTACGCAAGACCATTAGTTTTAGGTTAACTTACAACAGTCTCTGCCAAAATCAATAATTGCTGAAGTCGAACTGCATTGAACGCATAGCAACACTAGCATAATCGAGTGTCAGACTCCCCATATGATACTCCTAACGAGTACCAACGTTAGTTAAGCAAATTTTGTGGAATTTGGCACAAAGCCGTGTACCCAAAGTTTTGGTTCAAGTCAGTGGAGAATCGAATTAGGTATTTTCTTCTACAATATTATAATGTAGGTACAAGACGTTGTTCGCAAGTGCAATCTTGTTAGTCTGCATATTTTCGTGGTTATATTTTTAGGATGGCTTAGGATTCTTTCTGTGGTTTCCCTTGCTAACCGTACTGATGTCGTTTTTGACAATGTTTTTGGAAGTTTCACAATACCTATCTCCCTTTTTGAACAATTCACATGCTATAATTGTCAAATTTATACGTTTTAAGGTTTTCACCTGCATATAATAACATAGCTACCAACTAATGTACACATTATGGAATGCAATAAAGTATTGAGTATTGTTATCAAATAGAATGTAATGTAGATAGTGTTAGGCTTTTATTTAGATTTTGAAATTTAATATTTCGATACTATAGCTAGATGATATTTTCTATACTTTTACGAAAATGATCATCACAATGCAGTATAACAGATGCTTTAAATTCAAAAACTATGGCTGTAATATCATCAGAACAATCATATTGCTTCGAAACTTTATTGCTGACTGAAATTGGTTCCAATAAAAACTTTCAAGTTGCAAAAATTAAATCTGTTAATACCCACAGCGCTTCTATAGTTTGGTGCCAAGTTTATTAGAACAAATACATTGAACCAGATTCTAGTCTCTTATTATCTCTAGATAATTCCAAAGTTCCTTTGCTGGGTTATACCTTTAGATTCTCGCTCAATGTTAGTAGACAGAGTAATTGAACTTCTAGCTGTAATATCGGGAACTGCATTAGTATTGTTTACACTTTACTTTGTGGAATATTATGTTCTAATAGTTTAATTTAAATAGCATGCAATACCATAATGCACATAAATTTGAACGAAATTTGGACAGTTGCCAGAATCTAAACAGGTCAATCCAAGTGTTCTAAACAACTTACCTAAATATTGATCAGAAAATTTAATTCATTTTACTGTTACTAATTTCACGTTGTGGCGACGTTTCAGCTATCTCTGTTATGATGTAGGTTTCCATGGGCAGTGATGACTAACTTACCATCAAGGGGCTCGTCTGCTAGTTTGCCGAAATCTAAGCCTCAAAGCCTAATCTTTTAAAGAGGAGTTTTTGTCTCAACAAAAAAAGGTTTACGATCCTTTTTTAACCCCCTACGCAATAACGACAGGGTGTTATAAGTTTGATGTGTGTGTGTGTGTATGTGTGAGGCGTCGTAGCTTCCGAACGGATGAATCGATTTTGATTTGTTTTTTTTTATTTGAAAGGTGATATAGTCGTTAGTGTTCTTAGCTATGTTTGAGGGAAATCAGTCCAAGATGGCCGCCACCACAGAATGATGGATCATATTTTATCACAAATCCCTCGATATTGGTATCAAGGGCTTGACTAATAGAATACTACCTATAAAATTCAAAATTCAAAATATTTTATTTCAATTAGACCATATAAATAGGCACTTTTGAATTGTCAAACTAGTTGCACGGTTCCAAAAAAATCGGACTTGATACACTATGATAATGAAATTTATCATATTCAATCCAAGATGGCCGCCATAACAAAATGGCGAATTCATCGTCATCAACCCATTAGGTAATTGGCCTACTGCTAGGCACGGGTCTCCTCTCATTATGAGAGAGCACCACGCTGGCCTAATGCGGGTTGGCAAATGCCGAATTATTTATTCTTTCATTTTGTTAGAATTAGTTATCCTGTTTGCTTTCTGAATAACCATTGTCAACGATACAAAATCTAAGGTGGATTTTGTTCTCATCTTGATCCGACTTGTAATATGCCCGCAATCCTGTAATTAGCCTCGCTCCCGCCATCTAAAGATTTTCTTATGTAATTGCGTTCGAGAAAAGATTCTGCCTTGGTAGCTTGGAAAATTATAGTCTTACAGAATATTAAGGTGTATTTACTTGTAATTGGTATTGTTAAATGAATTAACATAATTTTCACCTTAGCTCTAATTAGGTGCGTGTATATTATCAGCATTGTTCTTAATATAATATGATTAATGTTTATTACGAATTTTACATTTCTGATATACATCCCATCATACTTGTATCCCCGAAACATTAGTTAGTAGTGTAGGTACTGGTTATACACTCATAGTACACGTAAACACGGTAATAGGATGTGAGCTTATTGCCAATAAACGATCAGAAATCGGAAATCCTCCGGCTACTGATAATTTCACAGAAAAATCTAATAATACTGCACGACCTGGCAATGGAATCTAGGGCTTTGAGCGTACCTCTAGGCTACCGAAGCGTTTCAAAAATCTTCCATTTCCAAAAAAGATTCCATTTTTGTAAAAACTGTAGCAAACAAAGAAAACATTGGCAATGTCCGATATTACGGCACCGCAGCCTTAGCTGTTACAATTTGCTTACAAATTGTAATCCAAACTAAGAGCATCATCAAACCCCCAAGTCACCGCTCATTTCTTGTTTTTCCATTTACCAATATCAAAACAAAATTGAAGCTCTGTTTCCCTGAGTAGAACTTCATATTCCTTTTTTGTTTTTCCCAGTTTTTCTCCATCGCCTGATTGTTTTGCTTCATTGGTTGGAAAGCATGTTTTTGTTAGCTTAGTTGTTTCATACTTGTAATTATATCGTTAATTTATTTCTTGTCTCAGACTTTGCGGAAAACATAATGGTATTATAACTGCTTTTGCTTTTGCGGTGTTTCAAGTTTCTTAAGAAAAATTAATGTTTTTCTTAATTTACTTTTAAAATTAATCTGCCTCTAGTCTTGTGGTTCTAGGCGCAACTACTACACTCGGTCCTCGGTTCAATTCATAGACCGAGCAAAATGTTTTTAGTTTTTTGTATGAAATTCTCAGTAGCAGCTCGGTGTTTGGATTTCTGCCCTGTTAATTGCAATAGGGTCGCCCCTACTATATAGGACCCAAACATATCAGTAAGCAGTGGGTGTACATTGAGTATACCTCTGCCTAAGCTTTCGGGGGATACAGGCGGGATGGTATGATATTTTACTTTTGAAAAAGACATTAATATTTTTTTTTAAGATTGTGTTCGACTTTGACGAACTTTCCAACATAAGACCTATCTTCTAGTCGCCTTCTTGAATTTTATGTTTTGGCAATCTCAATACCTTTGGGATTTGATGTTGCCATCTATAGCACTTAATAATATTTTGTCGGTAATAGTTCCGATACACGTAAGGGCACTTATTTCTCCAATATACAAGAAGAAATCGCAAGGCATTGCCTCTGGTCTCTAGTGGGTAATGCTTACATATTCTAGTTGCCTTTACAGTACAATTTGTGAACTGGAGCAACGTTTTTCATAAAAATGCGTTTGAGAAGCATCCATATATTATATTTAGCCCGGTTTAAGCCCGTAATAATCGACACGGAGAGGCGTACTAATGTACACCCACGATTCGCCATTCAATAGGGGCGAGCCTATTGCCATCAACCGGGCACAAATTCCCAGTAGCAACTGGGAATTTTACAGAAAACCCAAGAACACTTTGCTCGAGCCAGGGATCGCATCGTTTAGCTTAGCAGTCGTACTTGGGACCACTAGCTAGACGAAAAAGGTAGAAGTTAGACTGCCATAACAACCCTACATTGTTTAACTCGCATATTCGATATATACTACGATTCTCTCGACTTTAAAAGAGACCATGATTCTCTGAGTTTGTTTCGGCGTTTCTTCTCAGAGGTCGTCAGTTAGGAAATGCCGGCGCCATCTAATATTTAAAAAAAATATTATGACTTGTTAAAGTGTCTGTAAAGGATCTAGGTACTTACAGAAATAAATATCATTTCGTTTCATCACCATATCATTAACCATGATGGTTTATCATAAACAATACGAAACCGTTACCATCCCAAAACGTTGTTCATTTGACTTATCATTGGCATTCAACGTGTCTATAATACATTGTGAAACATTTTAGAGCACATTACAGTATCGCTGTATCAAGCTACCTTAATGCAACTTGCTTTTAACCTACATCGGATGAAAGCGCGCAGCGTTATGCCCGCTTTAAGGGCGTAATCATGTGTTACACCGTATAACTTAAGGAGATGTAGATTTCTGGAGTTAACTGGAATTATGTATTGTGGGTATTTGTTTTTATGCGTATGTCAGTGTGAGTGGCGTTCTAAATATTAAAGGTATACCGCTTAATATTATCATTTTGTTTGAATATTTTAATGGCTAATTGTATTTTTGGGCACAATGAACAAGATTGCTATCTTGGTTGTTGTGCCAAAAAGGTAGATATAATTTTCTGTCGGTGTCAGGATAATATTGTACATTAATACTGCAGCAACTGCCTTAGGTATTAGAATGATTCCCGTATACCCTTAAGTGAATCTACGGTATGGATTAGAACAGTTGAAATCCGTCTTTCGCTGGAATAGGTAACCATGAAAATACACAGTCATGTTGTATAGGTCCTTATAATTTAACTATTACAATTCGGTGGAAGGGACATCGACGCAAATCCGAATACCATGAGTTCAGTATATGGTTCTGGACTCCCCTGCGTTGAAATTTCCCGTAACTTTTAACTATCAATTTTTCAATATTTTCTGTAGTTTTTTTTACTTGTTTTTCGCAATACACTGTCAAACACTCTCAAAAATGTCAATATCTGTAATAACCAATAATTTTATACATGAATGACATTAGGTCATTTTATTTTTGACCTCGCGTGAAACCTTGTCACGATGTTTGTGCGTCGATGTCCCTTCCACCTTGTATAAAACAATTTATTTTTCCAATGCAATCTATAGAAAAGCTTTCTGCAAAATAAGCTTACATTAATGAATTTCATAACATTCTGATGAATACGAATGACACAGAATATACCGGTTTTAATTTACCAATAATTTATGTGTAAGTTATTTAATCGAGTCACTATTTAATCACCTGAATGACAACACGGTTTCTCTTAATTTGCTTTACAACTGTAATGAAAATTATCATTCAGCTCGACTATTAATTAAGTTCATATAAATATGCCGCGCAAAATTCAGCTTTATGCGCCCAACAAACAAAAGAGAATGGCCGTTGTGAATGGTCCATTGTGTAAGCCGAATATAACCATCCATGGCCATATAGGGTGAATATTAGGTACTAATGTAAATCGGGTGCTTGGAATTAACTGTGGTCAGAAATTGTTAGGCAGATTCCGTGATATCGCATAATGTAAATGTTATTGAATGAGCTTCAGATGCTAAGGTTGAAATTACTGTTATTGTATGGAAAGCAATGTAATTACTACTTATCGTTGTTGACGGCCGGGAAATGAAGGAAATTGTACGTACAATTTGCGATTCAATTTATGTTGTGCGCTTCAAATTTCGACCTTAATAACAACTTGTTATTGTGTTAACGATAACTCAAAAATGTGTAAGTTATTAAGGGCCTGTTTCAACACCTCTAGATAGCCGATTACCGCTGGATAAATTCAAAAATCTAACAAAATGAGTATGGAATTATCTGCCAAGTAATTTAACGGGAACTTATCAGGAGGTTATGAAACAGGCCCTAAGTAATCGTATATCTTAATGACGTCAGAATGATTGAGATCGACTTTGTCTGCGTGGTGAAGTTTTTTTTACTCTTAACTATTTTGACTAATGTCAAACCTTTTCATATTCCCCGCGTGGAAGCATCAAGTATACAACAATAGCAACATCTATTGATGACAACGATCTACGAAAATATCTGGTACACTACAGTGAGACAACTACTACCATACATCACAGAGGGCAACTTTGCATATTCACGAACTGCGTTTGAGAATGGACCTATTTGCCTAAACACATTTTCAACCCCCGACGCAAAAACGACGGTGTGTCGTGTGTGTGTGTGTGTGTGTCTGTCTGGGCATAGTATCAAATAAAAAAACAAAATCAAAATCGGTTCATCCGTTGCTCCCCAACGGATGAACCGATTTTGATTTTGTTTTTTTTTTATTTGAAAGGTGAGTTAGTCGGGAGCGTTCTTAGCTATGTTTGATGAAAATCGGTCCAAGATGGCCGCCGCCACAAAATAGCGATTTACATTTCTTTTCACACCTCCCTCAATATGGGTATTGTACCCAGTTAATAGGTTAGGCTAACCCTTCACGAAATACAGGCATAATGGTGGCTATATCTGTACAATGTATATAAAGGTACACATTACATAAATATCACTCAGGTAGTGCATTCAAATTGATGTTCTTAAACTATTACATGCGTTCAATTTTATTGCGAACGTGTTGGTTTTTCCAAACATTTCCTCTTACGCCTGGGACTCGTGATATATTGCGTATACGAGTAAAATGTCTGGAAACATTGCCGCGAATAGATCACATCTTGACTAACAGTCACTCTTATAAACCAAATCTTACCTTACATTTTGGCAAAAACTGTTCAATTAATTTTGAATTTAGAGTGTTTTGGTGTTAAAGGAATTAATTTTGTGTTCCTAGATGACGTACTGCAAACTTGTAGACTTTTTAGTAGCTCAGACCGAGACAAATGAAGATGAATAAGTCGAGTAGATTGATAAAATATAAGTACTCAAACAGTGGTCTAATTCTGATATTTCAATTATATTAAAATGGTCCTCCAAACAAAACTATCAAAAATAACAATTGCAGTCACTAATAGTTTTGATACATTCATGTAGACTTGAGGCCTAAGAGAGTAGCACAGAATTAATTAAATTGATCATCACTAATAAATCAATACATGCTATAGATGATGAAAATGATGATAGCGCAAATAACAATTACAAAAGAGTAAATAATACTTGAAAGAAACGAATGTAAAATGTCTAAGAATAGAAATCCAGTAATCCATTCAGTACTCTTAAATCAATACCAGACACTTGCTTTTACAAAAAGTCACCTTGGTATTCAGAAACAAATAAAGTAGATTCACGAAAAAGCAATATTGATTTACAGATGCCACAACAATGTGACCAATAGAACACCTCCAATATTTCTTTTACTTTCAATCCACCGAAAGAAAACAAAAGAATGAACGAACACAACGCAAATGAACCATTAAAGAAACAGAACGATAGTTGGCATTAACGTGTCGGCATTTGCTAAGCTATTTTCAGATTCAGCGGGAATTTTATTTGCTATCCAATACCCCGCAATACACCTCTGGCAGCTAGCTTTAACTCCCAGTATTTACTTGGATTTATTACCCCGCCTATATTTCGGCAAGTTCTCTTGGTTGGTTGTTTTGTTACAACTTTGTTTTCCGTTTCTTCCTTTCTTACGGACTAAATTAAATAAAGTTCTTAGACTGAAATAAAGTTGGCCGCGCAAGTTGTTTAATTAATGCAAGTTTACATCCTTTTATAGTTAATTAGTGTTTGAAATTTTAATATTAGAAGTTTTATAGTTGTACAAGTTTCAAGGATTTGTATTTTGCCCCGTGTTTCGTTTTAACTTGGAACAACAAAATTTTGAAAAACATTATTTGTTTTAGGTAATACTAGTGGTACTCCTACAGAATTGTTAAATTCAAGTTTGAAAAGCATAACTACCGGAGAAAATTCACAGTACGGTTGAATTTTTTACTTTGCCTCTGAGTACTCCTAAGTTGTAGACTTGACATTATTAAGTAATTCATATCCTAGTTTCTTTACATAAGAAAATTGTGAAGGTTTTTTAATTTTCTTTCTTAAATAAATTTAAATTTAAATCATGCCAATTTTTTCCTCAACCCTCAGAATACTTATTACGATTCAGGAAAAAAGATCCATATTTACACAAATTTTTGGGCATGGATCGGTGATTAAAATTAAACTAGTATTAATTTACAAGACTTTTGATTGAACATAAAACTTTTACAATAAAGGGAACCCTATTGTGCCTCTTAGGTTGAGATTACATCGAGCAAATAGATGAACAACAATAAGATCGTTTTCAACTCAACGTCATCTATTAACGTAACTGTGGCCATAATCCCTGTTAAGGCAACCCTATTCAATTTGTCAGTGTTGGTCATAAGTGGTCACTCTTGGATTCCATTTTCGTCTACTGCTTCTTTTTATAAATATTCAACCCTTAGATTTCTAACTTGCTTACCAGCTTCCAAAATATCAGAACATTCCTGGAATCTTAAACAAAACATTAGAACAATGGATTTCTTATTACTAAATTAAAGTCCTCCTCATGAAGTATTTTTTCACGATTTTCTCAAGATTTTTCTTAGAAGTTATCTTGTTATTGACAATGTTGTGCCACCTGTCTTTCCCGATGTGAAGAGGGATTATAAAAAATAAATAATACCTAATAATATATTCTTCATTGTACACCAGTTCCACACAAGATTTTTTTTTTTCGCAAATTTAAATGTTAGGAAATAAAAAATACTTCGTTGTTTTTAAGTATACTTCTAAGACAGACCCTTTTTTTTGCGTCTGGAAATGCTTTATGCACCGTCACGCCGCCCTGGTGAAGGCGGCGCGGTGTGTGGGACTCCATCCTGAAAAGGACGTATACCCACTAAAACCAGACGGGTGTTCGGCTCATCACCATTCAGCCGGGGTGCGGGAACGTGTTGACATTCTTCCGCGGCCCCGGCGGTGACGGGCCGCCTATGCGGCCCCCGGCTCTTTTGGGAGGGTGCGTAAAGTGTGCACACTCCTCTCCTACCAATCCACTGAGTGGGATGCGGCACACTCCGACCGCATCACCTCTACTCGGGCCTAGTGCTGGACGACAGACTTCCCCAAGCCTGCCGCCCGAGGCCTCTTTATGGTGGTTGGAACAGGGCACGGTTTGCCCTGCTCCTGCGCCCAGTGCGACGGGCTCTAAGACAGACCCTTACTAACTTAATAAAGGCGTAAACTTACTTTACCGGTTGGAGGCGGTTTTATTTTTCTAACAAGTTATTAATACTTCATACTTTCGATATCTTACTATTCATCAATTTATAAAGGAAATTTTATTACATTTACTTTCACAAATCACAGGAATTCTCAAAACAAATTTTGTTTTTACCAAGGCTACCAATCTACTTAACACAATATTTAATTTCGCATAATGTAGGAAACCACGAGTTTATAATATTATTTCTTCTTTTTACGCGCCCCTAGCTACAATACGTTTCGTTACAACTTCCAACACATACACACTGTACAAAAAACATACATTCGTAAGATTTTAATTCACATTGAAACTAAACGCGAGAAAAAAAACAGTCGAGGCGCAGTTTTCCGAGAGCTCCCAACTTTTCACTTCCGTTCTTCAAGAGTTTAAAAAAGGAGGACAAAGAAAGGTCGAAATAAGCTGTGAATGGCTGGCGCGTTTATATTTGCTGACCGACTTTTGTATCTGTAATTGTTACAAAAGCATTCTGACGTTCGATTTTCTAAGTTTCTATGTTACTGCCTTCATTAGTTAGATCTGGAACTTCCTTAGTCTTCATTCTGATTAGTATGGTATTACAAAATTTGGTAAAACATAATATTATATCACCACTCCTGTATTCCCCTATGGATGAGTCAGAGGTGTATTAAAATGTTTATCCACAATGATTATCTACTAATGGCAGGCTAGTCTATTGCCATTAACCGGGCTTATTAAAAATAAGGCCTACAAACGTTGCTAAAAAGTAATACCATACCGTATATCTGCTTAAAATATATTTTATCAAAAAATTTATTCAATCCATCTTCAGGTTGTAAAAGTTCTATCACTACAATTTCGCTATCTTAACCCAAATTTCTGTTAGAATAACTCTCGTTATTAAAACCATTTGCAACGATTGCATTTTAGCAACGAAACTTCTATCTTAAAGCTATCATTATTCATAAAAGACTTGACGTCTTGATTAATGTTTAAAACAAAGTTGAAAATTTTATTTCAGACCCAGAAATGGGAAGCTGGAATGGAACTGTGACTACCATTTTTCAATTCGTAAGAGACAATTTTATGAAAACTGTTGAAATGCGTATTTGAAAAATATGTATGCCACGAGTTCTTTGTTAATTACTGTTTGTTGGTGCTTCATAGCGTTCTTTATCAAGGTTTTAATTTGTGCACTTGCTAATTGGATAAATGAAAAATGTTTTTAATTCTCGCTATTTCAGGTAAAAGAGAAGAAACGTTAAAATAACTATCCTTTTTCGCGGTTATATGATCCTCAAAGTAATAATAGTTGAAATTAATATGAATACTTCTGGTTATAGTGGGTACATAGCTAAAGGATTTTTGTTTATGAATCAATTGCATTCACAAATATCCATATTATGATGAATAACATATTGATACATTTCATATTCTCCAAAAATATTATCATCTTCCAAATCTCGAGACGTATTGATTGATGACGTCATTAATCTCTGTATGATCATTAATCTGTCCATCATGTGTCTATATAATCTAGCCGTCTTCCTCTTCGGGGTATCCCTTGAGGCAATGCCTTGCATCGTTTGTCATATTAAGCATGATGTGGTTCGGCACGTTCTCCAATTATGTGCACTTCTGATCTTTACTCTGGTTTTTCAAGAGGACATTTAAGATATTACCCTGCATTTTAACACACTTAATTTATTATTACTTCTTCTACTATATCTAGATTTAAAAAAATACCATGATTCTTCGAGTTTTTCTCGGCGTTTCTTATCTGAGGTTATCTTTAAGTAAATAATGGCACCATATAGTGTTTTTACGGAAACTATATACATAGAGAAATAAATATAATTATTATCATTAACATTACAGCAATAGTACGTGTTGAAATTAATTAATATTAGACACAAAATAGTAAAATAACTTGCAAACATTATTAAGCAGTAAGTATTTAAAGTACATTTCATTTTGTTACATCGCTAAAAACAATAGCCTGAAAAATAAAGAGCTTGATGTGTATTGGGGTTACGAGTCGTCCTTTAATAACAAAACGACGCCTATTTTACGTTTCACAAAAGCCTGCTAAGCTACATTACGAGTAAATATGAAGATATCATCAAGATAAGCCAAAAATACTGAAACACAAAGCCTCCGTCTTCGACGGTTATACAACGACAATACGGTCCTTAACAGTCCTTAGAGTAGCAATTAATAGAACAAAGGATGGTAAGGCAAAACCTCTAATGTTTGCCGTACTTGGTGTAACAATATGTTTAGTAATTCAGCTGGAAATACCCGTGTACATGCTCTTAAGAGCTTCTAGTCCTGTCAGTTGAAGTTTGCGATGGGAATGCAACTGGTAATTTGTAGTTGCTTGGTCCAGATTCATGGATAGGAGAAACGAAATTATATTATTTATTTAATATACATTCAAGACTGACTGTAAAGACTGGAAAGTGGAAAGTGAGGTCTTCTCCGTTTAGTCAGACGATCACGGATGAAAATAAACAATAAAATAAAACATTGTCTAAAATTTGCTTAAATTTATAATCCAGCTATTTGTTGTAAATATCAATGAGTAAAAAAATAATGAGTACAAAAATATTTCGATTTTGTGAATTCGCTAAATTTTATAAAACAGATTTTGGATTATATTTAGGACTTTGTATAATTATGGTTATTGAATATGAAGCAATGTAAAACTCCGATAATTGTGTCTCGACATTATGAAATGTAATTTAAATGTTATGTATTGGGCACATTAATTAAAGCCAAAAGCTATTTACGCCATCATAAAATCAGAAAACAACCTCGGCAAAAATTTAAAAAAGCCATTAAAACTGTCGTTTCTTAGAGTACAACAAACAGAATTATATTATTCACAGTCGAATCGTAAATTTTATAACTTCCATTCGTTTTAGCGAGAAATAAAATTTGAACTTCTTTACAACATTCATCAAGCCGTCACGGGCAAAGCTTTTGAATAATAAAAATCTTTGCCTCGAGCCACGCAACGAAGTTTCCATAGCCAAGACATACTCTCACGGTTTTTTATAACTTTATTATAAAAGACGAGGAGTAATTTCTAACATTTATTATCATTGCCGAAATCCCATTTATCATGTCAGGTATCCGTGATAAATATCAATAACGATGCTTGTAGAATTTGTTCCTGCGGTTTTTTGTTGAGGAAAGTGAAATATGTTGTCATATTTTACCGCCGATTCAGTTTTCATGTTCGATATTAATGTAAAAACATTTTGGTAGCTTTTTAAAATGAAAATTGTGCAGATTTATGTTATGATTCATCATTTTTGATCATTGTCATCATCCTCAGTCTAACTTGTTAACTTATCTATTTGATAAATCTTTAATACTTTGGAATTATTAAAATTTTCCGTCGATAAAAGGGAGATAAGTTTAAATTCGTAACACATTTAAATTCAACTTAGTTTTTTTTCTGGGACTTTATGAAGATTACTAAATATTATAAGTACTCTATCCGTCAATTAAAAACTTTACAATTGACTGAATAAATTCACACATAGTATATTTATAACTTAACGTGGGTCGTAGTCTTATTTGTGTTTATTCGAGAGATAAATTGATTTAGAATCCTTACGATTTTACTTGCTACATTCGATAGACAGAAACCGTGTTACATTGCAGAGAATAACAAACTGTACTAGAGCGCACCAAAAAACTTTACACCTATCAAACTCATTACAACTAACACGTTACACCAGAAACACGAGAACACAACTTCGTGTAAGACATTATCGAAAACTTAAGTGATTAACTGTTTTCCAGAGTTGGTAGCAAGATGGAGGTACAATAGGCGAAAAGTTTGGCGATCCGCATATTTTAGAATGCTAATGCGATTTTGCACTTAGCTCACGTGACTTGACAAAGGGAGCTAAAATATAGGGAGAAGTTGTGAGTTAGAAAGTTGTTTTGGTATTTCCATATTGTTCGGGGAAGGGGTGAATGGGACTAGACACATTTCTTATAGCCGCCTTCGGCTTTTGGCCAAAAAGCTACTGGCCTTTCTTAATTTCAAGCCGAGCATTTCGGCTTGAAATTAAGAAAGGCCTGTAGCATGAGAAGAAATATACATCTTTAAAGTCATACTTATTTTTAATGTTAGCTTATTGTTCAAGATTGCTAAAAGTTTGAAAAAATTGAGATTATTTTGATCCACACAGGATTCATGTCATACAATGACGATGAATGTTAGTTTGAATGTGCCAGAATATCATAGTTTTGTCTGATAGAAAAGGTCTATTATGGGGAATCCGTTTTAGACGAATCTCTCTTTTGCCTAAAATAATATAAACGATTATACATTTTGTGAAAGAATGTTATCAAAACACAGTGTGAGTGTAAATTATCATATTTACTTTCATTATTAATTTCATTTTCTACTCACTCTACTGCACACCACTACAAAATCAATTTTATCAAATAATCTTTGAATCGTTTTAGCATTTTCATTGTTCATATAAAAAAGTTTTCTTGTTCAAATAACTAAAAACGTTACGAACTATAATAGACTCTCATCACCACTTGCTTAACTGTACCTAGTACGTCCAAAACCATTGAGCTATTATCGTTTCAATTATCCCATTCCTTACTAGCAAGCAATATTTCTACGAGTATAAACCAGTTCTAACAGTTTCGATGACAGTTGCAATGTGGTGGTTTGTCTCGAAACGTTTTCAAATGTGAGTGTAATTATGGCCAACAGATAGTCTATAATGTTATAAAGAGGAAAGATTTGATTGTTTGTTTGTTTGTATCGATTAGGCTCCGAAACTACTGGACCGATTTGAAAAATTCTTTTAGTATTAGACGCTACGACTAATAGGAGCGGAGTAGTAATAGAAAAGGTTGCAAAAACGGGGAAAAAATTATAAGACGACGCGGGCAAAGCCGCTGGCGGAAAGCTAGTCATAGTAACAATCTAATTTCTTGAATACTTAAACAGTGGTCGAGTTTCCAATAAGGCAATATCTAGTTACCTCTTTCATCTCAAGACGATAGCCATCAGGTATTCGTTTTGTGAGCATATTCATTCTTTATACAGTGTCTAGAGATTGCAGTTTCCAGTTCGTGGGCCTGATCTGCATTGCACAGGCGTTCATCGATTTTATCGGCACCTAGTAATATAACTTTCTTCTAGCTTATTTCAATATAATCTAGATTAGAGAAAGTTTCTACAAAGCTGTAATTGTTTGTTCTGGACCTTAGATAATAAATTCTATTTTGTATGTTTTGGGCCCAATATAGCTCCTTGAGATAATATAATATTACATTTATCATCTATAAGACCTGCATAGTTCCACATCAGAGCAAATCATAAAATACTTATAAATGATAGCCTCTGTTATTCGGGATAGATGTAGCTTTTTAATGGTGAAAGACTTTTTGAAATTAGTCCACTAGCTTTTTGGTTAGTTTACTCATTTAGAAAACCCCCAACACGGAATGTAATTTGCCATTTTGTGGTGGCGGCCATGTTGGTTTTGAAATTTATCATAGTGTATAATATTCTACTAGTTAAGCCCTTTCATTTGATACCCATATTGAGGGATTGTGAAAAAATATGTAATTTGCTATTTTGTGGCGGCGGCCATTTTGGACCGATTTTCATCAAACATAGCTAAGAACACTCCCGACTAATTGACCTTTCAAATAAAAAAATCAAAATCAAATTCGGTTCATCCGTTCGGGAGCTACGATGCCACAGACACACACACACACACACACACACACACACACACACACACACAGACACACACACACACAGAGACGTCAAACTTATAACACCCCGTCGTTTTTTCGTCGGGGGTTAAAAATAAAAATTATTTCTCTTTGTAATAGGTATTAGTATAGAGTTAACCCTATTATCTACATTTATAATAATCGCAAAGGTTTTCCTCGTGTACCAAAGGACTATTTGAGACATAATGTAGTCTACGTTCTTCCTCATAATATAGGTATTTCTTCGGGTCTTATTTCCAGGTGATTCCATGAAATTCTCAGTCAGCCCTTACTGCTATGGCTATCTTTTCAATCCTAATTAGTACCTACTCTTTATTATCTGCATCTACACATTAATCTGCATCATTCTTATTACTATTCACAACTATAGTTACTGTTACCGTATTTTTTTTTAAAAGAGTAGGTGTCCTAGGCTCTAGTTCTGAGTAGGCTCCTCTCCAAAAAAGTTGTAATTGAAATAAAAATATTTTTATTTGAATTTGAATAAATACGGAATACTTACTTTTTAATTCATAAAATATTCACCTCTCACCTTTAGAGTACAATATCTCACTGTTCAAATGTAAGACATGAACTAAATGGGCCGAATCATTTCGGTACGCTTAAGTAATCGAAGTGGAAAGCTGATAAATTAGGAAGCGTTCGGGACGAGAGATCTTGAACAATCCACGGATCAAAGCGCTCCCGTGTGAAATATTACGATTGAAGACTCACTCACCTTTGTTTATTAGGGATTTGAAATTTTAAATGGTAATATCTCGGAATACGTACAAGTAATTATATTCCGAGAGCTGGTAACGAATTTAGAGACAGTATTTTTAAGCACTTTTACATTGTAAAACCTGATTTCAATTTACTCTGTTAGTTTGAAGTTCCTCTGAAAATAGGATTCCAACATTGATTTGAGTACCAGACCATGCGTAAAGCTGTTGGTAGGAAGCTAGTCTATACTTTTATTATAAAGAGGAAAATTATGATTGTTTGTTTGAATTGAATAGGCTCTGAAACTACTGGGCCAATTTGATTTTTTTACCATTATAAAGCTACACCTTTACCGAGTAACATAGGCTATAATTTATAGGACCAGGGGGGCTAGACAAGTTGCATTTTGACATTCGAATCGACAAACAAAATGTATGTAAATGACATAAACTTTCGACAAATCGGGCTGTCACTAATGTCATTTCCATACATTTTGTTTGTCGATTCGAATGTCAAAATGCAACTTGTCTAGCCCCCCTGGGCGAAGCTGCTGGTGGAAAGCTATATATTGTTAATTGCCATCGCCACGTCAACAAGAAGAAAAAGCAATAATGTAAATTATACCGCTAAAAATAATGACTTAATTTAACATTTCGGTACCAATTTCAATTTATAATTTGATTTAAATAATTTCGAAAATGATTTTATGCAAAAAGCAATTTATGCAAATGCCCGGTTGAAGATTACAATTAAAATAATCTTGTTATATAAATTCTGTAAGGGAATACAGATTTCAATAAAGGTTTTTGAGAATATTAATGGCTGGAGAAGCGGCCTTTCATGCTGAATGTTACACTGTTCATTTGCAAGTATTGGCAAAAAGAAACAAGTTATTTTTAATAATGAAGGAAAAAAAGAAGAGCGTCTGGTGTACCGAACCAGAAGCCGCAGGTTCGAATCCTGCCCGCCAGCCGATTTTTCCTTCATTATTCAAAATAACTTGTAATCTTAGCATGGAAAATGCTTAAAAAATACAACAAAAAGATAAAGAGAAACAAGTTTAATTTTTATTTTAGAGTAATGGTGGTTAATGTAGGCCGTTTTACATTTCAAAAGCTTTTTACTTCGTAAATACTATCTCGTCGATATTCCGCAGAGGGCTAGGCGGAGTTGTACTATTCTACAACTATGTTTTAGGTCTCACGATATAATTATGGGCACAAATCATAGCTACTACTCGGAATTTCATACAACAACCCAATAACAATTTGCTCGACTCGGGTATCGAAACCAGGACTACCTTATCAGTTGTCCTTACAAGGAAGAGGATAATTTGTATAAATAAGCCAACATACAAACAACATTACCTAGAGAAAATTCTTTTCTGTGCTAATCAGTAGGTAACAAAACTTCCCGTACGCAGGCAGTTTATCACAACTTCCCAACGAAATTTCTCTTTTGTGACACCCAGGCGGTAGGGTAACCATGAAAATGTAATATATTGGACAATAATGTACGGTGTATCGTTTTCCTGTAGCGTTTTGCAGACACCATATTTTTGCGCAGACCTTACATATTTTTCGAATAAATATGTCCGTTTTTTATCGGACACTTAACCACAATATATTTTATCACATGAGGTAAAACATATTGTGTTAAAGCTGGTTTAGTAGTAAGTAACTTGAATGAACAACAATTTTGTGAAATTTTATTTTAAAATTAGAAGCATTTTGTGTTATCAAATGTGTATACAACAATAAGCGGTAAAAGCTCACAAATATTTTTACGAATTTGTTTTAATTATTTTTTTAAGATTGGAATATTTTTATATATCATTTAAATGTCGCAAAAGGCGATAACATCTCACAAATTATTTTAGCATTTCAATATATCATTTTCAACGGATTAATTTAATAGGAACATCCCGTTATTTTTTGCAATATATGCACCCAAACACAGTCGCTATAAGGCGAGGTTACTAACAAATAAATTGCACAAACCCGTCGCGCGCTTCCTGCGGCGCCATAATTAACGTGACACAAAAATACGGCGATGAACTCTCTAGTGAAGATGTCACAGTCTAGATTATTAACGTGCTTTCATATTTGAGCTAGCTTTATATTATAGTAATTAATAATAATAATAAATAATAAATATTTGGGGACATTTTTACACAGCACCATCTAGTCCCAAACTAAGCAGAGCTTGTACTATGGGTACTAGACAATGGATATAATACTTATATACTTTTTTTTTTGTAAATACATACTTATTATACATAGGAAACACCCAGACAAACACAAATACTTATATTCTTCATCACATAAATATTTGTGTCTTGTGGGAATCGAACCCACGACCTCGTGATCAGCAGTCCGGTACTCGAACCACAAGACCACAGACGTCGTCAATTCATAGCAATCTAGGTATACTGGGAAGAGGATTTTTTTAATGAAGAGATCCGTAGAAGAGCCAAAGTGACCAACATAGCCGAAAAGTTTAGCAAGCTGAAGTGGCAGTGGGCGGGGCACATAGCTCGTAGACCTGATGGCTGCTGCGGAAAGGTTCTTGAGTGGAAACCACGCACCGCAAAGCGCAGTGTGGGACGGCCTCCAACGATATAAACTGACGACCTGGTAAAGGTCGCTGGGAATCGTTGGATGCGTGCGTGCGACGACCTCAGTGGAAAAGAGGTCCACTGCTGAACAAATCACATCATCATCTAATGATGATGATGTTTTGGTTAGAGATTTTTAAGCTACAAATACAAGCTTATGATTTTAAAAGCCATTATAATATATAATATTAATACTAAGGGCCTGTTTAAATTACTGGTAATATAATTTTTAACGGCTATCCAGATATAGCCGTGAAATAGGCGTATAACAAATGCTTAACATCATCATCATCATATTAGCCAAAAGAGATCCACTACGGAACAAAGGCCTCCCCCATAGACTTGCACAAGAACCGAATATATACCGCCTGCATCCAATGACTCTCAGCAATCTTTACTAGGTCCTCTGTCCATATTGTTGGAGGCCGTCCCACGCTGCGTTTTTTGGATGTGGTCTTCACTCAAGAACCTTTGCTAGATGCTCTATAGCAAGCTTAAATTCAGTTAAATTAAGTAGTAGTAGATTCACAATAAAGACACAAAACCGTTAGTAATTTGGTAATGCCAATTTTCTATCGCATTCCGTATATTTGAAAACGTACACTCACAAACATCAATTTGAATCAGGCAACCCCTCCAATGCCTCGCGATCGGTTTAATGGGTTGGAATTATGTAATATATTCAGCTATTTACGGGAACTTTGATACTTATAGTATACTAGATATTTCCCGCGGTATCGCTCACACACATCTCAAGAGTTTTGCGGCAAAAGGTGTTCTATATCCTTCGTCAGTTTACAGTTAACCGCTCTACGAGAGTAAATTAATATTTTTGGACATTTTACACAGAACCATCCAGTCACAAACTAAGCAGAGCTTGCACTATGTATACCAGACAATGGATATAATACTGTAAATATACTTTCTTTTGTAAATACACAAACAGAAACACTTATACTTATCACATAAATACAAGGTGGGAGGGACATCGACGCACATCCGAATACCGTGAGTTCAGTACATGATTCTGGACCCCCTAGCGTTGAAATATACCGTAACTTTTTTTTATCAATTTTTAAATTTTTTCTGCAACTTTTTTTACTTGAACGGCTAAAGAAACATTATTTCTATCTGACCAAATTAGATTTATAATTAAAAAAACATTATTTCAGCTATTTCGGATCGTGTGCGCGATAACATTCACCGCGGAGCGATATATTCGCGTTTTTATCAATACACTGCGCGCTCAAAAATCTCAATATCTGTAATAACCGATCATTTTCTACATGAATGACCTAGGTCATTTTATTTTTGACCTTGAGTGAAATCGTGTCACGACGTTTCATCGATGTCCCTTCCACCTTGTATTTGTGTCCTGTGGGAATCAAACCCAATGGGCATTGAGATGCCCTGAACTGCGTCTGCGGTCCTAGCCAAGTTGTTATCTAACGTACGGATCGATAAACGACGAACTTTTGACAAATCTGACGTTTAAAAATGTCATGTCAATGCCTATCCACTTTGTTTGATTCGAACTTTAGATTGCAACTTGGTTAGGCCTACTAGTGTCATTGGCGTCCAAAGACTGCTGTTATAGCTTATCGTCAAGCCGCATATGCTTGTCAACATAAAACAATTTTGCTTCAGAATAAAAGTGGGGCTCCAATACTCACTGTCAGTTTAGTCGCAAAAAGAAGAGCCCTTACCAATACAGAGATTGCAGTTTCTTTCTCCGAAATCCAAATTCATGATTGAAAACGTATTCAAGCGTCAATAGTTTTTATTTTAAAACTTGTGTCAAACGAATTTCGGTCGGCGGACGGCGAAGCGAAATTGGTTTTCCACTTTTGAGCCCCCATTCCGTATCGGTCTGTTTTGTTTTCATTCGTTAAAACTGACGCTGAGTGTGTCAGAGTATTGTCGGACGGACGTTGCTTCGTTAAAGAGACGTTGTATCAAACGTTGGTATTTGTATGGACATGGTTTTAATTGGAATATTTATTATAGTTCTGGATTTGAGACTCTTAATCTTTTATACATACACACACTCTGCAACCCGTGTGTATTCCCCGAAAAGTATGTACAGCTAATATAATAATATATCCACAGTTCGCTGATATGGTTCAGGTCCTATTAGGGGTCCAGCGCTCTCAGAAGAACCTATTGTCATTTATTGAGCACTACTGCATTTTTAATAATCCAGTAGAGAACATAAAGTTAACGTTAAATTACTAATAAACATTAATTGACAATAAAACATTATAACTATGATTTTTTAAAGCAACTTCTATGGAGTTTCTTGCCGGCTCTTTTCCATAAGATGCTCTCTTTTTGGAACCGTATAAGTACCTAGTTTGACTTTTCAAAAATATCTACTGATATGGTCTAATTGAAACAAAACATTTGACTTTGACTTTGATATTGTTTGACGTCTAAAGACGACTCGTCTGACTAGACTAGTGATACCCAAAGTGGTCTCTATAGACCCCCAGGGGTCGTCAACCGTTACCATTAGATGGATCTTCTGCTTTGCGCCTAAGTTCACTTGTCTAAACGCAAGCGCGGCCTCTCTAATATAATAACTAAACCAGTGCGATGCCCAAAGTGGTTCCTATAGACCCCCAGGTGTCGTCAACCATTACTATTATATAATTCGTCTGCTGTGCACCTACGTTCACTTGTCTTATAAACGCAAGCGCGTCATCACTAATATAATGGCTAGATCAGTGATGCTCAAAGTAGTCTCTATAGACCCCCAGAACCGGTAACCATTACCATCAGATGGTGCCTTTGCTCGTGCCGATATGTAAACCATAAAAAGACTATTTAGCTGAGGAATTTCTCATATTCGTTTAAAAAAAATCGTATATTGGCTGGCTGTATCCACTTGTCGGCCGCTATCTAATCTATATTGCAGCATTTATTTCGCAATGGTAACCCGTAAATTTAAATGATAGTGCTCCCGTAGTGTTTTATCAGTTCTTTACAGATCACTGAATAAGCTCGGTTGGTGATCCGGTTTTATTTTAATGGCGTTTAATGTCGGTAGTTTTGTTATTTTCTGCAGTGTTAGAAGGGTTGCAATCTTATTTATATTGATAAACGTATTTTTTTTTAGTTTTTGATTGATGAGCGATTTCCTCTGATGCTGTAAGTGCATTAAAATTGTGTACCTAGTTTATGATGACAAAAGAGATAACTATCGTGAAACAGTTTCGAACATTGAGAAAGTAGTCGCTAAAAATTCGTTTAAAAAACACTGCTGAACCTGAGAATCAAATCCAGGTCCCCATACTCACTGCTGAGCTTGCAACTAAATCAATGAGACAGTTGGATGCCGTTGATGCCTTCTAATACTCGATTTTTTTTAACCAATGAAAATATAATTATAATACGTGGACCGTTCGTGTATTGCTGGAGTTTAACCAATCAAATAAAATTAATATAATTTTGAAATTTTACAAAACTGAAATAGAGAATTGAAAATCGAATAAAATATTCTTAGGTCGCTTACAGATCGACAGCACTATGCTGGTGACAGCTACATAGGAGCGGATGCCGTCTAACGCCGTCAATGTCAACTGCCAACTGCAGTCAACGATATGCGACGCCATTTTGAATCATGAACATTTGTGGCGTATTTGTCCGCTTGGCAAGTGTACCAGGAATGGAAAAGGACATGGAATTAAAAACTGTACCTACTAACTAAAAATCTAAAAACAAGCTCTATGTAATATCTGAAATGAAGTACTTACTTGAATGTTGGAAAATCGGTGGAGCCGTTGAACAGCAAGAGCTGACATAGGAACGGACATACATACATACACGTCAAACACATAACCCTCCTTCGGCAGTCGGGTAAAAAATGGTAATTAAAAAGACTATGGAGTGAAAAAATTGGCAATGTAGAGAACACTCGTATATCTATAAAAAAAATAACGGATTACGCCACTAAAAAGGAAAAGATAAGAATTCAGACTTCTATTAATTCATACTTTTTTATTATAACACCAACCTCCTTTTTCTTCATGTGGGTAAAATCTAGATACCAAATTGTTTTTTTATAACGTTGCTTACAATACAATATTTCTTGTATTGTATTTGTATTTACATACAAATTTTCACACAACTAGCAGTGGTCATACAAATATTTGCACAAAAAAAATCGCTAAAAAAGCAGAATGGACCAGAAGATTTGTGTAAGACAAATCGTAATTCCCCAACGATTTACTTTTGCAAACACAGCAAATACGTGCGGGAACTTTACATAGTGATCAAACACGTGATTCAGCATAAAATATGCGCCCTACCCTCCATATTAAAATAATATCGGTCCGCAAACGCTAGGATTTACCAAATAGTATTCCGTTTGCACAAACAAACCATAAATTTGGAGATTTAAAATGCTTTTATCTCTTTGTTTGCCTCCTGTTTGGCGCAATACCATGTTGAATACAAAAGTTGTGCTTAAAATATCATGCCTCAATGTGGAATACGCTTAAATGTGCGATTTCTGATATGAATATCTTTAATGTGAAAAGGAATTGTGGGATGAATGGGCTGTTTATCAACGACACGCAAACGATAAAGGTAAGCAGCGACAGGCTTGTGGTTAAAAGAGTATACACTTACTGTGCCAAGGTGATAGGTAAGTTAAAAACGTCAGTCCATTTCATACTATTTGTAGTGACTTCTATCATTCATGGCGGAATGTGATCATTTTTGTCCCTTTAGCTAAAACGGAATTCTTCTAAATCATTTAACATATTAATATTTAGAAACCGCTGTGATTCCTTAGGAATATTGTAATATGAATTATACTTTTTAGCCCTTAATTTTAAGCAGATCTCAGCCACACATTATCTAAATATCGGTTCTTTATCTAGGTATGCTGTGTCATAGATTGCAGTGCCACTTAACATCCAGCAAAATGGCGGTCAAGCGGAGGCCTATAACTATTAAAAAAAATACGATAAATAAATTAGATCTCAACCTTTTTGAGTTTTTGATATAAGCCCCGCAAATTGATAATGTGCCTGGTAGCCATCTTGGTGACGTAAATATGACGTAATCGCTCTCAGTACACGACAGCACCACTAGCCGTCAAGTACGGCGGATGACGTCACTTTGAGGTTAATTAGACAAGGTTCCAGCCTATTAGCAACTTGCAAGTGGGCTAGACAAGTTGCATTTTGATATTCGAATCGGAAACAAAATGTATGGAAATGACACATGCTTTCGACAAATCGGGCTGTCACTAATGTCACTTACATACATTTTGTTTGTCGATTCGAATGTCAAAATGCAACTTGTTAAACTAACTTGTCAGGACATATTACTATACCACTAATAACGATTGTCATAACGGGTATTCCTTGACAGAGACAACCTGAAAAAACATAACTTTGTATAAAAGGGGACGATGTTAAATACTAGGCTGTCATAACTTACAAAAGTATTAAGTGGCAGATTTGGAAAGCAAAAAGCCGCGATAACAGCGGGGACGTCGTTTAGCGTTATAGCCTAACTTCTAACGAGGTGTCATAAACTGAGTATTTACTCGACGCACCTCCGCGCGATGTTCAAGGTAAAAATGTACTGTACGATCGTTACCTTGGAATGTTATTATGTAACTCCTTATTTGGCTGGTCTCCTAGTACCAACGAAATATAAGTTGTAGTATGTTTTAATATTGTTAAGACAGTATTGAAGTCATCATCATCATATCCGCCTACAGAGGTCTACTGCTGAACAAAGGCCTCCCCCATAGACTTCTACAAGGACCAGTTATATGCTACCTGCATCCAACGACTTCCAGCGTCCTTTATCAGGTCATCCGTCCATCTCGTTGGTGGAATTTCAGTATTGAAAGTGGTTTTGGGTAATCTATTTTTTAAGTTGTGAGAAAGGGATGGCGCTATTTATTGAGTATGAAGCATTCTGCAAAATCATCGCACTTACCTTTTATGAACCTCCAGTTAAATTACAATTAAAGAAACATTAAGGAGATAGTCGTAGTTGCAAAGAAGACTAGGATTATGATGGTGATAGAATAGTCAATAATAACGAAATTAAATTGCGAAAAGGAACAGAATAGAACCCAGTAGCAAACATTATGAAACTAGGAATATAAGCAACAAGTAACGAAAATAAACCTAGGTATTAATTTCTGTAACCTTATTTTTCCCACCAAGAGACCTAAAACAAGAAAAATTTAGAACATCGCAAAATATAATACAGACAACATAAAAACAGAGACTTTCGACGTAAAAAATTCGCACCTCTGAATTTTTGGTACTTGCGAACGACGCTAAACAAAAAAAAAAAGTAATGTAGGAGCTTTTTCATCATTGTCAGTGTCCAAAGAAAGTTATTAACTTTTATACGTAGTGTTGGAGAAGTGACAATGAAAATAAATTGCCTATTACGACTGACTTTATTATTTTAATCTACTTTACTATTTCTTTGTTCATACTTTCAATATTTTTTATACTTTTTTGTATTGGAAACGATGATACTGGATTTTGATACTTACGCGAATATTAGGTCACTGAAACAAAACTACTCTTTATAGATTTTATCGCGTTATATTATAATTTAGATCCCGATGTTTCGGACACTTTACGGCATCCATGGTCACGGGCAGACTAAGCTGGTAGGTGTCCATCTCAGCTTTATAATTACTAATAGTTTTAAATTATAATATAACGCGATAAAATCCGTAAAAAGAAGTTTCTTTTCAATATACGATTATATTCATATAACTGCCTTAGTGGTCTACTTATCTCAATCGTAAGATCCTGTTTTTCTTAGACAGAAACAAGGTGCTATTGGGTTTTTTGTAGCAAGTTGGAGTATGGATCTTTGCCTGGCAATAGGTTCGGTATCCTATATCATGGGACCTAATATTTATAACGGTGATAATACTTGTACCATTGTATAGTCTGTACACATTATTCTGGCCTTCGTCAAAGACAGTTATTTTTAACCACAAAAATAAAATAAATATTCTTTTGTTCTCAGGTACAGTGAATTCGCTGAAATCACTACAAATACACGTGCCGAAAGCAGTGCTGACGGGCCACGACGCCGAACTGATGTGTAGCTACGAGCTGGAAGGGGCACAGCTGTACTCCATCAGATGGTACCGCAACATGATCGAGTTCTACCGGTTTGTGCCCAAAGAATCGCCGGCAACGAAAGTCTTCCCCGTAGCTGAGATTAAAGTTGATGTAAGTATGATGATAAATTGTATTCCTAATTGCCGAGTTAGCCTAGTGATCCAAAACGCGACTGTTTGGGTCCTGGGTTAAATTCCCAGTACCGCGACCACGATGACCATGTTTATGAGACGACGCGGCGCCGTAAAATATTTGTATGGAAATATTGGAAAACGAATCGCCTGCAACGCCTCTAGTGGTCACTTAAGAAATAAGTAACTAAAATCGGTTGAGATTGCAGCGTTTTGATGCGTATAAAACCTACCGAAAGCAATTCGTCGATACGATAGCGATTTATAAACTCATGGTTAAGGTACAGGTCAAGTAAAGTGTAGTGTGCAAGTCGAAGTTTGTACCTATTATCGTAGAATTTTACGATTTGTTCTGAGGATTGTAACATTTAATTGTTACCTACAATCTAAAAAGTTCCCGAAACATTTATTATGCGGAATACTAATATTAGGACATTCAGGATTATTTTATTACTAGGTTCAATGCTTATACATTGTGTAGGCAGTCGCCCAATCTCAATTCACGTCTTAAGGTGACGTCTATATATATATATTTTTTGTTTTTTTATAATAAATGTCTTTGGACATTTTACACAGCACCATCTAGTCCCAAACTAAGCAGAGCTTGTACTATGTGTACTAGACAATGGATATAATACTTATATACTTTTTTTTTGTAAATACATACTTATTATACATAGGAAACACTCAGACAAACACAAATACTTATATTCATCACATAAATATTTGTGTCCTGTGGGAATCGAACCCACGACCTCGTGATCAGCAGTCCGGTACTCGAACCACTAGACCACAGACGTCGTCATTGGAAACCAATGCTTCACAACCGAAATTCCAGTATGCTAAAAAATACATGATAAATGATTTTTTCTATTTCTGCAAATATATCTTTCAAATATGTACAAGTCAATATTTCACTTTTTGTCAAACTAGATGGCGCCGGTCTTTCCTAGCTGACGACCTCTGAGAATAAACCTCGATACCAACTCAGAGAATCATGATCTTACAAAAAGATAACGAATGTTTCTTTTCTGCAGGTAGCAGCGTCAGATCAAAACCGGGTGGTGTTAACAGAGGTGGACCGGACGCTTACTGGAGAGTACCAGTGTGAGGTGTCTGCGGACGCACCACTCTTCCACACAGACATCAAGGCGGCAATGATGGTAGTAGTTGGTAAGTTCCTTAAATTCAAAATGAAATGATATTAGGATCTTTTTTTACGTGGCCTTCGCTAACGTAGTCCAAGGTTTTCTATCCTAGGCTTTTTATACCACAGGGCCTGTAGACAAGTTGCATTTTGACATTCCAATCGACAAACGATTAGAAAGAAAATGTACGGAAATGACACAAGCTTTCGACAAGTCGGGCTGTCACTAATGTCATTTCCATACATTTTGTTTCTATTCGTTTGTCGATTCGAATGAAAATTGCAACTGATCTAGGACCCTTGGTAACAAAAAGACAATATCGAAATCGGTTAATCCATGTGGGAGCTACGATGCCACAGACACACACACACAAACACGTCAAACTTATAACACGTCGTTTTTGCGGCGAGGGTTAAAAACGATCAAAAGAGTAATTAATAAAACGGTTTTAAATAACGATGATGCAAACCACGTTTTTCAAGCCTAGAACTAATCCAGCCAGATGTTTTCAAAAATCTTTATTCTTAATTCATTCTGTAGAAAAGTATATTAAGATCCCGCCATTTACATAAATAAATTGCAGTGTTTCCCCCACAACCGGAATATAGGGTTAATGTCTTGTAAAGCAAATTTTCTTTTAAATTTTTCCTTCCCTCCTTTGAAAAAATTGCCAGCTTTTAGGGGAACAATAAAAGATAGGAGCTATTTATTTAACAATGTTCATTTCGTTTCACTTTGTTTAATTAGGTCCGCTGCTAATCTGATAATGGTTGAAATAAACTTTTTGATTAATGACTTATGGTCTTTGCTGGTGTCGTTGAAAATGTGGCAAAGGATTTATTTTATGATGATTTTAAGTTTTTCCTGTACCACAGCTCCATTTCACATAGATATATATTAGATACACATTAACTTTTGTATATTTTGTACAAGCTTTCCACCAGCGGCTTCGCCCGCGTGGTCTGGGTATTTGTTATAACTTTTATCTCGTATTTAAACCCCTTACAGCCCTATTTTCGGATTAAAAAGTAGCCTATGTCCTTTCTCAGGCTCTAAACTATCTGTGTACTTAATTTCATTAAAATCGGTTTAGCAGTTTTGGCGTGAAAGCGTTACAGACAGACAGATAGTTACTTTCGCATTTATAATATTAGTAAGGATTATAATGTAACACAGAACATAATAAAATGTCATCTTTCTATATTCTAGCTTTTTCTATATTTTTCTATATTTTTAAGTAAAGGCACTTAAAAAACTTACAAAAACAGCATCACGTCAGTACTCCCGAAGGGCGCAGGATAAAAAGAAATTGTCAATAAATTGATTCCATTACTCCAAACAGTGCAAAATTCGAGCCTTATGTTACCATTTGGGAAATAAGTTCCCAAATTATGTAGTTCAAAACAAAAGCGTCCGGTTATCAGTCAGGAAGGACGGACGGTCACCATCTGCTTTCCCGATACCCTTTCACAGAATCTTTTATTAGGATCTCTGAAATATTGCATATTCACAACACAGCTGCCATTTTGTCGGGAAAAATAAACGGCTAGCTTCGATTTCAATGTGGCAACACGGAGTTCTCGTGCAGCCTGTTCTAATTTTGAATTTTCAAATTTCGAAGCGCTTTGGAGAAAGGTGGTCGGTAAAAATATTTTATTGAAAACTGCCCCGTATTGTTGAAGTGGTTCTGTTTGAGTTTGAAAAATGAACAAAATGAACGAGTATTGAGCTTAGTTTCATGTTACGTGAGACGCGTCCTAGAGTAATTATCGTCGTAATTCTTTTTCGTCAGTACAATTTTTTTAATTAGGTAAGATATGCACTTTAAACGGTTCCGTCTTATTCAGTTAGGTAACTTGTGTTTACGAGCGGGCCAGTAATTATTACTCGAATAATTTGGTAACGAGTATTTCCGTCATTGTCGTGGTAAATGTTTTAGATCCCATGGCCATGACATGGGCGTTTTTAATATGTATCAGTCCGACATCTTCTTCTTCCTAGCCTTTATCCCAGTCACTTTAGGGTCAGCTTCCAGTCTTACCTGATGCGGCTGAATATTTTACACGAAGCTACCCATCAGACCTCCGGTATGCGGATACATTCGAAAAATCCTCGTGGATTTTCGGTAGGTACCTAAAAGAAAAAGGTTAGGTATCTAGTAAAAATTAGGAAAAACTTACCTAAAGTAGCCAATAAATAAGCAGGTATAGGCCCCGCAAATTGGTAATGTGCCTGGCGGCCATCTTGGTGACGTAAAAATGACGTAGCAACTTGCGGGACTTATACATATAACTATGCTTTTTGAAAACATCACATAACTATCATCTTTTTCACGCAGAGCCACCCCTCGCGAGTCCAAACGTGACGTCAGATCGCATTTCATACATCGGCGGTGACCACATACGAGCCAACTGCTCATCGCCGCCGTCACTCCCAGCCGCCAACATCACGTGGTACGTCAACGAGCAAATGGTGAGTTATGACGTCATACAAACATAGGATAGTTGAGTGGTTCTATACTAGCTACCTTCTTTGGTCGTAGCCTGTACAAATTATCTGCAGTCGGATTTTACCAACTGCTGGATATAATTTATGTTTTTACATTTACTAACATATATTGTAACTAGCTTCCCGCCAGCGGCTTCGCCCGCGTAGTCTTAATAACTTTTTCCCCCCGTTTTTGCAACATTTTTCATAACTACTCCGCTCCTATTAGTCGTAGCATGATGGTATATAGCCTATAGCATTCCCCGATAAATGAGCTATCTAACACTGAAAGAATTTTTCAAATCGGTCCAGTAGTTTCGGAGTCTATTCATTACAAACAAACAAACAAATCTTTCCTCTTTATAATATTAGTATAGATAATATTATATTATATGTGCTAGGTTGTAAGGTGGGCCAAAGTAGCCTGAAATTAAGAGATTTATTTATTATTTATTTATTTATAATTATCTGATTCCAATCTCCGCGCTCTTGTGCTAGTCACATCTATGTTTGCCCTGCGATGGTAACAATGTTGTCCGACATTCCAGATATTCAATAAATAACATTTGATTCATATAGATTGGATTTATATGGATTGGATTCATATAGATTGGATTCATATATATAGGATGCATTTTCATTTGATTCATATAAATTGGATTCACATAGATAAGATTCATGTTGATTGAATGAAAATATATTTGTTTCATATGGATTGGATTCATATAGATCTGATTCATATAGATTAGATTTACATAGATATGATTCATATGGACTGGATTCATATAGATTGGATTCTTATAGATTCGATTTACATGGATTGGATTCATAACGATTGTATACATAAGGATCGAATTTATATAGATTGGATTCACATGCTGGAATAGTGGTAATAGACGCTTCCGAATACATAGGACTTAAAAAATATATCGGCAAACATGTGGGTGTACAGCAGGTACCTACACTCTCTGACTAAAGTGGTAGGAACCCTAAACAAGTGCAGATGTCTAACAAAGTACCTTTGTTACAGGTGCCCGGTTTTACGGCGAACCACGTGCTTAACTTCACCAATGGCTACGCCTCCAGTTTAGCGACGCTAGAACTGGAAGCAGCCGTGCATTCGCCAGTGCCTACACTCATGATTCGGTAAGTAATTCAGTGGATAAAAGCTGGAACAAAATAAAGTTATACGCTTTAGGGGAATGGTATTTTTATGGTATTTATAATTTTAACTAGTATTTGTATTTTGTTTCCAAAATTCGCTTTAAATAACTGGGATCGATAGTTTAAGGCATCGCTCTGAGGACAAATCTAGAGTTTAAAAATAGTTACTCATCCATATACTAACCGTGGCTAGTGCAGCTTAGTCTTGATCGATTGATTAATTTTATAAAGAGAAAAAAAAGTAATATCTGTTTACTTAACCTGTAATGAAAAAAGGTTACTTACAGATTCTTGGCTTGTTGCAGATGTGAAGCGTCGATCTACGACGTGTGGAGATCGACAAGTCACACAATAGTTTTACGGGAACGAAGCGCAAACCCTGCTTCTGCTCTAGGCAGAAGTTTTACAGGTAAATATAAATGCTGTTTTTAATTTGCAGATCTTTGAAAAAAAAATCCGCTACTATTGTTTGCGTTGATTGTATAAAACCTACTTAAATAACTTCAGGGTCGATCTTAGAAACGTATATTTCCACCAGAAGCTGACCTCGTATTGTATAGGCTTTTCGCAAAATGAGGGGCCAGCTTGTACTGGTCATATAAGCCATGCAGCCAGAAGGACCAACACGGTTGCTGGTCCGGTCACGGTTAAATTATGTTGGATTTAAATCTTTACATAATTTCTGTAATATCTTTATAAGGCATAAGTCATATTTCGACAAGATCTGAGAATTTAAACAATGCCTTTTTACACAGGTGCTGCCACTGAAACCTGCTTACCTACCATTATGGTGTTGCTCCTACAATTCTTCCTACAACTCTTGCTTCAGAGATACAGTGGGACGTCAATAAGATAGCTGTTTTAGTATTAAAATAATATTAAATAGAGTAAAGTAATTTGTACATTAATATTATACGTATTAGATTATAATGTCAGGGTTTGACACAATTGCATTGAAAGATTTGAGCGTAACTTGTTTGAAACGAAGCGTATTCTCTTCTTGCTTAAGTTGTAAAAAAATGGTCGTGAGTTTTTTTAACAGGTTGTTTTACAAGTAACGAATATCCTAACCATTAAGGAATGATAATATATAGGTATGTGACAAAAAAACTAGTATGTCATTTTCTTGAATCTTACAAAATAACAGGTCATGGCTCGTGGCCAAGTTGTACCAACGCTGATCAACCATCTGCAAGGTTAAGCTACACTTGCCGTGTAAAATACTGATATTCAGCCGCATCCTGGTTAGACTGGAAGCCGACCACAACATGGTTGGGAAATGGCTAGGAAGAAGATTTACAAAATAACAGTTCATATACCGGTGTAATTTTTAACAAGGATCGGAGCAACTAACACATCTTTAAAGAGATTGCCACGGACAGGGCTTTCATACTTGAGGCCTAGACAACTTGCAATTTGATTTTCGAATCGACAAACGAATAGAAAGAAAATGTATAGAAATGACATTAGTGACAGCCCGATTTGTCGGAAGCTTGTGTCATTTCCATACATTTCCTTTCTATCTTTGTCGATTCGAATGTCAAATTGCAACTTGTCTATAAGCCCAGGGCTGGTTTTTAACAGAGATCACTAATGATACCTTCGCTGTTATTTATTGAAACCACTGTAAAACACTGCGTGAGTGAATTCAAAAGTACACGACGTTCAATAATTTATTTTTGATACAGAAATAATTCGGTATTATTATTTTGTAACGTTGGTACTGTTTTATGTTAAATATTTTTTTTTATTCATTACCTAATCTTCTTTTCATAAAAATGGTAAGATTATTTTAATTTATATTATTTTATGCCTAATAGTAGCTCAATTTATTAATTTAAGGGTAAGATCTAAATAACATATTAAAATTCAAGAAAAAAGAAATCTGTTTAGTTTTGAGTTACCATCGCTTTGTTAATCTTTGAGGAATTGAACGTAAACTTATAACAATATGTCTGTTCCGATGTTTATAATTAATATTGAATATAAATACCAGGTTTTATTTTAAGCGCGTATTATTGAAAAATATTATCTGATTTTTCTTCAATTTTTTCTTATTGTATTTTCCCATACTTTACGATTTTATTTTAATAAACATGATAAAAATCGTTTATTTTATGACGTTAATTTTTTGATAACACATAAATAGTTATTATTTAAAAAGTAATGCGCGCTAAATATACTGCTAATTACATTTAGAGAATATACTGTTAACATAGACTGATTATATAGAATAATTTGTGTAAATAATTATAATAGTAACTGTTTGTAAATATTTACAAACTAAATTATTATGTATTAATGTTCATTTTTTAATAAGAATAATGTTATTCATACTAAATAAGTGTTAGTCCAATTAATAATTGTATGCAAGAGGATGTGCATTAAAAAATATAATTTTGGATTTGTAAATTAAATAGTTTTTATATTATAATGCAGTTATGGCAAATATCTTTTGTGTTGCGATAAAAAAATATTCCTAAAAGTACTTTTTTTAAATAATGATTTTTATTTTAGAAAAACAGTTGCTAATTATTATTTCTTTCAAGGATTACGTTAATTTATATGTTACATCGTGCATAGAAGTTATAATATTATGATATACGTAAAATCATAAAAATACTTTGTTATTGTGATAATGTTAAAATTATTTAAATTTTATAAGTAGCGTTTTGTTTAAATTATTTCAAAAGTAGCAACGAGGCTGTGTTTTTAAAGAAAAATAAACTGTAAAGTTATCTATAAATTAATTTTATTTGCTATACTTTAAAATTGATGGTGCATTAAATTAATTGTATAATATGAAATGTTAAAGGTTATGAACGATTAATTATTAACTGTACATAATTGTAATGTTAATTAATGCTGGCAATAATTATTTATTTCAACAACTTTATCTTTACGGAAACAATATTGTGAATTTACATTACTGACTATTATTCAAGCAAACTTATAAAAAGTCGTAAGTCGTGTAATTTCTACAAGAATAGATTTGGATATATCACGATTTGGAGTTGCAAACATAAAATCATGACTAATTATTTTTCATAGATACATAACATTTATTTCATTGTTGTTCTTTACGTAATTATTATTTAAACACTCAAGAATCTATTACCTACGGGTTTATTTATATTATTTCTATTGAATTCGTCTTCTATGATAAGCAAATAAATGCATTACTGACATGTACTTTACACAGCAGAAAAGTATTAGAACCCCCTTGAAAAATGTTGCAAATGAAAACTAAAAAATTTGCAAAAGAAAACTGTGAAGGTTTTTACAAGCTCGCTAAATAAGTTTAGATTGTAATTGGTAGTAATGAATATTTTGTTTAAAGCACAGTTTATTTTTTTAAAGCAGTTTTAAAAAAAAATGCAAATTCTTTGTGCTGGAAAAGTGGGTGGCTTTAGCGGGCCTACGAAAATCTTCACAGTTTACATAATTTACAAATTAGTGGGCTGCCGAAGCACCACCCATCATACATAATATATTTTGAATTGGTTCATACCGACTATTGATATGAGCACTCCACCTATTCACTGATCTGTGTTGTAATGTTATAAACGCAATCATGTCAACAAAACGCTTTAAGTTAATCAACGGATAAAATTATTATACAACTTGGAATTCAACAAAAATGTGTGCTTTTTATAGAAATATAAAAATAACAATACTTTTATTTAATTCTATGACATTTCCTACAATCTAATCTACAATATATTCACCTAATTGTGCATTAAATTGAACGTAATTCTAGCTGATAATGTATTAATTAAAATAAACGGGAAAAATAAAGAAGTAATTATTGTAACTTTGTTTTTTACTTACTACCTTTTTATGTGGTTTTAGAATGAACGAAATAAATGACATAAAATGGTTTCAAATTTTGTGAAGAGATGGTAATAATTACTTCAATACAGTCAAAGGAAATATTTGGCAATCAATAGAGATAATAGAGGCATCCAACCGTCAACTTTCACAATCATTATGTTAATTTATTTATTTATTTAATTCTTTATGTACATAAATAATGTACAAAGCCATATTAATGCCATATGCATTCTCTACCAGACAACCTTAGAGAGACCGTGAAGAGACGATGACGGTAGATGTACTAAATCTCTCTTAAAAAATTTATCTGCCCTAAATAAACAAGCCGTCATTTTCTCGTCTTCTATTTTATTTTTCATGTATAGTCGACAATAAAATTGCTTTACCACCCTTAGAGAGAATGTCGTTTGCACATCACTAAACAACAAAGTCTATTTTTGCTTACAAGACCAAGTGACAGATTGATAATGAGCGTTAGTAAATTAATTTTGACGGAAGTTTTTGTCAAAAGTCGTGAAGCGATATTCAGGTCGACTATACAAGTAAGAAAAAAGAAAGAAAAGTTAGTTTTATTGTACTAAAAACGGTTATTAAAAATTTGCTATAATGAATATCATGTAGGTACTTATGACTAATCTAAAACGAACCGCTTCGTTAGCTTTGTGGTCTTAAGCTCGACTGCTATGCTCGAGGTCCTGGATTCAATTCCCCGGTCGAGCAGTGTTATTTGGTTTTTGTGTAAAAATCTCAATAAAACAGCACGGAGTTTGGATTTGTAGTGTGATTCGGCTCGCCCTCTATTACATTGGACCTGGTACCGCTGAATTGTGGGTATACACTACCACGCCTCTGTCTATTCGGGGAATACAGATGTGATGGTATGTTATGTGTGTCGAAATAAATCACAATCGGTACAATAGGCAATAAACTCAAAAATAAAAATCTGGGCATTACTAAACCAACATTTTTTTTGTTGTTGTTATTCCGAGAGTTTAAAATTAAATCACTACAGCACTATAGTTTGGTTCGTTACCAACGCCTTCGACGCATCGCCCAAAAAAAATTAAAAGAACAAAAACCGGCCGAGCTCTAAATTCAAAAACTGAGCGATTTTTTCTGAAGGAACAAAACGCGGGAACAAATCACGAACGGTGGGTGCTCCGTGGCTTTTGAATAATTCATATTTCACCACAACAATAATAGCACAGGTGAATATTATTTTTCTTTTTGTATTCCATTGCGTCAGTGAATAGAACAGAACGCCTGCGAACGACTGATAATAACTCATCGATTGTTTACTACTAGGGCGGCCGAAAGGAGAGGAGCTCTTTTTAAATGATGAACTGTACACAACATTGGAAATGCTTTTATATCACACGATGCTGTTTTGTGAAACAATAGTGTTGGGAAAAGTGTTTCCGTTATGATTTTAAACTGAAATAGTTCATTCAGTAAAAAATATGGGGTCTATCGGTTCTTGTGTTGAACTAGTGGTAATAAGGTCGAACTCGTGTTCGATTTCTACAGTACACATTTTTTTAGTGATAAATATTAAGCTTATTTGTTGGTCTGAGTATTTCTTTTATATAAATAATATTTTATATTTATCATTATTATAAATAGGTTGTAAATTATTCCTCAATGTAACACAAAAAAGAGAAATTCGTCACCTATAGTTGCTATTAATATGCCTGACGGCGGCGGTGTAGTTTTTTTTAATCAAAAACCCAGTACACTCCAAAACAAAAGAGTCAACGAAAATTACGAACAAAATATCCTACACGAAAACCTCACTCGTTCCAAAATAGTTGTGCAAAAAAGAAACATTTTCATATCACGTCTATCTCCGCGCCCGTCACTTCGGAGTGTATCCGAACGCAATTCATACAAAAAGCGTCGTATATCGTTAAAAATACGAGGGATTCCCCGCTTTGTTTCAAGTTGCCAGTCTGTGTGACATAGTGTGCCCGGACGTTTAAACTGAGATAGTATTTCCGCCATAGTGCACCACAAATTTATGGCTGTTTGCTTGCCCTGCCCGTCAAGTGGAAACGTTGGCCATTAAACAATTTTGATCTGTGATATCAATGTGATATGGATTAGATTTGCATGTTTTCCAATGAGATTACTAAGCAATTATTATATCAGGATAAAGTAGCTAAAGAATAATATAGATATGCCTTAAATCCCGGGAATTATTGTTATTCATAATTTTTAACATAAATGTTAATAATTTTGAGAGTCAAACAGGTATTATTCTCGATTAACCAGTATGAATATGATATAATCAGCAATAAATCACTGCTCCCGGGATACTGTATTCCGAATATTCCGGGAATTTTCTTATATATCTACTTAAATAATAAATAATTGTCCTAATTAATTTCTAATTCTAAATTTTACATAACAATTTACACCCTTCCCCAATTTCATCACAATTAGTTGAGCGGTTTAGGTATTAAAAGGTAAGACAGACATGAAAATTATTTTAAATACTAATATTATAAATAATTAAGGCCCAGCAGTGGGATAAAGTGGGCTAGTAAAAAAATATATTTATAAATGTGAAAGTAACCGACAGGATAACTTTGACATTTTATAATAGTAATAAAATAAATAATTTATAACATATTTATTTTAATATATAAATTAAACAAAATGAATACGTATATTTATTTTCAACAGCTGTTGCGGCCGTAACTGGTCCTTTGCTATGCGGTTTTGTTATCCCCATTAATCGCACTAGTTATCTTCAAACCACGTTAATACTAAGTACTTTAGTAGTAACATTATCGATACAGGAAGTGTTTCGAACCAAAATTTGATTTACAGCCGAATTCAAATTATAGTAGCGCTGTTTATTACCACAATTTGAAACATCAGTTTGCTAAAACAAATAGTGGAACAAAATATTTGCCATTCACTGGGTTTATATTCAAACTGGGAATGGTGCAAGTCTTAGGAGTCGCATTGTTCGGTTCGGATTGAAAGACCAAAAATTTAAAAGAGTAACCATGGAGTTTCTTGCCGGTTCTTCTCCATAGGAAACGAGTAATTTGGAACCGTGCACCTAGTTTCGACATTTCATAAGTGCCTGCAATAGGGTCTGTAAAAATAAAACTATTTTGATTTTGATTGATACAAAAAGGTTCTGCTAACAGTTGATCTTAACTGTTTTGTCAAATCCATTGTTTGTTTCTTGGTAGCTACGTAGTGGTTATTAAAAATAATCACAGGGCTGATTATTTAATGGCCTCATTAACTTTCCCCCAGGGCTTCGCTCACGTGGTCTGGGTATTTATTTTATATACTCATCTTCTTAAAACAAATCTATCCCACGGGAACCATACATTTTATCGGGATAAAAAGTAGCTTATGTGCTATTCCAGACTATAATCTATTCTGTGCCAAATTTCTTTCAGATTTGTTGAGTCGTTTTTGCGTGAAAGAGTAAAATCCATCCATCCATCTTCACAAACTTTCACATTTATAATATTAGTAGGATCAAGTATACAATATTCATTTTTTCTTTTCTTTTTTCATGACTTTTTGCATAGCCAAAAGGTTTAGGCAGAGCTGTACTAAAGTAAATTTTTTAATCGCTATATCTTCTACATTTGCGCCTTTATTAGGCACTAACTCGTGTACTACAATTTCGCCACTAAAGCTATCGAGAACTTAAACTGTATACTTAGTGTAGCTATTAGTAATTTATCGAAATATTATTACGTAGCCTTACCTGGCTCGTTATTCTAGTGGCCTAACAAAAATTACAAAACTTAACGCAAAAAAAACAGTGATAGCCTAGGTGTATGACCACTGGACTGCCAAGTCAAAGGTCTCGAGTTCAGGCACGAACCTCCTGACTTTTCGAAATCCTGTGCATAATTATCAATCGCTGTACTGGTGAAGGAAAACATCGCGAGGAACCCTGCATGCTTGAGAGATATTCTTGACGGTATGTGAAGTCTAAGCCAGCGTGGTGGACTATGGCCTTATCCCTCTCATACTGAGAGGAGACCCGTGCCCAGCAGTGGGATAGTTAATGGGTTGATGATAAAGGTTCCTTTTCGTTTTGAGGTACCTTAAAAATTACATAAAAATATAACATACATTACATACGAATTTATGACGTAACGCATATTAATATTAAATTGTGGCAAAACTTTAGTTTCTTTAATTTAACCAAGTATGAATAAATAACAAAGATAAATAACAAGTCTAAATAAATTAAACAATAAATTATGTATTAACATTAATTGAATATATAGTTGTAATTTGTTTGCATATCCGAACACACTTTTTATAGCGGTCGATTGCGGGTAGTTTTGATTATTGATTCAAAAAATAAAATCAGTTGACAGTTTCGATTCACCGTCGTATGCGCAGTGTGCAGTCGGGAGATCATGCGTATAGTGCTATCAGAAGGTGTCGTTATTCTCTTTATCTTAAACTATTCTGTCGAACTGACGGAAAAATTGGTTTAGTGATGTGATGTGTTTGGTGATTAGCGTCAATGCCATGGATTGTTGGTTCGGTACCTATACGGCACAAACATTTGTATGTCCTAGAGACACCGTTGTTTTTTAACTACCGCAAAAAAGATTTTTGTTGTTCTTATAAATAATTGTTATTTTTGTCACAATTTTTTTTCGTAATTTCAGGCTTGGTTCCTTAGTAAAAATGGTTCATAATGATTAATACAGTGACTTTTTGGTCAGTGGATACGAAACGGGGCACTATGAAAAAAAGACTTAGAAAATTTTTGACCAAAAATCGTCGCCTAGTGAAGCCGCCGGTGGGATGTGGGAGTAGTAGGGTGGGGGAACATAATGGGACACCCCAGGGTCATTGACCCTGACCTCAGGGTCATTGACTGTGTTCAAGGTCATCGAACGTAAGATCATGGACAATGACCTTAAGGTCAAGGTCACTGTCCAAGGTCAAGGTCAAATTTCGGGAATTCATTGTCCGCTACTATCAGGGGTTCTAAAAGGTCAATGTTCATGGTCAGTGACCTTGAGGTCCAGGTCAAGTTGCCTTTGGGGTGAAGGACAAGTATAGGCAATAGTAATAAGGCGTAGTTGACGGAGCCCCGCTTCGCGGGGCTCCTACTTCCGGGTGGTTTAAAAAAAAAAACCACGAAGGGAACTTCTAACCTAACCTGTCCGAGTTGGGGTGCCCCAAGTTCCGAGCTCGCTTCGCTCGCTCTTGCATCCTAAATTCTCCTAGTACAGTAATATTATTGTATTTTGTACCGATCCCTTCGACATCGTTTTTATGACAAACGGCTGGTCGGATCCAAAAAATACCAAGACGCTTTTAGCCTTATATTTATGTGTTATATACGATAGAATCACGAAATCAACGATTTGCGAAAATCAAAAAAAAATAATTTAAAAATTTTCTAAGTCCCTGACGCCTTTATAAGTGGAACCCTTCGACATCGTTTTTACGAGAAACGGCTGGTCAGATCCAAAAAACACCAAGAGGCTTTTAGCCTTATATTTACGTGTTTTATAAGATAGTATCGAGAAAATAAAAGATTTGCGAAAAAAAAAAATTTTTGCCAAAAAAATTCTGTCTTTTTTCCTCAGTGCCCCGTTACGTACACTCCAACCGACTTTTTTACAATAGTATGTGCATTAGTGTTTGTAACAGCAATACCTCGGAAAATTCTACCGTGAGGCAAGGTTTTGACAAAATGAACATGTCAGTGATTGTGCTTTGAAGCTGTTTGTGACTCTGAGGACATCACCAAGTCAGCGCTGACAACGACCTCAAGAATGCGACTGGTAAGTTGATGCATGACTTTGATTATAATTATCCTTTCAACTGGTTTTAAATACATCAGTTGAACCATTATCCGCAACAAAAAATTATACAGTCCCGATCTTCATATCTTTTAATATCACTGCCTATTGCCTTTTGCAAATCATCAGTCCGCCTAGCTGGCGGGCGTCCTACACTACGCTTGCCTAGACGCAATCTCCACTGAAGCAATCGTTTGCTCCAACGCGTGTCGATTCTCCGAGAGACGTGACCTGCCCATTGCCACTTCGGCGTGCTAATTCTGTGAGCTATGTCGGTTATTCTGGTTCTTTAACCGATACCTTCGTAGTGAATTCCATCCCTCAGAGAGACTCCAATCTTAGCTCTGTCCATAACTCACTGTGCATTATAAACTTATGGACATGTCTTACCGGATGATTTCTGCTTTAATTATTTTGGAAGACATGTATAAATTTTATTACTCACTTTACCAATCTATTTTTTTTTACCTGAATATTCTTCTAAGCTATATATAAATTATATATCTTGTTTACTTCGCCTTGGGTAATTGGCACAGTCGTTTTGATAGTTTCAACATTAATCTACTAAATAGTTCTCAGAACAATAAATGGATCGGAGCAGATTGCCAGAGCTATGCCAAATGCCCTATCACTTCAATAAAAAGTTTTCATATAAAATTTCCACATATAGTTTATATGGCGGTTCGAATTGTGTATTTTATTTATCTATTATTGTGCTAAAAGGCTAGTGTTGCCAACTTTGTAAATTAATGGATATAAAACAGAAATGTTTGTTGCTTCTTAAGGTGGTTAGTGTTAAATTAAATGTAGCAAAGAACTTTTGCAATTAATTTACTTTGCTGTACTGAAGTTATTTTTGTTTTATTTCGCTTCGTTAGGCTAGTTGAAATGTGGTACTGGAGGATGGAGAAGATCAGTTGGAAATGAAAACATATTATTTCTAAATTTGTCCAGACATTCTCGAGTTTTGCGCTTAGCCAAACACACATACGCCTATAGTTTGCCTCTGGCATATAAATTTCCTCACGATATTTTCCTTCATCGTTTAGGTAATTTGAGCTTGAGACCGATACATTTACATGTTCCGTACAAGAATCGAACCTGCAACTCGCGGTGTTTTTACATATTCCTTTCAAAACATATATAACGACACCAAAGAACTTAATTGGTAAAATAAAATAACAGACAGAAGAATCGGTGATTGACTACCATTGACATAAATATTACTGTCTAAAAACTGGGTGACTCCCCCAAACTTGGTCTCAAAAAAGTCTTCTGTAAACCGAAGTTAACTAGGGGGGCTAGACAAGTTGCATTTTGACATTCGACTCGACAAACAAAATGTATTGATATGACACAAGCTTTCGACAAATCGGACTGTCACTAATGTCATTTACATACATTTTGATTGTCAAAACAAATGTCATGCTATACTAACAAAGATGGCGTTAGTGTTTCTGTGTGTGGCGAGTGCGTTTGTCAAATGTTCGGACGACCCTATCTTTAGAATCAATGATACGTACCTACTATTCGTAAAATTTTACCGTCAAACATTTGTCGAATCCGACAAAATTTTACCTGTTGGTGCATAAAGTTCTTATCCAAGAATTTTACGATACGAGATATCGAGCCAAACTTGCCACGGTTTTCAGTCAAACGATTTCAGTTCCAAACGACCTCAGTTTGTAAGCTAACTTCAGTATAGGTTCACGGCACTCCTGTAACCTACTTGTTCAATTTCTTGGAAGAATTTAAGAAAAATATATGATGTAGCGACGCGACATTCTGTGAATTTATTTCCGTTCCTTATTACAGTGTTATTAAATGTCATTTTCGTAGAATGAAATGTGTTGTATTTATGTCGGTTGAAATAATTTGTTTCTATTCATGTCATATCGCTTTAGTATGTATTATAAGCTATAATTTATAGTAGGTAAATTGAAGTACCTGAATGCGTATATTAATTTTAATCCGAATTTGAATAACATTTTACATACCTACATACGTGTACACTCACGCCTTCATCCCATAGACGACGTCTGTGGTCTAGTCATTCGAGTACCGGACTGCTGATCACGAGGTCGTGGGTTCGATTCCCACAGGACACAAACATTTATTGTGATGAACTTAAGTGTTTGTGTTTGTCTGGGTATTGCTTATGTATTATAAGTATTTATTATAAATACTTATAATACATAAGCAAAAACTAGTATATAAGTATTAAATCCATTGTACAGTACCCATAGTACAAGCTCTGCCTAATTTGGGACTAGATGGTGTCCACTGGCACTTACGTCGGGGGCTACGGGAACAACGCATTCTTCCGCGAATGGTCATATATATATTTATGGAATATTTTATCACTCCAAACTAACACATTCCATCTTTTCTAATTCCAGCTATAAAATTCAAGCATCAAAGTAGATTTACTATGACCAAGTCAGTTAAAACATTACAGTTGAGTGTAGGCGACGTGAATTATTCAAGTGTCGTGGTCGACTTGACCTGTGAATCACAAATAGAATTGTTTAGTAGTCCTGGCCTTTCAAGTCTATGTTCTAGGGGTATTTTAGTTCGGTGTAACTTGAATTTGGTGTATGGTTGATTTTATAATAATGTAATATAATAATTAACCCATATACTGTCACACTGCTGGGCACGGGTCTCCTCTCAGTATGAGAGGGATTAGGCTATAGTCCACCATGCTAATGCGGGTTCGCAGACTTCACATGGCCGTCGAGAAAATATCTCAGGCATGCAGGTTTCCTCACGACGTTTTCCTTCATCGTTAAAGCGAGTCATAGTTGCGCACATGATTTCGAAAAGTCAGAGGTGCGTGCCTTAGATTCGAACTCGAGACCTTTGACTTGGCAGTCCAGTGGTTATACCCCTAGGCTATCACTGCTTCTTATAATAATGTAGGAACCTATAAATAATTACATAATAAATCTATTGCTTCTTTTTTTTAGTAAAGGAAAAGTCGACTAGCGGGCAGGATTCCAACCTGCGTCTTCTGGTTAAATACACCAGACGCTATGACCGCTAAGCCACCGCGAGTCCTACTCGCCAAGCCGAAATCTTCCTTCACATTCTAAACTTACGTCTTAAGGTGACGTTAAAATAACTGGACTTGCATGCAAAATGCTTAAATAAAATACAAAAAGATATCTAATTAAAAACTGGTTTTTAATGTGTCTGTTACGGGCGGGTCGAGCAGTGTTTTTTTTTATGAAATTGTCAGTAGCAGCTTGGATTTGCCCGGTTGATGACAATAGGCTCGCTATATGAGACGCTAAATACAATCAGGTGAGCTGTGAGTGTTCATTAGCACATCTCTGCCCAACCTTTCAGGGAATATAAGCATGATGGCATGAATATTTTCTTACAAGAAATTTTGCTAATTGTACTTCTTGGGGTATGACTGATTCCTACGTCGAAGACTGCCGTAAAAAATCTTTGTGTGTACTACATTTTCGTGTGAGAGCCAATTCCCTCTCTCAGTTGATAAGGGGCTTTAGCTGGTCAAAACCCATTAACTGCCGTTAACGCTTCTAGTTTTGCAAGTGTCCATGGAAAACAATGACCACTTACCAGGTGGCTTGTCTTCTGGTTTGATGGCTTTAACCATTAAAATTATTTAACTTACAAGTTATTTTAATGAAGGAAATAATCTTCGTCTTCTGGTTCAGTACACCAGGCGCGTTGACCGCTGAGCTACCGCGAACTCCGCTCTCTAGTCCTTCCTTAGAAATCTTCCTTCACATTCTAAACTTACGTCTAGTGACGTAGCGACATCTATTGTGTATTTTTTGCTTATCTTAGCATGGAAAATGCTTAAAAAAATATAAAAAATAATCATTTAGCTTGCTAACTGTTAAGCTCATTCCTTACCTTCTTTCCATATCACCTAGTTACAAAGGACAAAGAAATCAAGGTGTAAAAGTATAAAGGAAACAGTATCACAATGTTTGCTCACAAGAAACAAAGAACAAATGCATTTTTACATTAGCAACAATTCTAAACATCGTCAGCATGGTAGCGTAATAGCTTAACGGGACACACAGCTCAATAAAAAGAACAGCTAAAGTACTAAAAATTTAATGAACGTCTTTTTTACCATATCATCATGCCTGCATTCCCCGAAGAGGTAGGCAGAGGCGTACTAATGTACACCCACATTTCGCCGGTATGTTTAGGTCCCATGTAATAGAGCGCGAGCCTATTGCCATCAACTGGGCACAAATCCAGACTCCAAGCTTCTACTGGGAATTTCACAGAAAAACCCAACCACACTTTGCCCGACCCGGGATTCGAACCCAGGACCTCTAGCGTAGCAGTCGCGCTTGGGACGACTAGACCAACGAGGCAGTCCTTTTTTCTCCTATCTAGATATTATTTCCTTATTTGTTTGTTAAAGAGAGAGAAACTGGCGAGTTCGTAAATAGCGGTCGAAAATTGTCCTTCAAAATTTTAAAGGATAAACCTAATAAAAGGACTTTTTTGGTCGAATATTTTAACAATAAAAAAAGTCTCAAGGTTCTTCTGAAATCCTTAAGCTGATTACGCAATACGTAGGCTTCAAATTGTCCACAGAGGAGCAATATTTTTGAGACCCGAGTTCATTGTCATTCCTTCACTTGGCACTGATAAATAAGCTAGCCTGGTAGAGTAGATTATGGTGAAGCCATATCACAGGGAAAATAAAGATATGCTAGACAAATTCGGCTTTAAAAATTACATGTCCCGAGTATTACCGCGGCTAACAGTTAGTTTTCTTTATCAAGCGATTTTATTCATTGTCTCCATCATCAGCCCGTTAGTTTCCCATTCCGAGAACTTTAGATTTTTGTTCTAGACTTTAATGGGTCTGGATTAAAAAAAAAAATATTTCAGCTTTAGTGTTCCGTGCCAGAATTTACAAAACGGTCGCTTATTGTATAATGTATTACTTCTATATCTGTTTCTCACAAGTATTTTTTTGTGATTATTATTAGACGTATTATACTTTGTTGACACTTTTTTAAATTTTATTAGTAGATAGAAGAGCGTCGGGGGTTAAAAACTACATTTGACATAAGCAAACACAGGTGCAACTAAAAAGAACAATTCGATAAAATATAATTATTTAACCTGCTGTTGCCGACCGGTCTGTGTGTCCGAAAGTAACATTTCCCTCGCCCCGTCTGCAGCTGCATCTAAAGGGTTATTTCTCAAACACGTCGCGCGCTGCACCGTAATGGGGATCATTTATACCGGTGATCACTACTGTCGTTTACGACTGAAATTCTATATTTTATGACGGAACCCCGCTTAAGACGGTAACTGTTTTTTGTTTGACATCGTAAAGAGATCGTTTGCTGTGATTCTTGGCGGAGTGCAGGTTAGAAGCGAAACTTTACATAAGATTAAGAATCTTTTAGAGTTTATGGTTTCGCCACGATGTTTCTGTCACTAAGCAGATACCTATATAACCTTTGTGGTATCACTATTAATTGTTTTGACGCGTCGAGAAACTTATTACATACATACATAGATAGGTACCATAAATCCCGTATGCCCCAAAGGGTTAGGTTAGGTGTAGGTATAATTGTACACCCACATTTCATTAGATTTTCTATTGTTATAGTTTAAAATCTATTGGCAACACTTGACTGGTTTAGGTAATTACTAATAGAAAGAGACAAAGCTTGAAATAACTATTACAATGAAATTATATTTTTTTTTAATTTATAATAGGTAGGTAATTATTTATATTATTAAATCCATCAGGATCGTAAATGTTTGTGGATTTTAGGCACAGTACAAAGCACAGCTGTAAATTCTTTTATTATTTTTAAGTAACTAAACACAACACACGACATTTTTTTAGAAGCAATCCGTTTCCTTTTAACCAGAACAAATATATTTAAGGAATTGCGTCCGGATTAATGGAGTGCTCAAATTACATGTCAGGCTGGAGCCCAAGGGAATGCGTAGGTACGTATAACTGGCGTAAGTACCAAGATTACGTCACGCAAACAACAAACGATAAAGCTCATAAAATTTGACCAAACAATTTTACGACGCCACTGCCATGTATTGTTGATATTGTATTTGTGTGTGTTTAAGAAGAACTACTTAATACTATTACTCTTTTTTAAGAATTATAATTAATAAAATTTTATAAAAACAAAATCCTCTACCGCATCTGTCTGTCTGTTCGATACGATATACGATAAACTCAAAAACTACTGCACCGATTTCATGCTGTTTTCACCAATGGATAGAGGAAGGTTTTAGAATATAATATGTTTGGTCTCGAGGAAGGTTTTAGAATATGATATGTCAAGTTTTTGTATACATTGCCTAAAATATAAATGGCCACGCGGGCGAAACCGCTGGCGGAAAGCTAGTTACATATAAAAGTGTCAGATTTATTGGATTAAAGATAAATTATATGTATCAAAGGCTAGGTAGCCTCAATTGCCATTCCTATAATTGCCATTCAAATATTTTCCCATCCTGGAATACATCATTTATAATATTATATTTTACTTAACTTCTAAACTATGTAACTAACTAAACAATAAATTAACATTTAATAAAAATGTCTAAAGACTAATTAAAATAATTTTAAAAAATAGGGTATAAAATTTGCTAATGGCATTATTTCGCGTATTTAGATCACAACACTACAATTTAAAGTTTGAATTGAGAAATAAATAGTAAACACTACATACCTACTTATACATACCGTCATAATTATTTTCTTCAATTTTATTCGGCAGTCGGGGAAAAAAATCCTCATCCTTGGTTTGCTCGCGAGCCGAAATCCTGTACACAGACCATGCCTACCTGACGTTAATAAATACGTATTTATTAATTAAAGGAGGTCATCAAAAGATGCAACTCAGCCCAAATTTGTACCCAAGGTACATGACAGTTGTCAAGTTGACAGTTTTTACCATGAAATCACTATGAATCTGTTAATAATGTGCCTTAATGGCGTGTGTTTGACATTCCGAAACTGACACTGACAGCATGTAGCTGTCAAGTTGCCAGTTTTTACTATAAAAACACAATAAAACTGATAATAGTGTGTCAAAATAGCGTGCTTTTTTCAAATTAAACGTTTTCAAATATATTTTTTTTATCATCTCCTAGTAAGCATAATAACAAAATACGACTAGAGTTTTAACCAACGTAATACAGGGTATTTTTTCCAATAAGTGTACCTTCGGTACATCATTTGGGCAGATTTTGATGACCTCCTTTTTACCATTACGAAATAAGAAGACAATGGAGGGTTCTTGGCGATGGTGGCGCCGTACCACAATACCGAGCAACATCAGGAAAACTACTTGTACACAAGTAGGTACATTTTTCTCAGTAATAAAGTTAACACTCATCGGGATTCTGTTCGAGTTATTATCTCTTCAAAATATGGATGCGATGTACAGTCATAAAACTGACGGAAATTTAACGACTTCAAACGCTTTGAAAGATGCCAGATAGATTTAATATTGCCTCTTCCTAGGTACTATTATTTGTACCTACTTGTATAAAATAACCTAACCTAACCTAAATTAAAAATTTAGAAAACCCCCGACACGAAATGTAATTTGCCATTTTGTGGTGGCGGCCATCTTGGATTTGAAATTTATCATAGACTATAATATTCTAATAGTTAAGCCCTTTCATTTGATACCCATATTGACGGAGTTGTGAAAAAATATTTAATTCGCTCAAATAAAAAAAAACAAAATCAAAATCGGTCCATCCATTCGGGAGCTACGATGCCACAGACACACACACACACACACACACACACACACACACACACACACACACACACACACACACACACACAGACACGTCAAACTTATAACACCCCGTCGTTTTTGCGTCGAGGGTTAATAATAAACTTACTCATAATATAATCTTTAAAGGAGCTAACTCTTTGCTCCGCATATGACACCTTTAAAAGTCATTCTCCTCACTGCTGCCCTTTTAAACATGCACTCGATAACAGTCACACATTTTTTTTTTCATAGAGGTAGAGAAAAAGTACAGAATGCCACTTGCTTATGGTATATGGTGGCAAAGAAGCATGCGGTCCGGTTGATGGTAGACGGTTACCACAGACTTTTACAACACCGAAGCGTCATTCGTTGCCGATCCTGCAAAAACTTCTTAGAGGTTTAAAGAGAATGTTCCTCTTGATGCCAGCGCATCGAATCCTTAGAAGGAGCTCTGGCAACCGTACTCACTGCAGGAGCACAACACACAATAAAGTATGTTATTTAGTTGCAATTTTCTGTAAGGTTCTTCCCCAGACAGACTGCTCCAGATTTGGGCGATAAAATGCTGTGCCTACTTCTCAAAATACCTAAGTTGAGCTACCTATAAGATAAAAATTTTGAAAACCCCCGACACGAAATGTAATTTGCCATTTTATGGTGGCGGTCATCTTGGAATTGAAATTTATTATAGTGTATAGTATTCTCCTAGTTAAGCCCTTTCATTTGATACCCATATTGAGGGAGTTGTGAAAAAATATGGTAGCGGCGGCCATCTTGGGCCGATATTCATCAAACATAGCTAAAAACACTCCCGACTAATTTCACCTTCCCACCTTTCAAATAAAAAAAAACAAAATCAAAATTGGTTCATCCGTTCGGGAGCTACGATGCCACAGGCAGACACACACACACACACACACACAGGCACAGACACGTCAAACTTATAACACCCCGTCGTTATTTCGTCGGGGGTTAAAGATAAAATCCAATTCATTTACTTATATTTTAAACTTTGTCTTGGCTTTCATACTTGGGCATATACGCGATATCGAATTCAAACAAACATTTACAAGCCATACAAAAATATTTGTTCCGTGCGCGAAATGGAACGAATATTGGAGACGGCCAAGCCGACAAACGGCCAAAGCGGCAGGCGGCTCGTCAAAAATATACAGAATAATATTTATTCAGTTCTAAAAGCTTGCATTTTTTAGATTCGTAGCAACTACCTGGTATAAAGTATAGCGAACTTTGTGTATAATACACTCCTACAGTTTGTTGGTATTTTTAAATCCCGTAGAGGATGCGAGCCTATTGTTATTAACCGAGTACAAATCCAATCTCCGAGCTACTGAGAATTTCCAAGAAAACCCCAACAACGCTTTTATTTTATTTGCTTGGCCTGGGAATTTAACCCAGGACCTGGAGCAAAGCTGTCGCGCTAAGGACCACTAGGCTCACCCGTCAACTGACACGACTTACTTAAAGTAATCGGTAATCTTAGCTTGGAAAATAATAAAAAAAATACACAAAGATAACAATGTTATGTATTATTTAGAAGAACGCAAATCACGTTTTAACAAAGCCTCAATTATTTTTGACAACAGCCTCAGTTCAATAGCTTTTTCTTGGCCTAAAGCTTCTGTGGCGTTAACATTTAAAAGTAAACACATAATCTTAGAAATCTCCCATTCTCCCTACCGTTTTATAACTTCATTTTACGCTTGAAGCGTTCGAGTAATGACCTGGCCTCCCCAAACTTTCGACAGGATTTTTTCGGTTCACTGTCTTGATATTGCTCTCAAGGTTTTGCTATTATAGTTACTATGTTTATGTTTATCTGTATAATATATTAAAAGAAAAGGTGACTAAATGACTGACCGAACGATGTTCGTTCGTCTCACTGACTCTCAACGCAGAGTTAAAATCGCTGAACGGATTGGGCTGTTTGACACCCAGATACACAGATAAATGATCTGTAAATAAATCTTTTAAAAACACTTTTACAAGTCAGTGTGTTACATTTTTTTTTTCGAGATGGCGCCTGCATATCCTGGCTGACGACCTCTGAGAAGAAACGCCGAAACAAAGTCAGAGAATCATGGCCTCTTTTGAAGTCCAGACATAATTATCAAATTAAGATATGTGAGTGTTAATGTAGGGAAATATCTGAAATGGTCTTTTAAAGAAAGAACCATAGCGGCTTTGAGCAGACCAGACCCTGCATTACATATTTTTTCACAACCCTCTTAATATGGTTATCAAAGAAAGGGTTTTGACTATAAGTAGAATACTACACATTATAATGAATTTCAAATCCAAGATGGCCCCAACGACAAAATGGGGAATTACATTTTTTATATCATCTTGGGTCGGGGGCTTTTTATTTTTTTAAATATTTTTACCTATACAATTGAACCCATTCAAAGAAAATATCAGTTTAAATGTTATTTAAGCAGTAAAGCTAAACGTAATGACATCAAAACCCGCATAAAATCGGACGGTTGCTACACATAAATTCTCATAAACAACTTGGAGCCAGCCCTACGTACGTTCATAGCCGTTACACGTATAATAAAAATTGTATGAGCTGTATAACTGCCTCGTTGGTCCAGTGCTCCCAAGCGCGACAGCTAAGCTAGTACTGCTTTCGATTCCCGGGTCGAGCCACGTGTTGTTTTTCTGTGAAATTTTCAGTAGTTTGTGACCAGTTGATGACAATCGCAACGAGGTAGTCAAATTATAGTTTTTTTTTACATATCATATTTTTCACGCCTGTTTCCCATAGGGGTAGGCAGAGACTATAGATTTCCACTTGCTATGATCCGGGCACATCGTTTTCGCCTTGTCTATGTTTTTCACCATTTTAAATGTGGCAAACGAGTATGCAGCTCGCTTGATAGTAGACGCTTACCGTAGCCTATGGATGTTTACAACACCAAAAACCAAATAACACTTTGCTCGACCCTGGCATCGAATCTAGGACCTCGATCGTAGTAGTGTCGAGGCGGGGCCTGTAGACAAGTTGCAATTTGACATTTGAATCGACAAACGAATAGAAACAAAATGTATGGAAATGACACAAGCTTTTGACATGTCGGGCTGTCACTAGTGTCATTTCCATACATTTTCTTTTTAAACGTTTGTCGTTTCGAATGTCAAATTGCAACTTGTCTAAACCAACAGTTCGAATTGCATTCTATTATATATTTAATTCGTCTGCGACAGGTACGTTTCGCATCGATAAAAACACAGCCTTATAATTTAGACAGACAGGGCGGCGCGGCAGTCAACAGCACGCACAATTCACGTGAACCGAATTGCTCACTCGTTCTAAATTATTCACTCACAACTTTCGATTCAGCGTCTTACTGCCGTATTTCAAGTTTACGGTCGATGAACATGTGTGTAGACAGACTAATAAAGTTTTGAGAGTACAACAAGACTGGAGATTTATTAAAATGTTTTCTTTTTTGTTAGAGAATAGATGTTTTATTTGTTTGAGATATATATAGGTAACTGCTAACATTTTGAGCAAAAAGCGGCATAGGTGGGGAAGTTTTCACTCAAAAGTGGCATAGTAGGGAGAAGTTTTCACACAAAAGCGGCATAGTAGGGAGAAGTTATCACACAAAAGCGGCATAGTAGTGGAAAGTTTTCACATAAAAGTGGCAAAGTAAAGGAAAGTTTTGACACAAAAGTGGCATAGTACGGGAAAGTTTCCACACAAAAGTGGCATAGTAGGGGAAGTTTCCACACAAAAGTGGCATAGTAGGGGAAAGTTTTCACACAAAAGTGGCATAGTAGGGGAAAGTTTTCACACAAAAGTGGCATAGTAGGGGAAAGTTTTCACACAAAAGTGGCATAGTAGGGGAAAGTTTTCACACAAAAGTGGCATAGTAGGGGAAAGTTTTCACACAAAAGTGGCATAGTAGGGGAAGTTTTTACCCAAAAGTGGCATAGTAGGGGAAAGATTTCACACAAAAGCGGCATAGTAGAGGAAAGTTTTCACACAAAAGCGGCATAGAAGTGGAAAGTGTATTGCTTTGAAGTCGTTAAGGGCGTTCAAGGTCAGCAACATACCAGAAACGCCAGTTCTAAACAATTTAAATTTAAATCCAGCTGTCCTTAGCTGCCCCCCAGCAACGCCCTAAGCCGAGGTCCGAGTCCCGCTAGAGGACGCTCTTAGTTACTGTTGCTAGCCTAAAAGTATGGACCTGGCAGTACGCATTCGGTGCCTCGCTCATATTAAGTTTTTGTGACACCCTGTGTCAAAAACTAAGTCCGACAAGTAGATTAAAGTATTATATAAGACCGCGAATCCAAAAAAAAAGTTTTTTTTTTAATTCTATTTGTTTGAATGTTAGGGATTGGCGCTAAAGCTAGTCCAACTTAAAACTGATGTAAAGCTTTTTTCAATTATTTGAATAGATCCTGAGATAGAGTTTGACCTCTATGTTGTGTGCAAACCCATTTAAATAAGAGATCATCATTGTTGGTTTTTGATAGATTTTTTCCATTTCCATGTAGGCGAAGCCACGGTAAAAAGCTAGTTACATAATATTATAATAGCTTGGTTGAATCTTTGTTCACTACACAATGTGTCCAATTGCATTAGAACGGCGCCGACACATAAATTGTATCATTCGATCTCGCGACCTCAATTTATCTCTTTCTAGAAACCAAGCAATTCTATCTTGAATTGAAAATCGTTTAAAGTTTTATTATCCTAAAGATTCTATTGTGGTATAATTTTATTGGAATACGTCAGCAAATCTCAGGTTTCGAGGTTATTTTGTGATTCGTTATTAAGGGTATACGAACTTTATCTGGGAATAAAGTGGCGCTTAGAGTGTAATCCTCTTAGAGAAAATTTTCGATATGGGTTTTCTGGAATTAAAAGTGATTGTTATTTTTTTCACAGTTACAAGAATATTGTTGAAACAAAATACACTTTGTAAATAATTATTACAATACGTACAGTACCTACAGATTTTATCTTATTTTCTTCTTCGTTTCTTTACAGTATGTAGGTAATATTTGCACTCATCAAAAACATAAAACGACATCTGATTGTTTCTTTTTTGTCTTGGATGGGTTTGCGGTTGACCACAATCTCACCTGATGGTAAGTGTAGATGTGGTCTAAGATGAACCGCGGAAACTAATTATAATATAATTAAAATTATCTTCTGCTTCTGCTTAATATCTTTTACCCGACGACACGGCAAAAAGTCGAAGGAAGGGTTTTATTAAGACTTAATTTCGCAGGTTTGGGTCTCTATTTGTATAAGTATAACATTAAAATAATAAAATTGAAGAAGAAATCATTTAAGGACAAGCTTTTGTTTTAAATTTAACTAAAAATATATCAATTGCCAAATAAGATTCCCGGGATTTTCATGAAAACCCCGCACTTTTTCGGTTCCGTAATTACTCAGTGTTAATGCTGGTCATAAAATATAAATACAGAAAATTTCATTTAATTTGCACACGTTTATTACAGAGTTTCTATGGGTAGCCCCACCGGGTAGTGGGTCAGAATGGGCTCTTAAATTTTGCTCTAAACATACACACAAACTAACTAACAAAGCAAGTTGAATAAAAGCCTGTAATTAACGCAACCAAAAGTAAAAATGTCGTACAAATTATTAGAATACTGCTCATACTTCCCTTATTGCAATTTCGCAGAACCAAAACAACAACATCTTAAAATATTCTGCGTCGAAACATCATAATCGTAAATATAAAACGGGCGAAATTCCTGAAATACTCCAACCTGAAGCGTGGAACTAAAAATGTTCTAAAATGCCTTGTTTCGCAAAATGCGCAGCAAACCGCAGCCTCCATTAGTTGGGTCGTCAGCCGCAACTATTAAGCGATGTACTGGTAAAAATGTGACGTAGTTACCACTGTGTAAAAAGGGAGAGAAGTTCAACTCAAACATTATGCCTGTAAGCCCCATGTGGGGTTAAGTACCCATAGAATTTTGATTTACTTGGGTCTTCCACAATAAGCGGCAAAAATAGTAATTTATTGTACGTTTTTTTAATTGCTATGGCGTTTTTAGGGACTACAGACCTAGTTCCTTTTTTCCTTTTAACAATACTTTAACGAAAAAGTAGTTTTTGAAAGTTAACAAGTGTAAACATAGTTAATAAAATTATGCTCTTGACTGTACATTTATCTTTTCCGTTGACTGTACCTACACACACTGAGAACATGTTTATTGTAAATTTAATTTAAAAAAATATACCATTCACAAAGCAAACAGACAAACGTGACGTGAAATTCTTTTGGCGTCGCTATGCTAATGGTGAGCGCTGGGCGCTGTCGGCCCAACTGTGACCGAAGCCCTCACACTGAATATTCGGAGACAGCCTACATTGGCATTAGGTAGGACTTTTTTATTATTCGTTGGAAATGTGACCGAATTTTCAGAAGAAACTAGCCATTCCTCGCGGTGTTACACGCGTTCATCAATTTTTTCCCCAACCCGTGGAAATTTACCAAAGTCTCGTTAAAAATGATAGCCTTTATGTTTATTTATTTATTTATTTAAACTTGCACGAAAATGGTACATAAGGCGGACTCAATGCCATATGGCATTTTCTACCAGTCAACCTTTGGGTTAAAAAGAGAGTCATGTAACAAAAACAAGGTAGGTATCTAAGAAAGATAGAAAATAAAATACTAAATAATTTGAACAGTTAGATAAGATAGCAAGAGGAATAAAAAAACTTATAAAATGACTAAACAACAAATACAATTTTACAGTAAACAATATTTAATGTTATTCTGATATTTGTTATTATTGTTATTCTGTTATTATGTTATTCTGATGTATAAACAATAATACTGTAAAGTTTCATCGAAATCCGTTCAGTAGTTTTTGTGTGAAAGAGTCACAAACATCCATCCATCCATACATCTATCGATCTTTACAAACTCACATTTATAATATTAGGAAGATGACAGACGATTTAGTTTATCCAAATTATTGTTTTTAACCCCCGACACAAAAAGGACGGGGTGTTATAAGTTTGACGTGTCTGTGTGTGTGTGTGTCTGTCTATGGCATCGTAGCTCCCGAACGGATGAACCTACTTTGATTTTGTTTTTTTTATTTGAAAAGTAAATTAGTTGGGAGTGTTCTTAGCTATGTTTGATGAAAATCGGTCCAAGATGGCCGCCGCTACAAAATAGCGAATAACATATTTTTTAACAACTCCCTCAATATGGGTGTCAAATGAAAGGGCTTAACTAGGAGACTACTATACACTATGATAAATTTCAAATCCAAAATGGCCGCCACCACAAAATGGCAAATTATATTTCATGTCGGGAGGTTTTCTAAATTTTAATTTATTTCTCAACCATGTTGGGGTCGCCTTTCAGTCTAACCAGAATGCGGCTGAATATCAGTATTCTACACGGGGTGACTGCCATGAGACCTCCGCAACCCAATTCCTGGGCAATACCGATTCGAAGAAAAGCTGATTGTCAGGCTTTTTGGGTTTCTGACTACCACTAACGATTGTCATAGGTGTTCCTACATGACAATCGGGATCGACGGCTTTACGTGCTCTCCGAGGCATGGAGGGGTCTCGATATGTTAAGAATGATCGCCAATCCTCAGTCTGACTGCGGCAAGTGTAGCTTAACCTTACAGATCGGTTGATCAGCGTAGTTACAACTTGGCCACGAGCCCCTCCTTTCCTAATCCTTATCCTATTGAGATAAAGTTTAATTTCTTATGTATTTAAATCTGAGGTAGCTAATTATGAGCAGTCTGTTTATGTTTTGATGTTGACTGTAGGTACCGGGTTCATATGGAAAACATTTTCAATAAATTTAAGCGTACATATACCGCGGGAGCTCTTTCACTTCGCAGAATTGATAGTGTAAAGCAGATTTTTCGCATGCCACCGTAAAGGTGAGTTTACATACTGTACATCAACTCTGAGTTTACATATTAAACGATTACATACTTTCAAACACCTACTGGTCCGTGCTGAGATTGGAATTGAGATTCCTGAGATTGGTTTAGTGGTCATAGAGTCTGGTGTATTGAACCAGAAGCCGCAAGAATCCGGCACACAAGTTGATTTTTTCCTGCATTAAAATAACTGTTATTATTATCTTAACATAGAAAATGCAAAGTGATACTTTTTGTTTATTTGTTATGATTTATTTGAAAGATTCTTTCACCACTTTACCGAGTAACATAGGCTAAAGCCATTAGAAAGAGGAAAGATTTGAACTTTTGTATTTTTTTTTGTTACGACCTAACTCAAAAACTAATCGACTGAAATTCTTTCACCATTCGAAAGCTATATCTTCACTAAATAACATAGGTTATCCCACTTATATTATAAATGTGAAAATTTGGATGAATGGATATATGCTTGTTACAATGTCAATGTCAATCACGCCAGAACGGTTGAACGGATCTGGATGAAAATCGGCACAGAAATATTTTATAGTCTGGAATAGCACATAGGCTACTTTTTATTGCGGTAAAATATATAGTTCCTGTGAGATAAATTTGTTCAAAACAAATATTTTTTTAAAATTTATAATAAATACCCAGAACACACGGGCGAAGACACTGGTGGAAAGTTAGTTTTAAGTATTTTTATTCGTGCTGTGTGCACTCAGTCTTAAAGGCCCGCAATAAGTGTAATGGAGCCTGCGGGCGGAGCCCGCGCCGCGTCCATCCTGATCCGAAAACGCTTACGTAAATCATTTGTCTGACATCAGCTTTATTTTTGAGCATTCCAGTTCAAACTGGCCTGTTTTTTTTTACATACAATGCATTTTACTGATTCCGTTTTTTTTAAATTAAATAATAAGAACAACTAGCTTTTGCCCGTTGCCCGTAGGAACTTAGAATTTCCGGGATTAAGAGATAATAAAATAATAATAAAGTACAATCATAGAAATCTTCGTATAAATGTTCTTCATACATAATCCCACGTTTTCACTTCCATACAAACCACATCAGTCACAAAATGCATCGCACAGAATATGTCATCTGAAGAATACGAAATACTACGACATTTGCTACGACGTAGCTGACGTAGCCGCTACGCTTGCTACGCCGTAGAAGCACAAGTTGCTACGCGTTGATTTATTTTGTGATTCTGTCTTTGTTGAACTTTGGACATTATTGTATTCCGTTGTACTTTCAAGTTATGTTATTTTTAGTGCACAATGTGTGGCTCGAGTTATGATAAAATTATTTTCAAGCATAGTACTATTTCGACTGAAGTCTTCGATTAGTCTAGCAGGGGTGTATATTTATACACATTTTACATTATATTGCCACATTTTTTTCTGAGAATTGCCGAATGGAAAAATCTTTTTAGAAAAACCAAATTGGTTTTGACGACGTCTGTGGTCTAGTGGTTCGAGTACCGGACTGATGATCACGAGGTCGTGGGTTCGATTCCCACAAGACACAAATATTTATGTGATGAACTAAGTGTTTGTGTTTGTCTGGGTGTTTCTTATATATTATAAGTATGTATTTACAAAAAAAAAGTATATAAGTATTATATCCATTGTCTAGTACCCATAGTACAAGCCCTGCTTAGTTTGGGACTAGATGGTGCTGTGTAAAATGTCCCAGGATATTTATTATTTATATATTTTAATATTTTGGGATATATTTTTAAAACCGATGGCAATCCATTTTATAGGAAAAACATCGGAAGAATTTTCTTCTTCAAAAAATTTTTTAATTCACAGCAAACATATGTGTGAATTTAAGTACTTAAAGTAATTTACTTGTCCCTTTATGGAGTCAACAAAACACCAGATAACTTTTTATTCGACCTGGAAATCGAGCCCAGAAGAACTCCAATGCTCCATTTATATGAAGTTTAGAAGAAATTCTAGAGTATAATACTATGTATAAACATTTTCCAAGAAGTTTGTATAAACAGCCTGATGTTTCTCCATTGTTATTGAGTGCAGGCACACTTAACGTTCAAACCACTTCGAGTAAAAATCTTTCGAGATTGTTGCTAGTAAACTAGCCTTCCACCAGCGGCTTCGCTCGCGTGTTCTGGGTATTACTTATAAATTATTATAACAAATCTATCCCACGGGAACCATAAATTTTACCGAAACAAAGAGGAGCCTATGTGCTATTCTAGACTACAGTCTATTTCTGTGCCAAATTTATCCAGATCCGTTCAGCCGTTCTGGCGTGATTGAGTAACAAACATCCATCCATTTATCCATACATCCTCCAGATCCGTTCAGCCGTGCTGGCGTGATTGTGTAACAGACATCCATCCATCTATCCATACATCCTCCAGATCCGTTCAGCCGTTCTGACGTGATTGAGTAACAAACATCCATCCATCTATCCATACATCCTCCAGATCCGTTCAGCCGTTCTGGCGTGATTGAGTAACAAACATCCATCCATCTATCCATACATCCTTCAGATCCGTTCAGCCGTTCTGGCGTGATTGAGTAACAAACATCCATCCATCTATCCATACATCCTCACAAAGTTTCACATTATGTAATACAAACTTTCCGCCAGAGGCTTCGCCAGCGTAGCCTGGGTATTTCTTATAATGGTCTGGATCTTTCATCCCCTATTTCAACCCCTTACAGCCCTTTTTTCGCATTAAAAAGTAGCCTCTGTCCTTTCTCAGGCTCTAGACTATCTGTGTACCAAATTTCATTTAAATTGGTTTCGTAATTTTGGCGTGAAAGCGCGACAGACAGAGTTACTTTCGCATTTATAAAATTAGTAAGGATTGGTAAGTTAGATTAGTAGGATTCCTCAATAATTGTAGGATACATATATGAGTACATCTACACTAATATTATAAAGCGAATAGTTTGTTTGTTTCTTTGTTTGGTTGACCGTGCTAATCTCAGGAACTACTGGTCCGATTTGAAAAATTCTTTTAGTGGTAGATAGCCTGTTTATCGAGGAAGGCTATAAGCTATATATCATCACACTACAACCATCAGGAGCGGAGGAACAAATTTTTTTTTTTTTCAAAAACGGGGGAAAAAAATCCACTTCTACGGGAACGAAGTCGTGTGGTAAGGTTAGTTTAGAATACATACGTAACTGTTGTATCTATCCGTATATTGTTCGCTTGGCTGGTGCCCAGAGAACGCTGTTTTTATTTTATACGGATCTGATTTTGTCGCTTGTGACGCGTTTGTAGCCACAGTTACGATATCAAACCGTATGTTAGAGAAATGCAGTTAAACTAAAATTTTGAAACTGCTGAGAATTTCAAAACAAAAAATTGAAAGGGTGGTTGAGTGGTGTATGATTTATTGAAAAATAGCGACTTGTGCGCTTTATTATCTGCAATTCCCGGTGGATTAAAAAAAAACTTGCATATAACAGCCAGCTCAGGATAAGGCTGTTTATCTAATTTTTTGTTTTAACTTTTGTACAGTCAAGAGCAAAAACCAGTAAAGGTACACTAATAAAAATGCTTAATCGATTTTTTCGATTTAGAACTTTTGCGATATTACGAACTTTCGTGATACTATAGTGACATTTGTGTTATCAAAGTTGCAATAGTTTCAATTCAAATTTCATTTCATGAAAAAATCGCTTTAGCTCTTTTGTAAGTGTTTATATAGCTGTGCTTGTGACTGTACATTAAAATAGTCACAAATTTTAATGTACAGCCAGCATCAAATATCGGAACGAACGTACTGTTTATAATTACCAAAACAGCTGGAACAATTAAACTTTATCTCAATGTGATAATGGTTAGAATGATAGTCGCCGTGTAGTGTGTCCGTTTAGTTTAGTTTAGCTGGGCTTTTCCACACTTAACCACTTGATTGGGCTATTGTGCGTGTCTTCTAATTTCTACCTACTTGAACCAACCTAGGCTTTCACAGAAGGTTAGCAGAATATTTAGACTGTTACAGGCTTCCGGGAGCGATGCTGGGGATTGAATTATTAGTGTGTCTGTTGATATAGTTTCATTTTTTTTATTTGTTCAGATAATTTTGAACAATTTGTACAGTAAGAGGTAATAAGTCCATTATCATGTCAAGGATCGTTTTTGCCTACACGTTACTACGCGTATACATAAACATATAAGTAGTGATTTGAAATTTAATACCACTATTATAATAGGCCGTCGGGACATAACAGCACTAAATGATCATTACATCGCTCTCTTTCCGACTAGATAATTATGAAAGAGTACGATATACCAGATCGTCTATATATGCAAAATGTTTGTTATAGAAAAAGGTCGTAAGTGAAACTTGTTTCATGCGATAGATTTGCAAAAATGGTAATGGACTTATGACCGCGACCGTACGTCCAGATATATGTGATGCTGACTGTACCTAGATCCTAGTGTCATGGTTTTCTTTGTCAAAGTTATCTGAGTCCCCGTAACATTGATGACAGATAGGTACTCGTACTAACATTGGACTGACGTAGTCGTAATGCTGATAATTGCGATATGATCGCACGTTTTGGGTAGGAAATTGAACCGTACGTAACTGGTAGATAAAGTTTGTTTGTTTATGTTGTTATTGTGTGTGAGAGCACCATATGCCAACAGCGTATCCTTGCATATTTCGGCCACACAATGCGTAGAGGCGACGTAAGTTTGGAAAAACTGATTGTGGTTGGGAACACCGAAGGCAAAAGATCGCGCGGTCGTTCACCAACAAGATGGACCGATCAAGTAAAAGACTCGTCGGCCTCCAAATTCTACACGGTTATGAGAAACGCGCTGGACAGAAACCGGTGGAGACAGAATATCCGCTCCAGAGAGAGAGAGAGAGAAACTGTTTTGTTGATTTGTTGGGCTTTTTTGGTAAAAAAGCTTTACCAACCTTTTTTTACTATTTTTACAAAAAAGGTTGCTAGCGACCTTGATAGTTATCAAATAAGCCTGGTCAAGGGTGTAATGTTGGTGGCAAATGTGACAGTAATGTAATATTTTGACATTGTCAACAAGTGTCACGATGACGTTAGATGACATCTGTCAATGTACTGTCAAGACAAAATTACGCTGTTATCGCTGACGTTACTGTCACTGTCAGCTTAGATAGACTACAACGAGAGATGTAGAAACATTTCGAAACTTTTTCCAGCAAAATTAAAAAAAACCATTAGGTAACACAATCACAATATGCCCAGCTTCCAAACCCCTGGCTCAGTTTTTTTACCCAATCGCGAAACCCTCTCATTGTTTTAGCAAGCCTTTATCTCGTCAGAGACAGACAACATTTTTGGAACGAATCCAACACGAATTGATATTTCCTTATGTACAATGAATGGAATAATATCAATGCGGATTTGTATGGAAAAAATCCAGCTGATTTAGCGCGGGAGGATTATCAGGCAAAAATCATGATTGGGATATTGATTCATTGCGCTTAATTAAATGAGATGGATTAGGAAAGGTAATGAATGGGCTGGTTTCATTATTCCTGTAAATGAAAGGCGACTAAGCCTGTGGGTGTTATAGAAGACTTATAATTAGATTAGGCAAGGAAAATTGGTAACAGTGAAATAAAACTACTTTTTCACGGATCTTATCGCGTTATATTATATACAGTTCGCGCCAAACTTATTGTCTGGGTTGAAGTTGGCGCTAGCTAACTTTAACCCGGCCGTAAAAATCGGAGAAAAAAAAAATATGATTAGAATAATTTATAACGACAGATTACGACTTGAGCTTTCGTTTTTATTTATTACAATCCAATTTTTTTCTTTCTTCGATTTTTACTGACTAGCCGGACAATAAGTTTGGCGCGAACTGTAATTAATATCATTAACTGGTTGGTCTAGCGGTTCCAAGCGCGACTGCTACGCTGGAGGACTTCGTTTCGATTCCTGGGTCGAGCAGTATTGTTGGGTTTTTCTGTGAAATTACCAGTAGCAGTACGAAGTCTGGATTTGTGCCCGGTTGATGGCAATAGGCTCGCCACCTATTACATGGGACCTAACTGAATCTATATTATTATAAATACTAGATTTCCAACAACGGCTTCGGCCTCGTAGTCTGAGTATATCTTATAAATTAAAGCCTATGTTACTCGTTAAAGATATAGCTTTCTAATGGTAAAAGTTTTTTTTTATAATCGGGCCATATGTTCGGAGCCTATTCAATGCAAACAAACAAACAAATCTTTCCTGTTTCAGTTCTGTTTCAGTTACAAGTTATAATATTAGTGTAGATATAGAACACACAGGCATCATTTCATTTATTTGTTGTTCTAAATAAGGCTACTGAGATAGATGGAAAATATTATGTACGATTACAAATCACTGAATGATAAAATATTCAATTTTCCGTATTCATAATAGTCTGGGTTCCCAGAAAACTCGTCATCGTATTCTGTCATGCCAATATTTGAAGAAATCCTCTCAAGGTACTATCCAATTATTATTGAGGATAAAGTTATTTATAATACTATCGTGTTTTTAAGCCGTCAACTGATTGGATAAAGCGGAACATTACACTTGGGGCTTAGTGACAAACGATGGATCCTGTAAACAATAGTATTTACCTTTTTTGTGCGAAAAATCCTTATGGATCTCATCCGGAGAGGCAGCAGGGTATCTCAGGTCAAAATTGTTATTGAGTTGTGTCTATGAAATGATTTTCAATTTTTAGCCTCGCCCCTTATTACGTGGGATCTAAACAAACCGATAGCAGTGATATCCTAAAGGCATGGCCCTGGACTGCCAAGAAGTAGGTCTTGAGTTTAAATATAAGGCACCTTTACTTTTCTTAATCATATACGTATTAATAATAAAATATCACTCGTTCACAACGGTAAAGGAAAACACCGTGAGGTAACCGGTATGCCTAAGAGATGTTTTGAAGTCTGCAAACCCGCAATAGGCCAGCGTGGTGGATTATAGCCTAACCCCTTTCATTCTGATAGGAGACCCGTGTTCAAGGGTTGATGATTATAATTATTAAATATAGGTACCAGAAAACTGTAAATATACATTAGTACACTTCTGCTTAGTACCCTACTGGAAATACTGGCGTGATAGTATGTATCTTCAAAAACAGCCTCTTATATATATATCAGACAGACTCTATATGATATTGTAAAGTATCGCTATTTTTTAAGATACGAAAAATAGAAAACAAATTTCCATGGGACTATCTCATTCGCTTCCAAAAAAAAAGATAAATTACGTTCCCCTAAGTAAATTGTCTCGGTGTATTCTTCCGTAAAATACAACTTTCTCGGAATCAACTTACCTTCATACTATTACAAGGCAACATAACATATCTTCACGCCGGTATTCTCCGAAGGGTTAGGCAGAGTCGTACTGATGTACACCCAAAGTTCATGGGTATGTTTTAGGGATCAAGCAAAATGGGGCGAGTCTATTGCCATTATCCGGGTATCCAGACTCCGAGTTGCTACTGAGAATTTCATAGAATTTTTCGAACCCGTGACTTTAAATGTAGCTTAAGTCCACTAGGCTAATGTGACAATTTTCCTATTTATCCTATCCTACTAATATAAAGGTCAAAGTTTGTAAGTTTGCATATTTGAATGTTTGTTGCTCTTTCACGGCAAAACGGCTGAACCGATTTGGATGAAAGTTGAAATGGTAATGGCTTATACCTTCTTATGGCTATTGGGACCTACGCTACATTTTATTCCCGGAATAATTCCCTTAATCCACGCGGGCGAAGTCGCGGGCATAAGCTAGTTAATATTACAAATTTTATGCGAAAGTTTGTGAGGATAGATGGACGGATGTTTGTTACTCTTTCACGCAAAAACTACTGAAGGGATTTTGATGAAACTTTACAGTACTATAGCTTTTACATCAGAATAACACATATGATATAAAAAATTCTTTTAGGACGCGAGTCAAACCACGGGCAACAGCTAGTCTACTATAATCCAGTAAAATCATTCACTCAAACAATGAAGTCTGAAACAAGCGATAACATTCTAAATTACCACACAATACCGCCAAAATCAAACAATTCATCGGTAACGGCACATAAATACCATGTGTTAATACAATTGTAACTGTTATTAATATCACCACATGTTATCTGTACCCAGTTCCGTTACAATCGCAGATTACTTTGTTCACTTTCAACTAATTTGAATTTTGAATTCATTCGGAACCGTTGATTTTAATTGGAACGCTTTGTTAATAGTGTTGCGGTTTTTGGGATACCTGGTATTTTATTATTGTATTCGGAGGTTAGGCATTTAGGGTTGGTACGTGAAATAATTATGATATTGTAAATAGCTCTTCTGTCTTTTGCCTATGCCTACTGAAAGAAAAAAAAAAGAAAGAAAATGAGTTTATTTTCGTCTAAAACGACGCACGACAAAATTATAGTGAAAGACAAAAGTTTTAGTTTAACAGAAAACAACTTAAATCAAAAACAAACAACAAAAAAAAGAATAAAAATCATGCTTAAATCATGCTTCTGACAACACTGAGAGGGGTTTTTGGCAATTTAATTTATTCTTGTCCAAAACGATGCACGAAAATTGTATTATATTAGGCCAAGGTACTACTACTAACTAACGAACTACTGCTACGCTTAAGGCTACCTAAGGGGTGGATTCCTAAGTCAGGCAAAGTGTTACTCGGTTTTTCTATGAAATTGTCAGTAGCAACTCGGTGTTTAGGTTTATAATTTTAACAGGCTCACCCTATTACATAGAACCTACACATACGATATACAAACTTTGTATTACCACAAAGATGGCAAACAAGCATGCGGTCCGCTTGATGGTACACGGTTACCGCAGCCTATGGATGTTTACAGTACCGAGGCGTCAATCAGGCGTTTCTAGCAAACCATCACGCCTGTATTCCCCGAAGAGGTAGGCAGAAGTGTACTATTGTACACCCACATTTCGCCGGTACGTTTAAGTTCCACGTAATAGGGGGCGAGCGTATTGCCATCAATCAACCAAAAATCCAGACTCCGAGCTGCTACTAGGAATTTCACAGATTTGAACCCAGGACCTTTAGTGTAGCAGTCGCGCTTTGGACCAACGAGGCAGTCAGATGCGTTTCCAGCCCGATTTAAATTAAAACTAATTCATTAAAATTACAAAATCTTTTTATTTTACGTAGCTTGAAACCTATATATATGTATATATGCTATTACTAGGGATATTACTAGAGACACTAAAAGTCTTCCTAAAATCGGCCTACCAATGTAAACAGCCAACACAAATACTCCTAAGTACCTGAAAGCTACCTATACTAATGATTTTCACAATAGAATACTGCAATAATAGTTTAATGTCCAACTTAAGTTCTGTGGGCGTGGGATTTGGGTGGGGTCTGAGTAGCAACGTCTGAAATTGGGAGAATTAATTAATATCCCATCAAAGGACTGGAACATGGTATATATAATAAGAAACTACGCTGCTACACCAGGTATTCGGGGGGGCTAGACAAGTTGCATTTTGATATTCGAGTCGCAAACAAAATATATGGAAATGACACATGCTTTCGACAAATCGGGCTGTCACTAATGTCATTTACATACATTTTGTTTGTCGATTCGAATGTCAAAATGCAACTTGTCTGGGTGGCTAGACAAGTGTTCCGCTAAGTCACGTGATTGGCTCAAGTGACATCATCGTGGGGTTTGGTACGGTGAAGCTTGAGAGCGGCGCCAGAGCCCATGACGTCACGATGACGGAGCTTGAGCGAATCACGTGACCTAGCTGTCGCGGAATAGAACAACCCGTATAAGTAATAAGGCGTTATAAGGCGCCTTAAGGCGAATCTACGAATCAAAATTAGAACTTTACGCCCAGTAGCCGTAATTGTGACCACCTTACGTGCCCATTTATGGTGGTAGATGGTAGAATTTTGTCCGACATTTTCTGAGCATATTTTCACATGATGTCGTCGCTAACATTGGGACCGCACCTCAAACCGCTCATTCACATAATCATTATGGGTTTTCGCAACTAAATCGTTCGTTATCACGTGAACGACACATTACGGGTGAGTTGTGCGCGTTATTTAATAACACATGTTATGTGCGCGTATGTGTACTAATAGCTTGTTGAGTCTTAACCCAGTAAATGTAGTTTGCACACCATGTGTGCAAAAAAAATAGCGATTTTTTTTATCATGGAAATTCGTAAAACTATATTTTTCCTGCTCTAATTTGCAAAAATTGTAGGGAAACGAAAAGGATGGCAATAATAGTCATATATGCACCCGCATACTGCACATTTTCGCATAGGTTGCATTCTAAGCGTGGGAGAGGTACACCTTTGTAGTATAGAAGTATTTTATACTTCATTTAATAAATTATGGCCAGTAGTTCGAGCACAAGGCACTGTAATAGAATAGTCAACGTAATCGTATATTTTTAACCCCCCACGCAAAAACGACGGGGTGTTATAAGTTTGACGTGTCTGTGAGTGTGTGTGTGTGTGTCTGTCTGTGGCACCGTAGCTCCCGAACGGATGAACCGATTTTGATTTTCTTTTTTTTAATTGAAAGGTGAATTAGTCGGGAGTGTTCTTAGCTATGTTTGATGAAAATCGGTCCAAGATGGCCGCCGCCACTAAATGGCAAATGACATTTCGTGGTTTTCTAAATTTTTAATTTATGTATGGAGCACTGATAAGCGCTGCGGCGGATGTCAAGGGTACTAAAAAATTGGTAGCATAAGTTATCGAAGTTAAGTCTTGTATTCGAATAGATATAGTTTAGTATTCAAGTAGATAGAAGTGAGATAAGGAATTGAATGATAAGGAATTGAATCAAAATCGAGTAGTATGAGTTCGTTCCTAACGGAAAGTAAAGTTGAAGTATCGTGAATCTCAAAGGCTGGTTATCGTTAACGAATAGTAAGAATTTTCGTTATTTTTTTAATACTTCAGTGACTCATTGTGGAGCTACTAAAACCTTCCCAGATATTTTTTTTCTGTTAGTAAAAACGTTACGAAAATCCATACAGTATTTTCTGATTTTTTTATTAGCCCAAATAAACGCAAATTCAGTAAGACTGGAGACTAGTTTATCATTGTATTCCCCTTGTCTAACTACAACCTGTAGCGAAGGACAGACTGAAGTTTTCCGAAATGACAGCCAACATGTAATTGGAGAGGCTTTGAAGAAAAAGAAGAAGAAAAATCTGTAGCGTAGAAGCCTAACTCCCACAGTACGTACCGTCAAAACCATTATATCTCAAGTAAAAGAGAAAAGATATTATATTACGCACCTTAATTAAATAAATTATAATCGCCGTATTTCTTCAAGTATCCTACAAAAAACAAACACGCAAATTCGGTAGAGCGATAAAGAAAGCCTTAAAGGTTCGGCGATTATCTCGAAAACTTCCCCTTAACTGCTAATCGTTAAGGGTTAACTCCCAACGTAGCTAAGTTTCCACATTTACAGAAATAATTACATGCTTACCCTTTACCTCCCTAGTGGGGGGGTGTTTGAATGCCAGCCTTTCTATTTACCTTTTCGGCAGCTCTTATTGAAAAACTTTTTAGACACATCGCTTTGTGAACTGCTTAGCGAGGTCGTCTGGTTGCTAATTTAATGTTTATTATTATATTTGGAAATCTACTGAGGTTTAAACATTTTAATAAAGATCTGTTCTGATCTAGTGGTCCTCACCGCGACTGCTAGTTAGAGGATTGGATTCCCATGTCGAGTAAAGTTTGATTGGTATATTGTCTTAACAGTCACAATTAGAATCAGTAGTGTGCTTAGGGCTTGTTTCATCATAGATAGCCGCTATTCACCAGATAAATTCATAAAAAAATGCTTTGACAGTTGAGAGGTTTAAATACAAACAGATTTGTGTCGAAAAACCTGGGCGCAGTGTTGAAAGCTGTAGCCAATTATTTGGAGATTAACTCAATGTAATGAGAGACAAGCGTACACATGCATGCAGTGTGTATTATTTTAAGGTGAGTGACACCTGCACTACGTATATTGTGGAAATTAATCTATCAAACACAAACGGCGGTAACAAACAAAAAAACGGTGTATTTTATTTATTTATTAACCAACTTATTTTGTTTCGGCGTTTTTTTTTTAATGTTTTATTTACTCTTGTGTATGTAGGATGACCAGCGTCACCGCCAACGCATCGGGTGCCCTCGCTCTCAAAGCGTCGACGTCAGTCGCAACGCCCGTGTTGCCTATCTGGGGGGCTAGACAAGTTGCATTTCGATATTCGAATCGACAAACAAAATGTATGTAAATGACATTAGTGACAGCCCGATTTGTCGAAAGCTTGTGTCATTTCCATACATTTTGTTTGTCGAATCGAATGTCAAAATGCGACTTGTCTAGCCCCCCTGTACGTTAATTGTGGAAAAAAATCTATCGAGCATAAATAAACGGCAAAAACAAACAAAAACGGGATATTTTATTTATTTATTAACCAACTTATTTTGTTTCGGTGTTTTTTTTAAATGTTTTATTTACTCTTGTGTATGTAGGATGACCAGCGTCACCGCCAACGCATCGGATGCCCTCGCTCTCAAAGCGTCGACGTCGGTCGCAACGCCCGTGTGGCCTATCTGCCTATTTAGAATATTTTACGGTGATAAATAAACAAGTCGAAACTTGGGCAATTACATTAAATCTTGTGTTCCGCGATTGGCGATTTTGCCAATAATTGAATTTGGTTTATCTTCGACCCCTTTTTCCGTTGAAGATTAGAAATAACAGTAATTATTAATGTTAGCGGTTGCTAAACTCGGTTACACAGCAGTAACTAACAGAGAATTATGTAAATAATATAAATATATCCTACTAATATTATAAACTAGCTTTTTCTCGCAGCTTCGCTCGCGCCAAGTTTGAACCCCGTTTTAATTGTTATTCTATTATTCGGGGCGGAGACAAATCCAACAAATGAAAAACCATCAAAATCGGTCCAGCAGTTCTCGAGTTATAAGTGTTGTAACAAACCCAATTTGGTTTAATTTTATATATTAGATGTGAAAGTTTGGATGGATGGATGGATAGATGTTTGTTACTCTTTCACGCATAAACTACTGGTGGGCTAGATAAGTTGCATTTTGACACTCGAATCGACAAACAAAATGTATGGAAATGACACAAGCTTTCGACAAATCGGGCTGTCACTCATGTCATTTACATACATTTTGTTCGTCGATTCGAATGTCAAAATGTATGGAAATGACACAAGCTTTCGACGAATCGGGCTGTCAATCATGTCATTTACATACATTTTGTTCGTCGTTTCGAATGTCAAAATGCAACTTGTCTAGCCCCCCAGTAGTTTATGCCAATTCAAGAGATTTATCTTAATATTTTTCTCTCCCTTTCCAAGACTGATATCAAAACAATATTTCACAAGTATTTGCAAGTTTTCAATGTTAAAAGTTACAAATTTTTGATTTACGACAAATACTTGTGGTACGACTTTCTGTAACACGTTGACTTGCAATATTTATGTGTCTACCTCTCTGTTGTTTTGCCAAAAATTTTTGCTAACATTCATGCATGGTTGTTCATGGATGCGTCACAAAGGTGCATCCTATAAAGCAAGCGTGTCTAACTTTTGTAATAAAATTGAATTGTTTTTGGCGGTATTACTGAGAAAAATGCGCGTACTAAAGACGGTTTTTAAAATGGAAGAATGACAATGAAGCGGCAGAAATCCAAACTCTGAAATACTGAGATTTTTTAGAAAAAAGTAATAACACCTAGTCGACCTAAGATTCGAATAGTGATCGCAAGGAAAAGGTGACTGACTGATGTAGCAACGCACAGTTCCAACCGCGGAACGTATTGGGCTGAAAAGCACGCAGATAGATCAGGCACCCAATAAGAAAGGATTTTGGAAAATTCTTACGGCATTGGGAAAAATAAATGAACGCGAGGAACAACGCGGGGAACAGCTAGTTTATAAATATTATTATTATATCCCTTGTCTATAACCTATAAGTACAAGCTCTGCTTAGTTTGGGACTAGATAGTGCTGTGTAAAAAGTCCCAGGATATTTATTTATTTATTTTACTAGTTCAAAAATGTATTTAAATTATTTAGTTAATTGGACCATATTTTAACTTTCTCGACCACTTCGTTTTCATATTTGAAACTACTTCTACACGCTGCCGAAACATTTCTAAGAAAATAAATAAACACATTTTTTGTCAGAGTTCTAAAACAGGAAATAATTTCGTTATTACCTTAAATGACTAGGCACACTCAACAAACCCAGTAAATTGACTACTAACAGGGGGGCTAGACAAGTTGCATTTTGACATGTACATGACATGTAAATGACATAAGTGACAGCCCGATTTGTCGAAAGCTTGTGTCATTTCCATACATTTTGTTTGTCGATTCGAATGTCAAAATGCAACTTGTCTAGCCCCCCTGACTGTTTGGGACCATATGATTGGTTGGGTAAAATGTCCCAGAATATTTATTTATATTTATTTATTCTCTGTATAAACCCCTCAGCCCCTACCAAATCTAAATCCCGTATCCGCCACTGCTTATCTTGTAATGTAAGTATCTGAACCAGGTCACAGTATTGAGTTACAGAACAATTGGATTACTGAAATAGAGGGATCAATAAAGTGATGTATCGACGGCTAATTTAATTGCTTTGGGGTGTACGTAAGAATACAACGCTAACGTCTTATAAAGGTCAAAGTCGCGTGTACGTCAAACGTCTAGCGTTATAGAATCAGCATTAGATATATCTGGACGTACAAACTGTTCAAAAACCTAAATTAAAAATTTAGAAAACCCCCGACACGGAATATAATTTGCCATTTTGTGGTGGCGGCCATCTTGGATTTAAAATTTATCATAGTGTATAGTATTCTCCTTGTTAAGCCCTTTCATTTGATACCCATATTGTGAAAAAATATGTAATTCGCTATTTTGTGGCGGCGGCCATCTTGGACCGATTTTCATCAAACATAGCTAAGACCACTCCAGACTAATTCACCTTTCAAATAAAAAAATCAAAATCAAAATCGGTTCATCCGTTCGGGAGCTACGATGCCACAGACAGACACACACACACACACACAGACACGTCAAACTTATAACGCCCCGTCGTTTTTTCGTCGGGGTTAAAAATTATCTAAACAACTAAGAAAATAAACTATAATATCTCAATGACACAATATCAATAAAGTTTAATTTATTTAGTAGTTTACATACCTATGAGTAGTATGTTTGATTTGATGCTACCTGTACCAAGGTTTTCATTAATATTGAAGTTATTCATGATTCGAAAGTAACTCTCGTCTGTCGGTAGGTATGTCTGTCAGTATGGCTGTTAGTTTTTCACGCATGAACCGCTAAACAGATCTCGATAAAGTTTAGGCAAGACAAGAAGATGAATTGCATCATTTATCTCAAAAACCTTTGTTGTTTCCTCAAGAGATTTATGCTACCTTTTGTCTAAAAAAATGATGGTAAATAGTAGGTACTTTTGGGATGCGAGAGAGAACCATGGATAATAGTTATTGCTTATGAATATATTTACAACAAAATATAATTATATTCAAAGTCTGTCGAACATAACATGCAGTATGTGATACAAACAGATGACCTCTTCCATAATGAAATTAGATATACTGCCGTCAATATCAACAAACTACATTCATGCTAAACCGCCAACCGGTGCATCAACCCTATTAGCTTACAGATCAATATTGATGGTCGTGATGTATATAAAGTCATATTAACCCATGAATATAAAGCACAATGTTTTTAAAACTATGTACCAATACATCGACATTGTATTTTTCTGATGGATTTGTTTAAAATCGTTTTAAAGGTATCGTAGCTAAAACAAGAAACAGAAAAGTAATTTTGGTACTTAAAATATGATCGAAACAGTTCCGATCGAGTTTGAGTCTCCTATAATGTGTCAATGAGTATTCTATTGAATTATTAAAAACTGTAAATAAGGTCGCATTTTGTTTAAATCCTTTTTGTTCTTGAGTTGCGGCACGCGTTGATAACTCATCGAGCTATTAATTTATAAGACAGACAGGTGCAATATTGAGATAACAGCAAGTGTGTTTAACTCGAAGTCGAGATTGTTAAAAAAGAAAACGTTCTCAGTATCCGAAAACTCAACCACTTAGGAAAAAACTATGAAAATCCTATGAATACACATTATCAAAATAAATAATACTAGGCACTCACAAACCCATCTGGCTCTACCTCTTTTACCATCCCCACCACTCTCAATTAAAGTCCATTTTCCCCCGTTAACTGAAGAGAAAAACACGAAATAATAAGACGATTAAATACCCTCAGTCCTAAGTAAATAGGAGGAGTTTCGAGATTTCTGGTTCAGGGATCCCTGGGGACAATCGTCACTAATTAAATTTCCTTTTTCGTTACAAAAGAATTAATCGCAGAATCGTGGGTGTATGGTTTATCTTGTGAAAAAAGATTTTATTTTACTTTATTGTTTCATGTATAAAAAGTTGAGGTTTTCCTTGATTTAAATTATAATTATTAAGATATACTAACACTAGCTTTCCGGCAGTGGCTTCGCCTGCGTGGTCCGGGTATTAGTTAAAAATTATTAAAACAAATCTAGCCCACGGGAACCATACATTGTCCCGGGATGAAAAGTAGCGTAAGTGCTATTCCAGACTATAATATATCTCTGTGCCGAATTTCATCCAGATCCGTTCAGTAGTTTTTTGCATGGTAGGGTAACAAAAATCCATCCATGCATCCATCCAGATTTTCACATTTATAATATTAGTAGAATTCTTTCTGTATAAATTCGACAAGACTCAAAATCAACACCATTTTTATTATGACGCATTAACACAGGTCTCGGTGGTCCTTAACCCTTTCAAAGTTGGCGTGCAAACAAAACACACAAGGAAAAATGGAAATATAATTTCCATAAACCCTTTATCCAGACTTCTAAATAGCGTATTATTCAAGCTTCAACTGCAAAGCAGATCCTTCACCGTATCATTTCGTTTTAAAAAGAATTTAATACCTTCTGAGACTGTTAGCGAATTTGAATAATGTTTTTCTTGAAAATAATCACGAGTTGGCAGTTTCAGCCATTTGTGGTGCTCAACAAAAGCGTTTTAAAGCGGAGCGAGCTTTAAACAGTTTCTGTTTTTTTGTATAAAAATTTAAAATGCAAACCTTTATTTAAGTTGTATTCTTTGCAGGAGTTTTATGTAAATGGCGTTGTATGTGATAAGTATACGGGTGTTGGAGACAAATCATTTCTAGGTATTCATTGTAGGAATCGTTTTGAGTTCGGTTCTTGAACTGTCTGTCAGCAAGAAGTTGTGGTAGTAGTACAGGCAATTAAAGAGAAGCATACAGGCACTCTGTGTTTTGGGAAAGATAGTGATATACCTAAATATTTTTTATCTATAAGGGTTTGGTATGTAGGCAGCTAAACACTCATGCTCTTTGACACATTTTGCGTAATACACCATTATATAACCTTTATCAAAACACAGTCGTAAAGTATCTGCCTGTATTTCTTTTTTGTTAACTGTACAGTAACGAGCAAAAACATGTAAACACATACAAAAGGGCTTATGTGATTTTTTCATGAATGAAAGATTGCAACTTTGTGATAACACCAATGTCACTGTCGTATTGGTTCGCAAATACTGTGTTCGTAATATTACAAAAGTTCTATTAGTACTTTAGGAGAAAATCGCTTTAGCACTTTTGTTAGTGTATACATGTTTTTTGCTTGTGACTGTATTGCTATTGCGATGGAATACGGACGGTACAAAGGGCAAGCCGTCTCAACCTAACTTAACACCGATTCTCGACTCGATTTTACAATTTTACGGTGACCCATAAACAGATTCTGTGGTACAGTCATGTAAGTAGACACCGCGAAGCACCTCTCAATCTTCCACGCTCATATCCTTCTACGATTTGCTATCAACATTGTACTGTTGAGAAGTAACAACCGTCCTCTATCTTTGTCGCAGTACCACAACCAAATTAATGAGTTCATCGTAAATTGGAACCCGTAGGTCTGTTAAAGGACACTTAAATGTAACCTAAATGCGACACATATTATCTCTGAGGACACCGAATTGTAGCATTTAGAGTTTTAGCTGACAATAAACTGTTTTAATTATGATTATATTTCTCTGGCTGCCTCGTCTAGACCCAAGGAGGTTTCTCTACAAAGGCTACTTCGCAGAAGCCCTGGTCGGCTTGAGAGAGGTGTCATTATTAAAAAAGTATGTTTTGAATTTAAAAAGTAGTTCCGATTGTTTAGAAGACTTCAAGAAAATATCTGAATTCGTTTTTTTATACCACTAAGGCGGCAAACAAGTATACGGTCTGCCTGATAGTAAGCGGTTACCGTAGCCCATGAAGGCTTGCAACACCAGGGGTACCACTCACGCATTGCCGACCCTAAAAACCTCTTAGAGGTTTATGGAGGATTCACTGCGCCGACAGTTTGAGGGCGCAGCACATCCTTAGAAGGAGCTCTGGCAACCTTACTCACTGCAGGAACACAACAACACAATAAAGTGTGTTATTTGGCTGCAGTTTTCTGCAAGGTGGAGGTACTTCTCTAGATGGGCTGCTCCAAATTTGAGCCATAAATGGCAGTGCCCTACCTCTCTTATCATTCCTCTGGTAGACTTGATAGCGAAAAAAGGTAGCAGCTGCGTTCCCCATCGTGACTTTATGTTAATAGTTCTCAGATCCAGGTACAGTGGAGGACAAAGAGCGCCTCCACATTTCCAAGCACGACTGCTACGGTAGAAGTCCTTAGTTCGAGCAAAGTGTTGTTGGGTTTTTGCTGTGAATTTCCCAGTAGCAGCTCGGAGTCTGGATTTGTGCCCGGTTGATGGCAATATGCTCGCCCCCTATTACATAACCTAAACCTACTGGCGAACTAGTAAACCTCTGCTTAACCCTTCGGGGAGTACAGGTGTGATAGTCTATAAGAGGAAAGATTTGACTGTTTGTTTGTTTGAATTTAATAGGCTCTGAAACTATTGTACCGAATTAAAAAAATCTATTATAATTATAAAGCTACATCTTTACGAAATTACTTAAGCTATAACTTAAAAAAATATTCAAACAACACGGGCGAAGCCGCTGGCAGTCAGCTAGTATGTTATGTGGGAGTGAGAGAATGACCGGATGTAAAAAGGAACGTGGAGTATGTGTGCGAGGGAGACAGAGTATGTGTGCGAGAGAGACAGGGAGTGGGTGAGTAAATAAAACGTAAATAAAACTATTTGTGTTAACGTGCCGCGGGTTTCATTTTCTCCACAGTTATATGAACACATTACCCTGTAAATAGGTATGACTTTTTTCTTCCACAACTCAAAGGAAAGTCATCCTCTTAAACGTTTCCTTGCTTAAGCTGCAAAGGTTAATGCATTCTAGGAAATTAAAACTAGAACCCTTTATACAGAGTTAAAACGTCTAAAAGACTCGCTAAAGTAGAACGAATTAATTAGGATTAACTGGAAGATCCGAGTGTGTCGCGTTCACTTAGATGATACGTTTTAAAATTACTTTTTATTAGAATGCACTGAGTTTTTGTATAATCCTACTTTAATATTATAAATGTTTGTATGGATAAATGGAAGTTTGTTACTTAATCATGACAGAACGGCTACACGGATCTGGATGAAATTTGGCTCAGAGATAGATTATAATCTAACTATAATCATTTCATTTTTATTCCTTTACCTATTATCTCTTTTATCAGGATAAAATACATTTTACACAACACCATACATTTTACCAGGGTAAAATGTATGGTTCCCGTGGGATAGGTAAGAAAGAAAGAAGAAATTTATTTAACACAGCACAAGACACACAGGTAGATTTGCTTTAATTAAAATACGTAGACCTCGCGAGCGAAGCCACTGGCGGAAAACTAGTGTTTTATATATTATTATGGACTAGCTTCCCGCCAGCGGCTTCGCCCGCGTGGTCTTATAATTTTTTCCCCCGTTTTTGCTACATTTTTCATTACTACTCCGCTCCTATTAGTCGTAGCGTGATGATATATAGCCTATGTTACTCGGGGATAATGTAGCTTTCCAAAGGTGAAAGAATTTTTAAAATCGGTCCAGTAGTTTCGGAGCCTATTCATTACAAACAAACAAACAAACAAACAAACAAATCTTTCCTCTTTATAATATTAGTATAGATTATAGTATAGACAAAGTAAAAGAACTATGAAGAACCAGTTTGTAGCCGTGGTCGCATGCCACTATGCCCTGGGCTTGCAAACTTAATATGGGTAGCATGCAATCACGGCTATAATTTGGACACAGCAGTTTCTTTTGTTATAATAATAATAATTTATTTGCAATAAACATGGTACATCGATGGTCTTATAGTTAGGTTTTGTCTCACATGTCTAACCAGGTACTGGCATACAAATTATATTGTTGATTTCAATTCAGTAAATTGTTTATCAGGAAGGTGACATAGGAATTATGTTCTTTTTACATGATTTTCAGTTGATTTCTTCCGTAGTCGGCGGGTTGTAGTTTTTTAAACTTAAATTTTATTTATATTTTCATTTTACATGCTTGTCAGTGTGTTTGTGTGTGCGCGCGCGCGCGTTGTATGTTGGGTTTATAAATTTCTCAGTAGCAGCTCGGAGTGTTTAGTAGCTGTGCCCAGTTAATGGCAATACACTCGGCTAACTGTGGATGTATAGCAGTACAGCAGTACCCCCCTGCCTTTCCCCTTGGGGAACACAGCCGTAATGATAATGTTATCACCAGAAAACACACGTCGACTCAACCTACCGCTCTAACTGAATGTTTCTCAAAAGCGCACTGTCTCTACTACTTAATACTTCGCAAGGCGTTTGAGGAAACGTTAAATAAAAACTACCTTGTTTCTGCGGGTGTAAGTTCTTACTGTTTTTCAGTTAAAATAATAGCGTTGGTACTCCAAGATTCCTTTTGTGCATCAACTTCTGTGAGAAAAGAGAATGATTTATTTTATTACATAAAACTTTCGGAGTCAAGAAATAGTTCTTCTTTGGAAAAAAATGGAGATATGCTGTGGAATAGTTTATTATAATCTTCATAAGTAAAACAGTTCACAATTCACTTTTAAGTCACTTAATACTTTTAAATACCCAGATAATTTGTTATAGACCTGTATTATGTCACCATAAAATTGAAAAGATTATAATTATAATATATCTCGTGAGATTTTGAATTATCGAAATATTGTCAACTGTAACATCTTAATGAATTATATAGCTGAACCCCTCTCATTCTGAAAGGAGACCCGTATCCAGTAGTGGGACGATTAATGAGTTGTTCCACCACGCTGGTCTGTGGGTTGGCAGACTTCACATGCCGTCGAGAAAATCTCTCAGGCATGCAGGTTTCCTCACGAAGTTTTCCTTCACCGTTAAACCAAGTGATAAGTACGCATATGATTCCGAAAAGTCAGAGGTGCGTGCCTTGGGTTCGAACTTGAGACCTCAGACTTGGCAGTCCAGTGGTCATTCCCCTAGGCCATCACTGCAAGTGGCCTACTACCACCATACCTACTACTCCAAAATTGTTCAACCATTGACATGATAAAGAAAAGCAGTTATATGATGCCACAGTATTCCGAACACGTATGGAGTATGTTTTGAAGTGTTGCCAAGTTACCTAAAACCTAAATTAAATTTTTGAAAACCACGGACACTATTTTGTGGCGGCGGCCATCTTGGACCGATTTTCATCAAACATAGCTAAGAACACTCCCGACTAATTCACCTTTCAACTAAAAATAAAACAAGATCAAAATCAGTTCATCCGTTCGGGAGCCATGATGCCACAGACAGTCACACACACACGCACACACACACACACACACACACACACACACACACACACACAGACACGTCAAACTTATAACACCCCGTCGTTTTTGCGTCAGGGGTTAATCAAACTTATTACACCCGTCGTTTTTGCGTCGGGGGTTTACAATTCTAAAGAAAAGCAGTTGTATGATGCAACAGTATTCCGAACACGTATGGAGTATGACTTGAAGTGTTGCCAGAAAATCTCGTGGTCGGCATTTAGAATTGTATTCAATCATGAAGCACTTACCAGGATACTTCTGTCTGGACCGGCTAAATAACACCAGGCTTTGTGTTTTAAAGATGCAGACATTCCTGTAGACGAATAAACATTAAAAAGGATATAATTTTTGGCTTGGTTTCGAATGGAGACGGCTCTGTGGCTTTGTGCGACAAAGATATATAGGTATATATACTGTCTAGTTTGTAGCCTAGCGGACCAAGCGCAAATGCCATGCCAAAGGTCCTGGATTCCTCCGGGTCGAGTTTTGTTGGCTTTTTTCTGTGAAATTCTCAGTAGTAGCTCGGAGTCCGGATTTATGACCGGTTAGTGGCAATAGGCTCGCCCCCTTACATGGGACTTAAGTAGACCGAAACTGTGTTTATCCCTTCCTAACCATTCCTGGACGTGACGATTGGTTATTAATTTTTATATGTCAGAAGAATTATATACGAATGTGATTCATTCCATCCATAATATAATATATAACTAAGCCGATGACGCAGTCACTAGAGATATATTGCGGTTTTAGGAAACATACGGGTCAATAATAAGAGAGTAAATGTTACTGCTGATGCAATTGTTTCTTAAAACTTATCATACCATCATTATCATCTTAAAGCCATCAAAAGCCATTATCTCTTTGTATTACTGTCCGCTAAACCAATTTAATGTTATTCTGTTTTACTTTTTTATTTTAAGTGTTCGCATTAGTCTAATCTCAATAGTTTACTAACAATTGCTGTTTACTAACAATAGTTTACTAACAATTGCTGTGTATAGTTATAACTGGGCTTCAGATTTGTGTATTGTATACTGCTAAATTTTATGTTATGTATGAATTAATCTGTAACCTGTTACTGTACCTATTCAATAAAATAAAAATAAAATAAAATAAAATAAATAAAATAGGCTAAAATAGGTGTATACTAAAGACACGTACCTACAGTTCCCACGTATGTTTAGGTAGGTTTAGGTGTACATTACTTCTGCCTAACCCCTTGGGGATATCATTATCACTCGCTTTTACGTTGAAGGAAAACATCGCGAGGAAACTGAGAGAGAGATTTTCTCGACGGCATGTGAAGTCTGCTAACCCGCATTAGGCTAGCGTGGTGGACTATAGCCTAATCCCTCTCATACTGAGAGGAGACCCGTGCCCAGCAGTAGGACAGTTTAGATAATGAGCCACTCGGAGAATACAGGCAGTGTTGGTATGCCGAAAAAACGCAGTGTTTCGGTTACAATTTCGGACGTCTATATTCCATCTATACTTGATCCAGATATCTAATCGCCGACGGCCATCAATGTAACTAATTGGGCATATAATTTATGCGCCGGTCATTTTGACTAATGATCACGGTTTACGCAAACCGTCTGCTTGAGGCCGCTGAGATCGCAGATTATAGACGACTGTATTGCGAATCGGCCGTGTTTCGAATTACGTAATTAGTCGATGTTTTGATGTGACCTCACTAACAGGTGTCAGGTAACAAAAGAGATAATTGTACAGGTAATCTGTGACAAAAATGTGAGAAATATCTGAAATCTATTATATACCAAAGAGTTATGTAATGTTTGCCTCGATCATGAGTTTTTTTCACTAGACTCGCTAGCGACGCCGTAAAATATTTGTATGGAAAACCCTCGCAGCGCCTTTCGCGGTTACGTAAGAAACTAAAATCTATGATGAGATTACAGCGTTTCGATGCGTAAAAAACCTGTCGAAACCATTCGATAGAACTCATGGTTGAGGTACAGGTATATTTGCGTTTTGACATATTTTACGTTTTACAATATTGCACAATCTTTGTCAAAATACTTATGTAATTATCTGCCTGTATATTTTTCTTTTTGTTGATTGTAATAGAGGGGCTCATGGCTGAGATATAACTACGCTGATCAACCGATCTGCAATGTTAAACTACGCTTGCCGTGGTCAGTCTGTGAATTAGTGACCATTCCTAACCCCTCCGTGCCTCGGAGAGCACATAAAGCCGCTGGTCCCCGTGTCGTACGAAAACCTATGACAATAATGGTAGTCAGTCACAGTCTGTCAACCAGTCTATCCGCGAATATCGGTATTTCTCAGAAATTACCACATCTCGGGGGCCTAGACAAGTTGTAATTTGACATGTAGTCGACAAACGAATAGAAACAAAATGTATGGAAATGACATTAGTGGCAGCCCGTTCTGTCGAAAGATTCTGTCATTTACACACATTTGTTTCTATCCGTCTGCCGATTCGAATGTCAAATTTCAACTTGTCATACCCTGAAGCTAACCCCAACATCGCTAGGAAAATGAAGATGCTTATATAAAGGCTATAAATATCTCCACTGCAAAGGTTCGTTCTATTTAACTTTATCTACGAGTTAAAAATTCTTAGTACCGGAGAGTTGTATGCCCTGTTCGCAGACGTGCAATCCTTTTAGTTTCGCCGTAATGTTGGTAGCAAGTGTTTTATACGGAGTTTGCATTCAATTAGGCTTGCTGCAAGAGAAGTTGGGATTTTTCTTTAAAGTCGAGTATTCAATCATAGGTAAATAATAATAAATAAAAATTAACATAGTTTAATTTATTGTTGGTGCAAAATAAATAAAAATAAACTACTAAATAGTTAATCAAAATGTTATTTACATAGACCTATACATACAAAAATACATGCTTACTAGATACACTACACTATAAACACTACTTCTACTAACTACTGTATTATATAGACTTAAATATTATAAAATTTATAAAATTAGCTGTAATTAGATGTAAGCAAATACTTATACTCGTATTGCTGTGCCCTAACAGGGTTCATGTTTTGAAACTAATCCAAATGTATACCAACATTGTAAACAAACATGAGTGCAATAAATTTATGATTTAGGTCACGATGAGCTAGGTGGTGGGTTGTTCTAATTTATTAAGGCCAAGCCTATTGCCATTAACTGGGCCCAAATTCAAACATTGCGCTGCTACTGAGATTTTCATAGAAAAATCCAATAACACTGCTCGAATCGGGAATCAAACCCAGAACCTCAAGCGCGCTTATGACCACTAGGCCAATGAGGTAGTCAAGAATTAAGCAATACCTTCCTAGATAATCATATTTATCACTAATTCCCCCGTTTTTGCAACATTTTTCATTGCTACTCCGCTCCTATTAGTCGTAGCGTGATGGTATATAGCCTATAGCCTTTCCCGATAAATGGACTATCTAACACTGAAAGAATTCCTTACAGTAGTTTCTGAGATTAAAACCAATACAAACTCAACTGTTACTATCTAGTACTTTGACGAAGTTAATATAATTTAGCAGCAAGTTCTAAATGATAGAGTCACGGACGCCCATTACGTAACATTAGAGTAGTTACTGTTACTTTGATGCAAGAGATACAACTTAGGTTTAGTGGTGGTTTAACTTAAATACTATTGTGAAATGTTATTGCGAACTACAAGTTCATTTAAAATTAATCTCTGTGACAGGAGTTTAATACTGCATTGTGGTCAATTGAGTACAAAATGAGTATGAAATTACACATTAATTGTATGGCAAATGTACATTGTAACTCGATGTTTTTTAAATTTAATAGATAACACTTTTGATGTCATGAGAAATGCCTTTTCATTTTATTATTTCATTAATATATTTGTATTCATTATAATTCAGTAGTTTAGCACCAATACCTAACAAACAGAGAAGAATTCCAAAAATCACTTTTTTAGTTCGAAGACGTTTATATACTCGAACTACTCAGAAACTACTGGTCCGATTTGAAAAATTCTTTCAGTGTTAGATAGCTCATTTATCGAAAAAGGCTATAGGCTATATATCGTCACACTACAACTAATAACAGCGGAGTAGTAATGAAAAATGTTGCAAAAACGGGCCAAAAATTATAAGACCATGCGGCCGAAGCCGCTGGCTAGAAGGCTGAAGAAGCTATGATTTTATTTTTAGTATAGATCAAATGCAGCTTACAAAATTATGAGTGTCATATAACCCAGACCACAGAGAAGTTTAAGTTGATGACGAGAAAAGACGAATTAAAGAAACTGCCGCTTTTAGTCGGTAAACCTAATTTTTTAACTCACTATTCAAATTAAATTCTTAAATAAAACAGACTGAATGCTGAGTCCCGACTATACCACAGAATATAGTAAAACTGAAAAGTACTCCTAAAAAAAGAACACTGGGCAGTGCACCAACAAAGGAATTCCGTCTTCAAAAATAAATAGTAACTCGAACCATTGACCTCGTACCACACGAGTTTTAAAAGTCAATAAGTCAATAACTTAAAGAAGTCTGTTGGCTTCGTACGATGGGAAACTTTTACAGTTACTAAACAAGATACATTACTGTTTGCTGTGGAAAACAGAAGTTCTATAGTCTTTGCTGTGGTGACTTAAGTAAGCAATTACTCATTTTGACCGTTGTCTTTTGTTTCGTTGGTAGGTAGGTATAAGTTTTATCGATGTTGTGGGCTGGAGTGTGCCATTCGCAGCGAGCATGTTACATTGCACCGTGCGCTAAAATCCGCGTAAAGGTGCACTTACGCTAGACGAACGCATAGGGATTTGAGGACGAGAAAACACTTGACGCCGCGAATGACGTTCAGAACGTTTCTTCCTGTTGTAGGCCTCGTATAGCATATATGCATCTCATGCTCGTTTCAAACTCTGCTCGCCCATGCTCTAAATTCGCAACCCACTGTCAACCAAAATGTCTGACGCGACATTGTTTCCGCGGCGTACAGGGGGGCTAGACAAGTTTAATTTTGACATCGACAAACAAAATGTATGGAAATGACACAAGCTTTCGACAAATCGGGCTGTTACTAATGTCATTTACATACATTTTGTTTATCGACAGCCCCCCTGCCCCGTAACACTTAAAGGAATTGTCAAAATACCGACAGTGGACAGAGAAATCGAAACAAGCAACAATAAGCGGCTTGTTGCTCACAATATGTTCGTGCTCGTTTTCACGCACAAATGCTCACTTTGTAACATGTTACACGACTTCTCATAACACTAGTCAGTACGCGCCTTTACAGTTTTTACGAGTTTAAAGTCAGGAAGCTACTTCGCTTTATGCTATTGAAGTAATAACTTGGAGCGATAGTGCATAAATAATTGAGCTGTTTACTGTCGTCATAAAGATTGCTGTAAAATTTTTCAATTCGGTCTGAAGTCCAGTGATATGGGCAAGGCGTGCACAAATCCAAACTTCAGCCACTATTGAGAATTTCATATAAAAAAGTAATAATAACTCTTTATTTACTTGACGGGGGAATCGAATCCATGAGTCACCGATGCTAGAGCTAAACGATTGGTCATCACATCAATTTCGATTTAAAAATAAATGGAAAATATTCTCTAACCTCGATTTAAAAGAATTACTTCCAGTCCCTACGAAGTTTGACTAATTAATCATTAATAGCGTCCGATTTACTTAAATATTTTAAGGCAAGGGAACCAAACTAGTGATGCGCATAGTCAAATTATTATATCCGAATTATTCGATCATTCCTGAATAATACTATTAGGTATACCTATTATTTTATATATTTATACATTAATATAAAACAAAGTCGGATTTGTTACGATTGTGTTGTTACAGCAGTCGGTAAAGTGATCATGATATTTGACATGTTGAATTTGCCTCCACCACCTATTTCGTACAACCTTGAACCAGTCCTCGCGATACGCATTGAGATCATCCCGCCATCGCCACCTCTTTCTGGGCTGGCCTCGACAGCCCTTACCATACTACATCAACATAACTAACAACAAAAAAAGTTACTACATTAACTAACCAAATATCTTGCAAGTTCAAGGGGTAATAGTTTGCAAGTTGACGTTCGAATCGACAAATGAATAAAAACAAAACGTATGGAAATGACGCAAGCTTTCGACAAATCGGGGTGTCACTAATGTCATTTCCATACATACGATTGGATTGCGAAGTATTTATAAAAAGTTCGAATTTCGAATTCGAATGGAAAATCTCGATAAAAATAGATTACACTTTTCCCAACTCTCATAGTTAGATTTCTTGGTTTTATGGTATACATTAATTTTGGACAAGTATAATTATTTTATAAGAGCCCATTTGCTGATCATCCGGGTTACTTAATTACTAAAGGGATGTCCTTTAGGTACTCCAAGTGATTGAAATGTTGTACGATTGGGGCGTCCCAATTTAATTGTTTTGTTTATTTTTTTTATGGTATCGTTTCTGAAGGCAATTCCTTACTGGTGTGCGTTTATTTTGAAAGGATTTTGTTGTAATTGTATTTTAGGCGTCTTTATTATTTTTATTTGCCATCGACACGCTCAGATCACACAAAATTGCACTTTTCTCAAATCAAATTAACAAAATACATCATCCATTTTAGATCACTAGGTCTTGCAATAAAAAAGTCACAGTAAAAAATACTTCAACAGTTAATGTAGCCAACATTTTTTTATGAAAAAATCCATTAAAATGAACGTTAACCCGAAATAAAGTTATTCCAACGGACGAAGTTAAGAGTGCCGGGCGGCCGCCTCCGCGGAAATATGCAAAATATATTACACACACTAAATCAGTTTTTGCAACAAAAAAATAGTGACTTTTTCCTGCACCAGGAATGAGAATCTCATTGCATATGGAAGGATTTCCTCAAAATGCGGACGTTTTAAAGTGTTGGAGCGACCTATCCTCGACTTATTACTTCGGGAGAGTGATGTGTAGAGCTAGGAAGGGACTTTCGAATTAAAATTTTATATTTCAATTAGACCATAATTATAAATAGGTACTTTTGATAAGCCTCGTGGCCAAGTTGTTACTATGCTGATCAACCGATCTGCAAGGTTAAGCTAAACTTGCCGCGGTCAATCTGTGGATGGGTGACCATTCTTAACATATCGAGACCCCTCCGTGCCTCGGAGAGCACGTAAAGCCATCGTTCCCGGTTGTCATACGAACACCTATGACAATCGTTAGTGGTAATCAGAAACCTAAAAAGCCTGACAACCAGTCTATCCTTCGAATATCGGTATTGCCGATCTTCGATACAGTCGCTTCGTGTAAGATACTGATTTTCAGCCGCAACCTAGTTAGACTGGAAGCCGACCCCAACATGGTTGTGGAAAAGGCAAGGAAAAAGAAAAAGAAAAGACTTTTGATAAGTCAAACTAGTTGCACGGGTCCAAAAAGTGGGTCGAAGAAACTCCATTATAAACTTTAGATTTATGTGATCGTCAATATTGTTGAAATAGAATTATTCTATATCAATAACTTGCCTTGTTAGCGTAGTGATCATTAGCGATTGCTATGCTCGACTTACGGTTCGATTTCAAGTTAGAGAAAAATGCAATTTGAATTTTCTATGAAATTCTCAACTGAAACTCGAAGTTTATTAAATCCATCGGAGTGCTTAGGTCGCATGTTATTTAATTGGGTGCAAGCCTATTGGCTTTAACCGGGTGCAAATCCAAACTCTGCTAGTTAGAATTTCCTAGAAAACTCCAATCACACTTAGCTCGATCCGGACATCGAACCCAGGAGCCTTCTTCGAACCTTACGACTAGGCTAACGGGTAAGTTGGCAATATTCACCTGAAAGCTACTAACGGTAATAACATCAAATAAAATTATTCCTAGTAGCTTGATTAAATCTGAACTACTTTCAAGATACTCGATAACGTTAGGGAAATGAGTAAAATCTTACAAATTAATTCTCAAAGAAAAAGCTATAATTCCTTTTACATTTTCTTGCAATGTAAACGACTTAAGAAAAAAAATACCGATCATATTCTCGGAAATATTCTAGGATTCGGAGTTTTATTTAGTTTTACAAGAAGATTGCCATAGACAGCTCTATGAGATGGATTTTCAGAAGGTCTTATTAGTATAGGTCGCAAGCGGGACTGCTTGCTACTAGAGGTCCTGGGTTCGATACACATGTGGAGGAAAGTGTTATTGGAATTTCTCAGCAGCACCCTGAAGTTTAGGTTCGTACCCGATTAATGGCAATAGGTTTTTCCCCTATTACATGGCACCTAAACATACCGACTGTGTGTAAAGTTTAGTACGCCTCTGCTTAACACTTTGGGGAATACAGGCGTAATGGTACGTAAGATACTTTGGTTTGGCTTTAAATCTTTACATCGAATACGTTAGGTTAAAAAGCGTTATGCATAATGTGGAACCCCTTATGTTATGTATATTAGGTCCGATTTAATAGGAGGCGAGCCTAATGCCATGAAGCCATTTCATAGAAATCCCGATAACTTGGAAAGCTATCCCTCATGCATACAAAGTACTCTTGAGAATACTACACTAACACAGGCACAAATTTTCAGAATAAAGAGAGTAACTCACTCAAGCAATAAACCTGTAGCAACTTTTGCAAAACGTCTATTCAAAAATAGCACTAAATATGTACGCAACAGTAATTACAGAGCTGAACTTGTCAAGGTCTCGACTTGTTCGAGTTTTCAACCAACTTGGCTAATGTTTCAACAGTTACCACGTGTCAAAGTTAGTCACTTCAGCTCTTGAGCACTCGCCGGTAGCTCGCATAGAACGCGCGGGACCGGCGGCGGGAGCGCGGTGGAATCCATACTTATTATAAAATTAAAAGTAACTTTTTTTAACCCCGACGCAAAAACGACGGGGTGTTATAAGATGAACCGATTTTGATTTAGTTTTTTTATTTGAAATGTGAATTAGTCGGGAGTGTTCTTAGCTACTTTTGATGAAAAACGGTCCAAGATGGCCGCCGCCACAAAATAGCGAATTACATATTTTTTCACAACTCCCTCAATATAGGTATCAAATGCTTATACCAACACGCCTGTACTCCCCGAAGGGTCAGGCAGAGCACTAACTAGCTTTCCGCCAGCAGCGGCTTCTGGATGGATATTTCTTATAATTATGAATATGTCACCCGAGGATAGTTTAGCTTCCCAACGGTGAAAGAATTTTTCAAATGGGTCCAGTAGTTTCGGAGCCTATTCAATTCAAACAAACAATGAAATCTTTCCGCTTTATAATATTAGTAAAATTAATGCACACACACAGTTCCTCGGTATTTTTAGTTACCATGTAATAGGGGGCAAGCTTGTTGACATTTTTGAAGAGGATGATAATACTGTATTATATTCCTGATAATGCAAGATTGGGCGAAAGAAAATTAATCTTTCTGAATGCGTTACTTCATCTTTAGTAGATCCAACTTCTGCACTCGCTACCTCTTCTTGCACCATGTTCTGGGCCTTATCGGACAAGGGCGCAAGGTGCCGCGAGCTTTACCTAACTTGTAACTTTGTCATATTTCAACAGAACCGTTCAAAGAGCTATTTAAGCTATTCTTGGAATTCAACAGCGGAGACATTTTAGTCTCGACCTAATTTCGAATCAACAAATTATATATTTCATGACTTATTTTTGAATATTAAAGTGTAAATCTTATTCAGTTAATAATGTGCCTACTGTGAATTTTAATACTCTTTTGTTGGAAAGTTTTTAAACTTTTGAGACGTTTGACAAAATTTAAGATCATTGTATAATTTTCAGTGTTGGCTTCGGTGTCAAAAATCATTTTAAAAGCTAAAATCTTTCTAGAAGCTCTCGTTCTACTAGATTTTCAATTAAAAATACATTTAAGGGTAGCATTTCCTCCACAAAACCCGTTTTATTTCTTGAGAGGCCTATAATGTCACAATAAACTGAACACTAACTGCCTCGTTAGTCTAGTGATCCTAAGCACGACTGTTACGCTAGAGGGGTACGACGGTCGATTCCCAGGTTGAGTAAAGTATTATTGGGTAATAAACATTAGGATAACGAGGCAGCTAATTATAGAATTGTTACTTGCAGTGTTAAAAAAACTCCTTGTGGCGTATTAAAATACCTTCTGTTGTGCATGCACTACTCAGATTGGAAATATTAGGAACAGATGAAGTAAATGAAGAGCAGCTTGCAGAAATCTCCATCAGACGCCCCACGCCACCACGCCACCCAACGCCAAACCCACTATGAAGGGATCCTTCAAAATCGGGGATGGTCGAAATAATCCCAACAAGAGGACTGATCGCTCGCCTGCCGCCGTCCCCGAACATAAATAAAATAGAATTGTGCATTCACGGAGAATACCTTTTCATTTTCTAGAAACAAAATGGCTATCGCATCTGGCTACCTAATAAAATATTAAGCATACAATTGTTACCTAGACCATAGCTCGTTGCAATCTCAAGAATTCCTTTGCGACGTAACTCTCCGTCGAATAACTATGTACGTTTGCAGTTTCTAACTCAAGAATAGTATGAAATAGATAAAAGAAAGAGAAAGAATTCTTCGTCTTTGTTCAATCAAGTGGATGGAAAGAGATAGAAATATTAGCAAGTGTTTTGTTTCATTTGTGTGTTGAAAATTTTTAATCCTACATTTTAAAAGTTAAAAGTACTAAATAAAAATCTATAAACAAGCTTTATGGTGTTGGAAAATGTATTGCAGGCGGGACAAGCAAAGAAACAATTTTGTATTCATGCTTTTTTAGTTACCAATAAGTATCTGTCAAAAAAATTTATGCGCTATTCTACAATAAAAAAAATACTGAAAACTATTTTTAATTTTTCTTTATTTATAGAAAGTATAAACTTATCATAATAATAATTAAAATAAACAATATACAAAGGCGAGCTTAGCTAAACACTGAGTTTTCTACCAGCAAACCTTTAAGTGATCGTTTGCTAGTGATATCAGGGGTAGGAGTCAAGTGTATAAATACAAATAATAATAATAATAAAATAAATAAAAAGTAACAAAATAAAAGAAAACAATAAATATAACTTGGATATACATAAATAATACAAGTAGGTATAGGTATATACATGAATATTTTTTATAACCATACATACAAATAAATAATTATATGTATATTTATGTAATTTTTAGTTTGATTTTCTCTAAAAGCGTGTTTTCTAGTTTTTAAAAGTAATATCTATACTAATACTAAGAAGCTGAAGAGTTTGCCAGTAGGCTATAGGCTATATACCATCACACTAAGACTAATAGGAGCGGAGTAGTAATAAGAAAATGGTTGCAAAAACTGGGGAAAAAATTATAAGACCACGCGGGTGAAGCCGCTGGCGAAAAGCTAGTTCTTTATGAAAAAGCACCCACATGTTGCTATTAAAGGCCGAAACTACTTACATATTCTAGCAGAGTTTGTAACTGTACTTCACCGCTCTATTGGCTCGCCGGAAGTTCCGGTTGGCGGCGGAAGTGACTGACGCGATACATCACAAACATACAGACATTCGAACTTTGAAATGTTGATTTGTTGGTATGTGGCGTTCAGAAATATTGTCGAAAAGGGATTGCGTGATCGAATTATACTTAGGCCGGCCGCACACATCCGAAATTTTTATAATCTGAATTCAGATTATTAATTAAGATATTCCATACAAAGTAATGATCGATCTGAGATTTTCATACCATCACGCCTGTATTCCCTGAAGGGCTAGGCAGAGGCGTACTAATGTACACCCACATTTCGCCGGTATGTTTAGGTCCCATGTAATAGGAGGCGAGCCTATTGCCATCAACCGGGCACAAATCCAGACTCCGAGCTGCTACTGAGAATTTCACAGAAAAAACCCAACAACATTTTGCTCGACCCGGGGATTGAACCCAGGACCTCTAGCGTAGCAGTCGCGCTTGGAACCACTAGGACAACGAGGCAGGCGAGATTTTCATAATCTGAAAAATCAAAATGTGTGTGGTAAACAATTACTTTATATGGAATTCTGTTTTATTTCAATAAAAACACTCCAGTAGTTATCTTTTTGTAATTTTTAAAGCATTTTCCATGCTAAGATTACAAGTTACTTTAATGAATGAAAACTAGTAGACTCGAATTCACCTTACAAGTACTCTCAAAGCCTTTTTTCATCTTTCTCGTAGCGCCCACTAGTACATCAATACAAGGTAACAAGTGTTCTTAAGTACATTAAAAGTACTCTACAAGTCTACACATAATGTCTCACCTTAGGGATGTCGGAAATTAAAAAAGTAACGATATTTAAAAAAATAATATTAGTATCGATATTTTTTTTTAATATCAGTATCGATATTTATATTTTCAAAAAATATCGATATATCGGCCAACTTAAAACGAAATTATAAAAAAGCCAAAAAAAGGTCATTTGTAATCTTTTAACTTAAATTTTTAAGTTAAAAGATTACGAATGACCTTTGTACCTTGACCTTTTTACGAATGATATTAAATATGGATATATTGCAAAAATAATATCGATATTTTTTCAGCATCCCTACTCACCTTTTTCAGAACGAAACTTCAAAAGCAACATGGCTGCGTAGGTACAAAAGCCACAGTTTTAACGACTTGAGCTACCATTTTATCGCGAAATAGGTCACAGTTACGACAAACCGACTCCGGCCCTGCCTTAACGTGAAGAGAAGTCAGATTATTATTTTAATGCAATAAATAAACCGTCCATTCAAATGTAAATCAGACATTGCAGTGTTTTTTGTATGTCCAAATGAATCCTTAAATTTTGATTTAAAAAGATTTTTGATGTACCTAATTGAAAGAAAAAGAAAGAAACATTTATTCAGCTGCAAGCGAGCGACATACATAACTTAGGTACTTACTAAGAGAAAAAATAGATAAGATACCAAAATAGAAGTAACATGTACTAGGCCTAGGCCTCACGGCTGCGCTGAAAGGGATCTGGTTCAGCATATGACAGATAGATTGCCAGGCGCTGGTTTTCAACCAGACCCGAAGTGGGACCCGGACGCAAACCCAGATCATATAATAATTGCGTTAAGATGTCCATAACATTATCACATCACGGTTAGGCAGAGGTGTACCAATGTACATCTACAGTTCGCCGGTATGTTTAGGTCCCATGTAATAGGGGGCGAGCCTATTGCCACTAACCGGGCACAAATCCAAACTCCGAGCTGTTTCTGGAAATTTCACAAAAAAATCCATGAACACTGCTCGACCCGGAAATAGAAACCAAGACCTCTAGCGTAGCAGTCGCACTTGAGACCAGATCAACGAGGCAGTCATACTATAGCGTGCGATATCCGTGCGAGTCATCCGCGGGTATCGCACCATCTCCACGGAGGGGGCCTGCGTGTTGACCGGCTCGCTCCCTTGGGACATCGACGCTCGGGTCCTTGCGTCACTCTATACATGGCGCAAGGACACGCTGGAGCGCAGGGGAGGGTACGTCCCGAGGGAGCTGGAGCACCAGAGGCGGCTGCTGCAACGGGCAGCGATGGAGGAGTGGTCGGCTCGGCTGAGCCGACCGAGTGCAGGCGTCAGGACGGTCGAGGCAGTCCGTCCTGTATTGACGGACTGGGTGGGCAGGCGTTACGGCGTGCTGACCTTCCGGCTGACACAGGTGCTGTCGGGGCATGGATGCTTCGGCAGTTACCTGTGGCGTATCGCCGGGAGGGAGCCGGACGCCCACTGCCACCATTGCGTGAACTGCCCCGAGGACACGGCGCAGCATACGCTCGCGGAGTGCCCCGCCTGGGCAGAGCAGCGCCGTGTCTTGCGGAATACACTAGGGGCGAACCTCGACCTCCCGGCCGTCGTCAGGGAGATGGTCGGGTGTCCTGACGCCTGGCAAGCGATGGCCTCCTTCTGCGAGGACGTCATCTCGCAGAAGGAGGAGGCGGAGCGTGAGAGGGAGTCCGCTGCCGCCACCCTGCCAATCCGCGCCCGACGAACTGGGCGCAGGAACAGGGCAAACCGTGCCCTGTTCCATCCACCTTAAAGTGGCCACGGGCGGCAGACTTGGGGAAGTCTGTCGCCCAGCACTATGGCCCGAGTAGGCGATGCGGTCGGAGTGTGCCGCGTCCCACTCTGTGGATTGGCAGGAGAGGGGGGTGCACACCACACGCACCCCCCGTACAGAGCCGGGGGCCGCATAGGCGGCCCGTCACCGCCGGGGTCACGGAAGAATGTCCACACGTACCCGTGACCCCGGCCCTAAGGTGATGAGGCGAACACCCGTCTGTTTTTAGTGGGTAGACGTCCTTTTCAGGGCGGAGTCCCACACACCGCGCCGTCCTCCCCGGGGCGGCGTGACGGTGCATAAAGCATTTTCAGACGATAAAAAAAAAAAAAAAAAAAAGGCAGTCATACTATATTCAATTACACATAATAATAATAAATAATTAAACGATGAATCTATTGTGATAATTGAAACACATAAATTAACTAATTAATTTACAATGATAAACCTGTTGAAATTCTCCCTCTCTCCTACTTTACTTTATTTTACTATGCTGTGCCCGACAGGGTCCATAATTGATCCCTAGATATAAGTTTACTACATGTATATACATTATGGAACGCAATAAATTTGATTTGATTTGAAGATGTTTACATTATGAACATGAATTGTGCCTCCGTCCGCGTAATTTTCGTAAAAAGGGGTACAAAGTTATTGCTTCACGTATTAATAAATGATTATATAATATTAAAGGCCTGTTTCACGGGTTACTATTAAGTTCCCGATAAATTAGCTGGCAGATAATTTCATACAAATTTTTATTTTATCCGGCGGGTAAAAGAGGCTCAAGTTTAGTGTAATTAATAGTTCAATATCTTTATAAATTAATGATTTATTTATAATTTAAAACTAAAATAGTCAAAAGTCAACGTTAAATAAACTCCCAACAAATGTACAGAGCACAGATTAATTAATTTTCTTCCACAAAAATTTCAATCTAATTTGGTACTATCAAAAAATTCTAGAGCCCTCATTTATTATAAAATTTCATCTTAATTATGGTAATCTTACTATGTCTTGTTAAAATTAAAATGGAGTCTACAAAAACGTTGGGTTCCGTAGATTCAGTAGTAGGATAAAAGACAGCAATATTGTTTGTATGTAGGTACATAGTTATGTCACCGTAACATTGTAAAAATAGTTAGATTATAATCTATTTCGAGAGATTCTAAACCGTCGAAAGATTGTTAACCGTAAAATACACGGCAAAAAGAAGAAGGAAGGGTTTTATATTAGACAGTCTATGTATCTTCCAATTGTTCCACTACAGCGCCTAAAGTACTCATCTGATTTTGATAAATGAAGTGTCCAACGATTGGTTATTATGGTCCCGGTAACAATAGCAACATTTTACATAAACAAAATCAATACGACGAATGTTACATGCAAAAAAAAGAACGATTTTTTTTTAATTTTTGCTATCCTATCAAGTGACATATCAAACGAAAGAGGAAAAAATTCTGAGTTTAGAGATTTGAATTACATTTTCAGTTGATAACTTTCGTAGTCGGCGGGTTGTAGTTTTTTAAACTAAAATTTTATTCGGTTCTTAGCTTCATTATTTGGTACCGTTTTTAATGTAACTGAACCGATACAAAGATGATCATTTTATGTAATTAACCTCTAGTTAACAATTTATTGGCAGTTTAAAATCTCGCGATATGGATTATAATCTAACAGTGCTTACTATCTTACTGTGATATAATAATAATATAATAATATAGATACATACATTATTTTTTATTTTAATATTATATGTTTATATATATATTTTTTTCAATTAACTGGCACTTTCTTTAATTTTATATAATTATATTAAGTACGGACTCGGAGAGCATGTAAACCGTCGGTCCCGGTTGTTATACGAACACCTATGACAATCGGTAGTGGTAGTCAAAAGCCTTACAACCAGTCTTTCCTGCGAATATCGATATTGCCTAGAAATTGGGTTGTGGAGGTCTGATGGCAGTCGCTCCGTGTAAAATACTGATATTCAGCCGCATCCTGGTTAGACTGGAAGCCAACCCCAACATGGTTGGGAAAAGGCTAGGAGGAAGAAGTACGTTTAAATCCAAGGCACGCATCTCTGACTTTTCGAAATCATGTGCGTAATTATCACTCACTTTAACGGTGAAGGAAAACATCGTGAGGAAACCTGCATGCCTGAGATATTTTCTCGATGGCATGTGAATTCTCCCAACCGGCATTATGCCAGCGTGGTGGACTATGGCCTAATCTCTCTCATACTGAGACGAGACCCGTGCCCAGCAGTGGGACAGTATTATGGGTTGATGATGATGATGATGATGAAGTACGTTTCAATGTATTGCCTTTAGTTGTATAAAAAGGTATTTCATCCTTTAACTGCGGTACCCTAAATACTGTTCCTTTTACTCTCCTTGAATATTTTAATGTTATCATTATTTATCTGGCTCTGAATTTAATTTGGCAAGATAACGAACACTCGCGTTGAACTTTATTTTGCTTCATTTCTAGGAATTAAAATAATACGTACTTTAGTCTGAATCCAGCGCTTGTATGAATGGATGGAAATGGATGTTTGGAATAGCCTTATTCTTCCATTATCCATGCATTTTACGTGTAAATAAAAATAGAATTATAATTAAAAAATATAGAATTTTGTTGTACATTTTGTGCAAATTTTCACTATGCTTTTTGAAAGGAATTGTGGAAGTTTGGAATAAATAATTATTTTGGCTATATTTCGTTTGGGTTTGGAGATACATTTACTTTGTTATGCCATTGTTGCTTTTCAATTAAAAAATTAAAGTTTTTTTTATTATGATGACAAAAAACATAAGGAAATATCATCTATTTCTGATGCTTCTCACAAATTAGTTTCTTTGATGATTTTCACAAATTAGTTTCTTTTCTCATTAATTCCCCGGAAATACAATTAACCTCTAAAATCCATTTCACAGAAACAAACCGAGAAAAAAGAAAGAAGAAAGAATTCCCGTTTCAAATACTCAAAGCTTTTACTCTGACGAACTGCCAAATTGTACCTTCTGGGAAATCTTAAGAAATCTATTAAGTACGAACTTGAAAGCAAAAACAAAAAATAAATAATTCATCAGTAACATTTGACTTTGCTAAACAAGATGTCAAGCACCAATATCTCCCAAGGCGATTTAACATGACCCCAAATTGTAGACAATTTTTGACTTCTTAAGGAGGATCCCTAAAGGCGCTCCTTAAGGGCCATAAATCAAAAGAAATCTCTTGCAATATAGAACGGTATATATCAAAAGGGAGGGTAAAACAATCTACCGGTACGTTACAAACTGGGGGTAAACTGGGGGTAAATTTCGGGGAAGTGAATCTCGCGTTTGTAGTTGCGGAGATTATGTACTACATGCGAGCGTAATGGCGGTAAGGTACAGATCGGCAATGTAATCACGACTCGGATGGGTTTGGGGAATTGTTTTGTCAAGTATGTGTAGCTATGATGAAGTTTTCTTATTTCTTCAAAAAGGAGGAGGATTTTATTTTAATCGATTTTTGTTTTAAATATTTTTGGAACTTTTGAAGGGGAATCGTTTGTCTTGGTATGGGCATGTAATGAGGAGGGATGGAACGCATGTGACTAAAAGAGTGATGACATTGAATGTAGAAGGACGGAGGGATAGAGGAAGACCAAAGAAAAGATGGATGGATTATGTTAAGGTTGATATGATGGAAAAGGGAGTGAATGAGCAGGTGACGGCTAATAGGGATGAATGGAGGAAAAGGATAGGCTGCGCCGACCCCAAATAAATTGATACAAGGACAGGAAGATGATGATGATTTTTGGGACATTTGACACAGCACCATCTAGTCCCAACCTAAGCAGTCTTGTACTATGGATACTAAACAATGGACTTTGAAATTGAATGTTACGCGACTTTTTTCAAACACGCAATTGGCGTGGGAGTATTCGCCATTTTCTATAAGGGATAGGCAGAAACTGCAGAACTAACACAAAAACTACTACTTTCTCGTAAACCCCAACAAAGCGTCAAAAAATTAAAAGCACTTTTTTCAAATCGTAAATTAAAACCCCATCCTGTGAACAACATTCCTTTCACGCACAAAGCTGATGAAAAATAATGCGAGGTCCACACAATAAACTAGTGAAAAAAATATCAGGTGTAAACGTCAATCACAGGGGAAATATCCTGCTAAAAATGCTTTGTGTTAAACAAAAATGCGGAACCTTTTTTTAAGTGTGGAGCCAATTCATCAAAGCTGAAAGGTTCAAAGGCTTGAATGGGAACGACATGACACGTATGTTACGGTCGAAAATCACACGGCGACGTGCGTCCAAGTATTTTATCGATAAATATAATATTGTGGGTTAGGCAGTGTAACCGCTTACCATCAGGCGGGCCGTATGCTTGTTTGCCACCGTTATAAAAAAACTCAATTTAAAAAAATACTTTTTTTTATATATTTGTCTGTCTTTTTATTCCAGCTAATCTCTGAAACGATTAGAACGATTCGATTTCGACGGGACTTTCACCCGCAGAGAGCTAATGTTATAAGGAGTAACTTAGGCTAATTTTAGTAAAGAAAAGTTACTTATAGACGTTTGATCCACGCAGGAGGAATGCCATACGCAATTTTGATTGGAATGGGCTTTTGTATATACAGAGGTAATATAGTAATAATATATTTATTTGCCTGAAATATGGTGTTTTACAAGATCTTAAACTAATAACCCTCCTTCTGGCGCAGTCGGGTAATAACAATTGTTCGTCATATTTCGCCTGTTTTATTCAGCATGCAAATTAGTTAAGGGTTTTGTCGACATTAATGTATTATAATTTTCAGCTACCATTAAAGAATAGGTATTATTAGATAGGCTTACGTGCGGTCGACGATGGATCATACTTGCCTGGAATAACCTATTCATCCATGACTAGTAATATTACGTAACTTGCTCATCATAAAACCAGTCCAAGTGCATTCCACTTCATCTTACCGAGTATCATAATCCACATATAGCGGACTTATTAAGCCAACCACCGCAATATATTTTCATCTGGTGTAATAAAATTTACATAGTGAATGCAGCTCACGCGGCCAGCGGATTTCCCCATCACGTCGCCTATATTTTGTTAGGAACATTGCGAATTCTCTTGATTTATATCTGCGAAAACAAAAGTTTGCCAACATTTTGTGCCGGAATAATTAAATGTGTTTGTTAATTATTGTTTGTGGTGTCAAGTTTTTTGGGTTTGTTGTTCGTCATTATTATAATTACTTGGTTTGTTCATTAACCCTAGACGCCAAAACGACGGGGTAAGTTTGACGTGTGTGTGGCATTGTAGCTCCCGAACAGATTAACCCATTTTGATTGTTTTTATTTTGTTTAAATGGTGAATTAGTCGGGAGTGTGATGAAAATCTGCCCAAGATGGCCGCCGCCACAAAATAGCGGATTACATATTTTTTCACACTCCCTCAATACGGGTATCAAATGAAAGGGCTTGATAAAGTTGGCCACAAAATGGCAAATTACAGTTTGTGTCGGGGGTTTTCTAATTTTTTTATTTAATCTTGTTGGTACATACCTACATACCTATACATAAAATAACGTAATAAAAATTGGTATCTAAAAACCCCGACACAAAATGAATAAAAAAGTAATTCAGCATTTTGTGGTGGTGGTCGTATTGTATCACTGTCCACCAGTGGGGCCGAAGCTGGCGGGGGACATCGGGAATCATCGTCTTGGATTTGATTTTTTTTCAAAGTGATAAATATAAGCCCTTTCATTTGATACCCATATTGAGGAGTTGCGAAAAAATATCTAGGTAGTCCGCCATTTCGGCCCGATTTTCCGGAGTATGCCGCCTACATCCAACGACTCCCAGCAACCTTTACCAGGTCATCGGTCCATCTCATTGGAGGCCGTCCCACATTGCTTTCAGCTCCATACATTAAGTACACCTCTGCCTTACTCTTCGGGGAATACAGGCGTGATAATATGTTGTTATAGGTATTCAAGTTAGGCTGTTCATCAAAACGCATCGCCTAATAACTCATAATTCTTCAAACTAATAGTTTTACGTATAAATGTAACATTGTTTAGATTGATGCCACATAATCGGAACATAGATCACTGCATATGGGCCATTTGTTATAATACTCATCAACAGGGTGCTGATATTTCTGAAGATAATGTATTAAAACTATAACAGTTATTGATTGATCGCTGTTTATATAAAAGTGACTGTTTATATAAAGCGATATATTTGGAATAATAAAACTTTTTCATTATAGGAAATAGATTTTAAGCTTTTATTACACCATAAACGCTACTTCAGGGCAGGGTTTGTCGATGTCAGGGATTTGTTTGGAAGGCTAACGTGGTGGATTAAAGCCTAATCCCTCTCATACTGAGAGGAGACCCGTGCCCAGCAGTGGGACAGTATATGGATTGCTTTTTTTTAAGAAACAGACTGAAATGGAATTTGAGAGCTCCTAAAACGAAAAATAAATTCCCGGAGACCACAATCTTCTAATATTTTTCGTTTGCATTGAAACCAAAATCATAAAAAACATATACAATAGGTGGACATCGCCACAGCAATTCAATCTACACGTATTTACGATTCTGTTTACTTCACAAAGACAGACGCGTGTCGGTAACCTGCAAAATATTCTAGTACGTATCTCAGGTCTCCTAGGTAATCAAATCAATCATTTATTTGCTAGAATATGGTAGGTACAATGACTCGCTCTCTCTTGTTTTCTCTCTCTCTCTCTCTAATCTTTACATAGTACGAGTATAAAACAAAGTCACTCTTGCTGTTTGTACGCTTAGATCTTTTTAACTACGCAACGGATTTTAATGCAGTTTTTAGCAGAAAAGCTGACTATCTACATAATGCACCCGTGCGAAGCCGGGGCAGGTCGCTAGTTTAATTATGTACTTATGTTTTAACATAATTATTCTGCCACTATGGCGTACAATATTCATCTTGATTTTATTAGAATTATTTTGAATTTTACTATTTATTACAGTTTATTAATTAAACTTAAGTTAGATTTTTAAACTCCAACGCAAAAACGATGACGTTTTATAAGTTTGACGTGGCTGTGTGTCTGTCTGTGACATCGGGGCTCCCGAACGGATGAACAAATTTTGATGTTGTTTATAAATTTCAAATCCAAGATGGCCGCCACTACAAAATGGCGAATTACATTTTTTGTGTCGGGGGTTTATTTTTTTAATTTTTTTGTTATTAATAACAAAAGATTCTTTATTTATAACAAAAGAATATTTTTTATTCAATAGCTAATACGCGATCATTTATTCACTAAATTGTTGAGCCCACTGTCTGTGATGTCTTTTACTTTTTTCTAGATGATGTTAACAACATCTATTATTTTCCTAAAAATTTTTCTTTTACTAAAATTTATATCTTTAGTTTTTATTTTATAAGCACCCTGTACCCGTTTCTATATCTAATACTGTATAGTGCTTGCGAGGGTACCGTCAGCAATAATGCAACACATAAGTCTCACGGTCGTAAACAAGCGAGATCATCAATAATACCATAAACACTTATTTTTCCCGGGAAATCTCGACATGCGAATGTACGAACCGGTTCTTTTTTCACGCCAGTATTCCTGGAGGGGTTAGTCAGAGGTATGCTGTTGTACAGCATGAGTAGGTTTAGGTCCCATGTAATAGGGGATGAAGCTAGATTATTCGAACAAAACACGATCAAAAATCAAATTCCGTGCCTGCAACAAAGAACAAGGTACCTACAATTTCAATACGGGTCTATTCGCGAACAAGCGCGTACAATGGCACGCAGAAGTGACAAGCCGCGGCCGGTACAGTCGAGCACGAAATCGCTTTTGTAGCCGACGCGTAAATACGCCTGACATATTGGAACTATCGGCGCTCGTGTCAAAGGTAACTCTTTTTCAACGACAAAAAATGTGATCCGGTACTTTTTAGATTAGTATTTATTTCAACGTCTTTGTGGGCGTTTTTTTTATTGTATTCGTTAGTTAGTTACACACAAACAATAAAAATATAGTAAAAATAATTATCTTCAACGTTTATGAAATAAATATAACATACCATCACGCCTATTTTCCTCGTAGGGTTAGGCAGAGATATATTAATTGACAGTGAACAGTACGACGATATATTTACATGCCATGTAATAGAAGACGAGTCTATTGCAATTCACCGGGTGCAAATCCAAATGACGAGAATTTTATATAAATAAACCAGTAACATTCGGCTCGATCTGGTAATTGAATCTAGGACCTCGTGCGTAGCAATCGCGCTTAGAACCATTAGGCTAATGAGGCCTAAAATAAGTGCATTTCATTGTATGATATCTTTTTTTTAAATTTATGATTACTTTCAATTCAAACCACAGTGCACCGGGCACTATTACCCAGTCCAGCCAAATCATTTTAAAAATCTGCAAAAAAGCAAACTGCACCTCAACTAATTAACCCCAATTGCCGAACTCTAAAATTAAACTTGGAACACCAACAAAAACCGGTTTGTCTTTGGTATAGAGTTTACAGGCACCGGATTGAACTGGTTTCATCCTGTTTGCGAAACTGGTAATTACCGGTTCAATTTACGTTAATGCTTTACATTGTGCGGTCAGTTTACTGGGGTTGTCGAGTGTGTTTCTGTCATCTAAAGGTAATGACTAAACGATTTTCTATTTTGGAATTCCGAGTAAAAAGGTATTTGTTTTCTTAGAAATGCTTAGCAGTGGATAAACGTGGTTTTAAATATAAAAACGAAGTATATTTATGGTTAGTCAGAATACGGTCCAATGAACTGAATAACAAATTTTGAAGAACTTTTTGTACTGGTGTCTACACCACCCTTTTATCGCCGTACCACGTGCTTCCCCCAGAATGAAGCTGTGTCTCCAAGAATGTTAAACCGTCACGCAATTTTCTTCCACGCACCGTTAAGGTGGAACAGTCTTCTTGCTGAGCTTTTCCCTCTGCGCTATGACATAAGGTTCTCTAAACAGAACAGCAACACAGGGCTCTTAAGGTCCGGCAACGCATCGGCAACTCCTCCGGTGCAAGTGCCCATTAACAGCGATGACCACTTATCATCAGCTGGCGCATCTGCTGGTTTGACTTGAAGATCTTACGTCCCCTAGATGGGGCAGAGGGCGTTCACAGTAACTCCCCATCGTGATCGGTCTTGAGCTTCGCGCTTTATTTCGCTTCATGATTTTCCGATCTTCTTCGCTTCATCTAGCACCTATGATGCCAGATTTGCTTGGGATGACCACGTTTCCGTTTTCCTTGGGTATGTTCTGGACCCCTTCGATGAGTGTGGCCAATCACAACCCACTATCTGCCTGTTTGTCGACTTCCAAAAAAATTTCCTTCAGAAAAATCCAGCCAGTCAATAAAGACAGTATCAGCTATATTGCACGAGTTTCAAGCTACAAATAAAAGCTCTGGATGCGCTTACATCAGTTTACCCCAAGTAAACATCGAGTCAACTCATTAGGAGACAATGCCTTGCCTTGCAGGTAGCGAATGTGCAGACTAAATATATCAGCCGTCAAAAACCATGGCAAACAGACACTGTTTGTCACTGTATTACAGTGTTGAGCAGTTGCTGTCAACAGTATAAACCTTTCAAAGGGCCGATTCAGATGTGCAGTTTTCAAAAATAGAAACGGAAAATTCGCAATTTCTATGAAATATTCGTTTACCTGTTAGATGATTCAACTAAAACAATCTTTGATTTTCTTAGATTACCGGCTAAATGGCTCACCGAAAACTTCTCATCGAGGAATTATCTCTACAAAATAATTGTTTACCGATTGAAAATAAAAATAAGTGTTTGTGTTCGTCATAGTTTCTTATTTATTAACAAAAAAATATTAAAAATTAAGTAGTATATTCATTATCGAATACCCACAGTACAAGCTCTGCTTAGTTTGCAACTACATGGTGCTGTATAAAATGTCCCACAATATTTATTTATTTAATTTCTATTGCCATGTATTAAAAGTATCGTGTGTGACCATGCCCTAACCGACGCAATGCTGACACATTGCCGCAATGACGACAAACCTTTTCATGATATATTACAATGGACAGAATTTACCGAGGCCCGAACAAACAATGCTGCCAACTGATATGTCTCCAAGGAGATTTTATTTTATTTATATTGTGAAGCCTACCTAGCAGGGGAAAATATTGGTTAGGGTTGGCCAACTACTAAGCAAAAACCAAAAAAAAAACATGTTTGTTTGCACCAAAAAATATAACAAACCGATGTCTGTACGTTGTAAACATAGAAAAAAACTAATATAGTTTCTTAAAAACAATAGATTAACAAAACAATATATTTTAGACTTTTTTTGTATGTTTGTACTCGCATAACGCAAAAACTATTGCATGAAATTGAATGCAGTTTTTACCAAGCTTTATATAAAATAAAGCTTATGATACCTACTGGTCGATATATTGCCGGAAGATATAAAAGAATGCAATAATATGAATACATTCAAAACTAAACTCAAAGAATATGCACGCACTGTAATTTATAATGCTCTAGAGTTTAACTTATACTTTATTACTACCATACTTGAAATAAAACTACGTTTTACGGATTTTACGTATTCGCGTAGGTGTCAGAAATCAGTACTACCATACTTGTTTACTTTGTATATCATTATAAGCGGACTGTAAAGTTCTTATGATAAATAAATTCTTTAAACCGATAAGAAAATACTACCCACCGCGAAACCCAAATCCAACCTCCGAGCTGCTGCTATAGAGAACTAAGAATTTCCTAGAAAAAGCCTAGAGAAATTGAAATTTCACATTCGAATCGACAAATTAACAAAAAGCACTGTATGGAAATAAATAATAAATAAATATTCTGGGACATTTTACACAGCACCATTTAGTCCCAAGCTAAGCAGAGCTTGTACTATGGGTACTATACAATGGATATAATACTTATATATATATATATTTTTGTAAATACATACTTATAATACATAGGAAACACCCAGACAAACACAAACATTTATATTCAACACATAAATATTTGTGTCCTTTGGGAATCGAACCCACGGCCTCGTGATCTGCAGTCCGGTACTCGCACCACTAGACCACAGACGTCGTCGATTGACATGTTATTAGTGACAGCCGATTTGTAAAAAGCTTATGTCATTTACATAGATTTTGTCGATTCGTTTGCCGAGTTTAATGTCAAGTTGCAACATGTGTAAGCCCCCTACAAATCTAGCGACAGTATATAATATCCAACTAGGCTAAGAAAGCAGTATCTAACAAAAAACATACATAAAGCTACAAAATCCTTTGTAAATCTATCCTCCATTTTGAAACAAATACACGAGTATAAACTCCCTCGTATATCAAAGAAAAGCGGTTACGAACGAAATACTCATATTAATTCTACCTGAACTTTTGACTTCGAGTTTCTTAGCCCGCCTTTCTTCATTACTGAAGTTGCAAAATGTTTGTTCGTTTCATTGTTAGAATATAATTCATTTGGATGATTAAAATTTTGTTTCAGTTTATTTATTCTGCGAATGCGATGTTAACTGGTTTCACTCAACTGTTATTTTAATGAGCGCTTCTAGTTTGAATCAAAATTCAGTTTTGAGTTTCCATTGTTTTTGTTGACGGTAGTTTTAACTTTTTTTGGGATGTGGAATATCGTCATGGTTACGAAATTGGTATCATCATCAACCCATTAATTGACCCACTGCTGGGCACGGGTCTCCTCTCAGTATGAGAGGGATTAGGCCATAGTCCACCACGCTGGCCTAATGCGAGTTGGCATAGTTGCTTTTTATTCTGATGGTCGATCCAACATGGCGACAAATATTTGTTTTATTTACAAATATTGCTCCTCTAATGTTATAAGCAGGATATACAATACAATATAATACTCAATACTAATATTACAAAGAGGTAAAGTTTGTGAGATTGGATCTCTGGGTCTACTAAACCGATTTTGAAAACTTACAGCACAAAAAAGGTACAGCAGCGGTCAGAAGTGCAGTTACAATTTCACAAAAGAATAGCGTCAAAATGAGTCACACATTGCCCTTCTTCTTTATCGACATGCCGCACACACACACAGACCCGTATGTCGCACATTTTCATCTATTGGTTGTATGGTGATGTCGATTATGTCGATATCGATGGATGAAAGGAGGTCATTGAAATCGGCCCAAATGAGGCACCGAAGGTACACTTATTGGAAAAAAATATCTGTTACGCTGGTTAAGATTCTAGTCGTACTTTTTTTTAATGTTGACTGGGGGATGAGAAGAAAAATCATTTGAGAAAAATCGTGCCATTTCGGCACATTATTATCTGTTTCGTAATGATTGCATAGTAAAAACTGTCAGTGTCAGTTTCGGAATGTCAAACGCACGCCATTACGGCAGATTATTATCAGTTTCATAGTGATTTCATGGTAAAAACTATCAACTTGACAGTTGTCATGTTTCTCCGGTACATATTTGGGCTGAGTTGTATGGGCTTTTGATTAACAATTTAACAAATTAACAATTAAACTTAGCCATGAGCTCCTCTCGTGAATACTCACGAGAGGAGCTCATGGCTAAGTTTTAACTACGATCATCGATATACATCATACACATACATATACATGTATGTAAACTAGTTATTCCGCGTGGTGTTATTCCATTTAAAAAAAATGTATTTCTAAAATAAAAGTAACCTGAGTTACCCCTAGCTCTCTACAAGTGAAAGTTGCGTCAATTTTTTTTTATGTAAGTAAGTAGTACTGTATAATATAGTTATTTGAAATTACAAACAGACACTTCTATTTTATTTATTTGCATATCTAACTAACCCCCGACGCAAAAACGACGGGGTGTTATAAGTTTGACGTGTCTGTGTGTGTGTGTGTGTGTGTGTGTGTGTGTGTGTGTGTCTGTGGCATCGTAGCTCCCGAACGGATGAACCGATTTTGATTTTGCTTTTTTTATGTGAAGGGGGAATTAGTCGGGAGTGTTCTTAGCTATGTGTCATGAAAATCGGTCCAAGATGGCCGCCGCTACAAAATAGCGAATCACATATTTTTTCACAACTCCCTCAATATAGGTATCAAATTAAAGGGCTTAACTAGGAGAATACTATACACTATGATAAATTTCAAATCCAAGATAGCCGCCACCACAAAGTGGAAAATAACATTTCGTGTCTGGGGTTTTCTAAATTTTTAATTTAGATTAGGTTATATATAAAACAAAATCGAGTTTGTTACAACACTGATAACTCGAGAACTGCTGGACCGATTTTCACGGTTTTCAATTTGTTGGATTTGTCACCACCACAGAATAACTCAAAAAATGGTGTAATGGGGTTCAAACGCGAGCGAAGTTGCGGGAATCAGCTAGTTTTTATAGATGTAGATATTATAGATTATTTATCATAGGCACTTGCAATAATTCCCACGCTCTACATACCTACTCATAGTTCGGTAAAATCTATCACCTACCTTGCAACACAATACCTCAACCATCCTATCCCACACACAATAGGGAGTTAGGGACTCCAAGAGCAATGATAATAACACTATTACATTGAGATGTACAACATTATTTGGGTAACAGAGTACGTAAACACCCTCTTCGCTATTTATAAGGGTTTGACCTAGATCCATACAGATAAAATACACACGTGTACTCAGATGGGTTAGCCAGACATCCTACTAATATAATAAATGTGAAAGTTTGGATGTATGGATGGATGGATGTATAGATATATGGATGGATGTTTGTTACTCTTTCACACAAAAACTACTGAACGGATCTGGATGAAAGGAGGTCATTGAAATCGGCCCAAATGAGGCACCGAAGGTACACTTATTGGAAAAAAATATCTGTTACGCTGGTTAAGATTCTAGTCGTACTTTTTTTTAATGTTGACTGGGGGATGAGAAGAAAAATCATTTAATTTGAGAAAAATCGTGCCATTTCGGCACATTATTATCTGTTTCGTAATGATTGCATAGTAAAAACTGTCAGTGTCAGTTTCGGAATGTCAAACGCACGCCATTACGGCAGATTATTATCAGTTTCATAGTGATTTCATGGTAAAAACTATCAACTTGACAGTTGTCATGTTTCTCCGGTACATATTTGGGCTGAGTTGTATGGGCTTTTGATTAACTCCTTTGGCACAGAGATAGATTATAGTCTGGAATAGCACATAGGCTACTGTTTTTACACATAGGCATACATTACGCATTTTTAAATATTCGCTAGCGTGGTCTGGGTACCTAATATATAAAACAAAGTCGGGTTCGTTACAACACTTATAACTCAAGAACTGCTGGACCGATTTGCATGGTTTTTGCTTTATTGGATTTGTCTCCGCCCCGAATAACAGAATAACTAAAAAAAAATTGGTGTAACGGGGTTTAAACGCGAGCGAAGTTGCGGAAATCAGCTAGTTTCTTATAAATTATTCTATGTTGATGACGTAATTGTTTATACCCATCTTCATAAAACAAAATATCTATCCCACCTATTTGCCAGCATATTATTATATGCTATTCCAGACTATAATCTATCACTGTGCCAAATTTCATCCAGATCCCTTCAGTAATAATAAATCTATCTTAACTTAATCTAAACTTTCACATTTAAAATATTAGTAGGACAACTCAACAAGATAAACTTGAAAACATTAAATAATTTCAAGCAGTATTTATAACAGTTTACATTCTCGGTAAACTTCGTGAATTGTCAAACAGTCATCTTTGTTTCGAAATTGCGTTGAAACAAGTCCTCAGTTATTGTGACTATTCATGTCCTTTCACTTTAAAATTGTTGAGCCACGACCATTTTGTTATTGAAAAATGTTTTTTGAACTTCTCAAAGTAAGATAAGGTCCGTTTAAGGTTCTAGTTTACATATTCTGTAGATAAAGCCATTAATTAGGCATTTTAATTGTAGTCTAGACGAGAATTCACTAAAACTGTACAATTCTTCACCGCTGTGAATTTTAGAGTTCGCCATTTATATTATTTTAAATAACGAAGCTTTTAACAAATTTTATTAAATGTAATTATTTTATTGTATATTTTTCTTGGTCTTGTTAACGTTTTTCATTAGGTAATTGTCACTGTCAGTGTGTCAACGCTGTGTGACACATATGTGACATTGGAACAGTGTTGCCAGTTTATTAATATGTTTTACTTTTTTAGGTTATTTGGTTTTATTTTTTAATTGTGTGTCCTTGGTTGAGGAAATAAATATTTTTTCTTTCTTTTCTTTTTAACCCCTGATATATACAGGGGTGCTATAAATTAACATGCGTATGTATATCATCGTAACTCGCAAACGGATGAACCGATGCAGTGTTATTATTATATATTAACTAATATTATAAAGAGGAAAGATTTGATTGTTTGTTTGTATTTAATAGGCATCGAAACTACTGGACCGATTTGAAAAATTATTTCAATGTTAGATAGCCTACGCCCATCACGCTACGACTAATAGGAGCAGAGGAGCGATGCAAAATGTTGCAAAAACGGGGGATAAGTTATCTAGACCACGCGGGTGAAGCCGCTGGTCGCAGCTAATAAGAATAAGAATTATAAGAATAAGAAACACTTAGATGACGAACAAAGAAATACCTAGTCGACTTTATAAAGATTTTAAAGAAAGAACGGTGTTGAATTATAAAAATGGAATCGTCTTAACCCAATTCTGTTGTATCGATAATGAAATATATGAAAAGGTTAAAACTAAGACTAAGCTCTAAAAATAATAACCCAAAATAATCAAAAAAAAATTTTACCCTACTGCCAAAAGAGGGTTTATTGCAGTTACCAAATTATTTAGACTGTGAGTTTATTGAAGAGAAAATTGAGACTTTATTTAAAGAAGTAGTGTGTCGTAGCAATGTTTGTTTTTCCATTGTGTTTACTATTTGTTCCTTGATAAGATAATTAATCCTTTGTTACTGTTGCCCTATTAAATGGGAGCTAAACATACAAACAAGTATACTTCTAGTTCTATTCATTATACGAACTGAAAAAAACTACAGACGTTAAACCCGCAAAAAACACTTAGGCTGAGATTCAGAGAAGAGACTCAGCATGAACTTACGCTTCCGTATGTCAAATTGTAAAACAAATTTTAAATACGGAAGCCTTACTTTACGCTGAGCATCGTCTCTGAATGTTAGCCTTATTATGCCTACACTCATTCCTGGCTACGTTACAGAATCGTTCTATGGGGTAACAGCGTAGATGCGAATAGAGTATTCAATCTCCAAAAAAGTGCATACGAATGAACATAGAATTTTAACACTACCAACTCTCCACATCTCAGAATTAAGCCTCTTTGTTAGGAGAAATATGTCGCTATTCTCCCTGAATAAAGATCTCACTACACTCAAACAAATAAAAATTTTTTTTTTTTTACTTTGACTGACTTTCCAAACCCCTCGGGGAATACAGGCGTGATGGTAAGAAGAATATTCATCCAAGATCGTCCCGCTGCAGAGCAAAGGCCCCCCGTACTCCTTCCATTCTTCTCAGCTTATTTAACCCTTCAAAATAAACTGCGATCTTCTCCACCCCCAAACCAATTGTTACCTCCATCACAATTAAGTCCAATCATTTCGATGGCAAAAGTAAGACCGACATTGTTACTTAACGATTCACATTAAGAGCTCAAGACCGTTATGAACAAGATTTGAATATTTTAATGGCTTCAGATTTATCTAGCTTAAAATTTCATTTAAGAGGATTATAACCTCCTTTTGGCTTACAATAACACACAGAACCTCTTGTTTAAACGTTGAAGTATATTATTCAAGATTTATTTTTAACGGCAGCGTTTGATGACCATAAACAACCTTCTAGGCTTTTCTAGACTATTTTTATTTACCGAATAATAATAAATATCTTTGGACATTTTACACAGCACCATCTAGTCCCAAACTAAGCAGAGCTTGTACTATGGGTACTAGACAATGGATATAATACTTATATACTTTTTTTGTAAATACATACTTATTATACATAGGAAACACCCAGACAAACACATATACTTATATTCATCACATAAATATTTGTGTCCTGTGGGAATCGAACCCACGACCTCGTGATCAGCAGTCCGGTACTCAAACCGCTAGACCACAGGTGTCGTCTGACGTCAGACGAACCTCCATTTTTCCATGCCATCCTCCATGTTTTGACTTCCGCGCGCCTAAATCAAAATGACAGAAATACATACACCCACCACCTTTGTCCCACAGAAACTAGACACCACCATTTGCTAGGATTCTTGCCTACTTCTTCAGGTTACTCCACGTTCATACATCTTATCATACACACGCGCCAGTTGTGAGTACTACTCACCTGAGCTTTTTGAAAAATTTTGAGGTTCTGAATTAATTAAAAAAATTACAGAAATGTTGCACAAAAAGCTGAGAAACTTAAGTGGTATGGGGCCGGACATGTTTGCTGCATGTCAGATGAACACAGAATTTTCGCTATCCGCCGGATAAAATATGGAACAAAGTTTGTATGAAATTATCTGCCAATTAATTTAAGGGAACTTACTAAGAGGTGGTCAAATAGTCCCTTAGTTGAGTTTTATTCACTGTTTGTATATTTCCACCGTGTTTTCATTTTCAATTCATTCAATAAACATATAAAGTGATTAATTAAAATACATACAAATATTAAGCAGAAAATCTCGATTGTTTAAAAATCTGTTTTTAATAACTTAACGAATATTCCATATCGTTCCCATTTCGAAATCAATTCAATCATTTATGAAACAAATAAATGCTACCATTTAATACTTTTGGAGTACAACAACATAGCAAAATAGTACGCTCTCAAAATGGATTACCTACGTCCAGCAATGAACTTTAATATTTAAAATAAATGTATCAAAAAGGTTTGATTAACTAGCTTCCCGCCAGCGGCTTCGCCCGCGTGGCATAAGTATTTCATATAAATCATAGGATGATTTAGACGACGTATTTGTGTATACTCATCTACTTAAAACAAATCTATCCTACGAGAACCATACATTTTACCAGTATAAATTATGGCTATTTCAGACTATAATCTATATCTGTGCCAAATTTGATGTGTGCCATTCAGATCCGTTCAGTAGTTTTTGCGTCATCGAGACCCTTCCGTGCCTTGAAAGCACGTAAAGCTATCGGTCCCGGTTGTCAAACGAACATCGAACACCTATGACAATTGTTAGGGGTAGTCAGAAGCCCAATAAGCCTGACATGGTTGTCAGGCTATTGTTAAGTTATAAGTGCAAGGTTGTGTATCCTTCGAATATCGGTACTGCCCAAAAATTTGGCTGCGGAGATCTGATGGCAGTCGCTTCGTGTAAAATACTGATATTCAGCCGCATCTGGTTAGACTGGAAGCCGACCCCTACATGGTTGGGAAAAGGCTAGGAGGAAGATGAGCAAGAAATAAGAGGAATCTTAACCACTATAGCTTCGAGTATGAACACAAAACCTCCACAAAAGGTCTCACATAAATTGCTATGTCCAAGATGAGGAACTTAACACTCTCGTTACTGACAGATGTTTCAATGTTGACTTAAATAGCCTATGCAAGGATCTTCATAATTATACAAGGTAGAAGGGACATCGAAGCACATCCTAATACCCTATTGAATACATGTAGTATCTAGCTTATCATTGCTGAACTCTATAAACATATAGAGTTTAACTAAGTTTAACTAGTTTAACTCTATACACATTCACACATGTATATAAACATATTTATTACTAGCTTCCCGCCAGCGGCTTCGCCCGCGTGGTCTTATAATTTTTTCCCCCGTTTTTGCAACATTTTTCATTACTACTCCGCTCCTATTAGTCGTAGCGTGATGATATATAGCCTTCCCCGATAAATGGGCTATCTAACATGGAAAGAATTTTTCAAATCGGTCCAGTACTTTTTGAGTTTATTCGTTACATACAAAAATACAAATCTTTCCTCTTTATAATATTAGTGTAGAAGTATAGATTCTACAGTCAGATTCTAGCCAAATCTTTCACCTTTGTCATATAAGAGCTCGAAATAAACGTCTTTTTTTTTCTTTTCTTTCTTTCAAGTTTCTCTCGAAAAACTACAAAAGTTAAAGCGAAAATGTAGCGAAGTTTTCCATCCTTACTCCGAGTACACCGCGACGTATAGTACCGGACTCACAATTTGTCTTGCAATACAGCCTTTACTGCATCCAACTGGAATGCACAAGTTGGCTACAAAAGAAATCGTTCAGTTACTTTCGTTGCGAAACTGAATGTAACCTAAAACTCCACTCTTTTTACCCGACGACGTCAAAAAGCCGAAGGAAGGGTTATATATCAGGCAGTCTATGTATCTTCCTTTTTACGTATGTTCCACTACAGCGCTTAAAGTATTCATCTGATTTTAATGAATGAGGTGTCAATCGATTCGTTATTATGGTACCAGTAACAATGGTTACATTTTATATAAACAAAATAAATGTGACGGATGTTACATGCAATAAAGGAGGATTTAAAATTCATTTTTTGCTTTCTTATGTTATACGATATAGGAGAAAATTCTGAGTTAAAACTATTCTGCCCAATTTGTGGTCGTGGTCGCATGACACTATGCCATTGGGATCCGAACTTAAGTATAATAAAATTATGAGTAGCATGCGACCCCGGCTATAAATTAAAAACAAAATTGCCATGTCTATCAGAAAGGTGACATAGGAAATAATTATGTTCGTTACATGATTTTCAGTTGTTTTATTTCGTAGCTGGGGGGCTAGACAACCTGCATTTTGACATTCGAATCGATAAACAAAATGTATGGAAATGACATAAGCTTTTGACAAATCGGGCTGTCACTAATGTCATTTCTATACATTTTGTTTGTAGATTCGAAAGTCAAAATGCAACTTGTCTAGCCCCCGGGTTTGTAGTTTTTCATACTTAATTTTTATTTCATGTTATTAGTTAATAAGTACTAAAGTTATGTATATATTAAACTTTTATGCACAATAATAATATTCCTACGAAACTGCAGATGAGTTTCGTATTAGTAAAAGACATAAGAATTCCACAAGATACCTAAAGCTCTTCGATTTATTTCAAAAGTACAGACACAAATACTTCAGACCCCGTTCAAATGTACTGACCTGCATCGAACACGCTAAACTAGAAAGTTTGAAACCATTGAGGTATTACGTCGTGCGTCGTCATAAGATACTGAGTCATCGCCACAACTTAGATTTATTAGATGAATAGTCTATTTAGCATCAATTCGCAGATACAATAGGAAAAAATCTAGAATGTTTATGTGTAGTATATTTTGCGCACAATTTACGTTGCCATCTACTTGATCCAACCTTTGTGAGTAGCAAATGCTAATTTGAATTAAACACAAAGGTTTAGGTGACTTGTAAACGATAAGTAAAATATTTTCTTAGGATCGCCCCATGCTATGAAAGGGCACACACACAGAAGCGGATGCAGGAGAAACAAAGATGGTCTCCGAAGGGATATCGTGTGCATTTGTCATTTTAATTTCTACACATAATGCAAAAAGCCACTCCCTTTGCTGGAGTTTTTTTTTTGTGTAATTCGTCATGGCTAGTACTTGTGCTTGATACTTCAATGTACAAAACTAAATTTATCGTACGTCCACACAAAGAACTGTCGGAGATTTAGACTGTACCGTTTGACTTGAATTATTTCAAAAGTTCTCCAAAATATTTGATTATAAAAGTTCTCCGTAAACGTTTTTGTTAAATTTAATGAATTGATTTAGACAACATTTGGGATTCGACGCTGAAGATTTCTGTTTTCGAGTGAATTGTACCGGAATTTGTTTCAATTCGATATCATCAATCAGACTTCTACGTGGTTTATAGTCTTGCATCCTGCTTAAATTCATACTACAATGTTTTAAATCATTTTAATCCAATATTTTTCTTCCTCCGATTTTTACGGCAGGGTTAAAGTTAGCTCGTGCCAACTTCAACCCCGACAATAAGTTTGGCGCGAACTGTACTTTAAGATAGCTTTAAACGTGGTATTATATACTTATAATTCTTATATTTATTTAGCTCAGAAGCCACAATGACTATCGCTCAGAATATTAAAGTTGGGACGTCCGTTAATGAACAATTACTTGTTTCTTGTTTTCTTATTTTAAGGAAGAGAACACTAGCCCAGTTTGCGGACACAATCTATTGGAACCTATAGTCCGAACAACGTTTTCAGTACTCGAATCATGATTACTTTTAAAAACTCCTTAAAACACTTAATTATCTAAAACTTGATATTTAGACCCAAATAAGTATGAAAAAAATAGTGTTTTTTTTAATCGAAATTAGATTAGCGAGAAAAACCGAGTAGTGTATATAAGTTAAGTATAAATTACGTGTTTCCTATTATCCAAATCAATAGGCTATCCGACTAATTATTTTTTATGGCCTCATGAAAAAATTGACCATAAATAGAGCCGATTATCAAAAACAAAATTTAAATTGGTTCAAAAATAACAAAGTTAAAAGCATTTAAATTTTATGCTAGAAAGAGAGAGCGCTATACTTACAACTGACGTCAAAAGTAGCGTGCGCCATCCAAATTCTATACTAACACTCGTTTTGCGGGAAAGGGACAGAGCATCCCCTCTCAACCCCCACCAAAATCTTTTAACGCATTTATCTCAGAAATTTCTTGGTCGATTTAAGATTTATTTTCATAATACGAAGTATGCTACTGATATTTTTCACAAAGCGTGTGATAATTAACAAATTTAACACCAGTCTTCTCCCCTATTGCTTTATCCAAAAGGCAAAAGTGAACAGTATTATGTCACCAAAACTTGCTATAAATTTAATCCAAACCCCATAAAATATCGCTGTAGGCCACGTATTCAAAAGAAAACTTTATGACCCATAAAACTGGTCCACTTAATATCATGAAATGAAATCAGAGTCCGGTTTCATCCTCGATAATACATTTTATGCGACGACCCCATTGGATGAATTTCTATCTCTATTTTAACGGTACTGGACGAAGAATCAAATTGTTACGGAGAATTTGCATTGGGATTGTGATGTATTGCGAATAGAATTACTATTACAATAAACTAGTTACGCGTGCTGTGGTAGAGGGCGCGGTAGAGAGACGTGCGACACTGACATTGACAGTTGACAATTGACAACATGCTATGTGATAATGCACTCCCTCTCGGAGTCTGGGACCCCAAGCGACACCACGTATAACAAAACTCTAACAAATGTTTATTATTAAATCCCAACACCATTCCAGGATATATTGTATTAAACACAGGACACAACAGGGATGAAATGAAATCTTTCGCCTCCCGAACTACAAAGTTAAGAACTAAAAATTATCATTATCTTCTTGTCGTAAGTACTAGCTTTCCGCCAGCGGCTTCGCCCGCGTGATTTGGGTATTTCTGACAACTTTCATCCTATTTCAACCCCTTGCAGACCTTTTTTCGCACTAAAAACTAGCCTATGTCCTTTCTCAGGCTGTAGACAGAAAAGAAATTTAATTTAAATCGGTTCAGTATTTTTGGCGTGAAAGCGCGACAGACAGACTCTCGCATTTATAATGTTAGTAAGGATACAATATTTATTTATATTATTATTTAGCATAATTATTTAATTTAATGTTTTTATTCAGTCAGTATTGAAAATGCCTGCAATATAAACGTTTTTTTATTTTTTTTTATTTATATCTTCTTCACTTCAATCTTCTTCAATCTTACCTACACTATCATTACAGATCTATGATCCAATGCGACAGAGTGGCCTTACTAACTAAATCCTAAATCTACACCTTATAATTAGTTAAAAAATATCTTAATCTAAATAACTTATTACGTATAGTGTAACTTTTGCTAATTCACTCAAGTTCCACCACAATACATCAACCCTCCCGTGAACCTCATTCACCACGCGTATGGCTCTAGTGAGAGGAGTTCTCGCCAGCAGGTTGGTCCTGGCCGCAGGCACAACACAACTTAGGTAATCCTAAAGCGGTCGTGAGTAGTGTTATTGGTTTTTTCTATGAAATTCTCAGTAGAAGCTTCGAGTTTGTATTTGTGCCCGGTTAATGGCAATAGGCTCCCCTCCTATGACATGGGACCTAAACATACAGATGAACAGTGGGTATACATTACAGCTGAGATCCTAGACAAGTTGCAATGTGACATTTGAATCGACAAACGAATAGAAACAAAATGTATGGAATTGACACAAGCTTTGGACAAGTCGGGCTGTCACTAATGTCATTTCCATACATTTTGTTACTATTCGCTTGTCGATTGCAACTTGTCTACCTTAAGGACCCTACCTTGCTCTGCCTTGCTCTGCTTAAGGATCAGCAATGTATCACCAACGCTCTCGCGCTCTCTGGTGTTGCAAATGTCCATGGGCAGTAAATTCAACCCATTTGCCGACACATACCATAAATAAAACACTTCCTTCGGTTTTTTGCCGTGTCGTCGGGTAAAAAAACAAACAATTTTAAGCAAGAAACTACTCTAGAACATCATTCTAAAAACAAATAGTCTTTTCTGTAATCCAAATGAATATAAAGATACTCTACATGAAAAGGCAAAAGCAAGTAATATTTCAACCGTTTTACCTTAATTAGTGTATAAACAAAATTATATTTCCTAAATTGAGACGGTTGCCAAGATAATTTTTCTCTTAGCATTGTGTTAATTGTAGGCTTTCAAGAAATTTCTCTTGGAACAATTTCATGAAATTACTCTAATGAATTACAAGACTGTTGTTTATTTAGATATTTACATTTCATGCAAATTTGTGACTTCCACATGAATTAGGTAAGGTGTGATGAAAATGTATACTTTGACATATAATTAATATCAGTTAGGTAGATAATAATATTTATGTAGTAACTAGGAGGAAAGTTGACGGCACAAAGAGCTCGTGACAGATCACCAATGCGCTGGACAGACCAGATTAAAGCTGCATTGAACGGTCCACTGCATGAGTGCACCAGAAAAACTGCGGTACGAGAGGAGTGGCGACGAATTGTGAGGCGTGCCACCGCCCCTTATGTTACGACCACTTCGTCAAAAGTGTAGCGACTAAGAAGAGGAAGGGCTCGTAGCTAATTAAAAACTACGCTGATCAACCGATCTGTAAGGTTGAGCTACGTTTGCCGTGATCAGTCTGTGGATGGGTGACCATTCTTAACATAGACCCTCCGTGCCTCGATGAGTGCGTAAATCTGTCGGTCCCAGACAGTAACGGTGAAGGAAAACATCGCGAGAAAACCTGCATGTCTGAGAGATTTTCTCGACGGCGTGTGAAGTCTGCCAACCTGCACTAGGCTAGCGTGGTGGACTATGGCCTAATCCCTCTCATTCTGAGAGGAGACCCAGCAGTGGGACAACAAATGGGTAGATAGTGTTGATTATGACGAATAGCTCAAGATGAAAATGCTCGAGTATGTACCTTATATTCAAGCTTTAGAGGCCCTGCGAGCACTAGGTATCCTGTCGAACATATGGAGGTGTATGGAAACCCGCGTACTAAGCAGCTATACGGTGTGTTAATGTTAGATTGGTTGCCGTAGCCAGACTGCCTAGTGCACGGGGGGCCTTAGACAACGGCAGTCAGTCATATGAATAGGCCACCATGTTTGACTGTCTGCTGCAGCCAGGCTGCCTAGTGCACGGGGGGCCTTAGACCACGGCAGTCAGTCATATGAATAGGCCACCATATGTTTGACTGTCTTCTGCAGCCAGGCTGCCTAGTGCACGGGGGGCCTTAGACCATGGCAGTCAGTCATATGATTAAGCCATCATTGCTTTTAATCCGGGTAAAAAACGATGCAAAATATTCTCATGCCAACAACATGTCTCTCTTCCATAATTTCCACTATAAAGTTTACCGTCCGTGCCAGGACAATAACACAAGATGCATTCCATAGTTATTTATACCATTATGGACTGTGACGTCTCACTCATAACATTTGCATTTGGAAGGTTAGTGCGGTGCCAAGTGGTGTTGGCGCGACCAACTTAATTGTCAAGTCATTTTCTTATGAGTTATTGCTGAAAGCCCCGTATATTTCGAGGCAGTCAAATATTTTTGTAGCGTATACGATTGGAGTGAGGTGTTGATGTGATGGGTGTCATTCTTAACCTTCACCGAGACCCCTGCATGCCTCGGAGAGCACGTCGGTCCCGGTTGTCATGTAAGAATCTATGCCAATCGTTAGTGGTCGCTTGTTAGAAGTTCAAAAAAGTCTGACAACCAGTCTATCCTTCAATTATCGGAATTACCCAGAAATTGGGTTCCGGGGTCTGATGACAGTCGTTTCGTGTAAAATACTGATACTCAGGCGCATCTGCTTAGACTGGAAACCGACCCCAACATGGTTGGGAAAAGGCTAGGAAGTTTTAGGTTAGGATTTGGTGTGCAATAAAGAATTATAACGTTCTATTGTATGTCTAATTTATCTTTGAAAAGATAATCTGAACTTACCAAGTAGTTTCTCATATTCATTTGATACCGATATAAAAACCCAAAATAAACTGTAACACAATCCTTGTAATCAGAATTTAGAATCAAGGGACTTTACCAAAGAAACTGAAGCCATACCATGTAATGTGAGATATCTCTAAAGATGCAATTTATACGCACGAAGTACTCCCCAAATAAAGTAGGTAGAGTGTCGTGACATCACAAATCCTCTCTTGTGACACTTGACAGAGTAATATAGAAGGTCCACTTCTTACAACTCACTAAAAAGTACGTAATGGTTCCAATAAAACAATGCTGCCTGCTGTAAAATGTGTGTGCTGAGGACCTGTGTTTGATTCTGGCCCCCAAGATACAGAAAAAAATCTAGTTTGGGGTCACCGTTAAAACAGTTTTAATGGTCTGTTGATTGTTACAAGTTTTTACTGTATGTACTATGTTTTACCTAATTTATGTAACAAAGGATTGAATAAATTTATTATTATTATTCCTAGGTCGAGCAAGGCGTCATTGGGTTTTTCTCAGTATTAGCTCGAAGTTTAAATTTGTAGTTTACCTCCAATTACATGGGACGTTCAAGCAACTCTGCACATTACAAATTAAGCCTCATAGCTCGTTTGTTATGTTTTTTTGTATGATAATTATGATGATATCAGCTACCGGTTTTATGCTTATGTGACACTTAATGTAAGAAACTTAGGGCTGTATTTTTCAACTTACTGAGTAGTAAGAAAAAAAAATAAGCTAAAATAAGCTATTTTAATGAGTGTTTACATTTACAAATTTATCGTAAGTTATCGTAAGTAAAACTTATAAGTTTAATGACTGTCTAAAATCAGTTGACCTTTTGTAATCTTTCTGTTTAGTGTCTCCTCACCTCCTAAGGCTACCGTACAACTGACAAATGAGGGATTTGACGGTATTACGGTTTTGTCGGCTGTTTCCACGGGTATTTATTGTGTGCGTTGTTCTTTATTTGTTATTCGTATTGTCATGCTCGTGTTTGTCAAGAGGTGGGCAGTGTTATAGAGTCGACTGAATTGTGATGCGTGTTGATAATATAGATATATAATTGGTTTTATAAAACAATTTAAATATCATAATTATCATCCCATTGTTACCAAGCAACTGTTGGGAACATTGAAATCACTTCGACAAAACACTCAAGCGTGTAGTCTACCTGAATTAGTCTAGACTCTAGTGTTTGTAACCTCGCAGGCTACACTAAATAGCCTGGGTTCGCTCCCAGGTCGATCAGGGGGTCTAGAAAAGTTGCAATTTGACATTGGAATCGACAATCAACTACTGTCACTAATGTCATTTCCATAGATTTTCTTTCAATTCGTTCGTCGATTCGAATGTCAAATTGCAACTTGTCTAGACCCCCAGTGTCATAAGGGTTTTCTCTATTCTAAAGACTTTAGTTTTGCTCTCGGTTAATGGCAATAGGCTCTCCCCCCCTTACATAGAACGAAATACCGGACGAAACACCCATAATATAGGTTAATATAAATGAAGCAAATGCCAGGATCGTAATAAGTTAGAATCTATAGTCTGTCAACCCCAAGGGGAGAGAGGCTTTAAAATACATAATATATTGTGTGGTTAATATTTCTGTAATGTTAATACTTTTTGGGAATTTACCAAAATCCATCCTAGTGCTCACGCTACATTTATGAAAGTACGATTCTAAAATCAAATTATTTATATGCTTACTAACTGTTCAAATACAGGTCTCATTACATCAGTACTGTTGCTTCAGTTAACAACAGTTTTAGCTGTATATTGTACGTTATTTAAATAAAAGATATCACAACTGCTTATACGTAACACACACCAAAACCCAATCTATATTGAAAATATTGTTCCCGTTCTACATTACCGACAACCCTACCTCCTTCTGATATTACATCTGTTCAGAAATCCTTCACTATATTTCCTATCGACCGACAACTGTTCGGCAAATAGAATAAAACATCGCAATTTCCTTGGGACCGCGCATGGTTCCGTACTTCCTATTTCCTACCGAGTCATACCTTGGCAACCCTAATTTGCACTTGAAGTAACAAACTGCTAGAGGAATTTCAATCTATTGAGCTAAAAAATAAAGTCGCGATTTTTATTTTTGAGGGATGGAATATAAGTTGGTAAGAATAAACATGCTTGCCAGTAAATAAATAAGAACAATATTGCAACTAGTCTGCGACGTTTTTCTGTTTCATTACCTTGTTGCAGTTGAGGTGAGATCGACATTTTGCACACAGGTTTTATTGTAAAACGGTCCTATGATACTAGGAATTCCGAGGGACTTAAAGACTTTTATGGCGTGTCGTTTCTCTTTTAGCTCCAAATAATTAACTCAATGTGTCTCTTTCTAACGAAATCGAGAAAAAAGTATAGAAAAAATTTACTATGCTGTTATTTTACTTTAGTGAAAATCATTAATGAGGAATAAGGAATTTGACAGCTCTAAATACAAGGTGGAAGGAACATCGACGCACAAACGTTGTGACAAGGTTTCACTCAAGGTCAAAAGTAAAATGACCTAGGTCATTCATATAGAAAATATGTAATGTCAAAATGAATACTCTTCTCTCTTCGTAAATTTTCTAATGTTAATAATATTACAAAGTTTAAACTTACATTTACCTATTTAATTTAACAAAAGTTACAAAGCACACAATCATTTACAATTTCATTAACAAAAAATATTTTTGTAAATATAATATTACATTATGAAAATTGAACATAATAATGAGAATGCTTGCAAAATATCATGTTTTTTTCCTGTTTACAACATTTTTCTACGTAATAATTGGAAAAATATTTAATTTCCTCATTTTGATACAGGTAAATTATACTGATACAACATGCAGAAGTCGACCACTCAGAATCAAAACACGAGTAACTCATCATTACAAAAATGTTCACGAGTTTTGATCTTGAACAGCCGCATCAGTATGGGCACAGACATGAGGCCCCCAAACAAAGTTACCACAAAGCGTTGTAATTTCGACATCCCTGACTTTGTTCCTACCGGTAACATTACTCACACGGTAGGTACTCAAATAGTTGAAAATTCTTAGGAGTGTTACACCCTTTAGGTAGCAAGCAAGGAAAGACCTCGCCTTTTGATGAGGTCTGGTGGAAGGATAACGCCGGGCGTTTTTATAATACCTATACAAGTTACACGATAAACGTTACTTGTGTTAAAGTAATAATTTTATTTGGATTCATGCTCGGTAATGGCAATAGGTTCGCTCCGTAAAATGGGACCTAAACACTGTGGGTGTATTTTATTTTTACCCCCGACTCAAAAACGGTATCTGGTGTGTGTGTCTGTGGCAGCGAAGCTCCCGGATGGATGAACTGATTTAGATTTTGTTTGAAATGTGAATTAATTGGAAGTCTTCTTACTTAGCTATGTTTGATGAAAATTGGTCCAAAATGGCCGCCACAACAAAATGGCGAATCAATGTATTTATTTTTCATTTTGTGTCGGGGGTTTTTATATTTTTTTTATTTAGTCTTGTTTAATTAATTGTTAACTACACCTCCGTCTTTAAAAAATACAGAGTATGTTATGTATATATAATAAATACAATTTTACCGCGCATCTTTGCCGATTGCCGACCCGAACAATTGTGTAACATGCCTTACGTTCCACCGTTCCTTTGAGATTATTCCGACCAGAAAACGCGGTTAGATAGTGCCCAAGTTGAACCACGATGTTTTAACCCTTTAAGGGCGGATAGAGTTCGACAAAAAGGCAAAGGTATGCGCTCAGTCGTCCTCTTCAATTGTATGAAAGGGTTAAAAGAGGTATGATTAAAGCGGAAGGATTTATTAGCTGACTTGTAAAGCCAAATGGTTGTCAATGTAGAGTATATTTTGATTTAGCACAAACGATGTTCAAATGAAATTAAAAGATTTATTAATTTCTGACTACCTCGTTAGCCTAGTGGCCGTAAGGGTGACTGCTTGAGGTCTTAAATTGAAATCCTGGTCGAGCAAAGTGTTGTTGGGATTTTCTATGAAATTTCCAGTAGCTCGGGGCCTGGATGTGTGCCCGGTTGATGGCAATAGGCTCACCCCCTATTACATGGGACCTCATCTTTTTCTAAAATAAAACTGTAAGTACATACGCACATATAAAAATTATTGACGTCTCCAAACTCTAAGACCGCTTCGAAATTGCATGCGAGTTCAGTATTGCAAATGAATAAGATATATTTTGCTGCAGCTAATCATCACGAAAGGGATCATAAAATTTGGTCACAACAGTACTATCGCTATACAGACATACTTCAATACCAAAGAGTCATAACACACAGTACGGGTATGGCTGTTACTCCCTTTTAGCTCTGACGTATTTTGTGATTGATGACGTATGCGCCGTCTACCACAATCGTAAACAGCGCTGAGTCGAACGTCTCAATGATGCGTCTCCAGCTAAATCACTTTGATTGATAGGCTCTTACTAGTGACGGATAGGCTCTGTGATCTTAGATATTAATAGCGGGTATTTATCATAAATAATGGCAAATGTGTATGACATTGCTGGCAGCAATTATTTGGATAGACCAGTACAAAATTCCGTATGGGAATCCAATAGGCTAGGCTAGACTATTTTTTTTATGACCTCTTGAAAAAGTTGACCATTAATAGAGCCGAACAACAATAAAAGCATTTAAATTATAGACAGAGGGCGCACTATACATACAAGTGACGTCAAAAGAAGCGTGTGACATACAAATTATATACTAATACTCGTTTTGCGGGAAAAGAACAGGGGGGCTAGACAAGTTGCATTTTGACTTTCAAACAAAATGTATGTAAATGACATTTAAGCTTTCGACAAATCGGGCTGTCACTAATGTCATTTACATACATTTTGTTTGCCGATTCGATTGTCAAAATGCAACTTGTCTAGCCCAGTGCGTCGCTGTGCATCTCAATCCCCACCAAAAACTTTATACGTTTGAAATTTCTAAGTTAATTTTTTTCCTTAAACCTATGTATTACCTACTTAATTAAGTTAGTTTAAGTATATTTCTTTCTCAAAGCGTGTTAAACTGTTATTAACAAATTCAACACCATTCATCATTCATCAACACTGTTCACTACCTGAGCTTGAACATTTTCATAATTATATTTATTGTTTATTTATTTGGTACTATACCATTTATTGTTTATAAATAATATTATCTATACTCTATACTAATATTATAAAGAGGAAAGATTTGTTTGTTTGTTTGTTTGTAATGAATAGGCTCCGAAACTACTGGACCGATTTCAAAAATTCTTTCACCTTTGGAAAGCTACATTATCCCCGAGTAACATAGGCTATATATCATCACGCTACGACTAATAGGAGCGGAGTAGTAATGAAAAATGTAGCAAAAACGGGGAAAAAATTATAAGACCACGCGGGCGAAGCCGCTGGCGGGAAGCTAGTTGTTTATAAAATTGTTCTTTAAATTGGTTTTGGTGTGTAATAAAGAATATTCTATCTATCTATCTATCTACATTGTTTTTATTCTAAATTGAATAAAGGAATTTATTTCTATGAGAAAGAAATTAATCTAACCTGTTCTGGGAGCACGGTAGTCGTCTCCGCCAAATCAAGGAAACATTATCTAACCTCATTTATAGGCGTGCTAGTTTTTCATGTTTAAATTCACAAACATACCAAATAATAATGGGCTTAAGTAAATTAATACAAACGCACCTGTAATATGGAAAAATCCAACGTCCGCTAAATAAAAATTTATATTTTCCATTTTTATTTTGCATCATTAATTTCATTCCATGAAAACGGTCCGTTACCCACTAACAAGCAATAAAGACAATATTTTCTTATTTCCAGATCAACGAAAGGTTTAATAAATGCATTAAGAGCCGACTAATTGATCGTCTCGGGACTGAACCGACGATCTTCTTGCTGTGGTCCCTATGCTACGTTATGATACGATAGGGTTGGCAGAAATAACAAAATGTATTATTTAATTAAGGAAAAAATCGACTGGCGTGCAGGACTGGTAACTGCGTCTTCTGGTTTAATACACCAGTCGCTATGACCGCTAAGCCACCGCGAATCCTACTCGCCGTGTCGAGATCTTCCTGCACATTCTAAATTTAGGTCTCAAGGTGACGCTAGGTTAGTAACCAGATGATAAACAAGTATACGGTAATTCTGACAGCAACAACGCTTATAGATAGATCCGAGCAACACTTGGGGGGAGTGACAAGTTGCAATTTGAAGACGAATAGAAAGAAACTGTATGGAAATGACAGTAGTGACAGCCCGATTTGTCGACAGCTTATGTAATTTCCATACATTTTGTTTCTATTCGTTTGTCGATTCGAATTTCAAATTGCAACTTGTCTACAGGCCCAGCAGTAACGTTTGCGCATCGTCATCTTGAGACCTCAGTTGTAACTTCTCAGTTGTCCAATAATTTCTTCCAACAATTTTTTTATCTTAATACTCTTTAATTTTACACATCTCTCAAATTGTATTGTTGAGTTTCTTGCCGGCTCTTCTCTTTGTGTTCCACTTTTTGGAACCGTTTGACGTTTCAAAAGTAACCTACCTTTATAAATGATCTAATTGAAATAAATTTCAATTAGCGGTAGAGTATTTAGCCATGCGGTGATACCAACCCAGACAAACTGCGCAGCAGAGTTATAGATACCACCTCAAAACAAAAGATAACCAACGACTTGTAAGACATTTCAATTCCAACGTTAAACTTCTTGTATCTAGTGTATATAAGGGTGTATTTTTCTTGGCACAATGCACTTAGCCCGGGATGTTTTGTTTAGTTTGTTTTGTTTTCCAATCAGTTACTATTGACGTGGCTTGCTTCTTCTAACTGTGCGATTTTTGACTAAATTTGTGATGAAATGTTCAAGTTTCTTTATAACCGATTTACCATTGATTTTGGTGCTATACTAAAAATATCTAATAGACCACATATAGATAACTATTAAATAAAATATTTACATAATGTACAAAATACAAATAAATAAATACCATAAATTAACAAAATGGTACTGAACCTAATCGGGTTTAATAAAAAACACTCAATAAAAACTTCATGCTCAACTAATAACTTTTTTTTAATGATACATTTTTTGACGAGTATCAGCCCTACATGGCAGCACTTCATGCATATTGAGAGGGGCGTAACAACCTCCGTTCGTTCATCAATTAAGTGGATTGTAATTGTCGACTTTCGGCCATTGCATTTCACCTCGCCGTTCGCCGATTATTTGTATCGCTAAGCTGAACACTGATTGCCGATTCCGCATCGATGTAGTTGCAATTGGAAATGTTTTGACAATAGAGATCTGTAAATCTGTTACTTTGTCAATAGGTACAAAAAAAAATACTATTTACCTTACCTAGATTTTCTCATATATATATATAATCAACCCATATACTGTCCCACTGTTGGGCACGGGTCTCCTCTCAGTATGAGAGGGATTAGGCTACAGTCCACCACGCTAGCCTAATGCGGGTTGGCAGACTTCACACGCCGTCGAGAAATTCTCTCAGGCATGCAGGTTTCCTCACGATGTTTTCCTTCACCGTTAAAGCGAGTGATAATTACGCACATGACTTCGAAAAGTCAGAGGTGCGTGCCTTGGATTCGAACTCGAGACCTATGACTTGGCAGTCCAGTGGTCATACCCCTAGGCTATCACCATATAAATATATGGTTTTATTTGATTTTATCGTGTGCTTCAGTGGTAAATGTTGTGTATACCTGTAATTGGCATATGTATCAGACCTTTTCTATGTACCTTTTTTATTGAATGTAAAAATATATATGCTGTTGGTGTACCTATTTAAATAAATAAATAAAAATAAATAAATGGTTTATCCATATTCCAAATGGAATATGGATACAAATAAACTATACTATAACTAATTTTCTCATATAAATATATGATTTTAAATACAACCAACTAAATACACTCACAGCATTACAATTCTAATCTTGAGTGCGTTTAAATTATATTTTAACACAGCACTATTAGTGTTTTGTGGATATGAGCAGCTACTTATACGAGCTCTGCTAGATTTAAATTATGGAGAAACGAATTTTCCCATACATAAAACCTATTGTTCGCCCCCATAGGCCCCTATATTCCGATTTCCATCGAAATCGTAAGTCTTTTTACCCGACTGCCGAAGGAGAGTTATTCGAGAAAGTGATTACAAATATAACATAGCATATTACTCATTTAATAGTATTAGTTTACTTTACATGGTATATAAAAAATTATAAAACCCCCGACACAAAATGTAATTTGCCATTTTGTGGTGGCGGCCATTTTGCATTTAAAATTTATTATAGTATTCTCCTAGTTAAGCCCTTTCATTTCATACCCATATTGAGGGAGTTGTGAAAAAATATGTAATTCGCTATTTTGTGGCGGCGGCCATCTTGGACCGAACATCCCGTCGTTTTTGCGTCGGGGGTTAAAAACATAGTCGCTCCCGCTGTTTGTATACTTAGATCTTTTAAACTACGGACTGGATTTTAATGTAGTTTTCAGCAATAGATAGAGATTCAAGAGGATAGTTTATAATCGTACATGCCTATACCAAAGCAGTAGGTACAATTAGCAGACACAGTTTTTTGTAATGTAATAGTGCAACACATACCTAGTTAAAATAACATAACAACCAGTCGGAACATCTATCATTTGGTCCCACATATTACCTATTATCTCAAGCAGAACGACCACACCGCACGACGCAGTCCACTTATAAAATATTCAAGCGCAATTCCCAAATAAATAGGAAGGATAATTAATTCTGTACTGAACCCGTCACTAAAAGGAAGGGACAGACAATGTTTATCACTGAATTAACACTAAATTACATCACTTCTAGTAATCTTCAAGTTTAATTGTTGTGAAAGCAGCAACAATTGTTGTTAGTGGATTTTTAATCTATGATCAGTAGTTTGAAATTATTAGGAGGTAACATAAACATACCATCACGCCTGTATTTGCTGGAGAGTTAGGTAGAAGTATATTGATGAACAAGCATACTGTCTGTTCTTCTTCTTCGTGTCGATGGTACGATTTTTTAAATTAAATTTGGTGTGCCCAAAACTTCGCCACTTCCACAGCATCGTCAGTGGCAGCGCAGAGGTCGCTTTGATTGCAAGTAGCGGGGCACAAAGGACAGGATAGGAGGTGCACCATTGTTTGCGGCACAGTTCCACAACCACAACCTGCAGCCGTTTCATCGAGATATCCCCACTTTACCAGATTTGAATTACACCTCCCCACTTGGGTTCGGAGTCGGTTTAGTGACTTCCAAATGTGCCAAGGAAGGTTACTGTCTGTTGAAATTGTTGAAATTAAAAAATGTTTTTTTTGTTTACATAGTATAAAAGAAAGTCATTCCCGCTGTTTTGTGCGCTTAGATCTTTTAAACTACGCAATGGATTTTAATGCAGTTTTCAACAATAGATAGAGTGATTCTGGGGGAATGTTTATATGTACATACATGCATATTACAGTAGAGAAAAGCCGAGAAATTCACTGCCCCATATTAGTATCTACATTTCACTCGAGCACAGCCGGGGTGGGTCGCTAGTACCTATTTAATAAATGAATAAAGATTATATCTATACAAATTTAACATTTTAATTATTCAATATTTCAAGCAGTTTTTGCTATATTTAATTAAAGTAAGCACTTCTCAAGGAAAACAAGTACATACCACCTTCTCACCTTCGTGCCTCCTTGTTTTAGCTACCCACGAATGATTTGTATCAAGAATAAAACTTTCCACTCTATTTAAAAAACTTTTCACTCTCAACTCAATTGATCGCCAGCGCACGTCGCGAGACAGTAGCGACATCTATCAAAGTAAAAAGAAACTAGCACTATTACGTCAGTAACACACAAAGAGGAATCCATTCAGTAATAATTCAAGGGAACTACATATCTCGTGGACCGTCGGAAATAGAATATTAAAGTGGGTACCTCATACATCTTGGATTGGTACAGGCTATTCTCCTCATGACTTGGCTTTTTGCGGCCCCTTTTTGTAGGTTTTATGTTGACAAGGTTTCGGTTCTAGATGCGAACTTCTTTTGAAGTTTATTACGGGATTTGTTCGGTCTGATCAAGTATTCAGAGATTTTGGTGTTTTTGACACTTTCTCGTATACTGATTTCTGGCACGTATGCGAATACTAGACATTGAAATAAAACTACCTAACCTACTAAAAATCCCTTAAACTGTCGGCGCACTGAATCCTTCATAAACCTCTAAGAGGTTTCTAGGGTCAACAACGCGCGAGTGGATACCCTGTTCCCCAACCATGAGTTCTATCGAATGACTTTCGATAGGTTTTTTACGCATCGAAACGCTGTAATCTCATAGCAGATTTTAGTTACTTACGTAACCGCTAAAGACGCTGCGAGGGTTTTCCATACAAATATTTTATTGCGCCGCGTCGTCGTCGTGGTCAAGGCACTGGTATTGCAAGCGTCCATAAGCTACGGTAACTGCTTACCATCAGGCGGGCCGTAAGCTTGTTTGCCACCTTAGTGGTATAAAAAAATATTCCAAACAAACTGAAGAGAAATTCTGAAAGCAAAATGTGAACAGGCTATACGCTGTCATGTCAGCAACGTTATTATCGTTTCATTACTAGCTGCGGCAGTGCGTTGTACCTAATAGTGGGGTGCGGCTTGCAAATAACCTTATTGTTGGCTGAATTTGACGTTTTAAAGCTTAAATACTTTTTCAAGAAATATGGATGGCATAGACATTCAAATGTTTTTTTCAAGGTATTCTCTTTTTAAACAAACAAATATAATTGAAGTGTTTGCTTGTAATTTCAAATTAACAGCTTTTCACTAAATGCATTATGAAAGTTTTTTTAAATTGTTTATATTGCTGTCTGTTTGTTCCGGCCAATATCTGAAACGGCTTAACTGATTTTGACAGGACTTTCACTCGCACATAGCTAATGTTATACGTGGTAACTTAAGCTACTGCTATTTAAGAAAATTTATTTATAATAAAAATTGTTGGCGCATATTTTTTTATAAGTAACAACGCGGAGAACTGTTAGTAGTAATATATACAATTAAACGAATTCTATAAACTGTGCATTATTTAGGATCGTCACTATAATTTAGTTATTCGTAGGCAGGTACGACTAACTAACAAAGTTAACTAAGGTAACCAGCCGTTACTTACACAAAGACATAACAACTATTCAACCAACAAGCAGTGATCATAATTATACTTTATAACGGTGTGGCCATAAACATCAAATTATGAGCGATTATAAATTATGCAAAATTAGAGACCTGTTTCACCACCTAACAAGTCCCGGTTAAGATTCTAAAGCTCCTGAGCTAGAATCTACATCGGTCCTAAAAAAAAACCACCTAACAAGTCTTTAACGCGAAAACTACTAAACCGATTTAAACTAAATTTAGTATACAAATAGTCTATAGCCAGAGAAAGGACATAGGCTACTTCTTAATGGGAAAAAAGGGCTGTCAGGGGTCGTAATAGGGGATGAAAGTTATAAAAATACCCACACCACGCGGGACACACCACGCATGTATAGCGGTACTAGTTCGCCTGTATAGGTATTTAAATCCCATGAAAAAGGAAGCGAGTCTATTACCATTACAAATCCAAACTGTAAGCTACTGCTAAGAATTTGTCATAAAACCCCATTACCCCACTTTGTTCGGCTCGACAATCGAACCCATGACCACTAAACTAATGAGGCAGTATATATAAACTGCTTTTCAGCTCAGCTCAGCTTTTTTCAGCTTTTAGTCATCGCAGATTTCGTGGCCACAAACAGGCAACATCGAGTACTTCGCTCGCGGCAATCATAACTTGATACAAGTCTTCGCGTCGGTGAGCAAGCCACGCCCCCGCTCCTTAATTAGATGAATACGGGTAGACGCTCTGTGCACTTTTTGTATGCACTCTGTATACCCTTTAATAGATACTTTGTTGCGCTCTTTTTAACCCCTGACGTAAAAATGACGTGCCTGTGTGTGTGTGTCTGTTGCATCGTAGCTCCCGAACGGATGAACCGATTTTGATTTTGTTTTGTTTTTTGTTTGAAAGGTGAATTGGTCTGGATTTCTTACTTAGCTTTGTTTAATTTAAAGATGATGTTGTGCACTTTTTGTAGATCAAAATTGCCCTTTACATCATATTATCTTAAGAATGAATATCTAAGATGGTCTCAGAGAAATAAAAAACGGGGGCAGAGCAGCTGGCGGGCCGTACATCCGTCCCGGTTGACAGCAGCGGGCGCGGGGTGTGCCTGTAGGTACCGTATAGACTACTAACTATTAATCATATAATCATAATATACCACACTGTCACGTCACACATTAAAAAATAATTAAAAAAAAGTATCTACATTGCACCCATGCGAAGCCGAGGCGGGTTGGCTATACAACATGGCGCCGTGAAACGCCTAAGTATTGCTCCTAAAATCAGTTCCAAAAAAACTTCGAAAAAACAAACCGTCTTCAAAAGAACGAGGTTGTCACTTTTCACTTCAAAAAAACAAACCGTCTTCAAAAGAACGAGGTTGTCACTTTTCACTTCAAAAAAACAAACCGTCTTCAAAAGAACGAGGTTGTCACTTTTCACTTCAAAAAAACAAACTGTCTTCAAAAGGAGGAGGTTCTCAATATCCCACTAAAAATTTTAAAATAAATTATTTTTAAACAAAAAACAAACCGTCTGCAAAAAACACCTAGGAACTAAAAAATAACAGGTATGTACGTATTTAAATTATGATTTATAACTATTTGGAGGCGGTTTGTTTTTGTTTAAGAATAGTTTATTTTAGTAGCGACATATAATACCAAAATATAAAATACTAGCTTCCCGCCAGCGGCTTCGCCCGCGTGGTCTTATAATTTTTTCCCCGTTTTTGCTACATTTTTCATTACTACTCCGCTCCTATTAGTCGTAGCGTGATGATATATAGCCTATGTTACTCGGGGATAATGTAGCTTTCCAAAGGTGAAAGAATTTTTGAAATCGGTCCAGTAGTTTCGGAGCCTATTCATTACAAACAAACAAACAAACAAACAAATCTTTCCTCTTTATAATATTATATTATTATTATTATAGTATAGACTAATTGTTCTTCCGAAGTTTGCACACTGGTTAAAAAAATCCTGTGTCTTACTTGTTATAAGTAACGCCGAGGTCAACACGATAACATGTTTTCTACTATCCAGTGATTTGACAAACCTGTTTTCTTTTATAAAACTGTTATATTACTCACAACGTTCGCCGCATATTGTGCTAAGGCGTCTTGTTATACGGGCGCCGTTCGATATCCACACTCTTCAATCCTGGTGCTGCTGTGTACGAGGCAGGCACCATGTCTACCACTACTGAAGCCAACATCAGTGTACACAACAATACACAAAGTGATAACTCTTCTTCAACATTTAGCAGCAGTGTAGTGATTATTATGAATATAACACAATATACTGGAATATCAACCAGAACAATCGTATTTATATTCGGTGTAGTGTCGTGGATGTTTATCAAGAAATTCCGCAAGTTCAAAAACTACGTGTTTCTAAACATGTTCTTTGCTAGTAGCATATTTTTCATTATAACACACATTAATATAAAATCTCTGAACTATTTACATTTTGAAATATACGCATGGATAGTTTTGTCATATCAATGTGTTTTTTATTGGTTTGCAATAGTTTTGCAGAACTGGCTGATGATTCTATGTTGGACATTTTACCAAGATATTGTCACAGTTTTTTCAGTTAATGTTAACAGGCTATATCTTAAGAGTAGCCTCTTCGCTTGGTGCGTGCCTTTCAGTGTATCATTTATCCTATTTATTGTCATGCCTAGGATAATACGGTTAATGTGGGAAAAGGAATACCTTCGTCCAGAAACAGCCCCTGATATTTATAAAGCAAGAGAGCATATACTTACCGTAATATTTTATATACCTATAATTATTATTTTTTACATGTATGTCAAAGTCCTTTATATATTATTTAAGACAGCTATTGTAAACAAAACTACTGTGAAAGTACGTCCCGTCTACATAGCTACGATAATATTTTTGCTCAGTGGAATTTCATTCTTTTTGTCACCGATACCTACCATGTTTAAAATCCCTCTTTATATAACTTTTACTGGAAATTATATAACATGGATATTTACGAACTTGTATTTTGTTGTAGTCAAAACCAACCGTAACATATGGCGTGATTTTTACAAGAAAAAGTTTAAAAAAAGTCGTGATATTGCTTTATAAAATAATTGCAATGCAATTTAATTTAATAGAGAACCATAATAGAGATTTTTGTAATATTATATAATTCAATTCTTTCAATAAAACGTTATATAAAAAAAAATATTATATAATTCAATTCTCCATTCTTTATTGCATTCCATCCTACTAATATTATAAATAGCAAAAATAATACAAACTTATAATATTACAAAGTATATATTATATAGTCATAAACACAAGTTCCTCGTCTCTTCTACATTTGCCGTGCCTGACAAGGCCCACACATGTTTCTTCTTATATTAATGTTATCATCTATTTAACTTGTGGAGTGCAATAAATTTATTGAGTATTGAGTATAAATGTGAAAGTTTGGATGGATGGACGGATGGATGAAATTTGGCACAGAGATAGATTATAGTCTGGAATAGCACATAGGCTACTTTTTATCCCGGTAAAATGTATGGTTCCTGTGGGATATATTTGTTTTAATAATTTACTAGCGATGGGTATCGGAACCTGGAACCCCGGCTTCGCATGGATTTGAATTTCTTGTATTTTCTGTACTATAATATGTATGTATTATACATATAAAACTTCCTCTTCAATCACTCGATCTCTTAAAAAAACCGCATCAAAATCCACTGCGTAGTTTTAAAGATTTAAGCATACATAGGGATATAGGGACAGAGAAAGCGATATTGTTTTACTATATAGTGATAAGAAATATCCAGACCACGGGAGCGAAGCCGCTGGCGGCAAGCTAGTCCTTACTAATATTATAAATGCGAAATTAACTCTGTCTGTCTGTCTATCGCGCTTTCACGCCAAAACTACTGAACCGATTTAAATGAAATTTGGTACAGAGATAGTCTAGATCCTGAGAAAGGACATAAACATAGACATAGGCTTTTTATTGCGAAAGAAGGGCTGTAAAGGGTTGAAATAGGGGATGAAATTTATAAGAAATACCCAGACCATGCGGGCGAAGCCACTGGCGGAAAGCTAGTATTATATGTATAAGTCGCATCCATACGGCCTGGTGAAAAGAATTCGAGACGACAGCGCCACCTAGTGATACTAAATTGAACCAACGAGGACAAATTGTAGGATAGGATACGATTATAGGACAATATGCTTCCTTAAATTTTTCCAACAACAGACCTTATCTCATTAAAAAAACAACTGGGCATAAACACGACAGACCCTTTTAAAGCCTACCGAAGCAGCTTAAAGTGGTTAATCCGAGATTTCACGCAACATAATCAGTGTACCAACTTTGTTCTGGTACTATAAATAAATTATTTATCATGCCACCTCATTTATTAAGTGTCCCTTCCTAAGTTGTTTAAATATTCGATTACGGGACTAATCCCTCCGTACTACGGTCTGATTAAACCGTGGTTAGGGTACCTACAAAAAGCTGGTTACGTGTAATAAATTACCGTATTCTTACAATCACATAATTCTTTATACAAGGTGGAACGGACATCGACGCACATTCGAATACCATGAGTTCAGTACATGACTCTGAACCCGCCTGCGTTGAAATTTTCCGTAACTTTTTTCATAATTTTTTTCTATTTTCTGTAGTTTTTTTACTTGAACGTGTAAAAAATATATAACATTCACCGCGGAGCGTTATAACTGCGTTTTTAGCAATACACTGCGCGCTCAAAAATGCAATATCTGTTATAGTCCTTCCTCATGAATCACTCGTCTTGGCGTTTTCGGTCGAAAGATCGAATCGATCGATCGGATAAGTAATAAATATTCTGAGACATTTACACAACACCATCTATTCCCAAACTAAGCAAAACTTGTACTACTAGACATGGATATATATACTTCTATATTTGTTTTTGTAAATACATACCTATAATACATAAGAAACACTTAGACAAACACAAACACTTATGTTTATCACATAAATAATTGCGTCATGTGGGAATCAAACCCACGACCTCGTGATCAGCAGACCGGCACTGGATCCACTAGACCACAGATGTCTCCTTCATCTATTTTTAAATACGGTGAGAAACCAAACGTCAAACTCCAACTCACGTGCAATTCTAAAATAAAACTTACATCAAGAAACAATTGGACAAGTATTTGAAAACAAAAGCAACAGAACAGAAACAGGGGTACGCAGAGCTATTGAAATATTCTCCGGAGGGGGAACCCACTTGAAACTTTTTGACTTTTCCTACCGACTGCAACGCGTCCAAAGTTCCTTTTTAATAAACCAGAATAACTTTGAACTATGAAGCCTAGGAAATTGCAAAAGAGTAGTTAAGGAAAACCTTACTATTCGTTAACGATAAGCAGCCTTCACGTTATACGATACTTTAACTTTATTACTATCCGTCAAAAACGAACTCATGCTACCGTTTTTCATACAAATCTGACTACTTGAATACTTAACTGTAACTATTCGAATACTTAACTTAAAAAACTTATGCTAGCAATTTTTTAGTTCCCTTGACATCCGCCGCAGCGCTTATCAGTGTTCCACACAAAATAATTCAAACTCGATATGTTTACGTTAACTACTCTATCACTACAGTGACTGGTGCTTGAGAATTAAGTATATGTTGTAACATACCATCACGCCTGTATTCCCGAAGGATTAGGCAGAGGTGTACTAATCTACTTACACCTACGTATTTTAGGTCCCTTGTAATTAGGGAGCGAGCATATTGCCATTAAACGAGCACGAATCCCAACTCCGAGCTCCCAAGAGATCTCAATCTCACTTTGCTCGACCTGGGAATCAAACCCATGACATCAAGCGTAGTAGTCACACTTAGGACCACTAAGCTAACGCAGCAGTTAAACATAATAAATATAGCAGATTATTGCTTAGCAGAATATTTGGTAGTGATGTACCAACCCAAATGAGTCCAACAATTTAGTATTCAAACATGACAAGCAAATATCCGACAAAATAAAAGCGTGCCACCATATCACATTAATCATCCACATCAGAGCGATTCTAAATGATATTCACACATGCATATTAATGTAAGGACCGCATTAATACTTGAGAACCAAGATAAAACGTTCCGTAGCTCGCACGTACAACTTTCTCACTTTTCGAACAGGGACGTATTGTCTTGTAACTTGCAACTGCTACCGGCAACTGGTTTCATCACGTTTCTTCACCACAAACAAAAAAACGTTCACGAGCTTGACGTGTGTATCGGCACAAACGGTGGCGACACACGTCATGATCGTGAACGGGTGCTGTCTGTCGGGACTGGTCAGCTCTTACTGCTTATAGCTATTTTTTTTTTAATCTTAAATACTCTTTTATTTTTAACCCCCGACGCAAAAACGACGCGGTGTTATAAGTTTGACGTGTCTGTGTGTGTGTGTGTCTGTCTGTCTGTCTGTGGCATCGTAGCTCCCAAACGGACGCACCGATTTTCATTTTGTTTTTTTATTTGAAAGGTGAATTAGTCGGGAGTGTTCTTAGCTATGTTTGATGAAAATCGGTCCAAGATGGCCGCCACCCCAAAATGGAAAAAGTCATTTCGTGTCGGGGGTTTTCTAAATTTTTAATTTATACATATCGAACTGCACTATCCTCAAATAGAAATCCTCATATATAAATTATAACTATGGAGAACAAAAGAGTGACTATGGAGTTTCTTGCCGGCTCTTCCCCATAAGTCCCACTTTTTGGAACCGTGCAACTAGTTTGACTTTTAAAAAGTACCTATTTATATAGTATAATTGAAATAAAATATTAGAATTTGACCGCGACAGGCTGTGGTTCGCCTTCTACCTACAGTATTTTTGCTCCTCGTGCGCCACCTGGTGGAAATCATATACCTAGGTTTCGTTTACTTCTTCCTAATCTCACTGACGAGCATGCTACCGTTACATAAATTCGCAACGAGCATGTTAGATGACAAGTTCCAACCAGCAAACGACTCAGTTCGTTGTTTTGATATACGAACGTTTGCTTTGCAACATGTTACATTACACTAAAATGATGTCAGTCAGCGACAAGCTTTAAATACTTAGTATCCAACTATTCGTCTAGCTAACCTAGATACCAAAGCCAAGCAATGTTTTGAGGCATTTGAGAAACTAAAACAGACTGGAAAACAGTCGATGTTTATTAATACACCTCTTGTCACTTCGGGAAATACAGTTACATATTCAACTCCAAGCAAATGTGACCTCGTCTTTAGTGTTCCATAGGTGTCCCTAAGGGCATATTTGCCATACAGAAAGTTCGTCTTTACAGCAAATGTTTATACGACTGCATTAAATTTGCAATGCAAACATCTTCCTTAGATACAAAATCTATGAGACCTTATGGAAAGCTCCTAAGGTCCAGATTATTTATTATGTAGGTTAACCAATACCACAGAATAAATAATAACAGAATGGCCACTCTCCGCCTCTCCCTAACGTCAGATACCTCAGGTCCCCCGCATTTTGCCGGTGTTCTTGCCGGACTGCCAACAAACCCTACGCACCTTCACGCACACATTTGCACGTGTACAAACGTAATTTTGACAAGTTTGACATTTTGGTATTGTAGTGTGCAGCGGTATCGGAAAGTTTGTATGGAGTGTCACAGGTGTGCCAATACCAAAATTTTAAAGACAAGTTTTTTTTTATTATAATGACGGAAAAAACGATTGGCTGGCAGGGCTGCAAAAGCTGCGTCATCTGGATTAATACACCAGACGCTATAACCACTACGCCACCGCAAATCCTACTCGCCAAGTCGAAATCTTCCTTCACATTCTAAATTTACGTCTCAAGGTGACGTTAGCGATATCTATTGGAAAGCAAATACTCCACACAAGTTTTTTTTAATGTACCAGCTTTCCACCAGCGGCTTCACTCGCATGGTCTGAGTATTTCTTATAAACTATAGCCTAGGTACTCTGTAAAGATGAGGCGAGGTCTCAAACCCCACAGAGCTAAACATCTTCACAGATGGATCCAAAACCAGTACGGGTACCGGATGTGGGATCTTCTCTGAGGACCTCAACATGCGGATGTCTATTCCGCTAGGAGACCACAACACGGTATTCCAGGCCGAATGTATGGGTATTATATCAGCAGCAGTGGCGGTCGCGGCTCGAGAGGTAAAAGACTACTTGACGACTTGAGACTACTGACGTGGTGTTGCGGAAAACAGCCCGCTATACCATACCATACCATAACTCTGTAAAGATATAGCTAGTGATAGAAGTAGGTCCAGAAGTTTTGGAGCCTATTCAATGCAAACAAACAATTTTTTTTTTCTCTTCATAATATTAGTATAGACTCAACATAAATAATTAGTAACAATAATTTCAAAGTCGACACTTCACGTGACCAGAGAGCTGACTTATTTGTTGGGGTACGTAACATTTCCATTAAATGTGGCAATCAATGCTGCCAATCTTCTGGAAACGCTGCCAGATGACAGTGATGCCGAGAAATACTTTGACACGTTGCTTTATTTCATAGTTCCTATTCAGCTTATTGCTTCCGAACCAATTTGAATATTATAATTGCTATTAGTTACCCTTTTAACTTCGCTGGGGCCCTAGACAATTTAAAATTTGACATTCGTATCGACAAACGAATTGAAAGAAAATGTATGAAAATGACATTAATGACAGCCCCCTCCTTACATTTTCTTTCTATTAGTTTGTCGATGCTAATGTCAAATTGCAACTTGTCTAGGCTAGGCTAAAATAATGTCGTGTAAAAAAAAACATCCTAATTTGTTACTATAATACTAATTATTAAAAGAAACAAAAAACCCGACTGCGTAAAAACTACTAACTAAAAATCTAAAAACAAGCTCTGTGATGTTGGAAAATGTATTGCAGGCGGGACAAGCAAAGAAACAATTTTGTTCATGAACGAACAGCTTGTCCGGCCTGCAATACATTTTCCAACATCACAGAGCTTGTTTTTAGATTTTTAGTTAGTAGTTTTTACGCAGTCGGGTTTTTTGTTTCTTTTAATAACTGATTTTATTTCCTTCTTTTTAGTTTATAAATCATCATAGAATCACTAGATAGATCCTAAATGATGATTTAAAATATAAATTGATACAACTAAAGATCATTTTCAAAATCAGTTCGCACATTTAAGCGTATAAAATCCGCCATATTGTTTTTTTTTAAATTTCATGTACCCAGTGACAGTCGTGCCATCAAGACGAATCTAATGAAGTGTCATTTATCTAATTCGGTTGAGCCGTTGAGTAGTTACGACCGGACATAGGAACGGACATACATACATACATACATACATACGCGTCAAACACATAACCCTCCTCCTTCGGCGGTCGGGTAAAAAGATTACCTACCTCTTTTCAGTGAAAATGCATCTAACTAAAGAATGTGTTCGTAAGCTGTACCACCTAAGCATGTATCTCAATCTACCGCTAGAGTGGAATCTCCCAAAGGTACGTTAAATAAATAAATTGCAATCTTGTGCAACGAACAAAGAGGCGATCGGTTAAAGTGTAAACCGATGCACTTTAAAAATAAAACTGCACACATTCTTCCTTTTATTACAGTGTCGGTCAAAATTAAGTTATTTCTTTACGAAACCACTTAACTTTTTTTTTCTTTTTTTTATTCCACAACAAGGGTGGCAAACAAGCATGCGGCCCATTTGACGGTAGACGGTTACCGCAGCCTATGGACGTTTACAACATCGAAGCGTCACTCACGCGTTGCCGACACTGCAAAAAGCTCTTAAGGGTTTATGGAGGATTCACTGCGCCGACAGTTTAAGGGTATGTACATCTTTCTGTCAGTGCAGCGCATCCTTAGAAGGAGCTCTGGGAACTTACTCACTGCAGGAACACAATTTCTGTCTCTTAAGGCGTTAAAATGTTTAAAAGGCAGGTTTTTATTTTGCTATAATTATTTTAGCTAATTTTTCGCCACCTACCGAACTTTGCTACATTTGTGTATACACTAAGAAAAACTGTTTATTTGGCTAACTCATCACATACATAACCTTCCTCCTAGCCTTTTTCCCAACCATGTTGGGGTCGGCTTTCAGTCTAACCAGGATGCGGCTGAATATCAGTATTTTACACGGAGCGACTGCCATCAGACCTCCGCAACCCAATTTCTAGGCAATACCGATATTCGAAGGAAAGACTGGTTGTCAGGCTTTTTAGGCTCCTGACTACCACTAACGATTGTCATTGGTGTTCGTATGATAACCGGGACCGACGGCTTTACGTGCTCTCAGAGGCACGGAGGGGTCTCGATATGTTAAGAATGGTCATCCATCCACAGACTGACCGCGGCAAGTGTACCTTAACCTTGCAGATCGGTTGATCAGCGTAGTTACAACTTCGTCACGAGTCCCTCTCATCACATACATAACACAAATAACAGAACAAACAAAAAAGGTAAAACAAAAAAGTATTAATTTTGTGGAATTGTCTCTGGGTTGGAGCAACAGCTTAATATCCTAATTGCAATCGCTAAATACGTACCCGAGTCAGCGGTACCGAACTTTTTATTGAATTCATCAGTAGACTTAAAGATACCGAGTATGGCGCTTTCAGAGTTTAATTAATTTACCTAGCGGCACGTGAGTTCCACTGTATTTTCAACTAAAACATTTTGAGGCATGAACTTTTACTTGAACATGTACAATACTGAGCGGAACTATTATTATTATTGGGTTCGAGAATTTAATATGACGAAAGTTGGGTTGGAGAAGAATATTAATATCGGCAGACTATTTGAAACTTTCACCATTATGAATATGACATAGGTAGTATTATTGTGTAGTGTTAACGTTACATTTTTACGGTTTTCAGATTCCGTAAAAAGGAAGCCTTATAGGATCACTTAGTTACATACATACATACATAGCTTCACGCCTGTTTCCCATAGGGGTAGGCAGAGACTATAGATTTCCACTTGCTACTATCCTGGCACACCACTTTCGCTTCGTCTATGTTCATTAACCTCTCCATGCATGCTCGGTTTAGGGTACTCTTAACTTTGCCTTTTTTGAGAACGTCCGCAATTTGGTTGTGGTACGTTGCACTTAGTTGTTTTAGTAAATTCTTAGTGGCAGCTCTTTCGATTGGTGTATTGTTAACTTAAAGCAATATATTCGCCCTGTTACATAGGACTTAAACATGATGTTGCCTAACTCTTCGAGAAATACGCGTGATGATGGTTAGAAGAATACCGAATACAGCATTTACTACGCGGTTTTTCTGTGAAAAATATTACACGTTTTAAAATTAAAATGTAATTATTCCCGTCAATTTATCATGAATTCTAAACAAATAGTTACGATTCCGATTACGTTTAGCTCGGTGTGTCCCACTGTTGGGCAAAGGCCTCCCCCTCATTCTTCCATCTGTTTCGGTCTTGTGCTAAAGCCCACTACACTATCTTGACCAATTATTAAATGAAATAAAGAACCCGACTGCGTAAAAAGTACTAACTAAACTTCTAAAAACAAGCTCTGTGATGTTGGAGAATATATTGCAGGCGGGACAAGCAAAGAAACAATTTTGTTTAAGAACGAACAGCTTGCGAGTGTCACTGGGTACATCCAAGTGACACTCGTGCCATTAAGATGAATCTAATGAGGTATCATTTATCTAAATTGGTTGAGCCGTTGAGTAGTTACGGGCGGACATACATACACGTCAAACACATAACTCTTCTTCGGCAGTCGGGTAAAAACTTAGTAGAAGCTACAAAATCGTAGAAATTCAAACAGAGACTGATTACATATTTTTTTTGCCCCTACTTGCTTCGCAGTCAGGTAACTAAAACAGACTTCTGCAAGTCGACAAACAATTGTCAAAGACAAACAGAACATGTTAAATTACAGTTAGGAGTGTTGACTCATTACAAATTCACCTTTACGCTATGTACTCAAAGCTTATCAATATTAATACTCAGATATGAGCGTTGAAAACGTAAACGTACGCGTTTGCGTGTCAGATCCGGGAAATTATTGGAAAATCGTCAGTCAAAGGATTATTACGTTTCGACACGTTTTTTCATGAATTGAGAGGGGTTCGTCAATAAGTAATAACTACGCCTATCTATCGATTCGCAAGGTTTTGCTTAACTCTTCTTCCTAGCCTTTTCTCAATAAGTTGAGGTCGGCTTCCAGTCTAACCAGATGCGGCTGAATATCAGTATTTTACGGCGGCTGTCACAAACTGCAAGTTTTGCTTAGGGATCTCCTCCAGCTCTCCAGCTCGCGCGCTACTGCGCTTGTAGGTATATTAGCCATCCACGTTCCCCCAGAAGGTGGATAGGCGTTTTATCAGCTTCTTCAGAACGTCGACAGGTACGCGAATCGCTCAGCCTTAGGTTAAGCATGGTTAAGGCAATAGTGTCCGGTCAAGGCTATCATCACAATGCTCAAATAGTTTCTGTTTAGCGCTAAGGCTTGAATGTATTTTATTGAAGGCTTTGATTAGTGCTTTGAAGTATATCTTGCCTGGCGATTGCGTCCACAACTTGATACATACCATCACGCCTGTTTTCCCGAAGGGGTAGGCAGAGGCGTATAAGTGTACACCCACATTTTGCCGGTATGTTTAGGTCCCATGTAATAGGGGGCGAGCCTATTGCCATCAACCGGGCACAAATCCAGACTCCGAGTTACTGCTTGGAATTTCATAGAAAAACCCCAACAATACTTTGGGACACACTTGTTGGACAGTCTTGCCAGACCAAAGCTTGGTATCATAGTAGTCTCAAAGCATAAAATTCGTGAGGGCAACTCAACATGTTTGGGAAAAGGGTAGGAAAATTATGATGTAGATATGTCAAGCGTCACCAAACTAAACTCTACAACTACTCAGCCTCATAAACCATGAACAATATTAAATATCTTCGGAGACCTTTGCGCATTCATAAAGACACGCCACTCAGAACTAGAGACAAATATTAATAAGACATAGAACACGACATTAGGATTTTGATTAACCGCATTTTGCCTTATATTCTACGCACAATACTTATGCATACGTAAATATGGTTCCCTTGAAGTGATCTAAGCGCAGTTTGTTGGGTCAATAAAGCGTAGTTGACTTGGCTAAAAGGAGGTTTCTATAACATGCGTACATTTTAATTTCAACCCTGGGGTATAACCACTCTCGAGTTTGAATCCAAGGCACGCACCCCTGACTTTTCGAAATCATGTGCGTAATTATCACTCGCTTTAACGGTGAGCGAAAACATCGTGAGGAAACCTGCATGCCCGAGAGATATTCTCAACGGTATGTGAAGTCTGTCAAACCGCATTAGGCCTGGCGGCGTGGTGGCCTGGCGGTGGACTATGGCCTAATCCCTCTCATACTGAGAGGAGACCCGTTCCCAGCAGTGGGACATCACCTTGACAAATAAATAAAATTGAAGTATCTATTTGTATTTCAAAATAACAGGATTTTACTAGGTATTTATAACAAAAAGATATTTAAAAAAAATGTCGATCAGTCTATCTGTCTGTCCATCCACCTAATCTCCGAACCGGCTGGACCAATTTTAACAAGACTCACTGGCAGATGCTAGAAAAAAATAGGGTTCTGCATTGTCATCTTCGAACCTCATTTTTGTTAAGTCTCATTTGTTTCGGTAATTTTATTTCGTTTCCTAAATAGTTCATGCTGTCTATTTATTATCTTTAACTTATTATTATATATATTATATTTATGTTATTAAATATATACATATACATATTATTACCATGTTGTGCTTACCTGTAAGAGATTGATACACTAGGGTATAAGTCTATGAATGTATGTGTTGTATTTGAATTAGTGTACTCAATTGTTGGTGAGCCAAATAAATAAAATAAAAATAAACTTGGATATGGGCTTTTTGTTACCTTACTAAAGTAAAGTCTTGCTACTTAGTTACTACTTTTGCTTAATAAATTCATATTATGGCAACGTGAAATGCTCTCAAGACGACGATTTTCTTACATCCTCATATTTTCTAACTATGATTCATAATAGGTTTTTCTTCTCTGACATACAATCACGCCTATATTCCCGGAAGGGCTAGGCAGAGGCGTACTAATGTACACCCACAGTTCGCCGGTATGTTTAGGTCCCATGTAACAAAGGGTGAGCCTATTACCAATATCCGGGCACAAATCCAAAATGAGCTGCTATGGAGAACTTCACGCTCTCTTTCTAGCATAAAATTTAAATGCTTTTAACTTCGTTATTTTTGAATCAATTTAAATTTTGTTTAGTGATAATCGGCTCTATTTATGGTCAACTTTTTGATAAGGCCATAAAAAATAATTAGTCGCATAGCCTATTACTAATTCACAAAAGCTTGTCAGTCTTCATTCAAGTGCTAGTCGCTTCCATTTTCATACATCAGTGTGTATATATCTTACACATACCACGTCGCGGAACATGCCTTATGAGACGAATATTAAGCACCCGACACATATTTACAAGGAAATAAAAATGGCGTCTCGTCATCTCATTGTGCTTCGTGTGAATGTGAAGAGGTCGTTCTAAATAGCTCGTGGAAAATGTATTATGATGCTAGCTGTAGCTCGCGGGTTTGCTCGCGTTTCAAAGGATATTTTGATACGTAAAGTACTCCATGTCATTCCTCAGAATGCAAGCTAGCTGCTTGCCAAATTTTATCGATTTCTGTTCAACAGTTTAGGCGTGAAAAGGCACCTTTTATATAGACATAGTCAAGAAAGATGCAGTTATTCGTTGCATTAGGGGTATTATAATTAATTTATAAAAATCAAGTTGTTTTATGAAATAGAAATCCATTTATTTATTCATACTTTTATGTACAACATAAGAACACAGAGCGGGCTGTCATTAATGTCTTTTCCATACACTTTTTTTATACGGTTGTCGATTCGAATGTCAAAATGCAACTTGTCTGGCCCTGGCATTCGAAATTCAAACGAAAAAGTAACTTCACCCCAGACAAAATTCAAAACTGCATCTTCCTCCTCGTTTTCAGGTCCTCTATTTCGCCTAATAGTAGGCGAGCCTATTTATCAACCGGCCATAAAATCCAGACACCGAACTGCCACAAAAAAAAATACTAACAAACTGCTCACCCAGGAATCCTGTGCCTCAACCATGAGTTTTTCTCACTAAACTCGCTAGCGACGCCGTAAAATATTTGTATGGAAAACACTCGCAGCCCCTCTAGCGGTTACGTAAGGAATTAAAATCTGCTATGAGATTACAGCGTTTCGATGCGTAAAAAAACCTATCGAAAGCCATTCGATAGAACTCATGGTTGAGGTACTGTACCCAGAATATCAGTCGACTAACCATTAGACTACTAAGGCAGTAAATTCCATTAAAGTCGGTTAAAGCCGGACAATTTGTTCAGTCGATCTTTCGTAAAAAACGCACATCGAACGATAACTTTTCCTTCGACCCACACTTCCATATGACGCTAAATCACAGCGCATTAGGGTGTGGAAGGCACAAATCCGCCAGCTGACTTATTGAAATGACCCCGGACAGTGATCAATTTCAATAATAATATCTCATATGCATTGGTTGGTGGAGAAAAGATTTATGAAGTGCTTATCGCAGACCATGGTTACTCGAATTTGTGAATGTAAAGGCACTAGTCACTTGTTCAGCCTGTCGTCGGCAGTTATCGACACAATGGGCCTAGATAAGTTACAATTTGAAAATTTTCTAAACCAATACAAATAGTATGCTTGTCCTAGGAATCACTTGCAACCATTAGTTCCCGCAACTTAACTTATACAACTATTGAACCAATGAGTCTACGAGCCAGTTCATGAGAACCAATTGTAAAGCATCACAAAATGAGAACTACATTGACAATGTTCAAGGAAATTATGCAAAACTAGTTTCAATGTTATCAACTCGGCATCAGTTTTGTTAACAACTACCCACCATTTACGTGTTAAAACGGGGCAAAAGATAAAGCAATTTAACGGCCGTGAGATGCAAATGGGATATCTTAGTTTGCGGAGCGCCGACGCGACTTAGTGAAGCTCAATTTGATCTATGTAAGACCCTATTCTAATTTGTGTTAACAGGCTTTGTGGGTTAATTTGATAATACCCTACTGAACAAAATCGATCATGTAATACAAGGTGGAAGGGACATCGACGCACAAACATCGTGACAAGGTTTCACTCAAGGTCAAAAATAAAATAACCTACGTCATTCATGTAGAAAATGATCGGTTATTATAGATATTGACATTTTTGAGCGAGCAGTGTATAGCTAAAAACGCGATTATAACGCACCGCGGTGAATGCTATCGCGCGCGCGATCCGAAATAAATGAAATAATGTTTTTTTTAATTATAAATCCAATTTGGATGTATACAAATAATGATTTTCTTAGCGTTTAAGTAAAAAAACTGAAAAATGTAAAAGTTACGGAAAATTTCAACGTCCAGAATTATGTACTGAAGTCATGGTATTCGGATGTGAGTCGATGTCCCTTCCACCTTGTATACCATCACGCCCGTATTCCCCAAGTGGTATAGCAGAGGTGTACTAATGTACACCAACAGTTGCCCCCAGTGTTTGTAATGGGTACAAGAAAATGGATGGAATATTTATATACGTATTTTGTAAAAATAAATATTCGTAGTAGTAAGTACTTAAAATACATAAGAAACACCCAGTCTAATACAAAAACTTATTGTTCATTACAGAAATATTTTTTTCCTATGGGAATTGAATTCACGACCTTGTGATCAGCAGTTCGGCACACGCACCATTAAACCACTGAGGTCGTCTATTTAACTAATAAATATAACTGGGTTACCTTCTACGTCAAACAGGGTCTAAATAAATTATATTCCTTGTGGTCGAAGGTCGGATTTCGATTGTCACTGTCACACTGAGCGATTTATTGCCAAACTACCGATCCACTAAGTTTAAGGGTCACCTCGAAGGAGCAAAAACTTTGTGCCGTTTGGCACATGTAAAGAGTTTGTATTCCTTCAGGACACATAACATTGTGACAGACCTGAGAGGTTTATGCGTCAATTGTTTTGATTTTTAAATTGTGAACATTCGGAACATTTTAAATTAAATATTTAAATAAATACTCCTTTCAAACCGATTTAAATTTTGGTTATCAACTCTATTCATGGTAATTTTTTTTTAATTTTAATTTATATTTTAATTTTTTAAATAATAAACATAGGGCCATGTGAAAATTTTACAGACACGTTCGCCAAACACAGAAACACTAACGCCATTTTTGTTAGAATCCCATGGCATTTATTTTTTTGCCGACTAGTCCACTTTACCAGAACCTGGAAAAGCGCAGCGTGGGACGGCCTCCAACGAGATGGACCGATGACCTCGTAAAGGTCGCTGGAAGTCGTTGGATGCAGGTAGCATGCGTCTGGTCCCTGTGGAAGTCAATGGGGGAGGCCTTTGTTCAGCAGTGGACCTCTTTTGGCTGACATGATGATGATGATGAGTCCACTTTGGTTTAGAGAATACTTTTTTGGGACCAAGTTCGGGGTGTCATTGTGACATGCGGTACGCCCAGACCTTACACAGTAATGTCAATGCATAAAACATAAATAAGTCAACTAGCCTATTTGTGGTCCTTGATGTCAACAGCTTTTATCTCCCAATCATGTAAAACATTCAAACACTCTGTATATATTATGCACATTTTGTAGGGGGCCAAATTCTGGGTGTTTATTCTGGCAACTATTGTTGGCAACCTCTGGCGGATGCGCAAATCAAATCAATCGGCACGGCAGGCAAACATACTCCAATATTCTTCGCAGAAAATATTCCGAGAGGTGTTCGCTGTCGAATTCTTAGATTATGGAACATAGAGTTGCATTGAGTTGTGTTTCTTAACCAAAACTGACAGGCAATTTCGGAAAATAATGTTAAGTATATTGTCTGATACTTTGTGAGTCATTCTGTATTTATGCTGTGAAGAAACAGTTTTTAATTTAAAATTTAAATAGGTCACGAGCATAAATACGTATACATTTATCAACATTTAAAAGTCATTTTAGAGAAAATTACTTTTAAATTAATACCAATGTTAATGCCATACAATTTTAATCAATACTTTACTCTTAAAGTATTGATTAAAATTGTATTACAATATTAGAGTTACAGTATTATTTATTAGTTTCGAACCAAAACAATAATAATGTTGATGATATCTCACAGCAGTCATAAGTCAATTCTCAAAAAAAATACTTTAGAATTTTAGTAAGGGTGTTTTATATTCATGCTTGTGACTGTACACTAAACCGAGAACCAATACTTGCAGGTCTTTCAGGTCTAAAACTATTAGTCCCGAGCGGAAACCGAATCCACAGCATGATGTGTGCGTATCAGACTGAAAAAAAAACAACAAGCTAATAGGTATGTGCCCAATAAAATTTTTACAATTTGAGTATTTGTACCTACGATACAAAAGACTTAGTTTTTTTACAAACCCTAAAAAAATAACAACAATTCATTTCGTCAGCGTGTCCACTCCACTCGTTGTTCCAGTGACAATCATATGTTCTAGTGTCACACTACGGTTATTTTTATTCTACGCTTCCACGGCTCCTGTTTACTTTACAGCTAGAATCCCTACCGCTGACTGAAGTGTGAATTGAAAACTTGTCAAAAAATCTTGTAAAAAAAACAAATTTGTCATTAAAGTACTCAAAGGTTTTCAACTATCAGAATAGTTAAATTGAGACTTGTATAGCTACAATGATGTTCGTATTCGGGTGAATTTCAACAAGAGATTTTTATGTGTCATTTCGGTGGGATTTTTTTATTTCAATGTTATTTACATATTTTTAGTGACAAATAAAACTTTAGCCTATTTTGTAACATTGTGCGTGAGTGGACATTAAATATCATCAAAACTTACATAAATATTTAAGGATGAATTTTTAAGAGTCCACTGAAATGAAAAGTGTCTACCGTAATGATAAAAATTACCACCGAAATGATAGACTGTGCACCGGAATGAAATAAATCCACCGAAATGATACAGTTAAGAGCAACCGTGCCGGGCAGCCAGGGTTCCGTACTTTGTTAGGTTTGAATTTTCATAAATTTTAGATAAACACTGAGACAGTTATTTTAATATCATAATTAATATACAGAATTACAGTTAGTATTACATATACCATTCTTTGAGGTTTTACTTAATAACCTCAAAGAATGATATTATGTAATGTTTATTATGATATGAATGAATTGTTTCTTTACTTATATAATCTTTGGTAATTCAGTACTCATAATAAATTATATAAAAATAAAGATAAGGCACTTATAATGAAGGTACACCCTCGAAGTAATTATTTTGTTGACTATTAGTATCTAGAAATAATAATCTACACTGTGGTGACTTACACACGCATCACATCATCGTTGAGCCGAACAAATGTGTATCTAAAATATATACATGTACTAACTAGATAGATATATGTATATATTTTATATATTTAAATACAAATACACCCGAATAATCTAATCTACACTCTAGGTAAAAGTACCTACATTACAAAACTATGACTTTGTATCTGACATAAGTATCTCTAAAACTTTATATATATCAGCCACCGAAATGAAACTATTTTTGTCCCCTTATTACTGAAATGATAAAATTACTTTTTTGGCGGGAAACGGCAAGACGTTGGGACCGGTGCGTTTGCGCCGAGAGCTTGAGCCGGATTGATCCGAAGTGAGGAAAGGTGAGAGGGGCGTAACAACGCAATGTTGACGTGGCTATTCTACTAAAACTTACTGTCCTCTGAAATGATAACTTTTTTCCAGACAAAAGTTAACTGCCTGTCAAATCCATGAGAAAGAAGATAAAGAAACAAAAATCGTTTTATTTGATCGAATATGTAATAATTTAATAATATCAAAATCGATTTAAATCCATATTACGAATGTATTTGCAGGGGAAGGTATTTTATGAACGGAATTGGGTTCAGGACAGGCCACCGTGATGATAAAATAACACTTTATAATTATTTTTTTTGGTATATTAAAGGGTAGAAATCAATGATTTTTTTTGTCAAGGTAGAGGAGTACTTAAACTATTGAGGAAAAATTTATAAAATTAAAAATCAGCACATTGCACTACCGTTCTCAGGTTTGCCGTGTATTTTTTTTGCTTGCGCAATTCACCCATTCCAGTAATTAATGAAACAGCAAAATAGAGAGTGAAATTATTCTAATATTTTATCACTTAAATTGATTTAAAAATTTTAGACACAACTAAAAATCTTTTGATATTGTGCCCTAACGTGCTTTGTTAAATTAAAACTTGACGTTTTAAATCGTTAACGACTTCTATGACCACGGGTATGATTACTTATAACATCAGGACGCCCACCGCCTCATGATCCTGGACGCTCTAAACTGTTCAAAACGTCAAATATTTCAATGTATGATATTCGTGTAAGTATTATAAATTAGTATAAAAACTAGACTTCAACATTACAATTTGTTTCAACTTAAAGTACGTCGTTAAAACCGAAATGTATGCTTTTTAAGAAAACTCCAGAAAATCCTCTAAACCTAATCTCTCGCTTTTTTCGCTGAAACGTTATCGCGTGCACGCTTTTTAGTTTCCAAAACCTGCTCGCGGTTACATCGCACGTCTGGGCACATTACCTGCTCTGTATTTCAAACCAGACCGAACGTGTTGACTAAAGCATAGTGCTAGGGATGAAAGTACAGTCATCAACTAATTTAGGTACACATGCAACTAGTGACATCTGTGTTTAAACACAACTTATAAAAACAAGAACTGTAAATGTGAGTACATTGTAATTAATGGAATTGTGTATAATTAGATACCTAATCTTATTTAATTTGATGATGTGTATTCATCCTCGTGTATAGCTTTTATTTTTTGTTGAGAACCTCCTTTTAATAATTCTACCTTCGAGACATTAATCTTTTGGAACCGTGCAACTAGCCATATAACTTTTAATAAATGTGTGTCACACGTAAACTTAGGTAAAGATTGTGAAATCATGAACCACAATAGCTATGTGTACAAAATTACAATGTATTGTAAGCTATGTAAAGACGAAGACATCGTTCGCTGCATGTAAACCAAACTCTTTTGTTGATTGTACAAACAAAAAAGTTCTACGACTTTTTGTAATTTTTGTTTGGACTTACAGATTTAAGTGGAGGCATGGATTCAGGTAAATTTTGTGTTGAGAATAAATTGAAGCAGTACGTGTTTTAGTGTTACCTATTAGTAATTTATAAATTTCATCATAAATCTTAGATTTTCCCAACTATTTTTCGGCTTACTAAACAATAATTACAACTTTATCCATATATTAATCTGACAAATAAATGTTTCTTTCCTTCTTTCTTCCAATCTAAACAGATCATTATCATTTCGGGATTTCAGAGTGAGGTTATCCACTGTATGTTACCTATTTAATGTTTAGAAAAATATACTGTACTTATTCCGATCTCCTTGCGTAATACATGATTATCCAAGAAAATAGATAATCATCATACATCATCAATCATATTGTATTATTATGAGATCGGAATAGTTTAAGCATATAACTATTTTTATGTTTTCTTAGAAAAAATAACAACAAATTACCAGTTATTGACATCTTTAAGTGTCAAAATTAGATCAAAAATATGCTGAATAACATCTTGTAATAAAGAAAATGGCACAACACTAAAATCCACTACCATCAAAACAGATAAAATTAGGGTCCTCTATTCTATTTTTTCACTATGGCAATTGTGCCGATGTCGACAATTCTGCCAATGTCAGAGCCTCACTGACGGCATTGACATAAACGCTCATTAATCATTCATTTAAGTCCTTTTCAATTCATTCGGTCACCGTCCTATCTCACTCAAACTTTAAGTGGAGCACTCGTGTTCCAAATTCGAAATTTTCAGATAAACCCAAAAGCTTATCTTTAAGGATTAGGATTAATCGGGACTTTGTAGACGGCCTGTTATCGACTTTGCGAGTTTGAAGCGATTTTTTTAAATATCGAACTTGTTATGTTATTTTTAAGGTTTTTTTATTTTAATTAAATTTTCGATCCTGTTGTTGTGGGTTAAGGGCCTTACACCCTCTAGTAAGTACCGTAAGTGGTGCTTACCTTCAATTCATTTACCTGAACATAGATAACACCATACTGCGGAACCCTGATTTCCCCGAGGATTGGTTCCTGATGCCAAAAACCCTCCATTGTTAACAATGCTCGTTTATTATGATTATAGGAGTGAAGAAATAGGAAGGAATTATTCATTAGTAATGTCTTTAAAAAAAGCAGTGATAGCCTAGGGGTATGTCCACTGGACTGCCAAGTCAAAGGTCTCGAGTTCGAATCCAAGGCGCACCTCTGACTTTTCAAAATCATTACGTAATTATCACTCGCTTTAACGGTGAAGGAAACCTGCATGCCTGAGAGATTTTCTCGACAACATGTGAAGTCTGCCAACCCAGATTAGGCTAGCGTGGTGGACTAAAGCCCTCTCAAACTGAGAGGAGACCCGTGCCCAGCAGTGGGACAATATATGGGTTGATTATTTTTAACCGACGAAAAAACGACGGGTGTTATAAGTTTGACGTGTCTGTGTGTGTGTGTCTGTCTGTGGCATCGTAGCTCCTGAACGGATGAACCGATTTTGATGTTGTTCTTTTTATTTGAAAGGTGAATTAGTCGGAAGTGTTCTTAGCTATATTTGATGAAAATCGGTCTAAGATGGCCGCCGCGACAAAATAGCGAATTACATATTTTTTCACAACTCTCTCAATATGCTTAACTAGGAGAAATTCAACTTCTACGGAAACGAAGACGCGGGCAAAAGCTAGTTTTCTAAATAAATTAGGCCAAATCCCAACGACTAATATCAAGCTCTAAGCGCTTGCAATAACAACGGTATTCAGACAAAAGTCTACAACAAGTGTATCCAGTCCGGTGCAACCAGGTCACCCGGAAACTGCCAGAGCAACGGAAACAATAGCGATGTCACTTCACTTAATGTACTGCTGTCTTTTAGATACTTACACCTGGGGACTACCACTGGTGGAATGTAATTTATGTTCAAAGATCAACAAAATCTGCCGAAATGATGTACCGAAGGTACATTTATTGGAAATAACCTAAATAAAAAATTTTGAAAACGCCCGACACGAAATGTCATTTGCCATTTTGTTGTGGCGGCTATCTTTGATTGAAATTTATAATAGTGTATTGTATTCTCCTAGTTAAGTCCTTTTATTTGATACCCATATTGAGGGAGTTGTCAAAAAATATGTAATCCGCTATTTTGTAGCGGCGGCCATCTTGAACCGATTTTCATCAAACATAGCTAAAAACACTCCCGACTAATTCACCTTTCAAATAAAAAAAAACAAATCAAAATCGGTCCATCCGTTCGGGAGCTACGATGCCACAGACAGACACAAACACACCCACAGACACGTCAAACTTATAACACCCCGTCGTTTTTGCGTCGGGGGTTAAAAATCAATACGACAATAATATAATCAAATGGAAAAATATGTGTGGTTTGTGAATATTCAAGGGTTTGAGTTGGTTTAAATTATGTAATCTCCGAAATTAATGATACTATCATTAAAAGGTAATTTTATTTGTAAACGTATTATTGAATTTAGGTCAGGTAGTTTTATTCATTTTCATTTCATTTATAAAAGTCAAACCCGAGTAGGTCTAACCTTGTCAAAAATATTGTTTCAAGTGTATAAACGAATACACGAGCTATTATTAAGTGATTTATTGTGTGCTTAAAACATGATTCACCGCGACCCTAGTCTGGCGCGTGTAACGAAACCATAGCGCGATCTAATTCGACGCCAACGCCATCTATCGAGCTGTGAGGTCAACTTATTGCACAATATTTTACATTCTCATTCGAATTGGTTAGTAGGCTTCCAATCAAATCAAATACATAAAATAATGTATTTATTTCAGACTATTACAAATATTAATAAAAACAAGAAGCCGTGCAAACATAAGGGCTAGGCAGAGGTGTGCTAATGTACAATTTCCATCCACAGTTCGCCGGTATTTTTAGGTCCCAAGTAAATAGGGGGTGAACTGCTCGACTTACGAATCAAACCCTCTAGTAAAACACGCGCCTAGGGCCACTAGACTATAAATAGTCTGCGCGGAACTAGTTGGAGGACTGCCTCGTTGGTCTAGTGGTCACAAACGCGACTACTACGCTAGAGGTCCTGGGTTCGATCCCCGGGTCGAGCAAAATGTTGTTGGGTTTCCTGTGAAATTCCCAATAGCAGCTCGGAGTCTGGATTTGTGCCCGGTTTATGGCAATAGGTTCGCCCCCTATTACATGGGACCTAAACATACCGGCGAAATGTGGGTTTACATTAGTACGCCTCTGCCTACCCATTCGGGGAATATGGGCGTGATGGTATGGAACTAGTTGGCCGCGCCTTAGGTATGCGAGCGACGGGACAGAGGGGCGGGGTCGCTTACTTTTGTTCACAGTAACCCACTGTCTCACCCCCGCCCCTACCTAAGGCGCGGCCAACTAGTTCCGCGTGGACTATAATGAGACTCCGAGTCAAAGCTGTTACTGGGAATTTCCTAGGAAAACCCAACAACATTTTACCTCCTGGCGTAGCAATCACACTTGGGACTAGGGATGTTGAAAAATATTTCGATATATCGATATAAAATTCCAAGTATCGAAAAGGTGTCAAAATCGATATTTATTTCAGACCTATAAAAGTTTTTAAGGTAAAAGATTTGTTTGACCTTGACCTTGCCAACTAACATTGGCAGCCTATGACTTGAGCTTTTGTTTTTATTTATTACTAGCTTCCCGCCAGCGGCTTCGCCCGCGTGGTCTTATAATTTTTTCCCAGTTTTTGCTACATTTTTCATTACTACTCCGCTCCTATTAGTCGTAGCGTGATGATATATAGCATATGTTACTCGGGGATAATGTAGCTTTCCAAAGGTGAAAGAATTTTTGAAATCGGTCCAGTAGTTTCGCAGCCTATTCATTACAAACAAAAAAACAAACAAACAAACAAACAAACAAACAAATCTTTCCTCTTTATAATATTAGTATAGACAATCCAATATTTGTATTTCTCTGATTTTAAGTAACGGCCGGTGTTGGTGTTGATTCAGTCTTAATTATATCTTCTTCTCTTCTTCTTCTTATTTATAAAAGTCAAACCCAAGTGGGTCTAACCTTGTCAAAAATTTGGTTTCAAGTTTGTAAACAAGAAAATTAGTGTGCGTGTAATAAAGTGTACTGACGACATGATTCACCGCGACCCTAGTCTGCCGCGTGTAACGAAACCATAGCGCGATCTAATTCGACGCCAACGCCATCTATCGAGCTATGAGGTCAACTTATTGTACGATATTTACATTCTCATTCGAATTGGTTAGTAGGCTTCCAATCAAATGAAATACATAAAATAATATATTTATTTCAGATGTATTACAAAAATCAATAAAAACAAGAAGCCTTTGCAAACATAAGGGTTGGGCAGAGGTGTGCTAATGTACAGTTTCCATCCAGAGTTTGCCGGTATTTTTAGCCTTTTTTTACCTATAAATACCCCTGAACTGTGGTGGGGCGAAGGGGTAAGCCTATTGCCATTGACCAGGCACAAATCGAAACTGAGAATTTCATAGCTAACCCCAATAAAACTGCTCGACTTGGGAATCAAACCCAAACCCTCTAGTGTAACAGTAGCGCTTAAGACCTCTAGATATAATGAGACTCCGAGTCAGAGCTGCTACTGGGAATTTCACAGGAAAACCCAACAACACTTTAGTCGTTTAGTTTAGTCGTGGGTTCGATTCCCACAGGACACAAAATTTATTGTTCTAAACTTAAGTGTTTGTGTTTGTTTGGGTGTTTCTTACGTATTATAAGTATGTATTTACAAAAAAAAAGTATATAAGTATTATATCCATTGTCTAGTACCTATAGTACAAGCTCTGTTTAGTTTGGGACTAGATGGTGCTGTGTAAAAATGTCCCAGGATATTTACCTCCTAGCGTAGCAGTCACATTTGGAACCACTAGGACTACGAGGCAACGTCATTGAAATAATGTTCAAATCTGAACAATTTAACGACTAATTAATACATACTAATTAGTCGTTAAATTGTTTATGTAATTGTAACGAATTTAATTCATATTACTATTAGTATATTTATTATTAATAAACAACATATTCATTCATAAACATCTATATTCAAGTTAACTATAAGCTTGACGTAATTCCTTGGCGAGCTAACTTCAACACGGCCGTAAAAATCGGCCTACGACTTGAGATTTCGTTTTTATTTATTACAATCCAATATTTTTCTTTCTCCGATTTTTACGGCCGTGTTGAAGTTAGCTCGTGCCAACTTTAAGCCGGTCAATAAGTTTGGCGAGAACTGTACAATTGGCGACATTGCGCAGCCTAAAGTATAACGTAATAAGGGCCAACTTGCCACTTCAAAGTGAGATCGCGACCCGAAAATTCATTAGAAAGAGTGACGAAGCACTTTTTGTTGATACCTCTGTCAATATCCCGAACATCGTGAATTCGTTGACACGTTTTTTGGATATTCTGGGAACTTGTGACACTGAATTGCGTTATATTAAAAACTTTACGCTAGTATCAATTTCAAACACCAAAAGCAACAAATTAGAATAGACGCTATGAAATTATATCACTGTCAGTTGAAACTACGCGTTTACCAAGCATCGTATAGTAAATTTTACTTTTCACTTCTATAAAATTGCATGTAAGTGTATGTGAAATAGCACCTATTCCGGAACAGTTTGAAATTGAAATGTCTAGTATAAACCAATATGTCTTGGTTTGCAAATGATGTTGTTTACTGTATATACGAATTTGTCACATTAGTGACATCATAGAAGTTTTATTTTATAAAAAACTAGCTCATCGCCAGCGGCTTCGCCCGCGTGGTCTTATAAATTTTTCCCCGTTTTTGCAACATTTTCGTTGCTACTCTGCTCCTAGTAGTCGTAGCGTGATAGTATATAGCCTTCCCCGATAAATGGGCTATCCAACACTGAATGAAATTTTCAAATCGGTCCAGGAGTTTCGGAGCCTATTCAATACAAACAAACAATCAAATCTTTCCTCTTTATAATATTATTATAGTATAGATATAGATAACTATTGTTATACATTTTGTTTAGGGTCCATACACCTTTTCCTAAGTTGTGTGGTCCACTTCCTGATGGTAAGCGACAGCCGCAATATGTTACCGAAGACAATGAGTTAGTCCTACACAGAGTTTTGTTAGGGGATGAATTACAAATAACCCACGAAACACGTCTTCCATTAATTATGTTAAAGAATGTTTATGCAAAATTTGAAGTATTGAAACAAGGAATCGCGTTGTGCCATACAAACTTTCACTCTCTTAGGGGTAGAATTTTGAAAAATCCTTCCATATCGGATGCCTACGTCATACAAAGAACACACCCTCCAGGTTTCAGATCTCTACGATCAGCGGTTTAGGCTGTGCGTCGATCCGTCAGTCAGTCAGTGAGTCATTCAGGACAAAGCATTTTATATGTATAGAAGATACTAGGCATTGATTCATTTATTTGTTTTGGTTTGCCATTTCAGTTCTCGACTCTACAGTTTTAAGAATTGATTCACAGTCCAACACGGCTAACTAAAAGTGTTGCTCCAAACTTCAAAATAAATATCTCTTTAGATAACATCCTGAGTGATTTTAAGGAAGTTTTTCCAACATATTTCAAGCCTTATTATTTGGCAGCTATTCAGGGGACGATTTGGACCAATTTGGCCCCTAAGCAATGGGATATAAGACATGAATGGCTCGATTTCTTTAGTTGCTAAGTGTAGTGTAAGTAGTTTATTGGCCCACAATAGGGTTGGAAAGGTTTATTTGTAAAAAGGTCTTTTATAAAGTAAAAGAGATCTTACTTTTGTAACTGATAGTAAAGGTGTTTTGCACAGTGAATAAAAATAAGCGACCGAAATATATATCCTATAGTTAATTTTCATTTATTTGTCGCATACGTGGGTACTGAGCTTCAAGTCTTGGGGTTGAATTCGGGTTAGTTCGAGCAAACTGTAATTAGGTTTTTCTTAGGGATGTTGCATCCGATCCGATACTTGTGTGGATCGATACAAAGGAATACGTCGGAGGATCGTATTCGTATTTTATTGATGTAATGTAACAAACAAACAGGTTCATATTACACTGATATAAATATTTCTCTGGCGGTGAATGGTTAAATCAGTAGTTATTACATGTTATATTTTTCAATATACCTTCAATTTCAGCATGATTACTTGATATTATAGATCTAATATATAAAACAAAGTCGGGATTGTTACAACACTTATAACTCGAGAACTGTTGGACCGACTTTAACGGTTTTTGATTTGTTGGATTTGTCACGACCTCAAATAAAAGAATAACTATAAAAAAATGGTGTAACGGGATTCAAACGCGAGCGAAGTTGCGGGAATCAGCTAGTAATTTTATAAAAATATCAACTAAGCCCTACATTATTTGTCAGTGGTAGAAACAAGTAATATTTTTCTGTGGTTAGGAGCGTCTGTGCCCTTCGAACGTCTTTTCTCGTTGGCTACCCACTTTAAATAAAATCTACAATCGCCTAGATCCCGAGCGACTATTAAGATTATAATTTTTACGTACCCTACCATTCAAAGATTGGCCATTTAAAATAAAAAAACTCAACTACCTACTTAAACTTTGAAGCTTTAAATTACAACATATTTATTTTTTTAATTTTTGATACGATACTGGATCGATCCAAAAAATCGTAAGGAATCAATCGGATCGATACTTGCATCGATACAATGTATTACAATCCGTTACGATCCGAAATATCGATACAAAGACCCTGGATCGAACATCCCTAGTTTTTCTATAAAAAATTTAATAGCAGCGGCGTTTGTATATCTGGCAATTTGCTCGCTTCCTATAACACGGAACCTACCCATACAATAAATAAATATGTAGGGACATTTTTACACAGCACCATCTAGCCCCAAACTAAGCAGAGCTTGTACTATGAGTACTAGATAATGGATATAATACTTATATACTTTTTTTGTTTTTTTTTGTAAATACATACTTATAATATAATATAAGAAACACCCAGACAAACACAAACACCTAAGTTCATCACATGAATGTTTGTGTTCTGTGGGAATCGAACCCACGACCTCGTGATCAGCAGTCCGGTACTCGAACCACTAGACCACAGACGTCGTCACACATGCACCAACAGTATAGTATGTTTAGGTAATGTTCGCCTATGCCACATACAATGAAAAACACCAGCAAACTGTAGATACACCCCTGCCATACCCTTCGGGGAATACAGGCGTGTTGTTATGTTGTAACAAACTAAATTATATTCAGTAACGGAGCATTGCCTGGTATCCACCGTTATTTGGACGACATGGAGGAAAATGATCAAGATAAATGGAACAAAAAACATTTCTGCTCCATATGCATAACTTCTTGTGTCTTTGTGAGTAATAAATGTCATGCTGAGACAGCCCTAGTATGTTTTCTTTTATTTTAGAAGAAAAAAATACATCCCATCATGCCTGTATTCCTCGAAAAGTTAGGCAGTGGTATACCAGGGTCTATAGACAAGTTGCAATTAGAGATTCGAATCGACGACGACTAGAAACAAAATGTATGTAAATGACACAAGCTTTCGACAAATCGGGCTGTCACTAATGTCATTTCCATGCTTTTTCTGTCTATTCGTGCGTTGATTCGAATGTCAAAATACAACTTGTCTAGCCCCCAGCTTGCCGGTATGTTTAGGTCCCATAGTAATAGGGACGAGCCTATTACACAAAAATCCAAACTACGAGCTACTGCTTGAGATTTAAATAGATGAACTCAATAACACTTTGTTCGACTTGGGAATTCGAGCATAGCAGTCGCAGTGAGAACCACTAGGCTAACGCGGCAGTTCAGGTCGTCACCTGTGCCTCGACCATGAGTTTTTCTCACTAGACTCGTTAGCGATACCGTAAAATATTTGTATGGAAAACCCTCGCAGCGCCTCTAGCGGTTACGTTAGGAACTAAAATCTTCTATGAGAATACAGCGTTTCGATGCGTAAAAAACCTATCGAAAGCCATTCGATATAACTCATGGTTGGGGTACTGAACTGCCGCGTTAGCCTAGCCAGCTGGCTGTTTTTTCGCAGACTTAAAACTATTAATGATTATTTAGCCGTTATCGCTGTTGCTACTGCTGATCACTGATCATCATGGATCCTGAAGGATCCCCACCACCTGGGGAGGCAGCAGTGTACCTATGTCAGACTCATTCCGACTTTAAACCGCTCTTGCCATCACTAGCTCTTTACGTCACGGCCACGCCATGGGATCAGGAACCTATTTACCACGACCGTGATCCAATCATGGTTGTAATAAATGTTTACCCCCTTTCCATTCAATACTCAATACTTTATTGCATTCCATAATGTTTTATAAAGGTGGACTATAGATAACTATTAACGTTTCCATCAACAAAATACTGAGCCACCTACACAGGTAACATTATTTTTCTTGGCAATACTGACTTCCTCCATAATTTATATTGCTAAAAATATTTTGGCGCACCTACTAGTAACAAGATGTGTTTTTTGCTATTATACATATTTTTTGTTGACATTTTTATATCATGTTTTGACAATGTTATTTACTATGTAAATCGGCGCAAAGCATCAAGAAATACTCATTAGTACCCACGGCACAAGGCAACTTTGAACTAATCCTCCCAGAAAGAATTAACCTCGTTCCACCATCTACTTCTGGGACTCACTCCGTACCAGGTTCAGCCCACAGATTCTTTGCCATGCAGCAGGCGTGTCTAGCCCAAGTCCACCTCGATGTGGCAGCTTTTTGGCCGCAGCTTTCTGGGTTTTGGAGCGCAGTACGCTATTAATGATACCCCAAGTGGACACCCATAATACTGCATCATACTGCGCTCCATGGCTAGCAAACCCAAAGTCTTAAAATACTTTTCGAATAAACTTTTTCGCTGCAATTTGTAACAAGAGAGAGACGAAAGCATTTAACAAAGCCAATAAGGAAGTGAGATTGACAAATGGCGGACGGTTGTCGGTATTGTTCCCCTAACAATGTAACGGTCGGTCACTTCCTAATTATTGCTGTATTGGCAAGTCTTTCATTCGATTTCTATAGCTGACGTCACAACAGCATTCTGTTTTTCTTAGGTTGGTAGAAGACATTGTTCCTTATTCGATTTTTGTTAGTTTAAATTCGAGGAGTATTGATAAACCCACATATTGCTGGTATATTTTTTTAATGTAATAGGGGGGAGCCTTTTACCATTCACTGGGTACAATACCAAACTTTAAAGTGCTATTAGAATTTTCTAATTCCAAACACTATCCAACCTAGGAATTGAACCAACATGTATGAGAATGACATTTGTAAACGTCAGATTTGTCGAAAGCTTCTGTCATTCTCATACATGTTGTTTCTATTCGTTTGTCGATCCGAACGTTAGATTGCAACTGGGCTAGGCCCGCTGGATAGGTCACTGGGACTACCGTTATTTTGAGACTAATGAGTGTCGAGGTCGCAATCGCGGCTACTGACCTTTAAGTTAGATTGCAACTTGGTTAGGCCTACAGAACTATCCTGTCTGGCCTACAGAATTATACTGCTGAGATTGTTTTTAAAATGTTTACCATTAATTTATTCGGAAATGTTTGTCCCCAGATCGCGACTCATCTAGCATCTGATCATCGAATGAACATAGAGGTATGTAACAGCCTTTTATTGAGATTCGGGGAGATGTGATTTATGTATTTTCCTTGCGATTCATGGATTCCTCAAGCTAAAGGGATAGCTATATATAGCTCCTAACCGCAAGTTCTCTTAATTCCAGGACCTATAGACAAGTTGCATATTGACATTCGAACCGAAAAACGAATAAAAAGAAAATGTATGGAAATGACACAAGGTTTCGACAATTCGGGCTGTCACTAATGTCATTTCCATCCATTTCATTACTACTTCATTGCAACTTGTCTAGGCCACCAGGTCAACTAAAAATCACTCAACCTTACCCATTAATTGCTCAAAAAATCCGAAAATACGGAATGATATTTTAACCTTTTTCATGTACACACGTTTCACCATTTAGGCCACAAGCAGTACCTAAAGCCTCGTTCACACTGTCTGACCGAGATAAAACTACTGGAGCGAATAATGTCGCATTACAATGCATTGGGTGTCACGTTAGGATTACACGAATGTGTGTAATGGGCCGAAGATGGGACGGGAATAATGTGGATATGTCTTTATATTCTTGATTGATATTTCTTGTTACGTCACCATCATTAAAGTCTAGAAATAAGAAGCCTAAAAACAGTATGGCGGAGGTCTGATGGCCATCTGTTCGTGTAAAATACTGATATTCTGCACTTGCTTAGACTGAAAGCCAGTATATCATTTAGCTTAACTTTGTTCGAGAAACGAAATGAAGTAAGACTCGCTTAAGTTAATGTGCTATCTGAGTAGTATGTTGAACCATATTCTAAAAACTGATCGCAGCACTGCGAATTGCACGTAACTTCAATTTGATTTCTACAGAATAGAGAGTATTCGTAAACTAAACGAGTAATCCAAATAAACCAAAAGTAATCCTTAAAATAAAAAGCTCAAAAAATCCGCCAATTTTTAAAAAAATAATTGTTTGTGTCATTTATCAAAAGCAGACATAGTGTAATACCGATGATTGAACCCACACTATAAATATAGGTATTGTAAAGTTTAAAAAGAAAAAAAATTGAAGCTTATCCATCTTATCCTAGCATCATGATTGGCCTGAGACTGAAATCTCCATTGACCAATCACAGGGCACCGTTCTAATTGGACAAATAATATATTCGTTGTTGAACCCCGAGTCTGTGAGCTGAATTTATTGTGTACAACGAAACAGGAGCTTTTGTATCGAACATCATTGAAAAATGTGACGCGTAAATCGAAACACGATATGTCGTTAAAAATTCAAAAAGTGTTGAAAGTAATTGAAGGATTTGACAGGCAAAAAATGTAATCTGTTTGGCTAGTCTTTATACCTAGCTACTGGTTTAGAAATGGATTTGAAAAAATATGTATTTCGACGACGTCTGTGCTCTAGTGTCGTGGGTTCGATTCCCAAATATATTAAGGTTAGATTCTAGTCTAACTAGATCCGGCTGAAATCAGTATTTTACACGAAGCGACTGCCAAACAATCGAAAGAGTGACAGCCTAGGGAATGACCACTGTACTGCCAAGTGAAAGGTCTCGAGTTCGAATCTAAGGCCTGCACCTCTGACTTTTCAAAATCATGTGCGTAATTTTATTATCACTCTCTTTAACGGTGAAGAGAGATTTTCTCGACGGCATGTGAAGTTTGCCAACCCGCATTAGCCAGCGTGGTGGACTACGGCCTAATCCCTCTCATACTGAGAGGAGACCCTTGCCCAGCAATGGGACAATTAATGGGTTGATGATGATGATGACTGCCATCAGACCTCTGCAGCCCAATACCGATATTGGAAGGATAGACTCGACACGCTTTTTTGAGTTCTTGGGCGTCTGACTACCATTGACGATCGCCCCACAACACAAAAGCTACATTGAAGGACAACTTAAAGCAGTAAAGGACACGATCGGTTTATTTATCAATTGAATACAGTGCCTCGACCATGAGTTTTTCTCACTAGACTCGCTAGCGACGCCGTAAAATATTTGTATGTAAAACCCTCGCAGCGCCTCTAGCGGTTACGTAAGGAACTAAAATCTGCTATGAGATTACAGCGTTTCGATGCGTAAAACTATCCAAAGCCATTCGATAGAACTCATGGTTGAGGTACAGATAGCAACCATTGTATTACTCAGAGCTTATCCATTACTATCAATATAAAGGTAACATTCCCTTAAACTTGATTGCGGCGGATCCTGAATACGAACAAATGGACTAACCAACATTTTGTGAGTATTGGGATAGTCCTGACATTATCTATACTAATATTATAAAGAGGAAAGATTTGATTGATTGCTTGTTTGTTTTAAAAAAATCCAATTTGAAAAATTGTTTCAGTGTTAGATAGCCCATTTATCGGGGTGGTCTATAGGCTATATACTATCACTCTACGACTAATAGGAGCCCAGTAGCAATGAAAAATGTTGCAAAAACGGAGGGGAAAAGTTATCAAGACCGAAGGGCAAGCCGCTGGCGGAGAGCTATAATATAATAAAGAATGGGAGCACTCTATCGCCATCCGATTTACCGTCCTCGCCGGCGAGGCCCGTCGCGAAGACCCCGAAACGGTACCCCTCCCCGTCCCTTGCTCGAGCCGGCCCGCGCCGAGCCAGTAGTTTTAAATTCGTCCCTAAACAATTTCAACCCAGATCCAGCTGTCCCTAGCTGTCCCCCCAGCAACGCCCTAAGCCGAGGTCCGAGTCCCGTTAGGGGACGCCCTTAGCTACGGTTGCTTAGTTTATAAGTGTCCATGGCTGGAGGCACAAAAGGTGCCTCGCCACCAAGCCCGGTTAAGATTCTAAAGCTCCTGAGCTAGAATCTACATCCGTCCTAAAATAAAAAGGAGCACTCTATATTGTGCTCAGATTTATATTTATCTCTTAAACATACCAACAAGTTTGTATTCTCTAGCTGAGATGCACAAATGTACACCAACTGTCCGCCGGTATTAGGTCCCATTGGAACGAGCCTTTTTCCATTAACCCAGCACAGATCCAAACTCCGATCTGCTACTAAAAACATCACAGAGAAACTCAACACTTCACTCGAATAGGGAATAAAACCCATGACCTCTAGCTTAGTACAATCAACTCATTGATTAATCAATCAACATAGTGACCACTTAGCCACGAGCCCCTTTTTTGTGTGAAATAGTTTGCCGATTAGTGTCTTCGTTGCCAAGAATGACATTGTAATAAAAATACTTGTTACTTTTTCTGACAGCTAAGTGTTATGAAGAGGGAACTTTAATGCTTCTGTGTCGCTAGAGTGTAGTTTAGCTATAATTAAAGTAGTTAGAAGTGCTGAGTAGTACCTAATAATAATGAAAAGGAAACAAGAGTGCAACTTGTATTAGCGTAAATAGTTCCGCCATCAGAATTTATAAAAGTGCCAGCGAGCCGAGTGCATCTTCGCCTGCGCTTTCCGGTGGATAAAAAAAAATTTTGTTCATACCGACAGCAACGCCACCGATCGGCTCCAATTATCCAGGAACCCATTAAATTATACATACAAACAACCAAATCGGTCCAGCCGTTTAGGAGTTAGGTGATAAACACACGTACAGAAGAATTGTTATATTTTTTTAATCTATACTATACCTACTAATAATTAAATCTCATCGTTGAGGTAGTGGTCAAACGCAAGATTATCTAAAATAAAAAACTGACTATTAACCTCTCCCACGATTAGAATGCAACCTATGCGAAAATGTGCAGTATGCGGGTGCATATATGACTATTATTGCCATCCTTTTCGTTTCCCTACAATTTTTGCAAATTAGAGCAGGAAAAATATGGTGTTACGAATTTCCATGATAAAAAAAAATATCTCTAACTTTTTTGCACACTTGGTGTGCAAACAACACTTACTGGGTAGAATGTTCCAGCCACATTAAGACTGAAGCAATCCTCAAATAAATACAAAAACTTTGAATACTTTCACTATCTTCAACAGGTTGATAGGCCTTCTTTGAACCCTTATATCAGCCAAATCAAAATAAAGTACACTCAATTGAATCACAAAAAAAATCAACGTCTGCCATCTAAAGCGGAGTCTCAAGGAGGGCTCCTAACATTGTAGGAATATTGGCAATAACCTCTCGTGGATAATTGAGTGGTGCGCCCTCCGATCCCATTAAGGGATCTGTCAAGATACGTAGTCGATAATCGTCTAGGCGCGTCTCTATTTCTCGATCTTACTGTGGTGTGGCCCCTAAACAATTGGTTGAAGGAAAGTAAAAGTTTTTATTGGATTTTTCTTTAGTTTATTATTGACTAGCCGGGCCGTCCCAGCTTCGCACGGTTGCAATGTAGGGCAGTGTGAATAGTCTATTTTACAGGCACACCGCGCGCACGCCGACCGCTGCCAAGGTTAGGTAAGGACGTACGTCCCCCCAACCGCGCTCAAATTTTCACCTTCACACAGCCAAATATCTAGATGTTTATGTATGATTGTGATGTGTCTATAAACGCACCTACACTACAAGAGAAGACATAATATATGGACGTGTAATGACCACAAATATCTTGTTTCCTAATTTAGTTTCTTAAAAATAGCGTGAAAGAAAAGAAATTAATTAGAGAAAAATCTCGCCATTTTGGCACATTATTATCGTAATGATTTCATAGTAAAAACTGTCAGTGTCAGTTTCTGAATGTCAAACGCACGGCATTACGGCAGATTATTATCAGTGCCGTAATTAAATGGTAAAAACTATCAACTTGACAGCTGTCATGTACCTCTGGTATGGGCTGAGTTGTATGGGCTTTTGATGACCTTTCTTTTATTTATATTCATGTTGTTAAACCTGAATTTTAGCGATAAAAAATTGCATGTTCACTACTACAGAGCCTTACGTGCCAATGCGTTACTGTGGCTAAAAAACGCGCTTATTCCAATGTAATCATGTGTCAACATTTAAAAGCAATATGAAGAGCTTTCGTAAAATGAATTTGACGAAACAGTATTTTTTCCAAACATAAACCGAAACGAACCAAAACGCGCACTTAGGAGCCTCTTAAGGACTGAACACATCGGAATACAAAGACGCAATAACGTGTAATTACACACTGAATTTAATTACAAGTAATAATAATACATTATTATGTGTATTTCGCTCCCTCTGTTTGTGTGGGTCGAACTTCACGTGAATAGCAACGCTTTGGTATATGGAGCCTAACGCTGCAATATAATGTAATCTAAATATGTATACACTAACAAAAGTACTAAATCTATTTTCTCCTAAAGTACTAAAAGAACTTTTTTGAGTATTTACGAAGCAATACTATAGTGACGTTAGTGTTATCACAAAGTTGCAATGAAAAAGTCGCGTTAGTACATATTACGTACACGAAACATTGACCAGTGCCTCGACCATGAGTTTTTCTCACTAGACTCGCTAGCGACGCCGTAAAATATTTGTATGGAAAACCCTCGCAGGTCTCTAGCGGTTACAAAAGGAACTAAAATCTGCTATGAGATTACAGCGTTTCGATGCGTAAAAAACCTATCGAAAGTCATTCGATAGAGCTCATGGTTGAGGGGCTGTTCTCTTTTATTCGCACCTACGTAACAAAATGGAAAAAAAGAAAAAAGGTCCATAAAGTACTTACAGATTTCAGTCTCAGACCGCAAAATACATTCAGTAACCAATAACCGAAGTCCAAAACTCGAATAAATCATTTCGAAAACAGGTCGCAATAAGCCGTCGATAAATAAAAACACACAAAAACGCCATTTATCGGAACAGGTCAAATAAATTAAAGAACAAAAGGGCTGTTTTTAATTTGTTTGATCCGTTTGTTACAAAGTGGAACGTTGAAATTGCCTGCGACCGCTGCCGAACACAGAATACAATACAGTTTTTTAATTAAAACTCTAAGATACAAACAAATGAATATAATTAGGAATATCGGTAGAAAGAAATGAAGCCTGGATATTTTATTATGACTAACTAGCTTTCCGCCAGTGGCTTCGCCCGCGTGGTCTTGATATTCCTTATAAATTATAGCCATCATCATCAACCCATACATTGTCCCACTGCTGAGCACGAGTCCTTTCAGTAAGAAAGGGATTAGGCTATAGACCACCACGCTAGCCTAATATTGGTGGATTACACAAGCCGTCAGGCATGCAGGTTTCCTCACGATGTTTTCCTTCACCGTTAAAGCGAGTGATAATTACGCACATGATTTCGAAAAGTCAGAGGTGCTCGCCTTGGATTCGAACTCTGAGGCTATCACCGCTGAATAAACTTATGTTACTCGGCACAGATGTAGCTTTCTAATGGTGAAAGAATTTTTCAAATAAGTTCAGTAGTTTCGGAGCCTCAATGCAAACAAACAATCAAAATCTTTCCTCTTTATAATATTAGTAGGTATAACCTATAGAAATATTAAAGGTTTCTTACTACTAAATACCCTGAGATGTCTGTTATAAATCTTATTTGCTCATTATTGAGCTCGCTTTAAAAAACTAGAATTTGTGTTTAACAGTATTAAGGCCCGTTTCGATCCAATTCACCACCTCTCGATAGCCACTAACCGCTAGATAAATACAACAGGTTAACAAAATGTCTATGAAATTACCTGTCAAGTAATTTAACGGGAACTGACTAGGAAGTGCTGAAACGGGACCTTAAATGTGTATTGCAAAGCGGAACATTAGTGTTTCATCAATCAACATTATCACTCAGAATTAAGACCTCTTTAAGGGATTTCGTGACACATTGCCTTAACGTGTGACAAACTGGAAAGGGCTGCATGATATATTCATTTGAAGGGTCGAAACAAATGCACAAAATGTATAGAAAAAAATTGTTTCTATTTTAATATAATAACATTAACATTACTGATATTCAGCCGCATCTGGTTAGACTGGAAGCCGAAATTTTTGACACATGAAATGTCAATTCCTCAGCAGTAAATAATGTCAAGTAGTGAAGGCTCTTTATTCAACAAACAAAGGTTTAATAAATTCCAGTATAATAATACGTAGTGATATCTTTTTTTGAGTGCTCCTGGTGTTACAGGCAAGAATTTTAGTAAGTTGAACATCGGCCAAAGTCAGAAGCAATCGTGATATCGCCTTAGCGGTCGCATCGTCCGGAATTGCTTCCACGCTGATGGAAGGAGGTAAAACTGCACTGGTAAACTGCGTTCAAAGGTCTTCTCGATTTGATACAAACTGAAACCCCACTCTGCAACCCATACAACATATACCCAAACCCAAACAAAGTACTATGGCAGAAGTTTGGTATTTGAATACTATGGCTCTTAAAGGGGATTACTGTATTGTCAGCAGGCGATTTCCGACAGAATTTACCAGTAGAGCTCAGAAGTAAAAGCGCGTGAAGCAGTCTCATTTGTGGACAGTTCTCAGACCCGTTTCTTAAAATAGGAAATGGTGGAACATATAAAATTGAGAACACACACACACAAAATTATGCAATGGCACCAGATTTCAAGTGAAAACAAGCATCGCAATGTAATCGAGTCAACTATACTGACCAGTTGTTCTGGAGGAGAGTATGTATTTATCGCTAGGATTTAAATTCAAGAGAGTGCAGATTCTCATCAAAGTCTGCTTTACAATGACCATAAACAAAGCTGAAGGTCAAACTCTTGGTAGCGGGAGTAGATTTGAGGGAAAGCTGCTTCTCCCGCGGGTAGTGTATGTGGCATGCTCCAGAGTAAGCGCACAGAGTAGTAGCCTGTTGATTCTAGCATCCGAAGAAAAAACAAAAAATATTGTTACAAAGAAATACTGTGGCAGTGTAGTATTTCTATTTCGTTGTAAAAAGATAATAGATAATAACCCCATGTAACTTACACCAGATCAAAGACCGAGCTTAATGTTCATAAAATATATAATGTATCAAATTTTTATTTTATTTTCATGCTTTCTTAACCTTTCAATCCCTACAACATAATAAAGATTGTTATATTTTTAACCCCCGACGCAAAAACGACGGGGTGTTATAAGTTTGACGTGTCTGTGTGTGTGTGTGTGTGTGTGTCTGTCTCTGTCTGTGGCATCGTAGCTCCCGAATGGATGAACCGATTTTGATTTTGTTTTTTTTATTTGAACGGTGAATTAGTCGGGAGTGTTCTTAGCTATGTTTGATGAAAATCGGTCTAAGATGGCCGCCGCCATAAAATAGCGAATTACATATTTTTTCACAACTCCCTCAATATGGGTATTAAATGAAAGGGCTTCACTAGGAGAATACTATACACTATGATAAATTTCAAATCCAAGATGGCTGCCACCACAAAATCGCAAATTCCATTTCATGTCGGGGGTTTTCTAATTTTTTTATTTAGGTTAGGTTATATAAGTATTCAACATTTTCACATTTATATTTTATCAAAATTAATAACGTAAAAAAAGCATTTGAAATCCAATTAGAACCATTTTCGACTTCTACGCGGACGAAGTTGCGGGCGTAAGCTAGTATTCCATAAATATCATAACATACCATCACGCCTGTATTCCCCGAAGGGTTAGACAGAGGCGTGCTAATGTACACCCACATTTCGCCGCGTTGATGTCCCATGTAATAGGGGGCGAGCCCCCTGTCTGTGTGTGTGTGTGTGTCTGTGGCATCGTAGCTCCCGAACGGATGAACCGATTTTGATTTTGATTTTTTCGATTGATGGTGAATTAGTCGGGAGTGTTCTTAGCTATGTTTGATGAAAATCGGTCCAAGATGGCCGCCGCCAGAAAATAACAGATTACATTATTTTTTCACACCTCCCTCAATACGGGTATTAAATGAAAGGGCTTAACTAGGAGAATACTATACACTATGAAAAATTTCAAATTCAAGATGACCGCCACCACAAAATAGCAAATTATATTTCGTGTCGGGGGTTTTCTAAATTTTCAATTTAGGTTAGGTTAGATTAGTTAATTCGAGTCAAAGTTGTCCAACACCGCAGTTTCTATGTCACGACAAAGTTTACCATCTTCCGAACGATACCACAATTTATAACAATTCGTACGATGATTAATGTTTACGAAATTGATATTTAATTGCTGGTAAACATCGTGTGTCGACGGTGGCGCCGCGGTATGCTGCGGTCTTTAATGACATTATTTATGGCAGCATACATTGGTATTGGGCTGGGAGATTAATTCAAGCGCTTCTGGTTTCGAGAAAGAGGTTTTAATATGTCCCAATTCTTTCAATGTTTATTTTCACTTTTCCCAAGGGATCGACTTCCGAAGTCTAAGCAGATGCAGCTAAATATCTGTATCTTACTCTTGAGGTCCTGGGTTCGATTCCCAGGTTGCAACGTGTTGGTATTTTTATGAAATTCTCGGTAACAGCTCAAAATTATGCTTGGTAAAAATGGCAAAAGGCTCGCCCCTATAATATGGGAAAGACACCGGCGATCTGTAGGTGTACATTAAGTACACCTCTGCCTTCCTCTCCAGGGAATAACGGCGTGATGGTATGTATAACAGATCGTCAGTATGTTTATCAATACCTCTAATATAGAAAATTCTCGCGGTGTTTGTTACGAAACACCTCCGAAACGGCTGGATCGATTTGTATGAAATTCTGTGTGCATATCTGATGGTAAGTTGTACCAACGCTGATCAACCGATCTGCAAGGTTAAGCTACACTTGCCGCGGTCAGTCTGTGGATGGGTGACCATTCTTAACATATCGAGACCCATCCGTGCCACGGAGTGCACGTAAAGCCGTCGGTCCCGGTTGTCATACGAACACCTATGACAATCGTTTGTTGGGAGTCAGAAACCTAAAAAGCATGATAAACAGTCTTTCCATCGAATATCGGTATTGCCCAGAAATTGGGTTGCGGAGGTCTGATGGCGGTCGCTCCGTGTAAAATACGGATATTCAGCCGCATCCTGGTTAGACTGGAAGGCGACCCCAACATGGTTGGGAAAAGGCTAGGAATAAGAAAAGATCTGATAGGTATGAGAATCGGCCAACATCTATTTTTCATACTCTTAAATTATAAGGGTGACTCTAGCCTAAATATTTGTCAAAACAAAGTTTACCGGGTCAGTTAGTCTTTCTATAATATACACCTCATTATGTCAAAAAATAAACTCTACCTTATCATTTTGTACCTCAGATCTAAAGTACATAATTCTATAGCGTTTCCATGACGCAAATGCGTACATCAAAAGTATTACTGATGTATCAATTCCTTGATATTCAAAGAGCGTAACCGACACTAAGTCTACTGTTTTATATGCTCTTTTGATCATCAAGATATATTTATACAATCTAACAAACGGTTAGGGAAAATATCAAGTTTATCCTTTTTATACCTATTATTACTGTTGGTAAGGAAAAAAAGATCACTCTGTATTTTGTGATTTCGTGTATTTATTTTTGTTATTTATGTATATAAAAAATTGTGAGTGTTATATTAGGGTATGTACCTAAAATAATTTAATCACCCATAATATAAATAAACCGAATTTATACAAGGTGGAATGTCTTATAACAAGAAAAACTGTTGTCAAACTACCAAAAATTGGACTATCTAGTATTCACACTTGCGAAGTTACCAAAATATGTATATTTATATTAGAAAAATCATAATATAATGTACCTCTATGGTTGTCGGGTAAAAACAAAAACCACGAATTATTCACCATCAATCACACCAAACAACCTACTCAACTCGACCTAAATTTCCCTGAGCGCTCAGCCTCAAGTGGTGACGCTATACATACTTGACGCTAAGACGAAGGCTTACACCGTCCGCCTTATGATTGACGCTAATTGCGGCACTCACTTAACGACGAGGATTTGTTCCTTAGGTTGGAAACAAACGAACTAAACCCTAATGTAGAATTAGAATTTGATAATTCGTGAATACTGGATTGAATTATGAGAAGGGACATCAAGTGAATGAGCAAACTAAGCAAGGGTAAGCAAAACTTGTACCGTGGGTACTAGACAATGGATATAATAGGTACTTATATATTTTTTTTTGTAAATACATACTTATAGTGTACTAGATTCGCGCCCGCGGCTTCGCCCGCGTGGTCTTATAAATTTACTCCCGTTTTTGCAAAAAAAATTGTTACTACTCCGCTCCTATTAGTCGTAGCGTAACGGTATATAGCCTATAGCCTTCCCCGATAAATGGGCTGACACTGAAAGAATTTGTCAAATCGGTCTAATAGTTTTGGAGCCTATTCCATACAAACAAACAAACAATCAAATCTTTCCTCTTTATAATATTAGTATAGAATTATAAGAAACACCCAGAGAAATACAAACACTTATATCGATCACATAAATGTTTGTATCCTGTGGGAATCGAGCCCACGACCTCGTGATCAGCAGTCCGGTACTCGAACCACTATACCACAGACGTCGTCAAATTATAAAGCCAAGATGGACGCCTACCAGCTTAATCTGCCCGTGATATAGTAACAATATAACGCGATAAATGAATAGAATGACAAGATGACAGCTAATACCCTTCGGGCAATATAGGCGTGATGGTAGGTGTAAGTAATTTATTTAAATAAATACCAATCAATAGCAAACAGAGTTTGCTGATAGACTATTATGAAACGACGGATCTCGCTCGACGGGTATAAAGACGACTCCAGACTGCAATTTGGAATTCAATCAGGTTTTTCTCACCGGTCGTCGCCAGCAAAACTGTGTAAATTTATCCACATTTTTTTTATGCTATCCCATTATTTTAGCGTTGTTATTATAAAATATGAAATGGTTCGGTCTGTTTTGATGTCACGTAGAGTTTTGAACGTGTTATAGTAAGTACCAAATGTAATATTTATAAACGTGTAATGTTTCTATTTACGAAAACAATTTGTAGTTGATTTATCACGCGTAGTTTACAGGCTTCGGCCTTGGTTTCACACAAGACCGTTAACCCGGCCTCAGGAAAGACAGAGCACATTCTCTGTATTTTCACTGGGGTAACTCTCATCCGGCGCGTCCACGTCGCGGGGCTGGACACCACTTGCTTCAGTAGGCCGGAGTGAGATGGTGACTGAGTTCGGATGAGGACCCAGCTTCATGGGGTATATCATGGAACCCTTGCCCAGGGTTACGGGTGAAGTCCTCAACAATGGAGCGGGCGGAGACAACAGTTGTCGGTACGGCTAATCTAGTGGAAGAGGCAAGCCACAGGGGCTTAATTCCTGGATCCTGATGGAGGGCAGCGGTAGCCATCAGTACCTGGGTGGAGCATAAAGAGTATATTTCTGGACTGGTTCACTTCTGGACTATTATAGCCACTGAGTCTATAGTACCGCGATGTAGAAAGCAACGGGAAACTACTACATTATTATTCCCACGAGAGTTGTAATGATGGTAATACGAACGCACAGAGAGAGACCGCCTGGCGAACCGAGTAGCGACCGGCGCCCCGAGCTTTCCGGGGCTAGGGGTGTGAAATGGGCTACCGGCCATGGGGATGCAGGCAACCAGGCATCTCATGGAAAAGATGCTACTGGAAGAAATTTCAAACTAAGAAAGGGTTATCGTTTTGGTACTTGGAACGTTCGTGGACTTCTGAAAGATGGCAAACTCGATATACTGGAACACGAGCTTGAACGAAGTCGGTTAACAATAACCGGATTGAGTGAGACGCATTGGAAAGATAGTGGTCACTTTGAAGCCAAGAAACATACCATATATTTTTCAGGGAACGATAAGAGCAGTTTTTCAGGAGTGGCGATCGCAATTCCAAAACAGTGGAATTCGGCAGTATTAGGCTATAACACCGTAAATGATCGAATAATATCTATAAAACTCAGTGCATCGCCGACCCCTCTTAATATTATTCAAATCTACGCTCCCACAAGTTCTGCCAAAGATGAGGAAATAGAAGAATTTTACAGTCAACTTGAGTCTTCTATAGCTAACATACCAACCAGAGAGCTATTACTCATCCTTGGAGACTTCAATGCCAAAGTCGGAACTACTACTACGGATACAGGTATACGTAACATCGTTGGACTCTATGGTCTAGGTGCCCGTAACTCTAGAGGAGAACGTCTTATTGAGTTCGCAGCGAACAACAACCTGACCATAATGAACACAGTATTTAAAAACCATTCAAGACGCCTTTATACCTGGACATCACCCGATGGGAAATATCGTAACCAAATAGATTACATCTTAATAAGATCAAGATGGAGAAGCTCAATTACCAATACACATACTCTACCGGGAGCTGATTGTCTTTCAGATCACCAACTGTTGATCGGAAATCTGCGACTGAAGCTACAAAGAGGAACGCAGAGAAAACCACCTAGAAAAATGGCCATTACAGATGTATTAAAATTTAATGAGTCGTTTAAGAACAAACACTCTGTCTGGAAAGCAGAAGCAGATAATAAAAATTCTAACTCCCTGTGGATATCAGCAAAAGAATCTATTGTGGAAGCAGTAGCAGAGTCTCAACCACATATTGCATCTACCAAAAGACAACATTGGATGTCAACAGACACATGGGTTTTGGTTGAAGAGCGTAGACATCTCAAAGCTACAGGTGCGAGTACTGACCAACTAAATCTCAAAAAAGCTAATATACAGGCTGCTTGTCGACGAGATCGCAATGAATTTTTGAGACAGATATGCCAGGAATTAGAACAGCACTCTGAAACATATCATACCAAAGACTTCCATAATAAGGTGCGATATATTATACGGCAATTCAAACCCAAGACATGGGCAATAGAAAACGCAGATGGTAACACAGTGACGGATATAAAAGACATAGTGAACGTATGGAGAGACTACTGTAAATCGCTCTTTAACAACAATAAAATCACATCACTGAATTCCACATGTACTGCAGAATTAATAAGTGAACAGGAGCCAATTATCTTACGGGACGAAGTAAGAGCAGCTATCAAACACTTAAAACCGAACAAAGCCTTGGGAGTCGATGAGGTTCCAGTCGAAGTGTTTAAGGCCATGGGTGATCTTGGAGTTGATATCTTGTACACCATCTGTTGCAAAATATGGGAAACCGTTATCTGGCCAGATGAATGGTCCCAGTCTATTTTTATTCCCTTGCATAAAAAAGGATCAACTAAAAAATGTAACAACTATAGACTGATTTCTCTCATATCGCATGCAAGTAAGGTTTTACTTCATATCCTTAACACACGATTACAGGCATTCCTCTCACGACAAATTGCACCAGAGCAAGCTGGCTTCGTTAAGGGACGAGGTACGCGAGAACAAATTCTCATACTACGGCAAATCATCGAGAAAGCCAGAGAGTTCAATTCACCCCTCTTCATATGTTTTGTCGATTTTCGCAAAGCATTTGACACCGTCATATGGGACCGCCTCTGGAATGTGCTGTCGGAAATGGGTGTACCATTACACCTCATATGCATTATGAGGAGATTGTATGAGGATGGTGAAGGAGCAGTGCGAGTTGATAACGTCCTCTCAGATAATTTTAAAACTCAGTCTGGTGTCCGACAAGGTTGTATATTGTCTCCGTTACTGTTCAACACCTACACAGAATATATAATGCGGATTGTCTTGGAAGGATGGAATAAAGGTGTATCAATTGGGGGAAAGGTGATCAATAACTTACGTTATGCTGACGACACAACTCTTCTTGCTCAAACAAAAGAAGAGATGGAAGATCTGCTATCTCGTCTTGAAAGTACCAGTCTTCAATTTGGACTCGCTATTAATCGAGATAAGACGAAGATGATGATAATAGACCGGGCCGAACAAAACCAACCAGAAATTCTCAGTGTTGCTAACTGCAAAGTAGTACAAAATTACATCTACCTCGGTTCTATGATCTCTAACACTGGTGGATGTGAGGATGAGATTAGACGTCGGTGCGCCATTACCAGGTCAGCAGTGGAAAGGCTGAGAAAGATTTGGAAGGATAGAAGAATAACCAAGAAAACAAAGGTTCGATTAATGAAATGCCTTGTCTTTCCAATATTTCTCTACGGAGCTGAAACCTGGTCATTAAGATTACAAGATCGCCGCAAAATTGATGCCCTGGAGATGTGGTGTTGGAGGCGCCTCTTAAAGATTCCTTGGACAGCGTTTCGTACAAATAACTCGATTTTAAAGGAACTTCGCATCAAGGATAGACTTTCATCAATTATCCAACTTCGAATACTGAAGTTCTTTGGTCATATAACCAGAAACGAGGGCTCCATGGAAAGGCTGGTTGTTCAGGGCCAAGTTGAAGGAAGACGGGCTCGTGGCCGATCTCCGACGCGCTGGACTGACCTTATTATAAAAGCAACCCAGACTACAATAGTACAGTGCTCTCGTAATGCCACTAATCGTCAAAAGTGGCGAAGCATTTCAAAAGCCGTGACGCTCAGAAGAGAGAACGATACCGACGAGAACCCAGCGAGCACACCATCGTTATTACCACGACCACTCTGACAAGAGTGCCCGACTTAGAAGAAGTTTACAGTCGGACGTTGTCCCACTGCTGGGCACGGGTCTTCGGCTTCGGCTTCGGCTATAGTCCACCACGCTAGCCTAGTGTGGGTTGGTAGATTTCACACACCGTTGAGAAAATCTCTGAGGTATGCGTGTTTCCTCATGTTATTTTCCTTCACCGTTGTAAGCGAGTGATAATTAATTTTTAATACGCATATCAATACAGAGTTAGAAGTGCCTGCTTTGGATTAAGCTCGTTTCCTACGACTTTGCTGTCTAATGTTCACTGCTTATTCCTAAATTACATGATACCGTTAATGTTTTATACACATTTTTAACAATTCGTGCCATGCAACCAAAACACTATTATATTACTAAAAGCCCAAGCGGTTAGTTCCAATATAGTTACCTACATGCTGGTCATAAAATATATAACATTAACAGCTGTTCTGTTGATTAATTATAGTAATTACGATGTCATAATTTCATAAATTATTTGAATACTTCACATTATATGCCATTTTCAGTGAATTGAGGTCGTAGTAATTAAAGCTGTGATAGATTAAAATTAAAGCATTTTTCGAGATTTCGATGGACGTAGGGACGACTGCTACACCAAAAGTTCTAGATTGGATTCCCAGGTCAATCAAAGTGATATTGGGCTTTTTCGGAATAGACGCTGGAAAATCCTTGTCAGTTTTTTAAAACATATTCTACGTGTTCGAAGTGAAGTGTGTATAGCCTTTAACTCAGTAAATGTAGTTTGCACACCAAGTGTGCAAAAAATGGCTTTTTTTTATCATGGAAATTCGTAAAACTATATTTTTCCTTCTCTAATTTGCAAAAATTGTAGGGAAACGAAAAGGATGGCAATAATAGTCATATATGCACCCGCATACTGCACATTTTCGCATAGGTTGCATTTAATCGTGGGAGAGGATAAGACATAGTATGTATACGCCATAACATAAATCGTATCAAATAATATTGCTTAGTTTGTAGTTTACTGTAGTGCACATTATACTTAGGTTTTACATTCAAAAAATACGATTACATCGAACCGGTTGTCTTTCTGTGTGACCGACAACATTACAGAGGTAATGACAAACACAACAATACATAACCTAAATTAAAAATTTAGAAAACCCCCGACACGAAATTTAATTTGCCATTTTGTGGTGGCGGCCATCTTGGATTTGAAATTTATTATAGTGTATAGTATTCTACTAGTTAAGCCCTTTTATTTGATACCCATATTGACGGAGTTGTGAAAAAATATGTTTTCCGGTATTTTGTAGCGGCGGCCATCTTGGACTGATTTTCATCAAACATAGCTAAGAACACTCCCGACTAATTCACCTTTCAAATAAAAAAAAAACAAAATCAAAATCGGTCCATCCGTTCGGGAGCTACGATGCCACAGACAGACAGACACACACACACACACACACACACAGACACGTCAAACTTATAACACCCCGTCGTTTTTGCGTCGGGGGTTAAAAACGAATAACTACTAACAAACAGGCAGGTGGACATTAGCAAATCCAATAAAAAATTCTTTGAAATACGCAACCCTAAAAAAATGTTCCACGCGGCATCCTTACACCTCTGAACATTCCATCATTTCAAATATTCACATTATCAAATATTATTCCCGTTTCTTCAATAAATTGCCCCATTAATAACAACAATGTTACCATTATAATGCGTATCACAACTCATTGTTATTTGTTACCAACTGTATGACATAACGGAAAGGCATCACGTGCCACAAATTTGTCTTGTGGCAAGTTTTAGTCGGTATTGCCACCAGTAAAAAAGCGAGGGTAATAAAACAAGCATTTGTAAGAGTTCACGAGTTGAGAGTGAAGTTTGTGAATTCCGTGATCCACGTATTAAAGCCGTTACTACTGGTTTTAGTTTGAGTGAATTGCGAGTGATGTTCAGGTAAATAAACAAACATAAACATACCATCAAACCTGCATTCCAGAGAGTAAGGCAGAAGCTCGTTGTTATATTTTTATTTTTTATTTAATACTTTATGCACATTTTCTATCAGTCGACCTATGCAGAGATAGAAATTGGTAAGTGCACTAAAAATGAAATCAAAAGAGAAAAATACTAACATTTATGACATAATTATTACAAAAAAAAATTTGGAAGAATGAACAAATAATATAATACATAATTATATAAATATAATGTAAATACATTACATATATATTTCTAAATATATTATTGGGATCAGAAGTGGAAAATACTTAAAAAAAAACAACGGCTCGAACACAATGATTTATAAAGAATCACAATAGTTAACCTCAAATATTTATTAACTTTTTACACACAAAATGGTGATCAATTATGCACAGCAATACACACAAATTAACAAAGTAAAAATACATAGACAATAAATAAGCAATTAAACGAATGGCTCACGCAGCTCGATCGTAAGGATGCGACCTCCGAACTCGACGACGGTTGACAAGCAAAGAAGGCGCGTCACATAGTGACGCGTCCTTTTATAGGAAAATGGTAGGTTTGGAGGTGGAACTGCTTATACGGCCTCTCCTGACGGAGTGTCGTCCTCGACACCGGTATTTTCAGTGACGTGAATGGGCGCCTTCTGTTGAGGGTCCAGCTTCCATCTCCAAATCTAGCACAGGCATAGATATCCCGGCTGCTCCAGTTGGCGATGTCCCAGTTGATCTGACTGGTGTCGTCGTGACAACTCTGGTTGGTGATGTTGCAACAGTTTCGAGGTCTGAATTTTCATCTGAAATAATATTTTTGTTAGTGCTTAGTAAATAAGGTGATTAAATTCACTCAACCTTTCAGAACTCGTCTTTCATTTAATTCAATCCTCCGCAATCAAACATCTCAAGCATCATTCAAAGTCCTCGCATACATCATTCTAAAGAAGTAAATAAACAGAGACGTCTCTCTAATAAACCAAGGCCTGGGGCTCTCTCCTTTAGTTCACCGTCGAACTGGCTCTCGCATAGCTGGTACTGCCTCTGAAACCAGACCCGACGAACGGGTCTTGCCCGACGAACGGGTCTTGCCTGACGAACAGGCTACAGACTGATCATTTTCTGATCAATCTGTGTTGCAACTTGGGGCCCACCAAGTGCCTACGGCGACGAACGCCAGGGTGATGCGACGAACGCAGGTAAGTGTTAACTACCTTCACCCAACCACAAAGCATGAACCTACTTTCAAAGAAGGCTGCACACGTCTCCGGGCACCACTCGCCTCGCCATGGCACCATGTACTGTGCCGCGGCTTGGGTAGTCTTGCCGTAGCCACCACTCAGCAAGCGGAGAGTATAACGTCCACTCGGCAAGGCTTTGACCACCTTGTATGGACCACGCATACCGGGGTCGAGCTTTCCTGTTGACTGAGAAAACTTAATGACGAAAACACAATCACCAATGTTAAACTGACGCGGCGGGTGCCTTTGTCGGTTTGTATGCTCATCTTGTTTAGATTGGTTATCCTTTAGGAGACGCCGTGCTCTATCTCTGGTAATCTCACGCAGAGCTTCACGGTTAGGTGATGACCCTTCTACAGTCACATCCCGTACCAGTCCATTGATGACTGGGGTTGTACCTTCGACGCCAATCAGAAGGTTCAGTGGAGATGCCTGTGTCGTCTTCTGCTTGGTGATGTTGAGCACCAGTTGAAGCTTCCACAGGGTGTCATGCCATGATGAGTTCCTGTAGTTAGCTTGAATGCGCAGCATATTAAGGACGGTTCTTACATACCTCTCAACTTGTCCATTGGCATGGTGCATCTCTGGAGTGATGTGATGTAGGTCACAACCCAATTCGCGAATCCACTTTACAAATTCGATCGCTTCAAACATGCGGCCCTTATCGGCTATCATCAATTTTGGTACGCCAAATAGTGAAATAAGTTGCGTAATAACTCGTTTAAGTTCCGACTCATCCTGCCTATAAATGGGGTATAGGAGGGTATATTTGCTAAATGCGTCTACGATGAGTAATACAAATTTATAGCCTTCTGAAGGCGGTAAGGGACCAAGAGCGTCTACGTGCACGGTGTGAAAAGGTACGTCTGGTTTTTCCCAGGAAGTGATATTTTGTAAGGGCGCACGAGGAACACGTTTTTGAGAGATGCATATGATGCAATGAGCTATGTACTTCGCGACAAATTGCCTTAGTCCGGGAAACCAGAAATGCCTCAAGATAAGGTCTTGAGTCTTTTCAGTTCCAATGTGTTCCTGTTCGTCGTGAAATATTCTCAGGAGGCTAAGTCTATGCCCTTTCGGAATGTAACAAAGTAAGCGTTGCTGTTCACCCACTGGTGTGAATTTGTAGTATAGGAGATCATTTCGAACTACATATCGGCTAGGATCAAGATTACCGTCATGGAGCTTTTGAATAAGCTCTTGAGTCTCGTTATCAGCTCCTTGAGCGATTTGTGCCCAATTCCGAGGTCTAGAAATTTGATTTATAGTAGTGACGGGATTGCGGCTCAAATAATCCGCGTGCGACATTAACACACCTTTTCTGTATTCGATAAAAAAATCGAAATCTTGGAGGTAGATCCACCATCGAGCGACACGGGGCAGTAAGTCCTTTTTACGCTCTGTGGATTTTAGTGCGTTGCAGTCTGTCACTACTTTGAACTTTAATCCCACGAGATAATGCCTAAAAGCCTGAAGGGCTTTGACGACGGCCAAAGTTTCTAACTCATATGAGTGATATTTACTTTCAGCTCCCTGAGTAACCCTGCTAAAGTAGGCAATAACTCTTTTCTTTCCATCTGAATGAACTTGTAAAAGGACAGCTCCATAACCTGCACTACTCGCGTCCGTGTGAACTTCAGTGGGAAGATTAGGATTGAAGATAGCGAGGACGGGTTCGTCTGTTAGTTTAGTGATCAGGCTCTGGCGGATGGACTCACATTCGGGTGTCCAGTTAAAGGTAACGCCTTTACGAGTTAGATGTGCAATTGGGGCTGTCAACGTAGCATAGTCTTTTATGTACCGTCGAAAATATCCGGCGAGACCAAGTAACTGACGGATTTGTTTGACATTTTCCGGTGGTGTCGTATTGGCTAGGGCTTCTACCTTTCGCGGGCTCGGTCTAACCTGACCTTGACTTATCACCCTACCCAAATACTCCACCTCAGCAACGAGGAACGAACACTTTCGTAAGTTAATGGAAAAGCCAGCTTGAGTAAGAGTCTCTAGTACTTTACGCAACAGTTCAATGCCTTCAGAAACTGTATTGGTCATAAGGAGGACATCGTCGACGTACACTAATACCTGGCCAGCATTGATAAATTCACGCAACGTATCATTAATTATGCGCTGGTATACGATCGGGGAGTTCGCTAACCCATATGGCATTTTGACGTATTCGAAGTGGTCTTCAGGCGTTACGAATCCAGTCAAATGAATACTTTCCTCCTTGAGGGGTATTTGATGGAAGCCTGTGGCCATATCAAGGCTAGAAAAGTAGTTGTAGCTACCCAATCTATCAATGTGATCATCGATTAAGGGGAGTGGATAACGGTCTTTGACAGTAATGCGGTTGAGGGCCCTAAAATCTACACAGAGTCTATCAGACCCGTCCCGCTTCTTAACCAATATGATAGGACTTGCATACTCTGAATTAGATCGCCTGATTACGCCCTTTTCTAAGAGATCACTCGTGATTTCTCGTACTTTAAGCTTTTCTTGGTAGGAAAGCTTATACGGTCGGTAAACTACTGGAGTTTGACTAGTGAGCTTGATTTCCATTTCACCAGTCTTTACCGTCGTTTGTGCGGTGCCAGTGATTAGGAAACTAGAAAACTCAAAGATAACTGACATAAGGTTTTCTAATTCATGACCCTTAAGCGGTGTATTAACCTTGAGCTGATCGGCTGATTGAATGTTATTGACACATGGAGTATCAGTGGAATGAACGAGGTACTGTCTATCTTTCGTTCGTACAAAGGTTATTCCGTCGCGGTTTAGTACGTCCGTACCTATTATAATAGGTGTGTTCATAAAAACCGAGGGAACTATTACTAAATCGACTTCAATAGATATGTCACTAAACTCTATCGTGGTTGTTATGTAGGATGTGGTAATAATTTCCTTATCACTAATACCTTTCAATATGCAACGTTTCGGTTTTGGTTGGCATGATAGGTGTTTTAAGACATTCGACGAAATAAGGGACACATCAAGAGCACCACTGTCGATCAACACGTCAACTGGCACACCGTCCACTACTGCGCTAGTCACGTCATTGCTGTGAGCAGAGCTCGGAACACCAGTGCATAGGTTAACATTTCGTGGGTTACGAGGCTCCGAACGGGCTTTAGTAAAGCAAATATCCTCGGTGTGTCCCTTCTTTTTACAAAAAGTGCACACTTTGTCGATACCCTGTTGTTTATTGATTAACATGTTTGATCTAGGGCGTTTGCATTCACGACTAAGGTGTCCCCGGCGGCCACAATTGTAACATTTGGGACCTTCACTAAAGATACGATTATGTAAATCTGTTTTCTTAGTAGGTAACGGGTCATTCTTAACTTTACTAGGTTTCTTATAAATTGACAAGAAAGAAACAATATTCTCGGGGGTTAGATCAGCATTGGCGGCTGCTGCCCGAACTTGAGGACTATCTATCCCGCGGATAACGATTAGGGTTCTTAACTCGTCACTAAGGCCTTGAACTATTCTTAACCGCAACAAAGTACGACGCGCGTATTCAGCATACGTAGGGTACTTATCGGATGTTGCGTTCATAGCGTCAAATAGAATGTTAGCGTAATCTAGTTTGTTAGGGCAAAGAGACTTGAATTCTAGTTTGAAGTTGGTCCAAGTTCTGTCATTGGTGACCCATTCACCTAACCACACTTTAGCGTCTCCCTTTAAACATGAAGCTACCCGTGATAGACACTCGTGGTCACCCCAGCCGTTCGCGTCCCTGGCGCGTTCCACTTCTTCAAACCACACTTCGATATTATTTATTGAAGGATCGAAGTTTGAAACAAAGTAATGTTTTGATCTCACGGGTTGTATAGTTTTAATGGCATGCATCAAAGCTTGAGCAAGGGTGGACGCCTCAGTAATCGCAGATCCTGGCTGTAACGTTCCACGAGACACAGGGCTTGGTGTCCTCGTGACGGGTGAGCGGACCCTGTGCGCAGTGCGCTTAGTAGTACGAGGGTGAGATCGCGACCTAGCACGAGTGCAACTGCGAGAACGGTCTCTAGAAACACGCGAATTACTACGCGACCGTGGTCTCGCTTTATTACGCAAATGAGGCCTATTCCTATAATTCGAGTCAGACGGTCCTAAGCCACGCGAGCCACTCCGCAGATCACGCAGTCGTTCCCGGCTGCTAGAACTGCTCGTACAGCTATGGTAACGCGACCTACTCCGCGCAATACGCCTAGTACGCGTCCTACGTTGCCGTCTATGACGTGACCTACTTCGAGACAGCTGCCGTTCACGGCTACGTGATCGCACCATTTTAAAATTAGTACTGCACTTCCACTTAGCACTGATTCAGTAAACCAATAGGTACCCACACAACAAAAAAAAATTCACTTATGCAAATTAATCACCATTTGATATTTAACAAAGAAAAATAACAAAACTCTTTAGCTGTTACTGTAAGTGGGCGCGACTGTTCTTTATCCCACTTCTGATATTGGGATCAGAAGTGGAAAATACTTAAAAAAAAACAACGGCTCGAACACAATGATTTATAAAGAATCACAATAGTTAACCTCAAATATTTATTAACTTTTTACACACAAAATGGTGATCAATTATGCACAGCAATACATACAAATTAACAAAGTAAAAATACATAGACAATAAATAAGCAATTAAACGAATGGCTCACGCAGCTCGATCGTAAGGATGCGACCTCCGAACTCGACGACGGTTGACAAGCAAAGAAGGCGCGTCACATAGTGACGCGTCCTTTTATAGGAAAATGGTAGGTTTGGAGGTGGAACTGCTTATAATATATATATATATAGTAAAGTAAATATAACATTATAAAGTATGAAGTGAGTTAAGATTTAAGCATCTGCCAAAGAACTGAGGATATATTGCGTAAGTTTTTTTTTTAAAGAGTAGCGACTGGTAGCCATCTTGATTTCTAGAGGTAGCGCATTCCACAATAATAATGCATAAAGTCAGTACGGCGATAGGGACATTGCAGAAGGCGATGGTGTGAACAACGGAGATTTTTGATACTTATACATACTTACTTTACTTTAAATTGCTACAATCTACGAAATAAGGATAAGCTGACACACAGCTCTGTCTTTGATTCGGTAGAAAGCTGTAGTTTTTCCAATAACTATGCGTAACCTCTGACTAGTATACCAGACACTCATAATAATTCAATTCTTTCCATATCAGGCTGTAATTACCTGCTTCTGCAAATTAATTAACATTTCAAACTTAGCAGCTATTTAAAAACGTCTATTCGTAGAATAAAGACATTCGATTTGTAGTCATTGACTACGGCGTAGCATCGACACCGTCCCATACGCTACGTCGTAGCAATCGTACTTCTCGTAGCACTACGAGATGAACTCATAATAGTTGGTAACGACGCTATTAGATTTTATTATGGGTCTCTTACGTGGGCAACTTATATATTATACTGGAAATGTAAAATCAAATGGTTATCGGGTTTGTGCCCGAAAAGTATTCTGCATTTTTATGACTTTTCGCAAAGTACGTTGTTTAAAAGAGGCCATGATTCTTTGAGTTTGTTTCCGCGTTTCTTCTCAGAGGTCGTCAGTAAATATAATTATATCGTAATAATGGCCATGGACTGTGTCAATTTTTTACCGACCTCGAAAAAGGAGAAAGTTCTCAAGTCGACTGTATTTTTTAAATATTTGTTACCTCAGAACTTTCAACTGGGTGCACCGATTTTTATGATTCTTTTTTTTATTTGATTTTTTCAATTCCCATTTTCCAATGACCAATTTGGTTCAGTTCTGACAATGGTATCTATGAGAAAACCCAAAATACATCTATTTACCACTAAAATATTCAAAATAACGTATTTTTTAATAAAAAACAAACACCCTTCAAAAACAAAACCTACAAACACAAAAGAATTTATTTTAAAAAGGCCTTTTAGGAAGCTTGCGAAAACGCAGACAACAGATAACCACGCGAACGAAAATGTGGTCAAAAGTTATTTTTACATAAATCTCCCGCCTTGATCAATACCTTGGTAGGGGTGTCGCAGAGTTTGTGACAACTTATGAGTCAGTGAGTGAGTTTTGAAGAGTTCAGTGACATTCTTACAGGGCTGTGTCTTGTTGTTCGTAACGGTGATTTGGTGGCACTGTAACTTACTTATTTGTGTTATCACTTGGTGTATAACATCACATACATCTCTCCTGTATTTCCCGAAGGGTGGCAGAGTTGTACTTATCTATATCTATACTAATATTATAAAGAGGAAAGATTTGTATTTATGTATGTAACGAATAAACTCAAAAAGTACTGGACTGATTTGAAAAATTCTTTCCATGTTAGATAGCCCATTTATCGGGGAAGGCTATAGGCTATATATCATCACGCTACGACTAACAGGAGCGGAGTAGTAATGAAAAATGTTACGAAAATGGGGGAAAAAATTATAAGACCACGCGGGCGAAGCCGCTGGCGGGAAGCTAGTGTACAGTAAGAGGCCATAAGTCCATTATCATGTCAAGGATCGTATTTGCCTGCACGTTACTGCGCGTATACATAAACATATACTTAGTGATTTGAAATTTAATACCACTATCTTAATACGCCGCCGTCGCGACATCACAGCACTGAATGATCATTACATCGCTCTCTTTCCGACTAGATAATTATGGAAGAGTACGATATTCGAGATCGTGTATGTATGCAAAATGTTTGTTATAGAAATAGGTCGTAAGTGAAACTTGTTTTATGCGATAGATTTGTAAAAATGATAATGGACTTATGACCGCGACCGTACACTTACATTTCACCGGTATGGTACGTGTCATTAACTGGAGAAAACCTTATACTAGAAGACGCAGGTTCGAATCCTGCACGCCAGTCGATTTGCATTACCCGTCGGGAAATACAGGCACTATAGTAAGTTATATTATACTTTTTTTTTAAATCTTCGAGCAAAACCAGAAAAAAATATTCAAACAGAAAAAAAATCTTTCAAAGAATAAAATTATTTTTCCGTGAATGATAACAACAGTTACAAAAAATAATAAAGGCATTATAAATTATCTTATATAGCTATAATAATAAGGGTTATTTGAGAACGTCTCCCCTCACATATATTCGCAGAATACAAGGAATGCTAACAAATTGTCCGTAACAAAAGTCTCTTGTATAGGTACGTAAGCCGATGCGTATTATTACCTTAAAGCTTCATAATTTCGGTAATATATGTATATTCATATCTGAATGGGAAAGAGGGAATATCATATTACTCCATTTGTACACTTGTACAGTCCGCATCAAGAACATGGATGTACAAATCATAATGATCAGGGGGCCTACTACAATCTTTTAGGAAACAATCTTATTTCAATAGTGTTTTGTTTCAGGGATATAATAACATTACTCTTTTTCGTACCATGACCTTCACTGTACAATATTGTTTTATTCCTGCTTAGTGTTGGGAAAGAATGAACTATTTGTCTATTCCCTGCTATCAGAAAAGAAACAACGCTATATGAACTGGTATAGCGCTGTCCCTTTCCCGCACTTGTCCGAATCGCTACTACGGATTCCGATCTTGAACCAAAATATGTATACTTTTAGAGGTGACGTCACCAAAACCGCTAAGAAAATAATATTGTTTCACTCTGACAATAAGCTTGTTTTAAGGACTTCATGGTACGAAAAGTCGAAGTAAGATTATAATAATACTGCTATAAGAGCTTGTGGTTGGCCCCTGAGCATTTATTATTACCTAGAAGCGAATAGGCCTATGATCCAACTTGGATCTTAAAACTACTTTTTTACGGATTTTATCGCGTAAAATCCGTAAAAAGTAGTTTTATTTCAATTGGATCTTAATATAAATCAAAGTTGGGTTTGTTACAACATTTAATCAGGTATATAAGTATTATATCCATTGTCTAGTACCCATAGTACAAGCTTTGCTTAGTTTGGGACTAGATGATGCTGTGTAAAAATATCGCCAAAATATTTATGATTATTATTATTTACAACTGGAGAGCTGCTGGGCCGATTTCATGATCTTTGATTTATTGGATTTGACTCCACCCCGAATAACAGTATAACTATTAAAACACAAAAAAGAGTCCACCCATGCGAAACTGAGACGGACCGCTTGTGTCTTGAGATAAACCATGTTTGAGAATATGTTTATAGGAAGTGCTACTAAACTGATTTTGAAAATTCTCTCACCAGTAAGTAGAAAGTTACATTATTCCTGAATGACAAAGGCTATATGTGAGTGTGATTTCACGGTATTGGTAAATCAAAATGAACACAAGTAACCCCACAGTTAGTATATAATAAAAGTCTGTAGAAGTATCCAGAATATGTACACAACAAGAAACTATTCATAGTTGCAAGGAATTCATTTTGCACAGATATTCGCACAAGCATCCCGCATGCACATACCTACAACTTCGTCTAGAGAGACTTCGTCTTTACTATTAAATACTTTAAAAGACTACTTATAGTACCTACTTATTTATTTTTACCCGACGACACGGCAAAAAGCCGAAGGAAGGGTTTTATATGAGGCAGTCCATGTATCTTCCTATTTACGTATGTTGCACTACAGTGCCTAAAGTACTTATCTGATTTTGATGAATGAGGTATCAATCGATTTGTTATTATGGTTCCGGTAACAATGGCTGTATTTTACGAAAACAAAATCAATGCGACTCTGTCCTGTTAAACCAGAGATAAGTGAGCAATGTTTTGCATCTGAACGATGAGCTTCCTATAATACAGTTAAGCTATACGATAACTTGTTATTTTTATGAAGGAAAACATACCCGCTACCTCGCGATCAGCACTCGAACCACGAGACCACAGGCGTCGTCAGACTATAAGTTAAATACCACCAATTTGTCCAGCTATTTCTAATCTTTACTATTATTGTAGTACATTCTCACTTTCCCCAATTCTGAGCATTTTGAATACCTCTCAAGTCTAATGTGACGACGAAAAGTTTCATAACTTGGAACGCATTCGCAGGCAAACATCACTGCAAAATTTCAACGCAACTTTATTACTGCTTTGAAATTAAATTTTGGATATATGCTTGATAAAAGCTGCTTTATATTTGTGTTTTGATATTAATTGTGAAGTGTATTGTATATTGTATTTGTTGGCACTTATCATTGTTAAAAAATCGAGGACCGACGAGGACCGGACGTAGAAATGTCGATGGACCCCCGGCTAGATGGTGCGACGACATAGTAAAGGCAGCGAAAAAGAAATTATCACGAGTAGCTCAGACCAGATACGAATGGAAGATGCATGAAGAGGCCTTGGTCTAGCAGTGGACGGCATCGGGCTGATGATGATGATGATGATGAAAAAGTCGAGGGGAATGGTACTGACACCAAAATACAGGCATTGCCTTCGTTCGGGTACAGTAGCTATATCCATTTATTCGAAAGGAATTCTGCCAAACTTCTCCGTAACATAGGTATCTATTTTTTTTTTATAAAATAACCATCTAATTACTTTATTTAATAATAATACTATTTAAATACTAAATCTATTCCTAAATATCTCTCCTAAATGAACAATAATAACTATTTAAAAGAAAAAAAACTTACAGTCATCAAAAAACTCAGAAGGCTAAATAAAATTTGAGAAATAGGGTATTTCTATAACATACTCAGTACCAACTGGGTGGCAATAGACTCGCCTCCTGTTACTTTGGACCATTATACCGGCGAACTGTGGGTGTTAATTAGTGCTTTGCCTAATCCTTCGGGGTGTTAAGGCGTCATGGTACATATTACTAAAAGTAACGACTTTATATGCCTGTTTTGCCACCTATGGATAACTTCTAACCACTGGATAAATTCAAAAATGGAACTTTGTATGAAATTATCTGCCAAGTAACTTAACAGGCCCTAAGTCACTTGATTTATATGAAAAGTTAACTAATGGAACGAAATGCAGAAATGGAACGAATTCTTACGGAAGCAAAACAGAGAGTGGCCGTCTTGTTCTGAAACGTCAATGTGATGTTGATGATTAATATTAAAACTTCACTAAACACAATACCCTGATAAGTTTTCCTTTTGTTTTATTACTGAACAACACAGTAAAAAACCCCAATAAAATTAATTAATTTAATTCAAACTAAAACCAAATATTAATTACATGTTACAAATTCCTGATAATTACAGGCCAAAATTGTTTGATCCCAGTAAAGATTCGCTGGGCATTTGAACTCTTGAGGCACTAAGATATCGTTAGGTAATAACACGCAATAATAAAATGAAAAACAATCATCAGGTTTAGACGCGAAGCCTTCTGAATTGCAAACATTGTTTGTTATAGTCGTAGAAGTACCTGGTGCAGAAGTAGAAGGGAGGACAGAAGTAGAAAATTCAGTTACAGTAGAACTAGAAACTTCTATAGTAGAAGTTGCACTTATAGTAGAAGTAGGTCCAATAGTAGTGGAAGATTCAGTAGCATTATTGTCTTTAGTATCTAATGCTCTATTAATAGCTATGAGCAAAGGATTGGCTCCATCTCCACAAATTCCATGAAAATCATCAGTCTCTATACTCCAAATCATAACTTTGGTAATGCCGAGACTCTTGGCATAGGTAACTTTTTCTAAAATAGAGTTAGCATCGTCGAAGGAAACCCAGTCATCGCCTTTGATAGCGTAAGGCACTCTAGCGAGAGAATCATAACGTTGAGTCCAGGTTTCAGTTTGAAGCTTGTTGCAAAACTGGAATCAAATTAAAAATATTTTTTTATTTACTAACAAAAAGGGCTACTTTTGATTTCATTCTCGCATGGTGGAAAGCAATTAATTAAGTATCCGATTGAATGAGGTACAAGAGATATTGAAGGTGAAAGGTTGTTACGAAAACCATAATAAGAACCATAATAAGAACTTTAGCATTTGATTAAAAGACCTCGTGATGAGTCCCCAAAAACATCTTTATTTGTTCTTATTATCTGTAACTTTCACCAACTTGCTTTGAGCTTTTACTGTAGTTTACGGTTGCCAACAATAGTCATATTCCTAAGATGAAGATATAATTACATTGTTAGGACAGGGAAAAGCAACAATCCAAACAACAGAGACAGAAATAATCCTGATTGCGCGCGAGAGGTAATTTTCTCGTCCTTGCGAAACGAAACACCAAAATTTAATTTATGCCATCTGCAGCTCAGAAGTCGTAGGACCAAGTTTTCAAACTTCAGTGTCAGTTGTTCTTATAAAGGATAAGTTATGTACAAGTTGGGTGTGTCGCCTTACTTTCGTCTTTGTATATTATAATGGTGAAACCGCATCATAGTATTGCAGTGTCGTGAGCTGCAAATGTACTTGAAGATTGTTCTGATGTTTAGACACATACCAACTTGGTTGGTTTGACAATAGCAAAGTTTTTTATGAGAATATTCTGAATGATGACTATGTTTTGAAGAACTGAGGGGTTTTTAATGAAATGAATAAGAGCCCAAAGTTTAGTCAAAAATGTATGATCTTTACTGTGGCGCGCCAATATCTTTCTTGGGTATTTTGGGTTTTATAAACCCAATCTAAAAAATATTACCACACAATTTGCCTTGAAAAATTGGGGCCAACAAATACATTTAACACTTTTGGCTGTTGTCCTTCAGACAACACTAAGTAGATAAAAAGCTAGATACTTTAAAACTTTTTACCTCATTATAACCTATCAATCCGTTTGCAGCAGTGTATGGCCCTGCAAGACCGGCGCCAGACGCCGGAGCTCTTACACCGTTCACATTAGCATTTGTCAATGTAAATGTTCTACCATAAAATGGTACGCTTACTGCTATTTTTTCTGGAGGGCAACCTGAAGACAAGAACTTAATTAATCCAGACATTCATACCACATAAAGTGCTAATAATATTAGATAGATAATGCTTCATAGACAAGTAGTAAATTTTCTTACCGGCACCAATCCAATAATCTAAAGCTTGATCCACAGTGTTCAAATCTTCTGCATTAGCACCCTCATCTCCCTCTCCTTTGTGGAGGGGAGAATTGTGGCCAGTCACTGAATCCCAAGCACCGTACATATCATATGTCATTATGTGTATCGTGTCAAGGTATCTAGAATGGACAACATTTAAAACATCAGAAAGATTTAGTCATCCAAACTTTCTGTTGAGATTCACCACATAGTGGTCGGATACAGCAATTTATACCTGAAACCATGCATAGCTATAGTGACCCTGTAGGGATGCATCCCAACAAGACAAGATTGTAAATAAAATTATAATATTGTAACCAACATTTTATTGAAGGAGTGTCTTTGGAGTTTCTTGCTGGGTCTTCTCCATAAGATCTACTTCTTGGAACCGTGCAACTAGTTTGACTTTTTAAAAGTACCTATTGTCATAGTAAATAATTGAAATAAAACATTTGACTTTCGCTTACAACTTATAAATCACGAGTATTGAACTGATCTGAAGATTTCCACCACGACCTCCGTCGTCCTCGTCCATCTCGACGTCAATATTACTGTTGAGATACTTACTGTGATATAGCTGGAATATCATATGACTGCGAAGCTGCCGCTCTGACCGAAGAAACTGCAGCAGAGAGCAGCAAACCATGTTTATATAAAACTTCTTTTGTTTCTCTCAACAGAGTAGTAAAGTTGTCAATATCTGCTACGCCGTGAACCGTGTCTCTGCGATTGGGGTACTCCCAGTCTATATCGAGGCCGTCGAACCCATGAAGTATTAACAATTTAAGGGCACTTTCTATAAAATTCTTTCTGAGTACAGGGCTTGCTGCCATCTGAAGAAAGAAGGCCGAGGTTTAAGAATCTTTACAAAATAATAAATTTTAATTTTGTTAATCATTTAGATCTAAAGTAAAGGTACAAAGGTTGTGTAAGTCACACTCCACTGCTATCTCAATTTTATAAAAATGTCTACCTTAGGACTATCTGAACTACTAGATACTATCTGACGATCTAATACCTAGATGATGATGTTGTGAGAGAAGCAGTATAATTGTGAATTACATAAAATAAGATCGAAGACAAGCAAGCAAGACAAGCCTAGAAGCAATGCTTTAAATTATCGCAATATTCCTTCGTACAATCGATATTCTTCATTTATCAGCTAAAGGTGTAATGAATCCAAGATAACTGGGTCAGAGAATCCTGACAGCCATTAAACTTAAAGTCATTATTGGTGAGAAGTAAACTTACGATTGAGTACTTAGCGGAGCCCTCATTCCACCCGCCGACTGCCAAAAGTGTTTTTAAACTTGGATTTTTCTGTTTCAAAGCATTGAATTTTCCAAAATTATCTGAAATCCAGCAGTTGTCATTTTTTATTAAGGAACGTGTGCAGGTGCTAATTATATTCCCCAAACAATTAAGCCTCATGCTATATCAAGTAAACTTTGCTTAAACTTAAAATAAATACATGTCATTGAATAAGTCAATATTCAGTTCATATTGTATAGAAGCATACGTTTACGCTTAGACATTTAAACTGTTTATTTTTAAAAAAACTCGGTAGGTAATACTTTACTTCACTTGTATTCACGCTTAGCAGCTTGTAAGCTGCCTTTGGAACCATAAGACCAATGAGGCAGTTAGTACGGTGATGAAGACAAGCATTCTTTGAAAAGACTGACAATTAAAAAAAAGATCTTCCGGTATTAGAAACTATAACAATAAAATTAAAAAAACTAAGGTATTGAATGGGGCTTAATTATTACACCATATTTATAATAATACCCAATATATATACAAATGGATGCATTTTATTTTTTATAATTCTTACCTCGTCCATAATTATCAGGAAGATCTAGATAGGGATCCAAAGAAATAATATTCCCTTCATTATCTATACCAGCAAAGGCATATATCAAATGAGTGCAGAGATTCGTGTCGATGTTTTCAACATCAAACTTTCCAAGACTGTATCTATATGTAGCCCAAGTACCGTAGTAACAGATAACTGCTTCTGCGAATCAATTAATACTGTTTATATAAGTAGCTTCTCGCTTGTATTACTCGAAAGCTACGGAGAGGTTTGTATTCTATGAATCTTCTAAAGACAGCTAGGAATACTAATAAGTTTTGAGTGTACACAAAACAGTGCAGCAGTTAAAAATAGGATACACGTGGTAGTATTATAAGAGACACTAGAAGTTTGAAATTCCTTTGGTTGGAGTAATCTTGGAGTCCTTTGGTAGTTACAATAAAGCTTGTTGCCGAGGGCAGGATGGGTGGATGGGATACGAACACATCTGACAAAAGAACAATAACATCTTTTCCTAATAGAGATCACTTCATTAAAATCACTGTAATAATAATAGAACTTTAAATTATTCAGCAGTAGCTCAAAATAGTGTTTGCTTTATTGTTACTTTTGCAGCTATAGTATCACTGCGACCGACATCGGCCTATTGTGATGGCCACAGGCCACTATATGGATTAGAGTTCACCACTGAACGGCGCCTATTATAAAAATTTAATTTAATTTATTTATTTTATTTCCCAACAATATCTTTACAAAATTTATCCAATGCGATATTGAGGTATCTTTATTACTAACTACTTAACAAAATGTAGCATTTTTTTATGGTTAAGCTATTTTATATCATTTTGTTTTAAAACGTGTTTCCGTAGATGAGCATTGCGCTCGTGTATTAATGATGCAAACTCTATAAGTGGCCTTTTATCAGCTTCGTAACAACTTCAGCATATTGGTGTCTTCGATCACCTATGGGTTAAACATTTTATGATTGTATAAGCAACAGTTTTCGGTTCTCGTCACACTTGCGCAACTTTTTTGCTCAACACAAGCGTAAACTGAAAACCCAAAATTGTCACTATTAGACACCATTCTATTTTTTAAAGACTTACTTTCACCAGCCACAATATGACTTAGAGTAATCAACACAAACACGAGAACACCTAACATTTTATCTATTTACTATCATACTACTTATTTTAAAAGCAAAATACTACCTATATACCTTTTCTTATCTCGAGTATCTAAACAAACACATCTGATAACGCCAGTGATTGTGTTTTATTAATACTATCATCTAATTGGTCATTCGTCCACTTAATAATTATAATCTCTAAATATCTGATTAGTAATACATTGATTTTGATTCCCTCTTCCGTTCTTAACTGTGATTCAAATTCAACCGTATGGGATGTGGGAGAATGCTTTGTCTCTGTCCCGCAAAACGAGTGTTAGTATAGAAATTGTATGGCGCATGCACGGTTTGACGTCACTTTGTCAGTATAGTGCGCTCTCTAATTTAGCATAAAATTAAAATGCTTAATTTTGTTTTTATTGATTAGCTCTATCCATGGTTGGTTGGTAGGTTTTATATAAACGCTTATTATAACCCTTTTCTATTGGATTAGTTACTAGTTTTTAAGGGTGAAATGTTTCAAATCGGTCCAGTAGTTTCGGAGCCTATTCAAACAAGTCAAACAGACAAACAATCAAAGATTTCCTCTTTATAATGTTAAGTATAGATTCATTGTAAAGTGTCTTAACTTTATCTTTACACAATAGCAATTGTTTTCTACGCGTAATTATGTTTATCTTATTTATTATTTCTTTATATCTCTCAAACTAGATAATTCTTATTAATGAAAGTGGTGCTTTTAAGGTTATACCTTAAAAAACCTAGTGTCTAAAAAGTTTGAAAACTTGTCCAATTATTCAAAAATCACAAATTTCATTTTAAAAATAATTTTGCAATATTGACTTTGTTTATATAAAACTAGCGACCCGCCCCGGCTTCGCATGGGTTTGAATTTCTTGTATTTTCTGTACTATAATATGTATATATTATACATATAAACCTTCCTCTTCAATCACTTTATCTATTAAAAAAAACCGCATCAAAATCCGTTGCGTAGTTGTTGTAGTAGTAGTTGCGTTTTAAAGATTTAAGCATACATATGGATATAGGGACAGAGAAAGCGACTTTGTTTTATACTAGTGATGATGTATCCTATGTTACTAGAACCATAATAATAAATCGATTGACACCTCATTCATTACTTACATAAGTAATTAAGGTGCTGCTGTGGAACATACATAAATATTAAGATACGTAGACTGGCTAATGCATTGCCCTTTCTTTTGGCTTTGTCGGGTAAAAAACAAAATAGAGGTTGACAGACATAAATATTGTTTTTAACCGGTCATGCCTGTACCTACGGTATTTTTTTATAATTTTAATACTTGTTTTTGTTTTTATAAGATTTTTCTATGAGATAATGTTCAGAATCACTACCGAATAAGCCTAGTTTTCTTATCCATTTCATTTATAGTCAATGTTTTATCATCGTTTTAAGTACATTAAAGAGGATAATATTGAGCCTAAAATTACTGATAAGTACTTCATGATGGACGGAGTCATAAATTATTCCGATAACTCGCGTGTCGTATTAGGAAAATGTGAAATTTCGTGACGAATACTCAATGGAAGTAGGAAGCAGATATCGATAAGCACAGTGACAATTTTTTTTAAGAAAAGGAAATCATCTTTTGAATCATAATACTAGCTGAATATGTCACGCATTGCTGAGGCTCCGAAAGACAAAACGGCCCAAGTATTCAAAAGTCAGCGTCAGTCAACCATTCAAAACAATCGGTGAAAACTTTAATAGGTTGGGAGTTCCAGTACTTTTTCCACCCATCGTGTAGAAGTATGTACGTGCTGCTGTGACAGTAAGGCTCTGGGGAGACCCCTCAAGAATGTGTTGTTACAGGTGCTGTTCATAAGGGTTCGGATGGTCTTTTAAAAAGACACAGTACACTAGTGTGTTTATGGTGACCGGGGTTTTAGTTCAAATCTCACTCTCAACATTTTTATCTCCGACTAAGACCAAGGCTGGTCGTCTGTTGAAGATTTACCAACATAAATAAAAAAGGCACTTCCAACATTAAACGAAGCTGCATACAAAAGGCCTCTTTTCTTAAACCTTATAAAAAATAGAAACAAACGCCAAGTGCAATAAACAACAAAAGGCACGCCTCGTATTTCGTTCTCTTGCAACGAGAAAACCGGTCAAGTGCGAGTTTAACTCACGCAGAGTGCCGTACGTACTTACAACCTCCATTTCATCCCGCTCAATGCGACAATAAGAAAACGCAAAAGATTTTTTGTAACATAAACATCAGTTCTGTTTTCCTCATAGGGTTAAGCAGTGGTGTACTTATTTACATCGATAGTTTGCAGGAATATTAACATCATATTTAGGAGTACATTCCGATTTCATAATCTACCCATTATTCGTCCCACTACTGGGCACGGGTCTTCTCCCACAATGAGAGGTGTTAGGCTTATAGTCCACCACGCTAGCCTAGTGTGGGTTGGCAGACTTCACACGCCGTCGAGAAAATCTCTCAGGCATGCAAGGTTTCCTCACGATGCTTTCCTTCGCCGTTGTAAGCGTAAGAATTAAACCATTGACATTACACTCTGCATTTATTTTCTACCACTAGACTATTATGGCAGAGACTTTTTGTGATGTAACAAGGCATAACGGTTAACAGCACTGGAGAACACACTAAGCAATGGATAGCACTATGGTACTTCTGAGCGGTCTCCGTTCCTCCGTTCTTTCATGTGAAGTACGGACCCCCAAAAAAGAGAAAAAAACGTCCAAGAGAACTACATTTTTAAAATCTCATTAGTTCGTTAACTTGAAGAGCATTACACTTTTACTGTACACTCCCAAACTTGATTGTTTATAAGCATTTCAACGCTAAATTGATTACCAAAAAAAGGCAGTCCGTATCCTTGCGAATTGTAAGAGAAAATTGAATTTTTAAAACCATACAAGGCTTTTATGCGAGTCTATGGTCTAGTTTTGTTTGGAAAAACATTGCGGTAATAATTTATAGAGGCCGACGGCTAGCCGCTCAAATAAAAGTCGAAAAAATGTCTCTACAAGCCGCATGTGGTTTTTCGGCCTATGTGCCGCGTTGTGCATGTATTTTCTATACATCCACTGTGACCGCTCTTCTTTGTCCCGAGTTTTTAAACTGAATTGTTTTAGCATTTTTTTTCTCTGTACATTTAATTTCCTTTAGGCAAATACTGTTATCATCATCATCATTATATCAGCCAAAAGAAACTATCACTACACCACATTAAACGGTCTTAAGCTGCCTGCATATGATCCTGTTCCGTCATAAAGATACTGCGAATGACATCATCATAACAGCGAAAAGAGATCACCACTAGAGAATAAAGGCCTCCCCCATAGAATTCCACAAGGACCGGTCATATGCCGCCTGTATTCAACGACTCCTAGCGACCTCAACCGGCGTAATGTAAATAAAAGTATAAGATTTCTTTGATAAATTGACTATTATTTTTAATGCAGGAAAAAATCGGCTGGCGGGCAGGATTTGAACCTGCGTCTTCTGGTTCGGTTAGTGATCAAAGCGTCTGGTGTACTGAACCAGAAGACGCAGGTTCGAATCCTGCCCGCCAGCCGATTTTTTCCTTCATTAAAAATAACTTGTAATCTTAGCATGGAAAATGCTTAAAAAAATACAAAAAGATAAAATTGACTATTTCTGAATTTTTGCACGTTTCGTTGACCATATTTACCGTTTCCTATTTTATAGTTCTTTAGACTAAGTATTTGAAATTTTATAATTGTCATTATAGCCGATCAACAAACAATAATTTATAATTCTCTGACTTTGGCCAGAAAATGTAGAAGCTAGTACCATTTTCACGCGAACAATTCCGCACCTACATTTCATTGAACATTACTTTTTACTGACAATGTAACAATCACAATGATTGGATATTGTAAAGCGACAGTTCAAAACGCCAGTAATCATAGTTTGCTGTGATCCATGCGCGAGCGTTAGATGTTTCACGCACGCTACACCTCAATTGATGCTAACAAACTACCCTACTATTGGAAGTCGAAAGGGTTGTTATGAGATATAAATTAGGTGGTTTTAATACAGAACACTTCGGCAATCATTTTGGCACAATAATATAATGTTCCATCATCGGGATGAATTGCGCATTGGAACTGATATGGATCAAAGAAGGAAGGCATGTAAAAAACATCTGACTATCTATATGGGTGTCACAGACACAGGAATGTGATGTAGGTACCATTATTAGTGCCCCAAATAAATAAATTTTAATTCTTACTTCCTTATTTAATCTTACTTCCTACTAATATTATAAATGTGAAAGTTTGTGAGGATGGATGGATGGATGGATGGATGTTTGTTACTCTTTCACGCAAAAACTACTAAAGGGATCTGGATGAAATTTGGCACAGAGATAGATTATAGTCTGGAATAGCACATAAGCTACTTTTTATCCCGGTAAAATGTATGGTTCCCGTGGGATAGCGGGCAAAGCCGCTGGCGGAAAGCTAGTATTATAAATGTGAAAGTAACTCTGTTTGTCTGTCTGTCGCGCTTTCACGCCAAAACTACTGAACCGGTTTAAGTGAAATTTGGTACACAGATAGTCTAGAGCTTGAAAAAGGACATAGTATACTTTTTAAAGCGAAAAAATGGCTCTAAGGGGCTGAAATAGGGGATGAAAGTTATAAAAAATACCAAGACCACGCGGGCGAAGCCGCTAGCGGAAAGCTAGTTAAATATAAATATACTTATTATTTAATATCCTGGTACATTAAGCATGTTCACGTGGAACATAAAAAACTCAGTTTGGTTTGAATAATCGATAGATTTAATTGGATTTGCTTAGTTTGCAAAACATACGAAAAAAATGATGTGCATGGTGTGCAGTGAGAGTGAATGAATGAATGTATTTTAGGGATGTGCAAGTGCAGATATTAGAGGATACTAATTAGAGTTGTCATTCTGTGAATGAGAGATGAGTGAAGCGTGTGTGGAGTGTGAGGCTCGATGTAAAATAAAACTTAAAACTAATGTTGTGGCAGCACTGTCGACAGGTGGTGAAAAACCGGCGTCAACGAAGCATGTTTTGGTCCTATTGGTGCTACAAATTCAAACTTCGAGCAGCTACTGGGAATTTCATAAAAATCCAATAACACTTTACTCGACCTGGGAATCGGCCCCTATAAAGGCCTCAGATCTCAGATCTCGGATCTCGGATCAAGGATTTCGGATCGGAAGGAAGGGTCTCCGAGCTATATGCAAGCAGTCGCGCTTACGACTGTACCTTCCTTACTTGTAAATTCCTTTCCTTTCTACAAACAAAAACTTTTTGGTATCGCAAACCCACAGTACCACCCATTGCCATTGAATATAGAATTTATTTGGGGCAGCGAATGTACTAACGAGCACTTTTAAAATTTATTTGACGTGTAAATTTTTATTTTATTTTTGGTTTCTGATACGTTTTTTGGCCATAAAGTTGGTTGTCATGTCAACCATTTGCAATGAAGTCTAACACCTAAACTTTAGTCCTAAAAAAATATGAAAATATTTTGCCGATCGTGTGAAACAAAGGCAGAGTCAAAACACGTCAAACATAGATACAAAAGAGGCTACATTAAAAATTTTGAAAACTACTGAACTAATTTTAAAATAATACTTCACCACTAGAATGCTATATTATTAGGTTATTATGTTTATTAATAACTAACTATCCGACAGCGTCTTCGCCCGCGTGGTCTTATAAATTGTAGCCTACACGTCCAACAAATATCAAATATATTATAGCCAATGTATACATAAACTTGATAAATTATGTACTAAAACCTTCCTCGAGAACCACTCTATCCATTGGTGAAAACGGCATGAAAATCGGTGCAGTAGTTTTTGAGTTAATCGCGAACGGACAGACAGACAGACAGACGCGGCCGAGGACTGTTTTATAATTTATCTATCTATCTATCTATCTACTCAGCCTGTAACACCCACTGCTGAGTAAAGGCCTCTTCTCTATTACGCCACTGTTGCCGATGTATTGTATGTCTAAAAATAATAGTCAATTTATAATATGTAGTGATATAAATAAAATGTCCACCCCGGGCTCCGGGACGAGCCGCTTGTTAAAGATGATAAAATTATGAATCCAAAATGGCTTGATGGTTGAATTAAAATGTAAAATCACGGCACACTTGCTTATCAAAATAATTTAAACTCCAAAATATACGTCGCTGACTTCTAAATCATATATTAATCCATTTCGGGGAACAGAGGGCGTCATATTGTTACTTTAAGAAGCTTTTATAAAGCTGGCTATTCACTAAGCGATTAAATGCGCAATCTGTCTAAAAGTAGTTTTGTTATCAAAAAGTCTCGCGTGTTCAGTCAAGTCAGAAAGTAATGTTATTGAGTTTTTCTGTTTGGGAATTCTATTAGCAAAGGGTTTATGGTTTTATGGGGCACGATTCCAGCTGGTATTTTGTTCCTGAACCTTAATCTAGTTGCTAATTGTTGATCAAAGAGTAATATTTAATATTATCTTCGTGGTTTTTTATACGAGTCCATATTTTTTTTATATATTAAACTTACGCGTATTTATATTTTCATCTTTTTTCCGTAGGGGTAAGCAGGAATTAATTTCCTAACGCTAGTTATTAGGTACATACTTCTTGTGTTTAGTCTATGTTCATAGAATCTTGTCATACAGACGCATAGAATTATTTTCACATTAGCGAGAATCAGCAAATGAATTTTGACATAAATGTAATAAATACCTTACCTAATGTTTACATGTCAATATAAAAAGATTATACGATAATCTGAAAAGATAGTAACACCTTTACATCACGTACGAGTATAATTTTCAGTCTAATCAAATAAAACAAATTCAGTCGTTCATCGATTCAAATAAAAAAGAAAGAATGAATGAACAACAATCTGATTGCATCATAATTAAGATGGAGGTACTTCCCCAGATGGGCTGCTCCAGATTTGAGCCATAAATGGCTGTGCCCTACCTCTCTTGAATTAATATATTGAATTATTATAATTATGTTATAATATGTGTTCAGTCAAGTCAGAAAGTAATGTTATTGAGTTTTTCTGTTTGGGAATTCTATTAGCAAAGGGTTTATGGTTTTATGGGGCACGATTCCAGCTGGTATTTTGTTCCTGAACCTTAATCTAGTTGCTAATTGTTGATCAAAGAGTAATATTTAATATTATCTTCGTGGTTTTTTATACGAGTCCATATTTTTTTTATATATTAAACTTACGCGTATTTATATTTTCATCTTTTTTCCGTAGGGGTAAGCAGGAATTAATTTCCTAACGCTAGTTATTAGGTACATACTTCTTGTGTTTAGTCTATGTTCATAGAATCTTGTCATACAGACGCATAGAATTATTTTCACATTAGCGAGAATCAGCAAATGAATTTTGACATAAATGTAATAAATACCTTACCTAATGTTTACATGTCAATATAAAAAGATTATACGATAATCTGAAAAGATAGTAACACCTTTACATCACGTACGAGTATAATTTTCAGTCTAATCAAATAAAACAAATTCAGTCGTTCATCGATTCAAATAAAAAAGAAAGAATGAATGAACAACAATCTGATTGCATCATAATTAAACTCTCACGCTCTATTTAAATAAACATTTATCTTTCTAGATTGCAAACAGCAAATAAAAATATTAAAATCGCAAACGTGATAGCGTACCTTATTGTATTTGCAAAACAACTGCGATGTTTGCTCCGGGACGTGTGTTTGAAAACACTGTAAATGCTTTGTCATAAAGATTTATAGCAATATTATGACTCATTTTATAAATTTGTTTTGTATTTTCACGTTTTTGTCAAAGAGTAATAAATGTGTTGACAGCTTATTCCATCGCTCGTGCGACCATACTTGAAATAAGTGTTGGACATTTTACAGCGTAGTTGTTGTATCTGCAACTAAAATTTTAAAAAATCTTACAAAATTATAAAAATTCTTACAAATAAATTATAATTGACATTAGACAATTTTGCAGTATCTGCTTTGATTTTTGGTTTAAAGTAATCGATGGATTTGGTTGTTTTAGACGCGAAACTTTAGTTACTAACTAATAATTCTTCTGTACAAGTGTAAGTTACGTTAGTAAGAGTTCATTCTAATCGGCTGAGCTGATTTTGATGAACGGTTTTGTATGTTTCTGTGGATAGTTTATATTCACAATTTAGGCACTGCGATCGAGGTCGGGCAGGACATCTTCTGTCAGGTCCGCTAGTTATATATTATAACATAATTATAATAATTCAATATATTAATTCAAGAGAGGTAGGGCACAGCCATTTATGGCTCAAATCTGGAGCAGCCCATCTGGGGAAGTACCTCCATCTTACAGAAAACTGCAGCCATATAACACACTTTTTTGTGTGTTGTGTTTCTGCAGTGAGTAAGGTCGCCAGAGCTCCTTCTAAGGATGCGCTGCGCTGGCAGTAAGAGGTATATTCCCTCAAACTGTCGGCGCAGTGAATCCTCCATAAACCTCTAAGAGGTTTTTCGGGTCGGCAACGCGCGAGTGAAACCCCTGGTGTTGCAAGCGTCCATAGGCTATGGTAACCGCTTACCATCAGGCGGGCCGTATGCTAGTTTGCCACCTTAGTGGTATATAAAAAAAACATAGTGCACAAAAGAGCTGATTGAACTCATTATAAGAGTAAATGTATGAAGGCTTTGGGCGACTTTTTCGAAGTTAGGCTTCCTGTCTAGATCTTCAATGTACCTAACCAGTTCGCCGGTATGTTTAGGTCCCATGTAATAAAGGGCGAGCCTATTGGTACTAGTCGGGCACAAATCCTAACTCCGAGCTGCTACTGAGAATTTCATAGAAAAACCCAAACACACTACTCAACCTGAGAATCAAACCCAGGACCACCAAGCTAACGAGGTAGATATATCAGCAAATACGTAAATACATACATAGCTTCACGCCTGTTTCCCATAGGGGTAGGCAGAGACTATAGATTTCCACTTGCTACGATCCTGGCACACCACTTTCGCTTCGTCTATGTTCATTAACCTCTCCATGCATGCTCGTCGCTTTAGGGTGCTCTTAACCTTGCCTTTTTTGAGAACGTCCGCAATCTGGTTGTGATACGTTCGCCGAGGTCGGCCCCTTCCAACTCTTCCATTCGTACTCGCCATATATACTTGTTTAGTCAACCTCCGTTCATCCATCCTCTCTATATGCCCAAACCATTTTAACATACCTTTCTCAATCCGAGTTACTATATCATCTCTTATGCCACAACGCTCCCTTATCACGCTATTCCTCACTTTATCTTTCAAAATTAAACCACATATACTTCTCAAAGCTCTCATCTCTACGGCATTTATTTTACTTTCATTCTTCTTCTGCCATACCCAACTTTCACTATCATACATTAGTGTCGGCGCCAACACTCCCGTAAATACGAAGTAAATTGAACTTAACATCAGTGAATGCGTCGAAAAGAATTTGCATGCCAACGCTTCGCAATCATCGGCATTGGAAAAAATCCATTGATTCCTTAAACTATGGAAATTGGACTTTTCACATCACACACGAAATTGGATGGCGACGAGTAAAAAGAATTTAACAAACTTTATTTTAATTTATTTTTTACTACCTATGTACCTACACGCCGACTATCCACCATAATGTCATTTTTCCCAATACCCTGGAAATTAGCCAAATTCAAAGTGGAATATTGAGTGTTCATCTGTGTTTTGCGGTGGCTTACAGGTCACAGCGTCTGGTGTATTTACTATTTAACCAGAAGACGAAGGTTCGAATCCTGCCCGCCAATCGAAATGTTTTTTATTAAAATTACTGGTAATTAGCATGGAAAATGCTAAAAACAAACTAATAAAATTTCTAGAAGACAAATATTTTATTCAAAAGAAAATTTTATGTGATCCACAGTTAAAAATGCGCCCCCAGCATTGCAGCGAAGGTAATAGAATACACAATAAACAAAATTCGATCTACAGCTTCTGCTAGCTCCTTCATATCCCCAATCTCTCTCTGTTCCTCACTCTCCATCTCTTCAATGTCTCTGGTGATTGGAGTTGTCTGTGGTTCTTCATCTTCTTGAAGGGAATATCCGCCATTCTGGTCCAAAGATTTCTGGAAAATTTGAACACTGGGATTAATACTTAATTAATCTTTGATTACTTTAGAAGAATTTTGAAGAAATTCGAATGAAGTGTTCAAAATACAGTTGATTTGAAAGACACTGTAAATATGAAATTTTCCGTGTTTCCGTCAATTTTTGATGAAGTTACAATGTAAAACTTGTTTTGATTTGTCATTTTTGAAAAGGTAGAGACATTTCTAAAATTGAAAGGGAAAAATCAACATTTATAGTATACATTAAAATAATATGCGAGTGTGATATAGGTAATTATGTACTAATATCAATCAGCGAGAAGCTCCGGATTTTTCAGTAGTGTCAAATCGTAGATTCCAATAGGGTTATTGAGGTAACCAAACAAAATACTTTATAAGCACCGTACCGTATAAGCAGGCAAACAGAAGATAGTTCTGAAGATTCTGCCAGTCAAAATCTTCTGCATAGTCTCAGTCTTTCGAACTTTTTCCATCACATTTGTCATCAGCAGTGCTTGGATTAGCAATGCCATTAACACACCTGCTAATACGGTCGTGTATAGTACCACTGAAAAAGAAAAAAAGAAATAAGAAATGGTCGATAAGCTAAAGATAGTACAGAGATAGAATAGACTTTGCAGAAGGTTGCAAACTAGATTTTGATGCAAAAAAGGATTGGAAGAGTTGAAATAGGGATGAAAGTCTGTATTGGGAGTCCAATACAGACAGAGAATAATGACCGAGTGGTCATTATTGAAAATAAAATAACCTAACCTAAATTAAAAATTTAGACAACCCCCGACACGAAATGTAATTTGCCATTTTGTGGTGGCGGCCATCTTGGATTTGAAATTTATCGTAGTATATAGTATTCTACTAGTTAAGCCCTTTCATTTGATATCCATATTGAGGGAGTTGTGAAAAAATATGTTATTCGCTATTTTCTAGCGGCGGCCATCTTGGACCGATTTTCATCAAACATAGCTAAGAACACTCCCGACTAATTTACCTTTTAAATAAAACTTATAAAACCCCGTCGTTTTTGCGTCGGGGGTTAACAAAGATACTTTATATTCAGGCATTTGATAAATAAAAATATTGTGTCCAAGTGTTTTCAAAATTTCGAACTGCTTGAGGGTGAAATAGGGGACGAAGTAGACGCGAGCAAAAGCTAGCAAGTGACAAAACAAAAATAATATGAAACCTTATCGTTAAAACATAACACTTTAAAGTTATACTTACATATAGACGGCAATGTGTGCGAGGGTATCAAGTAGTCGATATAGCAGAGGCCCATAGATATAACGACGGTGCAGCCAGCAAGAAACCAGATCCTATCCATGGTTAGAGGCTCACTCCAGAAAGACATCAGCACAAATAGGACAAGAACTACAAAAATATAAACATAATATTTATAGTATAGCAGCTAATAACACGATCGAATCAGAAATGACGAGATCCGTAGAGTAGAATAACCAAAGTCGTCGACATAACTGAAAGGATGAGAAAACTAAAGTGGCAGTGGGCGATGCACATAGCTCGTGGAACTGAAGGCCGCTGGGGCAGAAAGGTTCTCGAGTGGAGACTATGAACCAGAAAGCGCAGCGTAGGACGGCCTCCAACGAGATGGACGGATGACCTGATAAAGGTCGTTGGATATGAGATGGCATATAACCAGTCCTTGTAGAAGTCTATAGGGGAGGCCTTTATTCAGCAGTAGACCTCTGTAGGCTGATATGATGAGCTAATGGCTAATCCTTGCTAATAGCTAATGGAATGTTAAAATAATATATAGAGTTAAGATCTAGTCATTGTTACCTATAAGCGGCGTATAAAAAACAATATTATATGGAGTAGCCCTTCTCTTCAGTTGGACGTTGATGACAAGTCTATCACTCTGGTGTGTCTGATTGTCATCACTGATGTAAACCTTATTCCAGATGTTCGGTTTTATAACCATCTGACCCGTCGTTACGTCCCATTCATTTTCTATCACCTCATCTAAGTCTGAAAACTATAAAGTGATGTTAGATCTTGTTTCAAGTCTGTCCCTGATAACATTACATTCCAATTATTATAATAGCACCTATTTTCACTATATGAGTGTCTAAATTATCTTTTCTGAAATAATGAAGAAAGGAGGTTATCGAAATCGGCCCAAATGATGAACCGAAGGTATACTTATTGGAAATAATACCCGCTATTACGCTTGTTTAAACTCTAGTCGTACTTTTTTTAATGTTGACTGGAGGATAAGAAAAATAAATTAGAAAAATCACGCCATTTTGGCACACTATTATCTGTTTCGTAATAATTTCATAGTAAAAACTGTCAGTGTCAGTTTCGGAATGTCAAACGCACGCCATTGCGGCAGAATAATATCAGTTTCATAGTGATTTCATGGTAAAAACTATCAACTTGACAGCTGTCATGTACCTCTGGTACAAAGGGCTGAGTTGTATGGGCTTTTGATGACCTATTTATGACAAATTTCGCGAACAGTGACAAGTATAAGAACAGTTTTAATTAATGTACTTACTATATTCATTTTACTATCTTTTGGATCAATGATATCGATAGATATTTTCTCATGAGCTTCCCATGGTTGAACTACTATAGAACACGTGTATTCATCGTGAGGCCATCTGTTTATAGAAGAAGAAAAAACAGCTATTATTGAGACAAAATTTACAACTCTAAATTAGAATTTTCACCATCTCTAAATACTTTAATGTTACTTTGGTTAGAGAATTTAGTGTTTAAGAAACATTAATGTACATAATTCTGAAGTTCAACCAGTTGTTATTCCTAAGTTAATTGCTACGGAGTTAGTTATCAACAATACCTCTTTAGAGGCAACAACTTTAAATATTTTTAAACTTTCGCGACTGTTTCTCATTATAGAAACATAAACAATCTGTACTTTGTTAAATAGTTTTAAGACATAATACCTCAATGCTTGCAGCATTTTGCGAAGCAGAAGTCACACAAAATAAAGTAGGTATTATATTTTTTGTAAAGAAACGTTGACACCACTAGTATTTCCTTCTGTTTTATTGGATATCTAGGATATATAGGAAATCCTTTACCAGCTAGGCTTGCATAAATCATTGCTTTTGTTTGACGAGATATTGCGATATCGTGTGACAACTTTATTATGTCACGAAATGTGTGTTACCTTACGTCATCTGTCTCTCGTCGAATACTATCCTATGCTGTGTATTCTGTGGTCTCAGAGCGTGTACTTATGTATACCTACAATTCACCGGTGTGTCTAGGTCCCATGTAGGCGCCTATTGCCATCAACCGGGCACAAATCCAGACACCGAGCTGCTACTGGGAATTTCACAGAAATACCCAACAACACTGCTCGACCCGGGAAACAAACCCACACAACCTCTAAGATAGCAATCACGTTTGGGACCACTAGACCAACGACGCAGTGTTTTTGCAAACACTTTATTAAATTCAATTCTAAGATACTATTTTTCTTTCCTAGAAGTTGTGTTATTTAATTTCAAACTTGCAAACTTACTTGCTGAAGCCCGGGGGAGAATCAACGCACCAAGTGTACACCTTAGTTTGGAAATGGAAAGTTGCTTCACCGCTGTACACCATTGATATTAGATCCGAACCACTTGTGTCGAACACGGCTGAGTTATCTGAGCTGAAGTAAGAGGAATATAAGACCAAGATACTATTAAAACTATAGCCATTATGCGCATGTATTGCCTGTACATACACCGTTCACCGGCACAAATCAAAACTCGTTTCAAATCCAGTTTCGTAGATAAACCTAATAACACAGCTCTACCCGGGAGTCAAACCCGAAACCTCTTCTTACTCGGCAGTTACACTTACGGCCCACAGACTAACAAAGCAGTTAACAATAAAATAAAATAAATAAATAAACAATTAAGTTTCGTAAAACTATAACTTAGCATAAATACATACGCGTCAAACACATAACCCTCCTTCTCCTTCGGCAGTCGGGAAAAAAGTATAGACAATAAATATAAAAATTAATCTATTTTCCCTCACTAAGTAGGAATTTTTACACATAATTTCAAGGTTGTAAGTTTGGAAGTTTGGCCCAGTGTAGGTTGGCAGACTTCACAAAATTAAAATCAAAACACTTTTATTTTCACATAGACCTTATGCAGGCACTTATGAAATGTTGAAACTAGGTGCACGGTTCCAAATTAGTAGTTTCACACTTGCTGTTTGGAATGGATTTCGTTCTATCTTTGATCGAATACTTTAACCTGATATTGAGTATTCTCTACTAAAACGCAATAACGTGAGCAATCCAAAGCCCACTAGATCATCGAGGCGATAGAACGTTAAAGAATTATTTATTCATAGCATATTCATGAGCCGGTGATAGCTTGGAGCCACCTCGGGCATACTGATGTGGTAATCAAATATAACAACTTCAAACAACTACGGAGTATGGGTTTATAATTAACTGAAATACTTCTTTCTTTCCTTTTCAAAATCCACAAGATTCACGAATTTATTACCGTCCCAACTTCCCACAGATGCAATAAAGATACTAATATGGTATGTTATTATAGAAGAGTTTTTCTATAATAAACAACATGTATACCATACCGCAAACGTTATTTGGTTATAAAGTACTTTTAATGTGGTGTAAAAATGTAGTCAATAATTACTTTGTGATCTATTTTGTGATAATAATCAACCCATATACTGTCCCACTGCTGGGCACGGGTCTCCTCTCAGTATGAGAGGGATTAGGCTATAGTCCACCACGCTAGCCTACTGCGGGTTGGCAGACTTCACATGCCATCGAGAAAATCTCTCAGGCATGAAGGTTTCCTCACGATGTTTTCCTTCACCGTTAAAGCGGGTGATAATTACGCACATGAAAACGAAAAGTCAGAGATGCGTGGCTTGGATTCGAACTTAAAACATTTGACTTGGCAGTCCAGTGGCCATACCCCTAGGCTATCACTGCTTTGCCGTTTGCATCTAGTGCTAAATAAAATTATTTCCTCGTCTTCTATATAAACCTTCCTCTTGAACCAAGGATCCTACAAAGTCTCGCAACATTAACAACATACAACATAAAGTTATTAATAAAGTACCTACTATTAATGTGGTGTAAAAATGTAGTCAATAATTACTTTGTGATCTATTTTGTGATAATAATCAACCTATATACTGTTCCACTGCTGGGCACGGGTCTCCTCTCAGTATGAGAGGGATTAGGCTATAGTCCACCACGCTAGCCTACTGCGGGTTGGCAGACTTCACATGCCGTCGAGAAAATCTATTACGGTTAAAATCTATTAGTATTACGAGTACAGTTTTAACGAACCAATACTATAGTAACATTGGTGTTATCTCAAAGTTGCAATCGTTTATTCATGAGAAAATCGCTTTATCATATTTTTTGTAAGTGTTTATATGTCTATGCTCCTGACTGCACTTCATAAGTTCCCGTATGTCAAAATTAGCCATAACGCATATGGCAACTGAGGGCAAATGCGGATTTTACTCAACCTGAGGCTCAACACACACTACTTCAGCCTGAGTCCATCTGCCGTGCGGGGATGCAGAGAGGGTTTCCCGCACCCAACAAAGACGTCAAAAATAAAGTAAAATTTGTGCTTACTTGAATATGTAAAACTTGGGCTTCCATATCTGTCCTTGCGTGAACTTAAGGCTCACTGTGCCGTTGTATTTAGTTGGGTACCAAGCCATGCTCTCGTCAGTCCAGCTCTGAAATTATAAATACCATCATACCATCACGCCTGTATTCCCCAAAGGGTTAGGCAGAGGTGTACTAATGTACACCCACAGTTTGCCGGTATGTTTAGGTCCCATGTAATAGGGGCGACCCTATTGCCATCAAGCGGAAACATATCCAGATTCTGAGCTGCTACTGGGAATTACACAGAAAAATTAAACAACACTTTGTTTGCTCAACTCGGGAATTGAACCCAGGACCTCTGGTGTAGGAGTCGCGCTTGGGAACCACTAGACCAACTAGGCAGGTGATAAATACCGTCTGTTATTTTCAAACCTAGAAACCTTTCTGGTTTGGTCTAATGGATTTTAATTGTGTTTTTATTTACGACTGTATTAATGGTCCACGTTTGTAGAGGACCATATAAAAAAAAAGTCCACAAGCCTAATCTGGACTTTCTCCATTAACCGTGTAAAAGGTCTTAGGGGCTGTTTTATCACCTCCAGATAAGTTCACGTTAAATAACTTGGCAGATAATTTCATAAACATTGTGTTCCATTTTTTTATTTACCTGATGGTTAACAGATATCCATATATATAAATAAAATAAATAAATATCCTGTGACATTTTACACAGCACCATCTAGTCCCAAACTAAGCAGAGCTTGTACTATGGGTACTAGACAATGGATATAATACTTATATACTTTTTTTTGTAAATACATAAGAAACACCCACAAACACAAACACTTAAGTTCATCACATAAATATTTATGTCTTGTGGGAATCGAACCCACGACCTCGTGATCAGCAATCCGACCTCGTGATCAGCAGTCCGGTACTCGAACCACTAGACCACAGACGTCGTCAAACGACGTCGACATGTCGTGTATTGAAACAAACCCTTAGTATATTTAATTACTAGCTTTCCGCCAGCGGCTTCGCCCGCTATCCCACGGGAACCATACATTTTAGCCTATGTGCTATTCCAGACTATAATCTATCTCTGTGCCAAATTTCATCCAGATCCGTTCAGTAGTTTTTGCGTGAAAGAGTAACAAACATCCATCCATCCATCCATAGTAGGATAGTAGGATAGGATTATTATATTATTATTATAGTAGGACTTACGATAACTACAGACATTGCAGTGATAAGCTTCGACTGGAACGCGTCGTATTTGACACTGGTGACTTTGATACCCAGTTTGACGTCCATAGTTGGTTTTGGCGGGATCCATGGTAATCGATACAGTAAACGCGACCTCTTCAGCTGATCAGGAATCGAGAGAGGTGGTTCAACCTCTTTTGAGTCTGGTGTAGCTGTGGAATATAATCATTGTAGTGCCGATACACACGTCATGCTCGTGAACGAGTGCTGTCTGTCGGGACTGGTCGGCAGTAATCAGCTGATCAGGAATAGAAAGAAGTGGTTCAACCTCTTTTGAGTCTGGTGTAGCTGTGGAATATGGACATTTTAGTGACGAAAGCCGATACACACGTCATGCTCGTGAACGAGTGCTGTCTGTCGGGACTGGTCGGCAGTAATCAGCTGATCAGGAATAGAAAGAGGTGGTTCAACCTCTTTTGAGTCTGGTGTAGCTGTGGAATATGGACATTTTAGTGACGAAAGCCGATACACACGTCATGCTCGTGAACGAGTGCTGTCTGTCGGGACTGGTCGGCAGTAATTTCAATTCTAATACTTACCTACTCTTTAATCTCTGCATCTACACATCAAGCTGCATCATCCTCATTACTATTCACAACAATTGATACTGTTACCACACATATTTTTTTAAAAGAGTGTCTATGGAGTTTCTTGCCTGCTCTTCTCCATAAGACCCACTTTTTTGAGCACCCGTGCACCTAATTTAACGTCTCAATAGTACCTATTTATATGGTCTAATTGAAATAAAAATATTTTGAATTTGAATTTGAACATACAATCACGCCTGTATTCCCCAAAGGGTTAGGCAGAGGCGTACCTACTTATATTTATAGGCCTTTGTACCCCCCACAGTTCACCGGTATGTTTCGGGCGAGCCAATTGCCATTAACAAATCCAAACTCCATATAAAGCTTTGCTCGACGGGAATCGAATCCAAGATCTCAGTAGATATAGCAGTCGTGCTTACGAACCCTAGCTCAATCAAGACAGTTGTTTCAGTAAGTAGATGTCATTTGTTTTTTGATGAGAAATCTCGAATAGACAAAATTTAAATATTATAGACTAGCTTCCCGCCAGCGGCTTCGCCCGCGTGGTCTTATAATTTTTTCCCCCGTTTTTGCAACATTTTTCATTACTACTCCACTCCTATTAGTCGTAGCGTGGTGATATATAGCCTATAACCTTCCCCGATAAATGGGCTACCTAACACTGAAAGAATTTTTCAAATCGGTCCAGTAGTTTCGGCGCCAATTCAATACAAACAAACAATCAAACCTTTCCTCTTTATAATATTAGTATAGAAGTACAATTTTGCCTACTCCAGAATAAATACATTGGTTTAACCTCTAATATTGCTTAATACTAAAATATGAACATATAACACTTACATTCGGTACCATTTCCAGATGGTATTGGGCAGTCGTACAGAAATTTGGCTTCGACTCCAGTCCAAGCGGCGAAACTAAAGTATTTAATTTCAAGAGGACTAACGTCTATGTAGGTCAGTAAAGGTAGAACCTCCCCCTCCTTGCCAAATTCTATTATGCCATCTGTAATTCAATATTGGAGATATTTGGTTAACATTTCTGGACTGCGGTTGCTTAAATCTTGAATAATGTATTTGAGAAGAAATGTTGAAAATCTAGGTATATGTTGAATCAAATGATCAATTTTAGAATAGGTATTCCTATAAACTATTATTGATAGATTAGATAGAGGCTTAATTTACAAAATGATACGGAAAATTTGAAGGTTTGAACCCGTTCCGTTTCTTTATAAAATGAGAATCCATGTTTTTGAAGAGCTGTTTGCAATTTTTTTTTCTCTGCGTGTCTCTGTACCACAAATTTATAGCTAAAGACATAATCCGTATGTTTTGTAATGGCCAAGAAATATCCATGACGCCCAAATCTTCAATGCGTCGTCTTAACACTGTCTTTATCTATAGTCTCTGCCTACAACTTTGGGGAACCGGCGTGATAGCTTCACGCCTGTTTCCCTAATATATATTACTAAGTAGCAGTTCCTCGCGGTGTTACACGCGTTTATCTATTTTTCCCAATCCCGGAGAATTTCCCATAGTCCTTTCTTAGTGGATGCCTACGTCACGTCATCTGTGTGCCAAATTTCAGCCTAATCCGATCACTGGTTTGAGCTGACCAGTGATCGGTGCCTCGATCATGAGTTTTTCTCACTAGACTCGCTAGCGACGCGGACGCCGTAAAATATTTGTATGGAAAACCCTCGCAGCGCCTCTAGCGGTTACGTAAGGAACTAAAATTTGCTATGAGACAACAGCTTTTGGATGCGTAAAATACCTCTCGAAAGCTATTCGATAGAACTCATGGTTAAGGTACAGACCAGTGATTGGATCGGATCAAGGTGACTGACTGATGTATCAACATCAGTCAGTCACCTTTGCCTTTTATATGTAGGTACAGATCAGCAACGTTTGTCAAATGTTTTCGTATTAGTGGTTAAGTATTTCGTGAGTCTATGTGCAGTTGTGCAGACATATAAATATAGTAAAATATGTAGGTTTAGTTACAAAAGAGGGATTCCAAAATCGACGCCAGCTCGTTAAAATACGAGCGGCATGTAGCGTCCAATTTATTTCACAAAAAATCAATGATCGGACCGTTACAGACTCGGCTTTGATATCTTATTCTTTATCTTTGGGGTAGAGTAACGGTTATTTTTGTTAAATATATTCTCACTAACTTTCCGCCAGGCCAGCGGCTTAACAATTATTGGGTATTACTGGGTATTTCTTATAAATTATTAAAACAAATCTATCCCACGTGAACCATACCTTTTACTGCGATAAAAAATACTATTCCAGACTATAATCTATCTCTGTGCAAAATTTCATACAGATCCGTTCAGCCGTTCTGGATTGATTGAGTAAAGCACCTTATTCATTGTCCATCGCGGCTGTACGTCCCGCCAAGGTCACGCACGATGCACGACGAAAAACGACCGTGAATAGTTTCGACGCACGTCAAGCTTTGTCCAGCACCGCGGTCTTGGCGGGACGGACAGCCGCGATGGACAGTGAATAAGGCGCTTAACAAACATCCATCTATCAAACTCACATTTATAATATTAGTGTGATAAAATATCGATTTTTTAGATATTGTAACCGATACCTACATATGTATACACTCGAGAGTTTGAATGTGCGCGATCGTTTCGATTGCATTCGCGTCACGTCTGTAGTCAGTAGGTAGCTCATACTCAATGCGAAAAGTGGGGCTATTAGACTGTTACAGTTCAGCAGTACTGTATTTAAGTGAGGCGTGTAGCGAATATATGGCACCGTAGGCTGGAAAACTACTTTACACTGGTCAAGGACAGTTTCGAGTAGCGAGTACAAGTACAGTTCTCGCCAAACTTATTGTCCGGATTGAAGTTGGCACGAGCTAACTTCAACCCAGCCTTAAAAATCGGAATTAGAAAAATATTGGACTGTAATAAAAACGAAAGCTCAATGCGTAGGCTACCGTTATAAATGATTTTAATCCAATATTTTTCTCACTCCGATTTTTAAGGCCGGCTTAAGTTGAAGTAAACTCGTGCCAACTTCAAGTCGGACAATAAGTTTGGCAAGAACTGTAACAGTGGTGAATGGCACGCATTGGAAGCCAAGTTGACTCGCTGTCGGTTTACACCACTGTACTTATCGACATCGCTAAACACGTCATGACCAATGTAAATCCGTCTTCAAGATCCGTAGACGAGACACAAACTGGTGTAAATTTACCGTTAACGAAGTTTAAAGCTACACATGCCATTGAGAGTAAAATAATCGCTGTTTTTTTGTTTCACGTAGAGTAAAAAAATATGGCACTCATTGGGAAGATCGTTTTCGTTGGTAGTCAAAACACGTCTGATATTTGGGCATTCCATAGATTATGTTATCGAGTCTGTGTGAACTTTGTATCTAATAACTAGGATGGGAGCTGTTTTTTCTAACCCCCATCGCAATTACGACGACGACTATTTTGTTAGGTGGTGAATGAGTCGGGAGTGTTCTTAGCTATGTTTGATGAAAATCGGTCCAAGATGGCCGTTACTACAAAATGGCTAATTACATTTATTTTTTCCTTTTGTGTCGGGGATTATTTTTGTTTTTTATTAAGTCTTATTTAAAAAACAAGACAGTGAAATCAAAATGGCATAATCTTACCTTGAGATATCTTAATATAGAACCCCCTGAGTTCAAAACTGGATAATATTTGGGGTGTTTTCACTGAGCTTCGGGCGTTTCTCTTCAAGTTGCGACGCAGTTCCGTGAACTGGTTGCCTCCTCCGCCGACCACTGGCAAACAATTCAGTTAAGGTTAGGCGAACAATTTAGTTACTGTTACACTAATGTTGTTGTCTGTTGACTGCGGTGATTATCGTTTGTTTCCTAGAATCTCGAGGAAAATTGAGTTTAGTCAATGCAATGGTCAGTATTTGCAGTTTTGAATTTTGTTATTGCTCTGAGAGATAGATCGTAAAGATTTGGTACAGTTCTTGCCAAACTTATTGTTCAGCTTGAAGTTGGCACGAGGTAACTTCAACTCGGTCGTAAAAATCGGAGAAAGAAAAATATTGGACTGTAATATAATTATAACAACAAGCTCAAGTCGTAGGCTGTCGTTTTACATCATTAACCCCCGACGAAAAAACGACGGGGTGTTATAAGTTTGACGTGTCTGTGTGTGTGTGTGTGTGTGTGTATGTGTGTGTGTGTGTGTCTGCCTGTGGCATCGTAGCTCCCGAACGGATGAACCGATTTTGATTTTGTTTTTTTTATTTGAAAGGTGAATTAGTCGGGAGTGTTCTTAGCTATGTTTGATGAAAATTGGCCCAAGATGGCCGCCTCCACAAAATGGTGAATTACATATTTTTTCACAACTCCCTGGTATGGAGTATGGGTATCAAATGAATGGGCTTGACTAGGAGAATACTATACACTATGATAAATTTCAAATCCAAGATGGCCGCCACCACGAAATGGAAAATTACATTTCGTGTCGGGGGTTTTCTAAATTTTTAATTTAGGTTAGGTTATAATTTTAACCCAATATTTTTATTTCTCTGATTTTTATGGCCGTGTTGAAGTTAGCCCGTGCCAACTTCAAGCCGGCCAATAAGTTTGGCGAGAACTGTACACTCAGAGCACCAAGGTTTCACAGCTTACTGATAAGTTCCCGTTAAATTACTTGACGGATAATTTTAATACAAATGTTGTTCCATTTTTTAATTTATCCGGCGATTAGCGCCTATTCAGAGGAAGAAACAGGCCCCTTATATAATAAATGTGTAGACTGGACCATTAGTGCTTACCCTTTATGGGAACACAATTAGAATACTATTCCTTACTACCATTCAAATCGACATCTCGTAAGAAACGAGTAAATATGTAGATATATAGAATATATCCTATGTGCTACTCCAGACTATAATCTATCTCTGTGCCAAATGTCATCCAGATCCGTTCAGTAGTTTTTGCGTGATAGAGTAACAAACATCTATCCATCCATACATATAAACTTTCACATTCATAATATTAGTAGCATAGTGTAGTTGCTGGCAACCTTACTCACTGCTGAGTAATATTGCCAGAGCTCCTTCTAAGGATGCGCTGCGCTGGCAAGCTGCTGAGTAATAGTGCCAGAGCTCCTTCTAAAGATGCGCTGCGCTGGCAAGCTGCTGAGTAATATTGCCAGAGCTCCTTCTAAGGATGAGCTGCGCTGGCAAGCTGCTGAGTAATATTGCCAGAGCTCCTTCTAAAGATGCGCTGCGCTGGCAAACTGCTGAGTAATATTGCCAGAGCTCCTTCTAAGGATGCGCTGCGCTGGCAAGCTGCTGAGTAATATTGCCAGAGCTCCTTCTAAAGATGCGCTGCGCTGGCAAACTGCTGAGTAATATTGCCAGAGCTCCTTCTAAGGATGCGCTGCGCTGGCAAGCTGCTGAGTAATATTACCAGAGCTCCTTCTAAGGATGCGCTGCGCTGGCAAGAGGACCGTCGGCGCAATGAATCCTCCATAAACATCTAAGATGTTTTTGTAGGGTCGGCAACGCGTGAGTGACGCTTCGGTGTTGTAAACGTCCAGCGGTAACAATCTACAGTTCTCGCCAAACTTATTGTTCGAGTTGAAGTTGGCACGAACTAACTTTAACCCAGCCGTAAAAATCGGAGAAAGAAAAACGAGCCAACTTCAGCCCGGACAATAAGATTGGCGAGAACTGTACCATCAAACGGGCCGCATGCTATGCCACCCTTGTGGTACAAAAAAACCTGAAACGTTTTTGGCCATAACGCGATACGCTCTGATAACAATAGCTAACTCACCGATTTCATAAACAGAGACGGAATACCCAGGTCTGGGTATTGGTGACAGTAAAATATGACCATTACTGCTGGCCTGTATGGCGATATGCATCTCGAACGCCATGTTGGAGTCCTTCTTCACTTCTTTAAGGTTTTCATTGTCAACGCTGTAGAATGTCTTGTAGCTGTACCCATCGCGACAAATGTGTTCTTTACACTGCTGGGCCACTGGAGAAATACAAATATATATAAATAAACTAGCTATTTCCCGCGGCTACACATATATTCAACCCATATACTGTCCAACTGCTAGGCACGGGTCCCCTCTCAGTATGAGAGGGATTAGGCTGTAGTCCACCACGCTAGCCTAATGCGGGTTGGCAGACTTCACATGCCGTTGAGAAAATCTCTTAGGCATGCAGGTTTCCTCACGATGTTTTCCTTCACCGTTAAAGCGAGTGATAATTACGCATATGATTTCGAAAAGTCAGAGGTGCGTGCCTTGGATTCGAACTCGAGACCTTGGCAGACTTGGCAGTCCAGTGGTCATACCCCTAGGCTATCACTGCTTACCGCGGCTACACACGCATTCTAAAATACTTTTAGTATAAGCTCCGCAAATTGCTAATGCGCCTAGTCACCATTTTGGTGACGTAAAAATGACGTAACCGCACTCAGTACCGTTAGCACCACGGCTGGAGAGTACGGCGGATGACGTCACGTGGTTGTTTTATTTGACAAGGTTCCAGCGCATTATCAATTTGCGGGACATATCCTACGTGTTATTTTAATGTATACCTAAGCCACACCTGTGACACTCCATACAAACTTTCCGATACCGCTGCACACTACAATACCAAATGTCAAACTTGGCAAAATTACGTTTGTACACGTGCAAATGTGTGCGTGACGGTGCGTAGGGTTTGTTGACAATCCGGCAAGAAAACCAAAAAAAAAGGTGAGGACCTGAGGTATCTGACGTTAGGGAGGGGCAGAGAGTGGCCGTTCTGTTATTGTTTATTCTGTGCCTAAGCTACTTACACTACTGTAAAGTTTCATCAAAATCTGTTCAAAGTACCTACTTATTTTTTGCGTGGAAGGGTAACAAACATTCATCCATCGATAAATGAATATAAGTAAATATTTGTGTTTGTCTGGGTGTTTCCTATGTATAATAAGTGTGTAATGGCCGCAGCCACAAAATAGCGAATTACATATTTTTTCACAACTCCCTCAATATGGGTACCAAATGAAAGGGGTTAACTAGGATAATACTATACACTATGATAAATTTCAAATCCAAGATGGCCGCCACCACTAAATGGCAAATTACATTTCGTGTCGGGAGTTTTCTAAATTTTTAATTTAGCTTAGGTTAGGTTATTATGTACAACTTTTTACTATTTTTATGAACAAATTAATTTATTTCCCTGTAATAAGTACGTTGCTATCGATTTCATATAATACTCACTTTTTGGTGTGAACACATAAGTATTGTTCTGAGCATCCGAAATATGTACAAAGAAACTTAAAAAAATGCAGATTATTGCCCTTTCCATTATCACTTACAAAATTATAACTGAAATGAAGAGTATTTTATGTAAACGCACACTAAAACTCAGTTACAAACCAATTAATGTTACACTGGACTAATTTTTAATGTCGGCGATACGGCATCGCTCTCGGTAGTAACCTAGTAACTGCGCTGTACAAATTATTATTAATGTTTTATCTTTGGCTTCCTGAATAGCCACGATTATTATAAAAACAATACCAGCTTTTTCCTTTCCGCAATAGGATAAAAATACCGCGTTGGGACAGATAAGAATATATTACTTCACTGCCACTCAGATCGGCAGTGATACCCTAGGGGTATGACCACTCGAACGAGTCAAAGGCACAGGGGGGCAGACAAGTTGCATTTTGACATTCGAATCGCAAATAAAATGTATGGAAATGACACATGCTATCGACAAATCGGGCTGTCACTAATGTCATTTCCATACATTTTGTTTGTCGATTCGAATGTCAAAATGCTACTTGTTTAGCCCCCCAGTACAAAGTGTCAAAGATACCTCTTAGGCTAATATTCAGATACGATGCTAAGCGTAAAGTAATGCTTCCGTATGTCAAATTTGTATGACAATTTGACAGACGGAAGCCTAAGTTTATGCTTAGCATCGTCTCTGAATATTAGCCTTAGATACCTTACCATAAGCGTACGAGGAAGAAAATGCCTCTGAATCCGTTTGGTACGCGACCACATCGGTTCTAGGTTGACTAAGAACTCTTTGTCGATGGCGTCTGACACAGACAGCCGTAAACGACGTTAATGGATTCAAGTCCCGTCAAAATTGGTCCAGCCGATTAGGAAATTAGCCGGAACAAACAAACAAACAGACAGACAACTCTTTTTTCTTTAATATTAATCCTTATTCCTTACTAACATTTATTATAAATGCGAACGTAACTCTGTCTGTCTGTCGCGCTTTCAAGCCAAAACTGCTGAACCGATTTAAATGAAATTTGGTACACAGATAGTCCAGAGCCAGGCCAGAGTCTCAGAAAGGATAAGAATAAGAGGGTAATGTTTATGTAGAGGTGCAACCCAATGCTCGACCTGGGAATCGAACCAACCTCACGCTCAGCACCTGCCCTTACGATCACAAGAATAATAATGAAGCTGAATGAATCATTTTCTTTATCTATTATTATTTTATATAGGTGTCTCTGTTTTGTTTTCGCCCAGTACAAGGCCAAACAAACAACGCTTTTAAGTATATTATTGGCATTACATCGGTGAGTGATATTCATGTTTATCGCATAAGCTTAAAGGTAGACACATACGGATCCCACGTACGCAATGTACGCAACGCATTATGAATTCTGAAATTTAAATTTTATATGAAGAAGAACAGGTCAAGTGCGAGTCGGACCCGCACATATATGGTTCACGATTTTTAATTAGTATCAATAAAATTAGTTATATTATGTCGATAGAGTGGCACTAGAAATAGAAACGCCGTGAAAATTAACTCTTACCTATTAAAGTTCAAAAGATACAGCCCGCTGACAGACGGATGGACAGTGGAGGCTAAATAATACGGTCCCGTTGGCACCCCTCGAGTACGGAACCCTAAAAACGCACTTAAGTCACATGCCTAGTAAATTCCTTGACTTTACCCTTCGAACCGGAACCACAGAAATAGTATACTTACTACTGTAACACAATAATGTTAGGCAATGCAGTCATACAAACATCTATGACAGTCGTTAGTGGTAGTCAGAAGCCCAAAAAAGCCTGACAATCAGTCTTTCCTTCGAATATTGGTATTGCCCAGAAATTGGGTTGCGGAGGTCTGATTGCAGTAGCTTCGTGTAAAATAATGATATTCAGCCGCATCTGGTTAGACTGGAAGCCGCCCTCAACATGGTTGGGAAAAGGCTAGGAGGAAGGGGGAAGAAAGGGTGCTACCGCATTGCCAACACAGCAAATTGTACCAGACAAACTCAGCAGCGAAGTTCTACCACCAAATGCTAAAAATCTTAACAATACGTTGCATACGTAACTTACGTGGGATCAGTGTGCTTATGGCTTAACGCGTGACGTGCGTTTTCACTACAAAAATCACCGCTATTGCGACGTAATACGGGCGGTCCAAAGAGCAAACTTTAGATTGATGTGTCACCGTGTGTACGTCTCAACCTTAGCTCTTAATAATGATTTGCTTACCGATCGAGCTCGTAGACGGAACACCCGCCATAATGCAAGTGAGTAAAGCTATATAATTATCAATTAACGGCATTGAATCGAATAGTACAGTGACCGAGCAATCGGCTACTGTGCTGCGGGTAGCGGCGTAGATACCCATTTGAAGCACATATTTGTTTGGCCGACAGGTCGTTGTTTCGATTCTGGGTGTAAATGTACCACAGTGACATAAAATGGTTGTAATGTGTGACGCAAACTTAATAAAATAAAAAAGTACCTACTTACCTATAAAAATTTTGAAAACCCCCGACACAAAATGTTATTTGCCATTTTGTGGTGGCGGCCATCTTGGGTTTGAAATTTATCATAGTGAGTATTCTCCTAATTAACCCCTTTCATTTGATACCCATATCGAGGGAGTTGTGAAAAAATACGTAAGTCGCTGTTTTGTGGCGGCGCCCATCTTGGACCGATTTTCATCAAACATAGCTAAGAACACTCCCGACTAATTCACCTTTCAAATAATAAAAACAAAATCAAAAACGATTCATCCGTTCGGGAGCTACGATGCCTTGTGCAGACACACACACACACACACAGACACATCAAACGTATAACACCCCGTCGTTTTTGCGTCGGGGGTTAAAAAAGACAATTATTGGCAATAAGATTAGGTTGTATCCAGAGTATGGCTATCTTTGGTCTCAAGGATTCCTTTGTTAAGCGAGTGAAACAGCGAGATACACTTAGTTCTGCATAAAACAATGTAAGGTTAGCTCCAGTATCGAGCCAAACAGATCATGGAGGAAACAACAGCATACTATCAGCCGGACGCGAGATAAAGCCGCCGATGTAACTACTGCAACACACACCGCTTATTTATAGACGGTTTAATTTATTCTTACTGTATCATTGAATTAATTGAATTTTATTATAAGTATACCAGGGATATATGGGGGGATATTGGTCCTTCTGACTGGTCCTTCATTGGTCCTAAGGTATTTTATCTTTCTAAGTTCGGTGCTTAGGTACGATAATCCGTCTGTATCTGTAGTGCATCTAATCTATATCAACGATTCTATTCCTATGGACATACTACCAATGAGCTGTGATTGAAGGACCAGAAGCAGATTACATCCAAATGAAAGAGATCTGGATTGTTTCCAAGACTGTTATAAGAGTCGGGACTCGGGATAGAACGCCGCGGTTTTGACATGCAAATGCGAAGTGTTAGCGTACTTCGTTTGATACTTTGTCACAATGTACAGCGGAATTCACTAGTTATATGTATTGTATCCTCTACTTTGCTTTGCTTCAAATGTCGATTAAAGGGGATATTTTACGTTTGAATTAACATTAGAAGTCAAGAAGCATTTATTTTCTAACTTTTAGCATTGATAGCTATATATATATTAAAGCCTAAGCCTAAAGGCCTAAAGTCAATGCCAGCCAATCTATAAATTTTCAATATTTAGATTGAAGCAAGGTTCTCAAAAATGTGTCCAAAACTTGGTACAACAAAAACCTAGTGTTACCCAGAGACAATAAAGCAATCAAATTCAAACGAAATTATCATATAAAACGAATGACGACTCACGACTCTCAAGACCATTGCCTTGAAACATAAAAGGACCAAGCTAATAAACCCATCTTTCATAAAGAATATTGCATAACTTCTTTAAGGTCGCGGTTTAGAGGTTTAATAAAAAATTTGATCCGTTTAAACAAAGCGATTCATATTCATGAATGACAATAATTCACGAGGAGGCCAAATAAATTAGATACTGGGTGTTTTTTACAATGATCGTAGAAAAGAAGAACGGGGAATGAAGTTTCTTTACTCTCAATATGAAAAAAATTCTACATTTTTAGATTCATCACTCTTTTGTTATAAAAATTAATAGCGTTGTCAGTTACTAACGAAATGGGCTTAAAAGACCACATTTACTGAGTCCTCTGGGATCAAAGCAGAACACAGTAGCTTCTAGTATTTTCTTCATTACCAAAACTAGACTAGATTAAGTACGTTATGAATTTCTTTACATTCCGTAAACTCATTGTTATTATATAGTACCTTCTTCCTAGTCCACATTACTTAGCACGCATACAATCTAAATACCTAAATTGTACCCACATCCATTGACACATCTATTCGTTTCTTACATCCATGGTGTGTACGCAAGAAAAAAGTTTTTCGCAGCGAATTTACTTGCATCTCACGTAGCTATTAGGGATGGGGACAAATAAGACGTTTATTTAAACAGGGGTGCAGTGTAAGGGCACTGTAAATTGTGCCAACCCTATTAAAGTGAAGAATAAAATTTCGCTCAGGCACTCTATTCTATGTTTTATTGTCGAAAGGTAAAAACATCGTGAATAGATAAAATTTTGCAGTACCAGATAAAGCTACGATTGTTTTTTCTGTGTTATATGGTCACTTCTAAAAATAAACGTACAAAAGTTTAACCGAACTATATTTTCTCACGGAACATTACCGAAGGGTCGTTTATATGAGAAGTAGGCAAGTACTTCCAGTGCCTATAGGACCTGCAAGTGAGGAGTTATCAGTGTCTTCCGCATGGTCGGCTATGAGGCATTGCTCGCGAGACCCTGTGTCCAATCGACGACAATTTGTTACATTATTCTACTTGAATACCTTTTTACGTTTCCACTTAAAGGTACTTTTGTTAGAGATAAAGAAAATCCGTTATAGGTGACCGACTTCAGACTTGAATTTTGTAACATTTACCAAGTCCAAAATATATCTTTACAAAATATAGTATTGGAACGAACCCGGACTACCAAATTTTTTTTTTAACTATTAAAATGTATTAATATGTATTGTCCCAATTCTGAGCAAAGGTCTCTCCCCATTTCTTCCATTTATCTCTTTGTTGGGCTATCCAGTTATCCAGGAAGGCATCCAAGTCGTCTCGCCATCTCCTCCGTGGTCTGTCGCGTTTAATAAATTAATAAAAAATCATAGATACCGCCGTGCAACATGTTGCTTATTCAATTGTGCAGGCGCTTATGAGTACTTTTTGAGGAATAGTCCATTATTACAACAAAATACATTTTACAAACATGAATGTAATAAAATAAATATTGGATCATCACAGTGTTACTAATGGTTGTGGTGTCGTCAAATGAGTCGGAGCGGGTTTAGTGGTGGTACGTCTGTGAAACTTAATCATAATAATTGCAACGATCTTAAAAAAACCTACGTTTATGAACCTATGTTAAAAAATCTTACAAAAAAATGTACGAGAACTTACTAGGAAATTAGCGATTCGATTAGTAAGCTTTTTTACTACGTAAATGTAGTAGGTAATTAATCATTAGAGGTGTGTAATTACTCAGCTCTGAATCAGCTCAATGAGTCAGATCCCACGGGTTTGAGCCGTTAAGCTACAGCTCAGCAACAAAATGACTAGCTCACGGCTCAATTCAGCTCTTGTTGTATTTGTGAATCCGAACGAATTATTATTCAATGCATTAAAATAATAATTTATTGATATGAACTCAATAAATCAATTTGTTAATAAATAATGTAAAATGTCTAGCTCGCAGAGTTAAACGAACTGTTGCAGCTCAGCAGCTCATTCGGCTCGATTGAGCGAGCGGCTCTTAATATAAAATGTCTGGCTCGCAGAGTTAAACGAACTATTACAGCACCTCAGCTCATTGGGCTCGATTCGGCGCGCGGCTCGTATTGACTCGCGCAAGTCGTAAACTAAACCGGTTCAAATTGAGCTGACCTGCGAGCTGATCTGTAGCTCGCGTATTTTTGATGTGTTACCCACCTCTAGTAATCATTGACAAATGTTTAGTAGGTATACCGTATCATCCGTGGTTTAAGTAGATTTTCGGAACTTAAGTGTCTACTTTTTTGCTTTCATACCTACGTCTTAAAGTATTTATCAAAGTACATATCATTTATATAAAGTGTACGGTTTGTATTGGTCTTGTATTTTGTTTGTTTCAAGAATGTTGAGACTTAAAGACTTATAGCCATTTTCATCATAGATCTATTTAAAAACATATACAGGTCAGAATGTCAAAGTAATGTCAAAATGACACCCCAAATTCCAGCTTTCCATGTATGGATGATTTTATGGCTGCTTGGCATGAAAACGGAATAACCGACATAAAAACCTTGGAGTGTGACAGAGATAGCTAGAGACGAACGACGAGAATTATTATTCAAGTAACGGAACGTGATATCTCTAACGTTATTGATGCCGTTTTGCAGTAAAATATTTTTTAATTATTTATTTATTGTAAATTATTCGTCATGGCGTCTACATCTAAAGATGTTCCTGCGACCATCATTGAGGATAATCCACCAGACGATTTGGAACCCGGTGCATGTCATGATAGTATCCTAAATCCCACTGATTCTTTCGAAGAGTTTGCTTCTGAGATGAGCTCAAGTCTTCAAGACCGGACTATATCATTGGGTATCAAAAATAGTACTATTAGTGAGATTCAAAGTGAAATCGGTGAAAATTCTAAAGAAAATGTTCAAATTAAAGCTACCAAATCCAGTGATGATTTGCAAACTAAAGATGTAAGTTTTTTGTTTATCATTCCTAGCAGATGTCAGTGACTAGATATAATAATAGTAGTAAGAACAAAAGGATCAACCCACAACACAGAACAACCACCTAAGCACATAAGAACGCAATATAGTAATGAATATGAATTACCAATATTAAAATGCACAAGAAACTTTCAAAAAATGGGCTAAGTCATGAAAATATTTTATAAATTTACCCTTATGATCGTAATACATTATGATAGGTACTAAAATTATCATCTTATCACTAATAGGTACTTCATTAATTACATCCAGGTACAAGAAAACTATAAATCATCAATTTATTGTTTTTTAATTTGTTGCCTGAGTAATTAATTATTTCACAAACTATATTAAATTGATAAAATAAAATTATTCTAAAAACTATTGCCAGCCAGGCCCTAGCCTGTACAGGCCCCCCACGGGCCTGGTTTGTGGGCCTTTACTTATCTTTTTTTAAATATTTTTAGCAATCAATATCAGCATCAACAAGCAATTCAAACTTGATCGAACAAAATGGTGATGATGTAGACACTGACAAGGATGAATACCTTCAGTCACCAGAGTTAGTGAACAAAGAGAAACATGTCTTTATATTGAGTTCTGCTGGCAAACCTATTTACTCTAGGTAAGTACTTCATCTGTACCTCAACCATGAGTTCCAATCGAAGTGACCAATGCATTGAAAAGCTGTAATCTCATATGTAACCGCTAGAGGCGTTGGTGTGTTTTCCAAACAAATATTTTACGGCATCACATCACTAGCGTGTTTAGTGAGGAAAACTCATGGTTGAGGTAGTCAACTTGGATTCTGGTGAACTAATTACTGGTAATTCTGCAGTACATTAAAAGAGCATCCATGAGTCATGTTATTTATACTTTTAAAGGTTGCAACAAAAGGGAAACTATTTTTATGATAGATGAAGCTATAATAGATCTTCTTCATTAAATATTAAATTGAATGGGAGGTCGGCCTATTGCCATTAAACAGACAAATCAAATTCCAGGCTACCCCTAAAAATTCCATAGAACTTGATAGGTATGCATTCTAATCTAATCGAATCATACCAGGACACACTCAAGAAACAGTTGTTTAGTTTCTTTATATAGCAAGCTTAACTTATTAACCAGATAAACACAATCAATAATTTATTTAATATATAATTTCAGATATGGCAATGAAGATAAGTTGGCTGGTCTTTGCGGAGTTATTCAAGCACTAGTGAGTGTGGTAGAGGAACAAAACCAGGATATATTGAGATCGATCACAACAAAGGACTGTAAGGCAGTGTTTCTGGTCAAGGGACCGTTAATACTGGTTGCGGTGTCCAAATCAAATGAAAGTGAAACACAGCTTGTTTTACAGTTAACGTAAGTTGTAAGGACAGTTTGTATAATTTACTTACTTAATTAAATAAATACTTTAGGTTATGTGAAAGTTTCAGTATAAAAAAATGCTGTAATTTTGATAACACTTGAGGACCAACTGCCGATTTAGCAGTCATAACAGTAGGACCCTGGTTTTCTTTTATGTCTACATTCTTCCACCCCCAAGCTCCCATATCTTCAGAGCTTGTGACAGAGAGAAACATAGACATACAATCTTTATAGATGTAATTTTCCTTAACCAAACTCTTTTGACTTGCAGGTACGCATTTAATCAAATAGTATCGGTACTTACATTAACGCAACTGAACAGGATATTCGAACAAAGAAGGAACTATGACTTACGTAGACTATTGTCAGGAGCAGAGAGACTTATTGATCACTTACTTATATTTATGGAGAAGGATCCTGCGTTTTTATTGGGTATGTTGTACTAAGTCTTACTGTAAGAACTACCATACGGTCTAAAATACACTGTTTAATTGCTTATTATTTAATTACATATTTCCCTATTCAGTGTGGTCCTATATTTCAATACTGCTATAGAGATAATAATTAGCTGGACTGTTCACCACATCTTTAATGCCATCTAATAAGGGACCAGCTTATTTTTACTTAAGCACTGCCAATTTTGCTCTTAGGTGTCCCATGGTCCTCCAGGACACATGACACATGACAAGATACACAAATCTTGGTGAACCCACTATTCAGTCAGTTCAGTTGAAGTTCAAAATAAAATATGATGCTTTGCTCCAGGTTCATCCAAATCCCCTGGCCAGTGATCTCTTAATACCTTTCCCAACAGTGAAAAGGCTGAAAAGAAAAGGTGTTCTCTAAAAAGGCAGTCGAGACTTATCTCTTCGCCTGAAAACCATATTCATACAACCCATTATCGAACTTGCGACTGGTTGCCGATTTGCCGATAAAAAATTATCTATGTCCCTTTAGCATAATTCTGTATCTGTATCTGTATCTGTCACACAGTAAAATCCATTCTATATCTTCGATTATACGGTAGAGTATTTAATCATATCTTGTGTTTTCAGGTGCTGTCCGCTGCCTCCCTCTACCAGAGAAAGCTCGCGAGAACATCACGAACGCGATCCAAACGACGTGCAACAAGATTCGCGACCTCGTCTTTGCTATAATGCTGGCAGGCAACCAGCTTATAACCCTAGTTAGAATGAAGAAATACACCCTACATCCATCTGACATACATCTACTCTTCAATTTAGTACGAAGCTCCGAATCATTTAAGACGGCGGAGAGTTGGACACCTATTTGTTTACCGAAGTTCGATTCTACGTGAGTTTTTAATTATTTACTGACCATACGTTTCTGCAAGCAAAAGGTATATGAAAGAGACACCTATGTGCGAGTGAGAGAGTAGAAGCTTTGCATAAGCAGTGTTGCAAGTTGCTGATGAGCTGGAACCTTGTCTAGTTAACCTCAAAATGACGTCATCCGCCGTACTTGCCGTCTAGTGGTGATAACGCGTACTGAGAGCGGTTACGTCACGAAGATGTCCACCAAGTTCGTTTAGAAATTGAACGAAACGTATGTAATATGTATGTATGTAAGTGAAAGGGGCTCATAAACAGTGAAAAGCCGCATGATGTAATAGGTATTTCTTCTCAAACATTGAAACAGTCTCGTTTAGTAACTTTATGACCTGAGTAGGTTGTAACACCTGTTGTAGACATTCAAAATAAAACGCTGGTTTCCAATCCTTTTTCAGAGGCTTTCTCCACGGCCACGTCTCCTACATATCAGAAGATTGCCAAGCTTGCCTACTTCTCCTCACAGTACAGCGAGATGCGTTCTTCCCCCTCTCCCAAGCGAAACACACCATAGCCGAAAAGTTACGGCGATCGAACTGCCTCGTCGCAATAAACGACGCCCTACACAGAAATGAAGAACTACCCACAACAAACCCTTTAAAACATATTGGAATACCCGAAATACGGCACTTTATGTACAAATGCAAATCGACGGCGCAGCTTTTTACCTCAGACCCCATAAGTTTGGATAAGCTACAAGATTATAGGATGAGACATAAAGTGGGAGGAGATATATCTGTGAAGAAAATTGAGACTTTATCCGACATAGACTATGTGAGAAATTATAGAAAATTTTGCAGTTCAATACATTGTACTTCGACGCCGGCCAAGCTGATATTTAGGTCAAACTCTAGTGACACTGTTTTGGCTTGGGTAAGTGTCTTTTGGGATTATTAAGAACTATTATAGTGATGTTCTGGAGGGTGAAACTAATTCAGGAAAATTTGGGACTTAAAAAATTGACTACCGTTTTTTTATACTTAGGTTATTTTTACTGTTTGGAGACCTAGGCTTTTCAGCTTGCTGATGCACTCTTCAATACCTCTCCTCTAGAAAACTGTCAGTTCTCCACACAAACCTTCTGTAGATGAAACTGTCTGTTTGTAAAGTTAGGCGTACTTAAGAACGCTCCATCCCAACAATAATAATCGCAGGGGGCTTTGTATAAAATTTCAAACTGACGTTCAAAAAGTATAAGATTAAAATGAATAAATTGATTTTGAGATTTTTTAAATACAAATATCATCAAAATAAAGTTTAACAAAGTATGCAATGATATTTTTTCTATGATTGTAATCCTATGAGCTGATACAATTTATCAATAATTTCAGGTGACAAATGGCTTCGAGTTATATGTTACGTTTGATCCATTGATGGAAAAAGACCAAGCCATCAAAGCAGTAGACCGTCTGCTAAAATGGATTAAGAAAGAGGAGCAACGGATCTTCATAATGCACGCACCGACCTTCTAGCCAAAGTTTACCGTGCCTTCATTGAGTGGCATGATTAAAAACTCTTTGAATCGCAACTCTAGTGCGGAGGAGTGTCTATGATTTATGAAACTCAACCTTTTTATACAGGGGTATTTTTTTAAATTTAGAACACACTACGCCAATCTCTTGCAGCTTTGAAATACATTCTCCCGAAAGTGCCGCACGCGTTGTGAAATTTATACCTATATCGTTTCGCTTCACATCGTCGAATAGAGTTGAAAATCAATATAATAATGCAGTACTTCCATCGTCATTTCTTATAGTAATGCATTTGACGAATACGCGTGAATCGTTCCAATTGGAACCTTACGTCGGTGTCATAAAAACCACATCATGAAATTAATACAATATTCAAAATGTTTGTTAAGGCTCCACACTGTCTTCTCTTAAATGAATTATTGCTTCCCCTTAATACAAAAAACCCTGTATTAACTCATTCCTCGTAGTCTAGAATATTGTAGTAACATGAACAATAAAACAACGTATTATTTATGAAATTAGTGTTAACAAATTGTATAGTGAAATCGAAATTGTAAATTAAATGGAGAAAAAAATATATAAAGACTCATACACAATGCGCTATCAAATCATTATTGTAGGTACGATATGAACATACTGTTCATAATATCTAAACTGGGGGTCATTGTGAACTAGTCTCATTGAAATTATGGAGTGGAATATTAGTACCTACCTATGCATTTTAGCCAGAAAAAAAAATTTGATAGATATATTTAAAAAAATGGATGATGATTATGTACATGACTGTGTATGTAGATAGTGAAAATATTATACTATTGTCCTATATTTAGAATCTATTCTTCCTAAAATATGAATACCATAATATGTTAAAAAATATCTTGATCTTCCTAGAAGTTTCAATAGGCCAAGGCATCATACTGGTAAATATTTAAGATATTTTAACCCAGGTCTCTAGGCTTGAACTGTCTGGTAATAAATAAAAAAAAGCCTATAGTCAGTCTGTCAGTCCCTTTTTTAAAGTACTGTGTCAGGTATGTCGGATTTATGCAGACAAAAAAAATTCATTTCCCTTGCCCTATGTGATGGAATTCTGGAAATTTAACATGATCAGTTCACCTACCCCTGCTTCTAGCTGTCAACTGCTTCGCTTATAAAGAATGATGTCATATTATGGTAAAGTTCCCATGATATTCTCGCCAATCGTTAAAAACTATTTGGTGTACATAAAGAAAATTGTAAATGAATTGTTTAGTGTATATAGAAAATTATTTTTATGAGATTGTTATCATGTCAAAACATTTTTTTAAATATACATGTCAATTCATGGATTATGTTTTTTATTTCTATTAAAACATATTGAATAGATAAATAAAGAGAAACCTCAGTTAATAATTATAACATTGTTTTCATAATAAGTATAAGTCATTATATAAACGTGACAAGAAGTAAGTATGCTGTAGGTATAGTCAACCATAAAATTGCTTGACCACTTTTGACAAAAACTTCCTTTCAAATTAAATTGACTAAAGCTCATTATTAATCTGTAACTTGGTCTTGTTAGCAAAAATAGACCTTGTTGTTTTGTGATGTGCAAACAACATTCACTTTAGGATGGTAGAGCAATTTTATGGTTGACTATAAATATTATAACAGCAATCAGTACCTGGAAGTTACTTTTAAAATTAATTTAAACTGAATAAAATTCCTTGCTATACTACACACATTTTATTCTTATCAGTATCTCCCCCTATCTCTCCTCCTATCCACATCATGTCTGTCTCTCCTATCCTTGTCTCTCTCCCTCTCTCTCTGTTCCCTAGACCTTTCTTTTTCCCTATCTTTTTCACGTTCCTTCTCCCTTTCTCGTTCACGTTCCCTTTCCCTTCGACGGTCCCGGTCTCTGCTTCGTGATCTCTCTCTTTTACGGTCCTTTTCACGTCTTGTGTCGCGTTCTCGTGATCTGTAAGTCGAAATTTTGTTTTGTTATATTTTGAAAGGTTATGCCTCGACTAGTGATACAATTACTAGAATTGAACACGTTTTTACAAACCTGTCCCTTCGTCTATCTCTTTCACCCCTCCTCTCCTTTTCTCTTTTGTTTTCTTTAACCTCAGTATCAACATTTTCATCATCAGACGGCATGTCCTCGTCCAAGTCGTCATCCAAAGCCGAAACTTTGGGTTCCAGCTCATTATTCTCCTCCAGAAAATGCCGCTTTTGAATTCTTGGCAAAATTACGTCACAGAGACGCTCTTCACGGAGTAATTCATCTATAAACTCATCCATGTGAACTATCTCGAACTGTCCCTCTCGATTTTGCCTCCTCAACTTCCTATTATCATTGTAAAGAGGTTCTAGATACTTGTAACAATCTACTGAAGAACCTGTGAGCCTCATGTAAAATGCTCCCAAAGCACGCACATATTTGAACTCCTCATTCTTTATGAACTCCACTACAATGTCCTTTTCAGGCTGGATTTGCAGCATTTTTAAAACTAAACATAGAAACGGCGTCGGGTAAATGAAACCTCCATGCACGCCTCCGACATAACGTAATTCCATAGCCTTGTCGACCAGTAACTCTGCAGTTAAGGCGAAACATTCTTCCTTCCAATATTTGGAGTCGTATATACGCGATCTGATGATCTTTTCAATTAAATATTGAGGATTTGTACCTCGTATTGACTTCGCGTCTTTTACCGTGCGGTTCGCCATTTTTGTTGTGACACTTGTGTGTGACAGAACTGACAGAAAACTCGGATCGGATGAGTGACAGTCATGACAGATAGTTGGGACGTTTTGAAACTCATCTAGAGTCGCGCCCCGGAGTTTCCTGATCCGACTAAAAATACGTGATTGTGTGGTGAGCTGCTACCACAGATTACTATATTGTAGCCAGCTAGCTGCTACTAGCTAGTTCAATAATTTGAGTTCAGTAAAGTGAGTTGAGTACATCGCAACGTGAGCTAGTTCACACAAAAACCACACGCACCGTTCACTTTACGACTGACCGAGACTGGCAAAGCGGTGATGTCAGATTACCATACTATTTATTTAATACGAGGTACATGATGATACAATACAATGAACCAGCTTCTAGACCCAAACAAAAGCCCCATACAGCTTAGTGAAATGAAGACGCGCGTATAGAAAGAAAGAAAGAAATAAATATATATTTGGCACAGTTTGCTCAAGTGTTTAGTTAGTTTATACTCAGTCGCGGCTGCGCCAAATACCTACGGCTCGTATAATTATGTATCTAATAACAACACTAAGGGAAACATACAAAAATATACTACTGCACAGCACAAACACGTCTAATCAGTTATCTTTTCTATTTTTTTTAAGCACTTTCCATGCTAAGATTACAAGTTATTTTTAATGAAGGAAAATATCGGCTTGCAGGCAGGATTCGAACCTGCGTCTTCTGGTTCGGTACACCAAAAGTTTTGACCGCTAAGCTACCGCGAGCTTAGTGGTCAGAAATGAATCATCCAGCTCTTTAATTCATGCTATGTTACGTTATGTATGTAAGACAAGTGCTATCTTAATATAAGTGCAGCAAAATTGTGACGTGGTAGGTAATTTTTTACAAAAAATAATTTGTAATATTTTGTTTTCTTTAATCATTATTGTAGTCAGTGTGCAGCATGTACACAAATATCGTGCTATTAAGTATTTGTGTATATGCTCCCTAAACTAGGAAGGTATATAATAATTCTGAAAAAAACTAGGGAAAAACCAAAATTGAAAGTGGAAACACCTATTCTGATTTGACATTGACACTATTGACAGTAGGGATGTCGGAAATTCAAAAAGTATCGATATATATCGTATCGATATTTAAAAAAAAATTATCAATATCGATATTTATATTTTCAAAAAATATCGATATATCGGCCAACTTGAAACTAAATTATAAAACAGCCAAAAAAAAAAGGTCATTTGTAACCTACCTTTACCAAATTTTTTTTTGCCTGTTTTATATTTTAGTTTTAAGTTGGTCGGTTTATTGTTCTGAAAAAATATCGATTTTGATACCTTTTCGATACTTGGAATTTTATATCAATACATCGATATATCGCTTAAAAATATCGATATATTAAAAAAATAAATCGATATATCGATATGTCGATATTTTTTCAACATCCCTAATTGACAGTAACTAGAAGTTTACTGACTGTCAAAATATGGCGCTTTGCTCTTTTAAAATTTTGAAACGGTTTTGTTTTGGGAAATTTTCACTATTTTAAACCTTTTAATCTGCCAGGAGAGCGATAAGTGTTCCACAATTATTAAAACCAGTGCTTGCAAATCCTCTCCCGTGCAAAATGATGCATAAGACCAAGAAACGAAGGCAAGATGAACCGATGGATGTAGACGAAGCCCCGAATGGCGGGTCAGGCGATCAAGACCACATAAACAGCGATATAGACCACATATCTGATGATGAAGAAGGTGGGATCCGTATAGGCGATATATACATACCGCCGGCGCCTAAACCAGCGCTCACTTTCGATGCTACTGGACCAAGACTTCTAATAACACACATAGTCAATGAAAACTTCAAAAGTTATGCAGGAGTACAGACTTTGGGGCCGTTTCATAAGGTAAGTGCTTGCCAAAATCAGCCAAGGTTAGAGAAAAAAAATTGTAAACATCTTGGTCATATACCAATCAAACCAATGTTTCATTTCTGTATTGATTCTTCTTGAGATATCCAATGAAGCTATTCATAAGGAATTTTCATTGTTAGGAAACTACTTACATTGAATTCTTTGAATTCAATTTAGTTACTTGACCATGAAAACTACATATAGTACAAATTAATTTATGAATAGTAATAGAATGAGCTCACTAAAACCTTTGTGAAAACAATGGCAAAAATTAAAAATTAAATTTTGTTTTTCAGAGTTTCACGGCAATCATAGGACCAAATGGCAGTGGCAAGAGTAATGTAATAGACTCTATGCTCTTTGTATTTGGTTACCGAGCCACGAAGATCAGGTCTAAGAAGATCTCGGTGCTGATCCACTCTTCTAGCAAGCACCCCAACATCACCAGTGCTAGTGTTGAAGTGCACTTTTGCCAAATTATTGACAGGGTAATTAATATTTTATTAATAAACTATTCCTTTAAATAACTAATTGCAGAAGATAGAAAATTAATTGTTATTTTGGTTCTTATCCTTCATCATGACAGATGAAGTCCAACATAACAATAGTTTTCCTATTGTTACAACCTTTAAAATACTATAAAAAGTTTGAGTCTGCTATAATAATCTACTTTTTTTTTTATTCAGCCATTATCACCCACGAACGGCAAAGACCTACCCTTCCACTCATCTGAGTTTAAGGCGTTCTGCGGCCAATCCTTCCAATATAGATCTAGCTCATCCCGCTAACTCCTTTTGGGTCTATAATAATCTACTGACTCATTTTCTATCTTTTTTCGTAAAGTGCATGCTGATCTTTTACTGTATGTTACTTAACTGATATTAAGGCTTTGATTGAAATTAATGCATAATATGAATGTGACGTTAAAAATATGATGATGTTGATTTTCATTTTTCCTACAATTTAGGATGGAGATGACTATGTAGTGGTGCCTGGAAGTGAGATAGTGGTATCTAGAACAGCTTTTAAAGACAGCTCTTCTTATTATAACCTTAATGGTCGGCGGGTGCAGTTCAAAGAAGTGGCCAAGATGCTACGGTCACATGGCATTGATTTGGATCACAATCGGTTCTTGATTTTGCAGGTGAGTTAAAAGTATTTGTAGATATAGCGAATGTTTTTAACATTTTAATATATGTATGGGTATTCCTTATAACTTTCATCCTCTATTTCAACCCATTGCAGCCCTTTTTTCACATTAAAAAGTAGCCTTAGTCCTAGTCCTTTCTCAGGCTCTAGACTAGTTAGCTTTGCCGTGAAAGCACGACAGACAGGCAGACAGAGTTACTTTCGCGTTACAAGTTTTTTTTAATCCATCGGGAAACACTAGAGATACGCAGACTGTGTTCACTAGTGTATATTTTCATGATTTTTAACATAAAAGTATAAATACATGTATTATATAGGGTGAAGTGGAGCAAATCGCCATGATGAAGCCAAAGGCAGCGAATGAACATGAGTCTGGAATGCTGGAGTATTTAGAAGATATTATTGGCACATCTAGATATAAGGTAAGTGTTTTTTATTTATTTATTACACAATTTATTTAGCTACATGAACTGATTTTCATCTGTTCGGAATGGTTTCTTTTCCTTTCGTTTCTTTCTTTCCCTCAAAAAGAATGTTAAACTGGACCTATTTCATGCCCAGCTCATTTTTTTAGGGTTCCATACCCCAAAAGGATAAAAAGGAACCCTTATAGGATCACTTTGCTGTCCGACTGTTTGTCAGCACCCTTTTACTCAGGAATGTGAGGAGATATCAAGTTGAAACTAATACCAAATACGTCGGTCTACTGCCCATAGGTGCTGTAAAAAAATCAAGCTTCTAAGTCAACTCAATAAAAAGATACGTACAATAAATGGCTATTTTTGCTGCTTATTGTGGAAGATCCAAGTAAATCAAAACGCTACGGGCATGAAGCAAGGAAATATAGCACATAATAGTTTAAAATTGATAATTTCTAGTTATATAAATACCCTTTTCATCCCACCATCTCGGAAAGAGTATTTTTACTCTTCAATATCTGAGTGCAAAAGTCGTTTTTATCCTCTAGAGAGACATAGTAAATTGAATTTAGAACATCGTGCTTTTACCCCGCATGGCGCCGAATTTATCATACAACTTTTTTTTAATTTGTTAAAAACTCAGACTTGGAACCTTCCCTAGGTTCCGAGTCTAAACGCAACAAAGTATCGATATATGTCGTATCGATATTTTTTGAAAATCAGTATCGATACTGATATTTTTATTTAAAAATATCGATATATGGGCGATATATCTTAAAAACCAAATTATAAAACAGCAAATCAAGTCGACCAAAAACAAAAAATACACTAAATATAATTTGTTAAAAAGATGTTAGTATAAAAAAAGTATTAATTTTTGGGATTTTATAATCTTAAAACTTGTAAATGTTTATTGGTCTGTAAAAATATAGATTTTTATACCTTTTCGATACTTTGAATTTTATATTGATGCATCGATATATCGAAATATTAAATATTGCTCAAAAATATCGATACATTAAATAAATAATATCGATATATCGATATTTTTTCAACAAGCCTAGCGGAACTTGGTGTACTTTTTTAAGTCACTAACACCAACATTACAATACCTAACAAAAATATTACACTCAAGTAATTGTAGCAACGTTACTTTCAATTTCTCTTAATTATGCCTAGTATTATTTGTTATAATTTCAAGAATATTCTGTAAAACTTACCTATCATATAGTATTTAATACCTAAACTGAAATAAAAGTATCTTGTGGTTGTTAATGTTTTTTTAGTCATTTCCTCGCTGAGGTGGGATGAAAAGTTACGTGTTGCACTCGAGTGCAAAGATTTTTCACCTTGTGCTCTTTTAATTCCCTCGCTGACGCTCAGGATTCTAATATTTGAATCACTCGCTCCGCTCGTGATTCAATTTTAGAATCCTTCGCTTGCTCGGTCATCAAAATTGAGCACGCGGTTAAAAAGCAACTTTGCACTCTTGTATAACAAATAACTATTGTCCGCGACTTCGTTCCAGTAAAAGTTGAACTTTTCCTCCCGTTTTTGGAACATTTTTAATTGATACTCAGCTCGTATTGGTCGTAGCGTGATGATATATGCCTATAACCTTCCTCGTTAAACTGGTTATCTAACACTGAAATATTTTTTCAAATAGTTCCTGAGATAAGCGCAACCAAACAAACAAACTCTTCAGCCTTATAATATTAGTATAGATTTAGATAGACGAACTATCAACTTAGATACATATTGGTACAGAAGCCTTGGTCATTGTCATACTCGCACTTGTCTGGTTTTTTTCTCACACATCTTCTTACCTTCACAGGAGCCTATAGAAAAGCTAGCTATCAAAGTGGAAGAGTATTCAGAGATGCGCAAAGAGAAGCTCAATAGAGTCCGTCTGGTTGAACAAGAGAAGCTAAAGCTAGAACAGCCTATGAAAGAAGCCGTCGATCTCATGAACTTGACTAACACAGCATTGAGAACCAGGAATATGCTGCTACAGAAATATATGTGAGTTGTTTGTTTGAAAATGAAATGAAAATAGCCTTTATTACAGTCGCCAGAGTTACGGTTTTTGTGTAAAGTTACTTGGTTCACATAATGTTTCTGACTTCTGTGTTCTATGTTTAACACATTACATAACATTATCAACCCATATAATGACCCTCTGCTGGGCACGAGACTGCTCTCAGAATGAGAGGGATTAGGCTATAGTCCACCATGCTGCTGGTCTAATGCGGGTTGGCAAACTTCACACGCCGTCGAGAAAATATCTCAGGCATGCAGGTTTCCTCACGAGGTTTTCGTTTACCGTCAATGTAGGTGACGACTAGTAGTAGGTTAGAATTAGAAAAATCAAAGAATCAATTCAAATCCTTGGATTCGAACCCGAGACCTTTGAATTGGCAGCCCAATATTTGTCGAGAGCTTAGTTGAGCAGTGCACAAAAAAAAACTAAAACACAGTGTTTTAAACAAATTGAAAGAGAAATTTATGTTATTTTTATAACAACCCTGATTTTTCCAGTTTCGAAACCCAGAAGATTATAGAAAGCAAAACAGCGGATATGCAAGAGCTTCAAGGCACTTTAGCTAGTATTGATGAGAAATTGAATCAAATTCAACAACAAGTACAAGAGAAAACTGCCGTTCTTAGAACCGGTACACAGTAAGTATATGCAACGATTCGTATTCATTCTAAATACCCATGGATTATCAACATTATTATTCCAAAGTAATTCCATTATCACAATCCTACTAATATTATAAACTAGCTTCTTACCACAGCTTCGCTCGCGCCCAGTATTGTAGTAAGTATTTATATACATATATATTTTCATTATGTACTGAAAACCGAAATATAAAATAAATAATATGTTATTAATCTAGTTAAGTTCTAGTTTAGTTCTGAGATTCGAGTCTGTTAGTGCATACTGCATAGGCTAACAGCCTAATAAATTCAGATTCCGCTTATCCAATCCGGTTTAAAAATGAATAAATTAGTTTATTGTTGTTGCCTGACTGCCTCTTTGGTTTAGTGGTCCCGTAAGCGACTGCTACGCTAGAGGTCATGGGTTCGATCCCCGGGTCGAGCAGTGTTGTTGGGTTTTCTGTGAAATTCCCAATAGCAGCTCGGAGTCTGGATTTGTGCCCGGTTTATGGCAATAGGTTCGCCCCATATTACATGGGACCTAAACATACTGGCGAAACGTGGGTGTCATTAGTACGTCTCTGCCTACTCCTTCGGGAAATATGGGCGTGATGGTATGTTTATGTTCATTGTTGTTTATAAAAGTCGAACCAAAATAGGTTCAACCTTGTCAAAAATTTCTAACATCAGAAGTGGGATAAGACGTACTTTCTCAGTACGTCTCAACTTGGTCATGTTTCACCGCGACCCTAGTCTGCCGCGTGTAACGAAACCATAGCGCGATCTAATTCGACGCCAACGCCATCTATCGAGCTATGATGTCAACTTATTGTACGATATTTACATTCTCATTCGAATTGGTAGGCAAGGAGGCTAATATTAATAAAAACATAGAAAATAAAAAGCAAAAAATAAAATAAAACTACTTTAGTCCTAATAACTCGTCGCCAAACAAACAATCAATGAAGGTTTACGAGTACGAATAACTTTCATGTGTCTGCCTGTGTTGGTCCGAATATTTATTATGTATTAAAAGTACTATGTATTTACTAAAAAATGTATGTATTAAATCCATTGTCTGGAACACACAGTAGACAAAGCTTGTGTAAAATGTCCCAAAAAAGTTATTATTAAGGTTTTTTATTATTCTATTAATTTTCTACTCATCTCTCAACTATGTCATTCATTCATGACATTTTATTAAATTCTTACATACAACAATTTTATCCTAGTAGGCTAGTAGAGTTTATTATTTTAGTTTTATAAGTTTGACGTGTCTGTGTGTGTGTCTGTGGCATCGTAGCTCCCGAACGGATGAACCGATTTTGATTTTGTTATTTTTTTAATTGGAAGGTGAATTAGTCGGGAGTGTTGTTTGCTATGTTTGATGAAAATCGGTCCAAGATGGCCGCCGCGACAAAATAGCGAATTACATATTTTTCACAACTCCCTCAATATGGGTATCAAATGAAAGGGCTTAATTAGGAGAATACTATACACTATGATAAATTTCATATCCAAGATGGCCGCCGCCACAAAATTGCAAATTAAATTTAAAATTTAGAAAACCCCCGACACGATCAGGTGTTTTCTAAATTTTTAATTTATTATTCTTCTATAGGAAATACGACGTTCTCCAAAAAAAGAAAGAGGAAACAACAGAGAAGTTACAAGGCTGTAAAAGAAAGACTGTGACCACACAAGCGGACCTCACGCAGAGCAACAAGAAGAAGAAGAACTTAGACCAACTGATTGAGCAGGAGAAGAGCAAACTTATAGACCTGGAGTTGGTGAGTTTTTTCGTACTGGCTTTCCGCCAACGGCTTCGCCGGCGTGGCCTTGATAACTTTTTCCCCCGTATTTGTAACATTTTTCATTACTACTCCGCTCCTATTAGTCGTATCGTGATGGTATATAGCCTAGTCTGCGCGGAAGTACATAGTTGGCCGCGCCTTAGGTATGTGAGTGGCGGGACGGAGGGGCGGGGTCGCTTGCTTTTGTTCACAGTGACCCGCCGCCTGCCCTGCCCCTACCTAAGGCGCGGCCAATTAATTCCGCGCGGACTATAAAGCCTTTCCCGATATAACACTGAAAGAATTTTTTAAATCGGTCCAGTAGTTTCGGAGCCTATTTAATACGAACAAACAATCAATCAAATCTTTCCTATCTACACTTCTACATCTACACTAATATTATAAAGAGGAAAGATTTGTATTTTTGTATGTAACGAATAAACTCAAAAAGTACTGGACCGATTTGAAAATTCTTTCCATGTTAGATAGCTCATTTATCGGGGAAGGCTATAGGCTATATATCATCACGCTACGACTAATAGGAGCGGAGTAGTAATAAAAAAAATTCAAAAACGGGAAAAAATTATAAGACCACGCGGGCGAAGCCGCTGGCGGGAAGCTAGTTTATAATATTCGTATAGATTGGGACTTTCTTCTGTGTAGAATGTACATTTGAAATATGAACGTAACACACGGGCAGGACCCTCTGTATATATTTTTTAATCAAATCAAATAACTTTATTGTGAGAACAAAGTCCACAGTTAGTATAAAACATAACAACAATAAATTGCAAAGAACTATCACAATACTAAACTATGTATAGACTTACTTACAAAATTAGAAAGAGATGCAATTACTTATTGAGTGTGATAAATGATGTTTTACTGCTATAATTTTAATATCTCATTTCAGATCCCCGAGAAAAATAAAAGGGAGATAACGGATTGTGAGAAACTTCTGGTTAAACATTCAGAAAGTAAAGTTAAGGCTGAGGAAGAACTGCAAGCAGTTGTGGCCAGTGTAAGGTAGTGTAAGACATTGTTATTAAGTTTATAAGATACTCATCTATACTATCTATACTTCTATACTTATACTAATATTATAAAGAGGAAAGATTTGTTTGTTTGTTTGTTTGTTTGTTTGTAATGAATAGGCTCCGAAACTACTGGACCGATTTCAAAAATTCTTTCACCTTTGGAAAGCTACATTATCCCCGAGTAACATAGGCTATATATCATCACGCTACGACTAATAGGAGCGGAGTAGTAATGAAAAATGTAGCAAAAACGGGGAAAAAATTATAAGACCACGCGGGCGAAGCCGCTGGCGGGAAGCTAGTTGCCAATAATTGGGCACAAATCCAAGTTCCTGCCACTTAAAATTTCATGGAGAAACCCAACAACACTGCTCGACCCAGGGATCGAACCCAGGACCTCTAGGGTAGCAGTCGCGCTTGGAACCACTAGACCAACGAGGCAGTCCGATTTATATTCCAATTATTTATTTTCAACAGAACAAAAACTCAAGACCTCCAAGAAACGAAAGACCGACTCCAAGCCAAGTTAATCGATTTAAAGAAAATAGTAGACGAAGCGAACAACGACTATAAACTAGCTGAGTCCGAGCTCAAGCTGTATCTTAGCACGGAACAGAAAGAGACGGAGAAACTAGAGAAAATGAAGGTGGAGTATGAGAAGGCCGCTGCGGCGTTGGAAGAGAAGAAACCGTAAGTTTTTAACCGTTATTAGGGTATTGGACTGATGTTTGATTTCCATTAGATAATTTAGATATGACACACGTCATGCTCGTGAACGAGTGCTGTCTGTCGGGGCTGGTCGGCTCTTACTGCTACGGCTATCTTTTCAATTCTAATACCTACTCTTTAATCTCTGCATCTACACAGAACGCTGCATCATCTTTATTACTATTCACACGAATTGTTACTGTTAACCCCATTTTTTTTAAAGAGTATCTCTGGGGTTTCTTACCTGCTTTTCTCCATAAGACCCACTTTTTTTGGAACCGTGTAACTAGTTTAATATTTCAAAAGTACCTATTTATATGGTCTAATTGAAATAAAAATATTTGAATTTGAATTTAATTGTAAACTGAAACAATTAAATCGACCATTGAAGTTTTAAAGTTGAAGTTTTTGGTTGTGATGGAAAGAGGATGCCTTATCCCTTTCCCGAAAAACCAGTGTCAGTATAGAATTTGGATGACGTGCGCACGGTTTGACGTCACTTTGCTAGTAAAGTGCGCTCTCTGTCTAGCATAAAATTAAATTGCTTATAACTCTGATAATTTTTAACTGATTTTAATTTTGTCTTTATTGATCGGCGCTATTTACGGTCAATGTTAATACGGGACCATAAGAAAAAAAAACACTAGCCTATTCATCAAAGAACGGGGACCCTCTTGTCTCGTGTTTGTCTATGGTGTTATAACGAACCGATTGATGGACTGACCATTGATTCAGAAATCATTGCTCAGTCAGTGATTTCTGAATCGGCAATTTTGCCCAGCTGTTAACATTACTTTGATTTGTTTAGCTTGCAGGATGAGTTGACTAAAACTGTACCCGAAAATGAGAACCGTCTAAATGAAGTCAATAATAATCTGCAAAAGTTAATGAGAAAGGAGACTGAAATGTTGAGTGATGTTAGGCAACTAAGGTAAGTTGTTGTTCGAAAAACATAAATACTACAGTAAGTAATTGATCGAATTCAACATTAATTTTTCAAATATAATTTAAGAATATAAGTTGTTGATCTCAACATATTAAAACTAAAATATGTTGTGAATTGAATTCTAGTCATGTTATGAACTCGAAATTAAGTTGTTGATCGTTATCATAACTCATATTATAAATGCAGAAGGTTGTAAAAATGAAAACAATAATTAATTTGATCTCATTAACTTATTCAAAAACTTAGCTATCTTAGTTTAATTTAACTAAGTTAAATATCTATACTTTCCTAATGATTCGACTTTCCTTATTAATCTGAGTGACGGATAGTTTATCCATAAGATATCCGTACTACGGTTACGTAAACTACTACGGTTGCGAAGATCCGAGTCCATTTGTCTAAAATACTGATATTCAGTCGCATCTGGTTAGACTGGAAGTTGACCCCAACATAGTTGGGGAAAATAAATATTTGATAATTTATCGAGTAATTAACATTTTCAGAGCCCAGATAGAAGAATCTCGTCAGGCAATGAGTGCTAATACATCTCGTAATAGAGTGCTCGACTCGTTGATGAATGAGAAGAGGCACGGACGACTGCCTGGAATATTTGGGAGATTGGTAAGTTACAATTCCTTACGTACTTCGGAAGCAAAAGTACCCTCCGAGAGATCGTCAGCAACATCAGGAGTGTGCTGGCGTTTTTTGAGGAGTTAAAAAGTACTGGACCGATTTGAAAAATTCTTTCCATGTTAGATAGCCCATTTATCGGGGAAGGCTATAGGCTATATATCATCATGCTACGACTAATAGGAGCGGAGTAGTAATGAAAAATGTTGCAAAAGCGGGGGAAAAAATTATAAGACGACGCGGGCGAAGCCGCTGGCGGGAAGCTAGTAATATATATATATATATGTCTTTGGCTGATACACAAATTTCAATTTCTTTCAGGGCGACCTCGGCGGTATTGACGCGAAATACGACGTCGCCATATCGACGTGTTGCGGCGCGCTCGACAACATAGTGGTGGACACCGTGGAGACCGCCCAGGAGTGCGTCGAGCACCTCAAGCGCCACGACATCGGGCGAGCCACCTTCATCGCGCTCGACAAGCAACAACACTTGAAACAGACATACGAACAACGACAGAGCTTGTGAGTTGTACTTCGTAGTTCACAGTAGGCGCCGGCTCAGCTCTGTCCCCAACGTTGCTGATGTCCATGGTAGGAACCCACCGCGGTGCGCGCTGTCCACGGCCACGCGGCGCACGTTTTCTGCGTGGGTTCATTTGTTTGACAACGAGGGTCTACGTTTCCACCGCAGCACACGCTAGCCACGAATTTACACAGCATGCATGGCGTTGAGCTACGTGGGGCCGTATCCGAGCAAGCTACGCGTGTGTCATGACGTCAATTCGTGCGTAGCGTGTCCGTGGGATGCAGTGGATACAGCTCCATACATTTTGTTGCAAAGTGAAGCTTGGCGCACGTGGGTAGCCTCTCCGTGCGTGGCAGTGGGTTTCCGCCTTTACCATCAAGTGGGCCGCCTGTTAGTCTGTCACTATAGGCATTAAAAAATAATAATTTTATTATGTGAAGTCTCTTTCTAGAAGGTATTATTGGCATAGTGCTGCTGGGTTAGTAATGACTCAAATTATACGTCTGTAATTGTACTCTAATCCCTTTATAAAAGACTAGCTTCCCGCCAGCGGCTTCGCCCGCGTGGTCTTATGATTTTTTTCCCGTTTTTGCTACATTTTTCATTACTACTCCGCTCCTATTGGTCGTAGCGTGATGATATATAGCCTATGTTACTCGGGGATAATGTAGCTTTCCAAAGGTGAAAGAATTTTTGAAATCGGTCCAGTAGTTTCGGAGCCTATTCATTACAAACAAACAAACAAACAAACAAATCTTTCCTCTTTATAATATTAGTATAGATGATAATAAATAGCTGAAGCTACACTAAGCCAATTACAGGTTCTCGCGAATAGTGACAGAATAAATAACTGTAATTTTAACAATCACTAATAAGCTCAAATAGTAGGTATCTTAAAGTTATCTTTTTTGTATTTTTTAAGCATTTTCCATGCTAAGATTACAAGTTATTTTTAATGGAGGAAAAAATCGGCGGGCGGGCAGGATTCGAACCTGTGTCTCCTGGTTCGGTACACCAGACGCTTTAACCGCTAAGCTATCGCGAGTCCCGCTAGCATTAGCTTAGCTTTTACCTTCATTAAAAAAAATATATATATCTTAAAGTTGACAAAATTACCTATTGGAAAAAGTTAAGGTACATTATGTACCCAATGCTTTAATTATACATCATCTTTCTTTCCCCAGCCCCGAGAACGCACCTCGTCTATTCGACCTAGTGAAGGTGAAGGACGAACGCGTGTTACCTGCGTTCTACTACGCGTTACGGGACACTCTGGTCGCCAACGACCTGGATCAAGCCTCGAGAATCGCGTATGGACGCACACGGTACCGAGTTGTCACATTGAAGGGAGATGTCATTGAGATTGCAGGTAAGTCTATCATTCAAGGCGTTTGTGGTCTAGTGGTTCGGGTTCGTCTCTTCACTGCCGCCGTGGCAGTGATCTCATTGTCGTGATCGTCTAGTGCAGTCTTCCCCAAAGTGGGCGATAACGCCGCCTTGTGGGCGCTGGAGGCCAAGAAAAAAAATGGAGTCAATTGGAATCTGATGTTACAAAACTTGTTAAAAATCATCAGATTCATCTTTCACATTAGATTAGTTTTAAAAACAAAATATAGGTTTAATTAAACTCCAGTCAAAACTAATATATTATTGAGTTATTTAAGGTGAAAAAAAATGGGGGGCGCTACAAAATAACTGATTTTCAAAGTGGGCATTAGACGAAATAAGTTAGGGAACCTCTGGTCTACCGGTTAGGATCCTACATTGTAAAACACCACTCACTCACTGATCATTTCATACCATCACGCCTGTATTCCCCGAAAGGGTAGGCTAGAGGCGTATTAATGTACACCCACATTTCGCCGGTATGTTGAGGTCCCATGTAGTAGGGGGCGAGCCTATTGCCGTCAACCGGGCAGATCCGGTGGCAGACGAGCCACCTGCTCGTCTGCCACTGTAGGCAATAAAAAAAAGCACTTCAAGCTGATACTGGGAATTTCACAGAAAATCCAACAAAACTGTTCGACCCGGATATCGAAGCCAGGACCTCTAGTGTAGCAGTCGCGCTTGGGACTACTAGACCAACGAGGCAGTCACGCTCACCGATATATTGCAATACTAGCTTCCCGCCAGCGGCTTCGCCCGCGTGGTCTTATAATTTTTTCCCCGTTTTTGCTACATTTTTCATTACTACTCCGCTCCTATTAGTCGTAGCGTGATGATATATAGCCTATGTTACTCGGGGATAATGTAGCTTTCCAAATGTGAAAGAATTTTTGAAATCGGTCCAGTAGTTTCGGAGCCTATTCATTACAAACAAACAAACAAACAAATCTTTCCTCTTTATAATATTAGTATAGATGTTAATAAACCTTACACATTATATTATACTAATTTCCAGGTACTATGTCGGGTGGTGGCAGAAGCACTATGCGTGGTAGGATGTCCAGCTCCGTGCAGCAGGACACAAGCGAACAGGACCCCAGGGTCATGAAGGCCAATGAGGAGAAACTGGAGAGCTTGGAACAGAGGTGAGAATTTCCATAATAATATTTGAAATGCGAAAGTAACTGTCTGTCTGTCCCGCTGTCACGCGAAAACTACACGAAACTTACAGTATTATTGTTTGTATATCAGAATGATCCACGTGAGCGAAGCCGCGGGTAAAAGCTAGTTACTGTATCATCATCATCATCATCATGTCAGCTATCGGTCCACTGCTGAACAAAGGCCTCCCCCATTGACTTCCACAGGGACCGGACGCATGCTACCTGCATCCTGTTACTGTATGCTTACACAAAAATTCTACAATATAATTTCTGATAGTGTAGAGGCCGCAAGTGTTTAAAAAGCGAGATACTGGGTTATTATCCTGATTAATGAAATGATCTTATTAAAGACTAGCTTCCCGCCAGCGGCTTCGCCCGCGTGGTCTTATAATTTTTTCCCCGTTTTTGCTACATTTTTCATTACTACTCCGCTCCTATTAGTCGTAGCGTGATGATATATAGCCTATGTTACTCGGGGATAATGTAGCTTTCCAAAGGTGAAAAAGTTTTTGAAATCGGTCCAGTAGTTTCGGAGCCTATTCATTACAAACAAACAAACAAACAAATCTTTCCTCTTTATAATATTAGTATAGATAATATTAGTATAGATTGAAACATTAATTTGAAAAAATAAAATTTAAAAAACATCCATCTTGTCTCCAGAAACTTTCACATTATGTTATTATTTGTTTATAATAATAGAAGGATTTACTTGGGTCTACCTGTATTTTTTGTTCTGTCAGGCTATCAGAACTTCGTACCAATCAAGCAGAGCTAGAAGAAACATCAGCTTCCCTACAAAGAAGTACGCGCGAGGGCAGAACTACGCTCAACAAATTGAAAATAGAATTGAAGAGCTTGGTCGAACAAGTTCCAGTTATGAAGGTAAGTCTTCTTCTTCTTCATAACCTTTTCCCAACCATGTGAGGGTTGGCTTCGTGTTTAAACAGACGCGGCTGAATATATCAGTATTTTACACGAAGCGACTGCCATTAGACCTCCACCAAGAAATATTTGGAGGATATACTGGTTGTCGGACTTTTTGAGCTTCTGACTACCTCTAACGATTGTCATAGGTTTTTGTATGACAATCAGGACCGGTCTTTTAGTGCTCTCCGAGGGTCGAGGGATCTTAATGTGTTAAGAACGGTTATCCATTCACAGCCTAACCGCGACACAGTTAACATGACATAATATAAGGCCTCAAATGTAATTTTTGTGTATTCTTATGAAGAAATAAAGATTATTATTATTATTATTAGTTTCGCTTCGATAGATCTAACGTACGCAGGTTAGCCTGCGCGTTCCAGTGGATTTACCAAAAAACACACACAAACCTTGTCCTGACAATAACGAACACAACAAAAAAAGAATGATCCAATTGGGTGCAGTTGTTCGGAAGTTATACGCGTAGAAACATTTCGGCGATTCGTTTTTATTTATATAGCTATATTTTACAGTGATATTTATATAAACATGCGCAGTTTTTGTCAAGGGGTAGATATTATTAGCGACCTGTCAATCTAATTCATTGCAATTTGTCAACAGAACCAAATCAAACAACAAGAGGCTAAAGTTGCTGCTAGCAAGGTCGACCCGGTACAGAAAGCCGCTTTAGAAGAAAGGTTTGAAGCCGCAGAACAAAAACTTGAAAATGCCAAACTAAATGCTGGGAAGGTATGTTTGTAAAGTATATTTTTTTTGTGTATTTTATTATTTTATTTTTATTTTAAATACAGTCAACACATCAGCAGATATATCGAGACATACAAAGTGTTCAAAATGATTGGAACTACTAAGAAAATTAAACTTTATCTTAATGGCACAAGGAGTATTTCAGAAGGAACACACTACATCTTAGTCATCAGAATAACACATAGGATATAAAAAACTCTTTTATGATGCGAGTGAAGTCGCGGGCAACAGCTAGAAGTAAGTAAAGTTTTTTTTTAATTACAGATAGACAAAGAAGTGCAAGCGGTAGACGCACAAATATCAGCCGTGGCTGGCGGCAAAGTGAGGGATCTGCAGAAGACTGTGGACGACCTCACCAAAAAGATAGACAAAGTCAACTCCGAGATCACCAAGCTGAGGGTCGCTATTAACACGAGTATAAGGTTGGTTTTTGTTTACAAAACATTTTTTGGGCTACTACTATTTTGAAATTGTTTTTTTTATTCTTCTGCTGCGCAGCGCCTGTTTGTGGGTACAATAACGAAATCCTTACATGGATATGCCTTTCCGGGATTGATTAACGTAACACATAACATGACGATATTGATCTCGGGATCGTTGTAGTGTTCTAACACTTTTTTACCGGGATTGATATAGTTTTCTGATTTTTTTTATCTACTTAGAATACAAAACTAAATAGTTCTTTTTTCGTTCCAAAGAATTTTAATTCTTGAGTGTTTCACCAGTATTTTTAATTTTATAGTAAAAATAAATTCTGATTTATTTATTGCTACTTTTTTTGTAAACATACTTAGTTTTAATATCCATGTTAAGATTTCGTTCGGTCATTTTACGTCATTTGGTACTTAAAAACTCTATTGCGATCCCCGGTTAATACGAATAGATTGTGAATTTAAGTCGGATAAAAACATTAACCGACCTTGGTTACTTATTATGAATATATTCGATATTCAGAAATGCAAAGAAATCAAAAGACAAAATTCAACAAATGGAGGCTGATCTTCGAGATACTGAGAAGAATATAGAAAGCTTGAACAATCAGAAGAAACAACTGAGCTTAGAGAATACACAGCTGCAGAAAGAACTAGAAGAGGTATGTTACTATTAAATTTTTTTGTTGTTTTGTGATTCTAAGCGAAGTATCTTAGTCTTTTACTTTTGATATTTTTTTCCTAGCCCAATAAGTCCCACTTGTGGGCAAAAGACTATTTTAGTACCTGAAAATTAAAAAAAACTCGATACAAAATGAAAAGAAAATGTAGTTCGCCATTTTGAGGTGATAACTTGAATTTGAAATTTATCATAGTGTACTATTAGTTCACCCTTTCATTTGCTACCCATATTGAGGGAGTATATACCGGCAAAATGTGGGTGTAACTTTAGTACACTTCTGCCTACCCTTCTCGAAATATATAGGCTTTCATTAATCTGCAACTATTTTCAAACTTTTAGGTAGAAGAACAGATAAATGAAGGCACAGACGAGTTCAAGGAGCTAAAACAGGAGATCAGTAAACTGCAAAGTAAAGAGAACAAAATTAAGAGCGAGCGGCTTGAAGCGAACAACGCTGTCACTAAGATGGAGAAGTCCATACAAGACTGCAAGAGCAAGACGCCGTTGTGGGAGAAAGAGGTAACTATATATTGTTGAGATTCGATTCATTGAGATTCATTCAATCTAATGTTGAGCATTTAATCTACTAATAGTATAGAGACTGGTATCTCAGAGATAGAAAAACGAAACGAAAGACAACGTAAGAGATAGGAAGATGAGTTAAAACTTACAGCGGGCCCTTACTGGAGAAGGGTTGCCAGAGATAAAACACACTGGAAAATGCTAGGGGAGGCCTTTGCCAAAAGGCACACTGAACTAAGAGATATCCTTTAAAAGAGCAAAACAAACACCTCACAACAGACGGAAGTTCAGGATACAGGGCTTATTGATTGATTGATTGAATATATTATAGTTGCCGGCAAATAACTTGAACTAAAATGGCGGATGCGAGTAGTTGAATTTAAGTACATTTTGCACGCAAATGCACTGCGCAAACTTTCCCTTTCCATTAGTTTCTGTTCAACTTACTTGCCGCGAATTATATATAGCTGAAGAGTTTGTTTGATTGAGCGCGCTAATTTTAGGAACTACTGGTCCGATTCGAAAAGTTATTTCAGTGTTAGATAGCCCTTTTATCGAGAAAGAGACATACTATACATCTATTACTATAGGCTATAATATACTATATACCATCACGCTACGTTTAATTGAAGCGGTGTATCAATGAAAAATGTTGCAAAAACTGTATTTTTATCAAATGGGCATATTTTTGATTAACGTTTTTATCGTGCGAAGCCGCGGCAGCCCGCATGCTTGCAGCTTGCATGCAGTGTTTTAACTATATTGGTCGAGTTCTGCCCCTCAACCATGAGTTCTATCGAATGACTTTCGATAGGTTTTTTACGCATTGAAACGCTGTAATCCCATAGCAGGTTTTAGTTCTTTACGTAACCGCTAGAGGCGCTGCGAGAGTTTTCCATACAAATATTTTACCGCGTCGCTAGCGAGTCTAGTGACAAAAACTCATGGTCGAGGCACTGCACCATTAATACTGTAATTTAGAACCTATTTTCTCAAATTGTCCAATCTCTTACAGTTAAAATCTCTAAAACTTGAAGACCCAGGAATCGAAGGCATCCAAGGTGTCGAGCCCTTGACTCCACTGGAGCGTCACACACCTGAAGAGCTGGAGAATGCTGCAGTAGACGAGCTGAGGAACAGACTGACCGCGCAAAAGACCAGGATTGGAGATAACAAGCCCAACATACAGGCTATTCAGGTACATATATTATAGATTGTGTAAAATACATAGCGCACTAGTTCACTATACCTTTCGTGATCCTAAAACTAAATGTTTTATTAGACCATTCAAATAAGAATACATTATTCTTCATACATTATTATTTCCCTATTGCTGCAACCTTTAAAGGCATAAGCACTTTTGAAAAGTTAATTATTATTAACCAAATAACAAACCGCCTCCAAAAAACACATAGGAACTAAAAAGCAAAAAATAAAATATTTAAATGTAATATAATAAATATCCTGGGACATTTTTCACAAGGCACCATCTAGTCCCAAGTAGCTTGTACTAAAGGTACTAGACAATGGATATAATACCACTTTTTTTAACCCCCGACACAAAAACGACGGGGTGTTATAAGTTTGACATGTCGGTGTGTGTGTGTGTGTGTGTCGGGGTTTTCTAAATTTTTAATTTATATAATAATATGTGCATGTAATTTATGGCCTATTTATTTTCAGGACTTCAAAGTCAAAGAAGAGCTTTACTTACGAAGAGCGGCAGAACTGGACGAGATAACAACACGCAGGAATGAGATGAGAGCGCTTTACGACCAGCTCAGGAAGAAGAGGACTACTGACTTCTTAAGTGGTATGGTTATCCTACTTCCTACTAATATTATAAATGTGAAAGTTTGTATGTATGGATGGATGTTTGTTACTCTTTCACATAAAAACTACTAAACGGATCTGGATGAAATTTGGCACAGAGATAGAAACAGTCTGGAATAGCACATAAGCTACTTTTTATCCCGGTAAGATGTATGGTTCCCGTGGGATAGCGGGCAAAGCCGCTGGCAGAAATCTAGTATGTGTATTATAAAACAAAATTCCCATGGGGCCACCTTAACCCTTTGACCGCCACGCTCAATCTAAGAAACCTGACCACCAGCGCCGCGCCTACTTTTACTGTATTATCTCGCACGATACCGTAGTGATGTAACACGCCTTACGATATAATCATAATTTATTTAGTTTATTCATTATTATATTATACGCAACGCTAGAACTAATCATGTGAAGCATATTAGAAAAAAACAGTAAGCTATTTAAGCCATGAAATCGAAAATGTGAATACTTTTGTCTTTTAAAATATAATGTACGATTCAGAACTTTGGCGCAACTAGTCGACGCTCTGAGGCGTCATCGGCGATACCAAACGGGAATTTCAACATAATCTCAGTAAATTAATAGTGTTGCTCGTAACAGTAATCGATATTATAATATTAAAAAAGGTAGTTAAGATAGATAAGTAAGATAAGGGTTTATAAAATGAAATAAGGTAATTTTCAATGTTGTTTAATATTTTATTAAAATATATTATGGTAGCTTAAAAACTGACAGTACACTAAAGAATTTAAATAAAAAATCAACGTATGAGTTATTGAGTTGTGTGTGTAGTTTAGTGTAGAGTTTATACACTACAGTCGCAAAACGAATATTGTGCTAGAGAAGTGTTTAGTTTTTACGTAAAATATTAAAAACACAAAAAAATATGAATTTCGCGGGCAGAATCGGAACACTAAGCAATAGTAAAAATTAATTAGCAAATAAATGTGATTTTATTTGCTGTTTTTTTTTCATGATAGGGGCGAAAGCATGTTACACAAAGTGGTATTTTGCACTCTTCACACCAAAATCGCGAATCACGCCTCTTACGATACACATGACTGCAGAATTTGCAGCGCAGTTTTTTTTGCTGTGGAAGAAATGCTGGCATGTGTTTAGCAGTACTGTTACCCAGTAAACGAGCGGGGTTGTCAAATGCACGTGAAGTCGTGGGAAGTGACCTCTCACCCGCGTATTTCATGACGATCTGTTTAATTATTGCTAACTGATAATTGTGGTAGTGTAACTTATTATCATTTCTTAACATCTTCCAATAGTAAAACGAGTTAAGTGAATACATGTCGATTACATGAAAGAAAAGCTTTTTATACCACTTGACTGTTTTTTTGATGCAGTGGATTGAACTTAGCATCATATCGTTCGTGTCAATTATACCCATATTTTTGTTATAGTCCAAAATGCATTCAGGTTTCATTACAGGTAGTCCGGTTGATCTGTCCATTTTTTCACTTGGCCCTAATTTATCCTCATGGAATGTACTCAGCATATGCACATCTTTTTTATCGTGCCATTTTAAAGCCATTATATTGTTAGTAAATTTTATGTCTCTTTCACCTTTTTTCAATTTTTTAAATACTGGCATTTCTTTTCTACTTTTTCTAACCGTCCCACAAGCACCAATACCGTGACATTTCAAAAAGTTAAATAATTTTGGACTGCTATACCAGTTGTCCATATATATATTTCTGTTAGTAAAGTAATACGGTTGTATTAAAGTAGTAACAACGGATCCACTTATGCCTAAATCTGTATTTCGCACTATTTCAGTCTCAGTTCCCGAGTAAACTATGAAGTCTAAAATAATTTTAGTACTGACATCGCATAAAACAAAAAGCTTTATTCCGAAACGGTTTCTTTTATTTGGAAGATACTGTTTAATTGATAATCTTCCTTTAAACGGGACCATGCTTTCATCTATACATAATTTATGATATGGTATAAAGTAATCTTGAAATTTACGTCGTGCGTCATCAATTATGCCTTTGATTTTATGTAAGACAACATCCCTCGGCTGCTTCGGCCCTGATTCAGAAAAATGTAGCATGCCTAATAAAGTGGTGTATCGATTTCTACTCATAAGAGTTGTGAAAATAGGTGAGTTCAATAATGGATTAGTCGACCAATGTTCTTCAATACGTAAACGACTATTCCTGGACATTAACATTGTAACAGCCAAAAATAAATACATATCTGAAATAGTAACATCTTGCCACATTTGTAATCTAGAGTGGTTTCTTAAATCAGTATTTAAAATAAAGTGGCGGTGATATCGGTTTGTATAATATACAATTCTGGTTACTAATGTTTCATCAACGAATTTCTCAAAAATTTCAAGTTCACATGATGATGGCGATAATTGTAACGATGGTGAAATGCCACTGCTAAAGTCGTCAAAAGCCGGATTATCCATCGAAATTGGAAATCCCGTCCAGTGGAACTGAGTTTCAGAGCTCGAGCTAGCCCGGCTTTCTTCTATAAATTCAGCCTAAAATACAAAAAGATATATGTCATACTACTTAGGTACCTATTTGGCTCTTTTGATATAATTTTTTAATAAAATAAGCTAATAAACGTTTTACCTCTGCCTCACTTTCTGTTTCGCTGTCTGATGTATCCACGAACACAACCTCATCGCCGTCTACGCCTTCCAAAATACGAATAAGCTCATCATTGTCCATTTTTCTTGTAATAAATTAAATGCACAAAGCAGTAAACTAAATCAAGTGTGAATGTTAAATGGACGCTGGTAGGTAGGTACGTCAATACCAAAGTTATAATCATAATAATATTATATTTGGAGGTAAATTTTATATTAATTTACCCACATGTCCCCGCACTTAAAATAACGAGGCAAGCGTTTATGACGTCATAAGCGGACGACTTGAAGCGTCTTTGGCGTTCGTGGTATGGATAAGTGAACATGAAATAGTACGGTACGGTAGATATATCGATGTTTATTTTTACTTACCCGAATTCTAGTAATTTAGCGTTTTAAACTAGAACACTTGTTTCTATTACGATAGGTTACGTTGCATAATATATTCAATAAATTATTTGTATTACCAACTGTAAATAAGTAACAAAGTTCATTTAAATTTTTATTGTTATAACATGAGAAGTACATAAAAACCTACTCTTTTTCAGTATTAATATCTAGTGATTATTTTTAGCTGAATCCAAAAATTTCAAAATTTTTACAAAACAACTGGTGCGCATACAAGGTTGTATGTACCTAAATTCTTCATACAATAATTGGGAAAAATGCTCATTTCTTTTGTCGTTTGAATTATAATTCCCACATTCATTACATCGAGAATTTTTCGTTGCGGCCTGTTTTGCTGCAATTGTTGTTTCGTATAGATCTTGAGTATCTACGTCGATGATATTCGGCGACCATTCCCTGGGTCTCTTCAAATCTGAAAAAAAAAGTAATTACTATCTAGGAACTGGGAAATAATGGGCACTATGCGTATTGTACCTATGCATTATTGTGTTAAACTTTACTAGCTATGAATGCTTATTTTCACCTAGTTATGATGTGGTTTCAAAGGTACCTACTATATACCTAGGCGTTATTTAGATGGATCGATTAAAATAACAAATAAGGATAATATATAATAATTACCTATATAATTTACCCATATTTTATTAAATCAATTTAATTGTTCTACATTTGAATTTTGACAAAAAAAATTGAAAGCACAGACAGTAACTCCGTGAAATATGAATTTGATCTTAATCGTAATAACCGCTAACGGTCGTAATACGTGATTTTATAAATATAAAGTGTCTAAAATAAAATTAAAATAACTTACCTCTGTTTTTTTCCATTCTTAACAATGCCCAGACACACACTAATTAAATAAGAAACTAGAATGGTTTGCGAAACACTCAAGAAAGCAGGTGGGGATTTTTACCCTCTTTTTATTAATTCCGTACTAGAACATTCGAGAAAATTGTTAGATAGACTTTTATTTTATACCTACCTCCTATATTTGTTATTCTTATATTATTTTCTCATAGTGACATCACTATGTGACGAATCAAGACGTCTACGGCGTTCAGGGTACAGCTCTTAAAGCTAAAATTCTGGTGTCTCTTTTTTTTATTATTTTTTGTTTAAATATGCACTTTTGACAATCTTTGTGCATCAAGAATAACTGTCTAATAAATGCTTAAGCTTAATTTGTAGATAAAATTATGCAACATAATGTTTATTACTATGTATTTCACTGTGAAACACAAGGCTAAAAATGACTCTTGTAGGCGTCGTCGGCGTCTGGATGGAAATCGTGATTGACGCTTTAAGTCGTCATTGGCGGTCAAAGGGTTAAGTGTACTTTTGAGTAAACATAAAAAACTCATTGCTATCAATGGAATGTAAACTTGGCAAGTTTACATTCCATGGCATATGGCATGGCATAGGCAACTAAAAGTTTGGCATTGAGTTTGTTCTTCCAAACTTAATAATTATGTATGTAAATGTGTTAACACACGCACACAACCGCCAAGCCGTGCGAGTCTTCCGGCTCGCCCCCGCGCGCCCCGCGCCCCGCTGCGCGCCGTCCTGCGCGCCGGCTCATCGCGGCGCTCCCGCCGGCCGCCTCACGACATTCATCCAAGGACGGGCTCTCGGACCGACCGCGTCGTGCGCTTGTGCGCGTCGCGCGCCATTTTTTTACCTTATTTTTATATTTCATTAAACCAAGTCTGTTCAAACGTTCATCAGTGCATTTTCCTTTCTACATACATACATCATCACCTCATGGCTCTCATACATCATAGTCGCCCGATCAAAATGTAATATCCACTTTGTCTTGTTTCAGGTTTCAACACAATAACGGCCAAGCTGAAAGAAATGTACCAAATGATCACATTGGGTGGCGACGCCGAGTTGGAACTAGTCGACTCCCTTGATCCTTTTACTGAGGGAATTATTTTCAGGTAATTTGTTTGTTTCACTTATTACTGTGGCGCTAAAAACTAGTCTAACCTCCGAATATCGGTATTGCCCAGACATTGTGTGGCGGAGGTTTGATGGTAGTTGCTTCGTGTAAAATACTGCAATTCAGCCGCATCTGGTTAGACTGGAAGCACATGTACGGCGAATTGTTGGTTTACACCTCTACAATTCTCGCCAAACTTATTATCCGGGTTTAAGTTGGCACGAGCTAACTCTAACCCGGCCGTAAAAATAGGAGAAAGAAAAATATTGGACTAGAATGATGATGATGAAAACGACAGGCTACCTACGACTTGAGCTTTCGTTTTTATTTATTTCAATCTAATATTTTTCTTTTCCCAAACTTTTCTTTCGAGAACTGTACCTACGTGTATTATGAGTGTATGTTGTCAGCTGCAAATGGAAATGAGTTTTATATACCACCTCTGTGAGAATGACCTCTTTCTTGTGCTAACCAAGTTATTACACCAATTTCTCAGCGTCCGTCCCCCAAACAAATCGTGGAAGAACATATCAAATCTGTCCGGCGGTGAGAAGACGCTGTCGTCTCTAGCGTTAGTGTTCGCACTACATTACTACAAGCCCACGCCGCTCTACGTGATGGACGAGATCGACGCAGCGTTGGACTTCAAAAACGTGTCCATCGTCGCTAATTATATTAAGGTAAGAATGATCTCTTGGATTCGAACTTGTTATTTAACACTAACTGTAAAGTAAGTCGTGTCGGTTGTGAAGCATTTGCTTTCCAATAGCTGTCGCTAACATCACCTTGGAAAAGTGAAGTGAAATTCCCAGTAGCAGCTCGGAGTCTGGATTTGTGCTCGGAATCTGGATTTGATGGCAATAGGCGAACCGTGGCTGTACATTAGTACACATCTGCCTAACCCTTCGGAGAATACAGTCGTGATGGTATGCTTAATTCAAAAAGGATGAGGTTATCAATTCAACCAGTTTTTTTTGGTATCTGCAAAGCAAAAAAAGCTGAAAATAAATTTGGTTAGTGTCCATCGATTCTGACTGCCGTCCTCAAGCTAAAATGCCGTTATCTGATATCTGGCCGATTTCGAATTTTTAATGCCAACACAATATAATAATATAATATGACTTCTAGTTATTACCGAATTCTATGTTACTATGTAAACTTGTAATCAATGTGTATTGTGGTGAGAAAATAAACCTAAACCTAAACCTAAACCTATTAAGTAGCGTACATTTTTAAAAACTGCCCACTTTTTTGTGCATAACTCAAAAAGTAGTTTTGGTACATAAAGGCATTTAAGCTTGAGGACGGCAGCTGAAGGTTCATCACATGATGATGACGTCATTCTTTTATAAAAACGTTAACTACGGCTTCTATTTTTACGACTATTCGTGTGGTCGAGCTGTTAGGAGTACTCGGAGTAGTGGTTTCGAACCCTGCACAGAACAAACGTTTGCATGATAAACAGATAGTTTGTCCATGTGAAAATTTGTGTATTATTACATGAAAACATTTTAAACAATTTTGATATACGACCTCTAAGGTTAATATTCCCTTTTTATTTCAGGAACGCACAAAAAATGCACAATTTATAATAATCTCACTGCGATACAACATGTTTGAAGTGTCCAATCGTCTTGTAGGCATTTACAAGACCGAAGACTGCACAAAATCTGTCACCGTTGATAATATGGTCCCTAGTGCACCACACTCGGCCGAAATTGATGCGTAACTGTATGTAGATAAGGTCTATTTTACTGAAAAGCCTTCAGAGCCTTTGTTGTTCCTTTGAAAGGCTGGTATGCCACTAGTCAGAATTTTCTGTCCAAGTTTGATCAAATTTATTTACGAACTAGCTGACCCAGCGAACTTCGTACCGCCAATAAAAGTTTCCTTACCGTTTAAACCTTCCCTGGACTTCCACGAATATTTCAAGACTAAAATTAGTCAAATCGGTTCAGTCATTCTCGAGTTTTAACGAGACTAACAGAATTGCAATTCATTTTTATTTATCCTCTCCCACGATTAGAATGTAACCTATGCAAAAATGTGCAGTATGCGGGTGCATATATGACTATTATTGCCATCCTTTTCGTTTCCCTACAATTTTTGCAAATTAGAGCAGGAAAAATATAGTTTTACGAATTTCCATGATAAAAAAAATCGCCAATTTTTTTGCACACTTGCTGTGCAAACTACATTTACTGGGTTATTTACGAATAGTGTTGCTCGTGTATTTAACTTGCTATTCTCCTCGGTGTTACTAGCGTTCAGCAATCTTTTCCTAATCCCGCGGGAATTTCCCAAATTCTTTTCTAAGCATATGCCTATGTTACAGTAACCACATGTGTGCCAAATTTTAGCCCAATCCGTTTAGTGGTTTGAGCTGTGCATTTACCCTTATTCACAAACGTTACTATGAGGTCTCACAGTGCGCTCGAACGCACAGGGCTTTGGAAACCAAACCGAATACACTGAGAAGCGTCATACAGTTCTCGCCAAACTTATTGTCCGGGTTGAAGTTGCCACGAGCTAACTTTGACCCGGTCTTAAAAATCGGAGAATCAAATATATTGGATTAAAATGACTTCAAACGACAGCCTACGACTTGAGCTTTCTTTTTACCCGTATGTATGTATGTATGTATGTCCGTTCCTATGTCCGGTCGTAACTACTCAACGGCTCAACCGATTTAGATAAATGACACCTCATTAGATTCGTCTTGATGGCACGACTGTCACTGGGTACATGAAATTTAAAAAAAATCAATATGGCGGATTTTATACGCTTTAATGTGTGAACTGATTTTGAAAATGATCTTTAGTTGTATCAATTTATATTTTAAATCATCATTTAGGATATATCTAGTGATTCTATGATGATTTTAAACTAAAAAAAGGATTTTATTTATTTATTACTATCCTATAATTTTGCTTCTTCGATTTTTACGGGCGGGTTAAAGTTAGCACATGCCAACTTCAACCCGGACAATAAGTTTGGGGAGAATTATACTTAGCATAGCATTGCTCCTGTACTGAAGTTAGTAACGATTGTCAATCACCTTTTTCTTTTATATCAGATGACGTCATAAAATGTCACCCAATCTGTGACGCTGGACAAATAAATTTGACGAGTAGCATACCAACCTTAGTTTTAAACCTCTTTTTAAATACGGGTCGGAAGACGTCACACACCTATAAGTATTGTAAATAAGTAGGTACTGTTATCGCGAATGAATACAATTTTTAATAGAAACTACTTTTTCCGAAATTTATGGTGTTATAGTAATTGGCCCATTACGGCTGTAAGGATGGCCAAAAGTATGGAATTCGTAAAACATAGTTTTATTTAAATTGTAAATAAGTGATAATCATTTTGGGATAATCAAAGCCCTTTGAAATGCATTTCGCCAGTACATCAAATTTTCTGTTCTTCACAATAATCCACCAATTTACAATTAATTAATAGCCATAACCAACGACTATCTCTTAGTTTGTTTTTCATCAGTTATAAAGCATTCCCCTCCGAAATGTAATATTGAAAAGTCCTACATTTTTGCAAGATTTTTTGCTTCCAGTTATACGTATTTTTTAGTTTAGATTTTCTTGTTATTAGATTTTTTCAAGACGTAAGTACTAGTGTTCTAGTGATGTAACTGCCTCTGTGAAGTTAGGCTCCAAACGGCCAATATAATAAAAAAGATTATAGGAAAATGAGGCAACGAGCTCCGCGCGGAACTAGTTGGCCGCGCCTTAGGTAGGGACGGGTGTGAGGCGGCGGGTTACTGTGAACAAAAGCGCGCGCCCCCGCCCCTCCGCGCGCAGGCGACCCCGCCCCTCCGTCCCGCCGCTCACAACCTAAGGCGCGGCCAACTAGTTCCGCGCAGAGTATAACAAAACGTAAGAGCCATATTTGAACAACGCATGCTCTTGAGTTCAACTTCACAGGGGTAGTTATGACACACGTAAATAAGTTTAGTTATTAGTTTATCATCCTAAGAAAATAAAACACAAATATAACATTGTTTTAATTTTTTTGTATTGAACATCTCAATATACATAAACGTTAAATTACATTACAATAAGTTAAACAATTCTCTTAGCGAAGCGAACATTACTTGTATTGCTAATAGCTTCGCGCGGCGTGCCACGCAGCGGCGTATCAACGCATTTTGCAGAAGACAAATCAGCTGTTTCGCCACCGTCGCCCTGTCGCATGATTTTACTTTAACACTCATTATACTGCTATAAATTTCGACTGTCTCGTTGGTCTAGTGGTCCCAAGCGCGACTGCTATGCTAGAGGTCCTGGGTTCGCTCCCCGGATCGAGTGTTGTTGGGTTTTCTGTGAAATTCCTAGTAGCAGCTCGAAGTCTGGATTTGGGCCCGATTGTTGGCAATAGACTCGCCCCCTATTACATGGGACCTGAACACAGTGGCGGCGTAAGACCTAAATTTTATGTGGGCAACATTCATAAAATTCATTTTGCGGGGCCCTCTGCCAGCGCAAGATTTGCATAATTTTTCGGGGCGCGAGGCCCCCTGGGTCGCGAGGCCGTAGGCGGTGGCCCACGTCGCCCACGCCTTACGCCGCCACTGCCTGAACATACCGGCGAAATGTGGGTGTACATTAGTACGCCTTTGCCTACCCCTTCGGGGAATACAGGCGTGATGGTATGTGTATACTGCTATATTCAGAGACATTGATTAACGTTAATGAGTTGTGTTCGGTGGCTATATTAGCAATTTTTCTTTACTAAAATCTGATATTTAAGACAGACACTAAAGTAAAACCTCTTTTTCCGGAATTATAGCGTTTTTTAATTTTATAGTTGGCGATAACGCCATTTAAGAAGTAGGTATTTTATTTCCACCGTTTTTCAGTATCAAGATAATAATTATTATACTGGCAAATCATTTACGTTAATTGAAGTCTCTGAGTACGGCAATAAGGGCCTAATCCTTAACCGCTTCTTAGTTCACACCTAATGCAACTTTTTGCTCATTTTGATAACGATAAAGAGCGAAAGTACTAGAAATAATACCCACTTTAGTTACCGATTCCTAAGAAGGTAGGTTATGATGACGATTCAGTATTCAAGGAATAATGAGATCAGCAATCGTATCTTCGGGTAATTCCAAAGATACGGTTGGTGACTATAAGACTATATTTCTTTTGTCTTTTATATAAATGTATAAACATTAATAATAATAAAATATGTATGTAGGTAGTGTGAATAAAATGGAAGGAAGGAAGTGAGAAAAGGTTTTTTATCAAAACAATAATAAAAAAAAATTACGGCCAAATTGGACCTAAATTCGATCGTGGCTCACTACTTTTTAGTGCAATATGTCGCACTTTCATACATTTTTAATAGTGAAAGATACTTTATTTCTAATTACATTCATACATAATATGCATCTTTCAATTCGTATGTATCACAAAATATTTTTAATACAGGCATTTTGATAAGAACATCGAAACAGTGTAATATACACGCTGACTTGTCTGATATTGTTATCGCCTATCACGCTGTCTTAGCAATCTTATAATAATTGTTTTCCCTTGTCTATTTAGCCTGACATGTGTCACGTGCGAACTGAGTCAATAATAATTTTCTCGCTCGCACTTACAGATTTTTTTTTATATACTACTAAGGTGGCAAACAAGCATACGGCCCGCCTGATGGTAAGCGGTTACCGTAGCCTATGGACGCTTGCAACACCAGGAGTACCTCTCGCGCGTTGTCGACCCTAAAAACCTCTTAGAGGTTTATGGAGGATTCACTGCGCCGACAGTTTAAGGGAATATTCCTCTTGCTGCCAGCGCAGCGCATCCATCCGAACTGCCCTGGTCGATAATGCATTATATAGTCATCGACTTACCGCGTCATTACAGTTACGGGACGTCGGAGTTTTCTAAGCATTTACACAACACCTTATAGTTTTTGTAATGTGCTAATAAGAGCAAGTGTTTAATTATCTACAACAATAATAAATTAGTTACTCTCAATAAGGGTGTACTAAAGGATATCTTTCATAGGTGTATAATAAGACTCCAGTATAAAATGGCTCACTGTCAAATGGACTTTCCAGAATTATTCAATTATATACTAATAAATTTCAAGAGAACGTTCTGGTATTCGGTTCGCAATTCAAAAAACCATTACACGTATAAAAAATAAATTATGAGGAATGGCAAGAAGGGTAGGGAGGCTTTTGCCCTGCAATGATTATTATTTGGTAATCATGGTTATAAATAAATAATAAAGCATTCAATGACAGTCACACTCATACGACCGTAAGCGGTCAGTTCGCGTGAACCATTGCTACCGACTCCGGTTTCCATAGCAATCAGCCATTTTACACAGAGGCCATAAAACATCATTGACAACAATATACCTTACACTTCCTGCACCAAAACCATCACTTCTGGCTTCAAGAACACATCTTTATTCGGGCTATTATGGATCTGCTCGGCCACCGATGAGTGCCAAGCGAATGTGAGTATTGTCGCCGGTACTAATCGAAGGTCAATAAGGGTCTTGTTGGCGTCTTCTTCGGGGATCAACTTGTGACCTGTTGGCGTGTTTAAGACGAAGGGTAGGTCGTGTTCGAGGTTTTCTCGTACGAACTCGTGGATTTCATTGTAGCGTTCGTACACCGAGAATGTTCCCTGAAAGGTGGTATTTCTTTTAGGATACATTACATAAAAACTGTTATTATTAACTTTCAGATAGAAATGTGTTGCTGGAGAGTTTGTTATCGTTTTTTCTTCCTGGCATAAACATTAGGAGGCGGCGAAGGGCGGGCCTTTTGGGGGCTGTCTTAGATGTAAAAATGACGTTCAAAAAGTGCTTCCTAGTTGTCTATCTCGAACTGACTGACTTATTAAAACAGAGATCAGAATTGGTAAAGAATAATTTACCTAAAGGACTGTATAAGAATAAACCATAATCCCAAGTAAATAACCAACATAGTTAACATTACCTGCAGTAAAATGCCGTCGGGGAAGCGCACCCTAATGATAGCAAACTTGTATTTGCGCATTTCTCTCAGTTCATCTTTCTCTCTCATCGCTTTTGTTCTCAGCATTTGACTCCTTTCTATAGCCTCGGCTCTGTGGAAAAAAAAGACAATACATTTAGTGGAAAAGCCGAATAAAATTCATCCTTTTTTCGGGTAAGTAAGAAATCTAAGTTTTTTTTCATCTGGCAATAAATACACTAATGGTATTTATTGCCAGATGGAAAAATGCTTATTGTAGCATGTTCTAATATAAAAATTGGCATTGCAATGCATACTAGACACACTTAGCGAAATATAGAAAAATATACTATTAAATAATACACAGAAAATTCATCTTGGTGGTGCGTGCGGTATCAATAACACCACTCAACCGAGATGCGGCAAGGAAGCTGAGCGGTAAGCGGAGCTGAGGAAATAAATCCTAGAGTTGATCCAGTGTGTTGATCCTTACAAGGGTAAGTACCCGTTTAATTACTTGGCAGATAATCCTACTAATATTATAAATGTGAAAGTTCGGATCGATGAAAGTTTGTTACAACGGCTAAACGGATCTGGATAAAAAATTGGCACAGATAGATTATAGTCTGGCATAGCACAAGGCCACTTTTTAGCCCTGTAAAATGTATGGTTCCCGTGGGATAGATTTGTTTCAATAATTTATAAGCAATGCCCAGACCACGCGGGCGAAGCCGCTGGCGGAAAGCTAGTTTTATATAAATTTTGTTCCATTTTTAATTTATCTGACGGTTAACGGCTATCCAGAGCTGATGAAACAAGCCCTTACTCTACTTACTATAAGTGTGTTTTTACTGCGTCGAGTACGTTATCTAGTTACAGTTCGCGCCAAACTTATTGTCCGAGCTAACAAGCTAACTTTAACCCGGCCGTAAAAATCGGAGAAATAAAAATATTGGATTAAAATGATAATCCAATATTTTTCATTCTCCGATTTTTACGGCCGGGTTAAAGTTAGCTTGTTAGCTCGGACAATAAGTTTGCTCCAACCAACTTCTCGCTCTTCAACATCATCATCAACATCAACTTCTGGCTCGTGCCAACTTCAACCCGGACAATGTTTGGCTAGAACTGTACCTAGTTCAGTAAAAGAGGTGGGGAGAATCGCATCCGCGAAAATGTAGCGTAATCCTTACAAATAGTTGTCTCACCTCAACTGCTGTTCCCTCTTAATTTCCTCTGGACTCAGTGCGTAGAAAGAGGGCGGTAGCTGGACCTTGTTGGCAGCTTGTGAAGGTAACAACACTTGCAGGTTCCTATCCAACTCTAACTGAATAGGCTCCGCTGTTCTAAGGGCTTCTATTAGACCCTGGAAATGAAATATATGAGCTATCATCAGCTAGATGAAGAGTGTGGAAGAGAGTGTGCTAATGCCATGGACCAAATCGGAGGCTGCAAATTTTTGAGGTTGAAGTTCGAGGAGTTGGGTAATAATCTAGCACGATGGAGCAATGCAGTTTGTAGACTTCAAACACCAACCAGAAAAACCCCAAGGGATGCTGGAGATGTTTTCCTTAACCATTTAAAATCCTACCAATATTATAAATGTGAAAGTTTGGATACATGGATGTTTGTTTGTTACTCAATCACGCCAGAACGGCTGAACGGATCTGGATGAAATTTGGCACAGAGAATGAATTTTCATCCCGTTTAAATGTATGGTTCCCGTGGGTTACATTTATTTTAATAATTTATGAGAAATATTTGCTTAGGAATCAATCAATCACTGATTATCATTGTAACTTCAACTTTAAGTTCTTCTTCCTCCTAGCCTTTTCCCAACCATGTTGGGATCGGCTTCCATTCTAACTAGGATGCGGCTGAATATCAGTATTTTACACGGAGCGACTGCCGTCAGACCTCCGCAACCCAATTTCTAGGCAATACCGATTTTCGAAGGAAAGACTGGTTGTCAGGCTATTTAGGCTTCTGACTACCACTAACGACTGTCATAGGTGTTCGTATGACAACCGGGACCGACGCGCGGCTACGTGCTCTCCAAGGCACGGCGGGGTCTGATATGTTAAGAATGGACACCCATCCACAGACTGACCGCGGCAAGTGTAGCTTAACCTTGCAGATTGGTTGATCAGCGTAGTTACAACTTGGCCACCAGCCCCTCAACTTCAACTTTAAGTTGATATTTCAATAAGTCGCCGGAACGTACCACTAAGCTCTCAATAGACGGTACATTATCCTTCTGGAAGACTAAGTAATCTTCTTCTGCTCCTTCCGTGTTGGTCACCTTCTGTTGTATGAACCCGGCCGCTAACAGCAACTCCATGGAACCTTCTATAGGCTGCACGCGTTCTGTGAATGCCCTGAAATAATTCAATACTCAATCATTTATTGCACTCCACAAGTTAAAATAGTAGGTATTAGGCCCTGTGTGTGGGCCCTGTCCAGTCAGGCACGGCAAATGTAGGAGAGAGGAGGAACTCTGTTTTATTTAAAACTTCTCTCTCATAGTGCCTCTCCGACTAGCAAAGGTTGGCAGTCAAATTAGCATATTCATGCCTGTCTCTAGCGAGGCGAAACAGTTCGGCAGCACTCGCTATCCCCGTCCACTCTCTGATGTTTCATAGCCACGACTTCTTCCTCCGACAGACACGTCTTTTGCCTGAGATTTTTCCCATCATAATAAGTTGCAGCAAGTCATATCTTTCATATCTTATGACATGAAAATTAAAACTTCGTAATATTACAATCGATATATCAACATCGTCCCATTTACTGTTCCACTGCTGGCTACGTATCTGCTGTCAGAATGAGGGGTTAGGCCAGTCCACCACACTGGCCTAGTGTAGGTTGGCGGACTTCTCATACCATTGAGAGATTCTCTTAGGTATACAGTTTTCCTCACTGCGTTTTTCTTTACCGAAGCTAGTGATACTTTATTATTAATACGCCCATAATTACGAAAAGTCAGTGAAAATTTAAAGGTCGTGATACACAAACTTGTGGGATGGTTTTGTGTGCGTAACAAGTATGTGTATCACGGGCCTAACATATGTTTAGTACCTGTTACTCATTCTAATTTTCTGGAACTTCTCGTCCTCAGGGTGTGTGACAATGTTCTCTAGATATTTGCACAGTGTCTCTACACATGTCTCAACCTGAAAATATACATATAAATTTATTTAAGTGCCTGATTGGTCAGATCTTGAGTTCTGTTTCAAGGTCGAAGAGTGTTAATATGGTTTTCTATTCAATAATAGTATTATGGGGGCATTTTACACGGCACCATATAGTCCCAAACAAAGCAGAGCTTGTGCTATGGGACTCAACAGATGGTAATGTGTTAAAATGTCTCAAATTTTTTTTATTTAATACTAGCTGTAACCTGCGTTCATCTAATTTTTAAAAATAAAATAAAAGTAGCCTAAGTTACTCCTTATAACATTAGCTACCTGCGAGTGAAAGGCCCGTCAAAATCGGTCCAGTCGTTACGGAGATTAGCCAGAACAAGCAGTCAGACAAAATAATAATAATTACAAACTGACACTTCAATTTTATTTTTAACCCCCGACGCAAAAACGACGTGGTGTTATAAGTTTGACGTGTCTGTGTGTGTGTGTGTGTGTGTCTGTGGCATCGTAGCGGCCGAACGGATGGACCGATTTTGAATGTTTTTTTTTATTTGAAAGGTGAATTAGTCGGGAGTGTTCTTATCTATGTTTGATGAAAATTGGTCAAACATGGCCGCCGCTACAAAGTAGCGGATTACATATTTTTTCACAAGTCCCTCAATATGGGTATCAAATGAAAGGGCTTAACTAGGAGAATACTATACACTGATAAATTTCAAATCCAAGATGGCCGCCACCACAAAATGGCAAATTACATTTCGTGTCGGGGGTTTTTTAAATTTTTCCTGCTTTGGTCCGATGAAATAATTGTTACATAGGTACCTTTTCCCTATTGTTGTTACAAGACTGTATGATGAGGCAGGCGGTCAGTCCTCGCTCCTCCTCCAACTGTTCATACAGAAACGTCTTGATGTTCCGCTTCCATTCATCCCGGGGTAGGATATCATTGCTGATTATAGGACATCTGAGGGACAACGTAAATTTTTGATGAATTTGGTTTATTTCTAACATAAACACCATCATGCCTGTAGTCCCGGAAGTTAGGCAGAGGTGTGCTAATGTGCACCCACAGTTCGCCAGTATGTTTAGATCCCATGTAATAGGGGACCAGCCTATTGCCATCAACTGGGCACAAATCCATACTCCAAATTACTACTGGAAAGGAGGTCATCGAAATCGGCATTTTAAACACTTTTAATTTGAGAAAAATCACGCCATTTTGGCACACTATTACCTGTTTCGTAATGATTTCATAGTAAAAACTGTCAGTGTCAGTTTCGGAATGTCGAACGCACGCCATTACGGCAGATTATTATCAGTTTCATAGTAATTTCATGGTAAAAACTATCAACTTGACAGCTGTTATGTACCTCCAGTACAAATTTGGGCTGAGTGGTATGGGCTTTTGATGACCTCTTTTCACAGAATAAACTTAACAACTTTACTTGACCCGGGTATCGAACCCAGGGTGTTCGTGACCGCGCTTGGGACCACTGGTCCAACGAGACAGTCTAGTAAAGAATAAAAGTAATATTATAAATCATACTTGAAATAAACTCCACTGGCAGCAAAGTTTCTAGGCAAGTCCACTTCTGTTGGCTCCCGCCTCTCTTGCTCTGAAGGAGTTGCATGGGAAGCTGATGCCGATGCCCTCTCATTCTCTAGTTCTTTCTTCACTTGTGCCTGAAAAAATTGACTTTAGATGGCAGATTGAATGAGATGGATTTTATTTAGTGCTTAAGTTACTCATTGAAGACGATGGATGGAAGAAATATTTCAAACAATTTGAAGTAATGTCTGAAATACATTTAAGGCATTTAATTCTTCAAAATGTCAACAACATCATTCATTCATCATTGCTACTCTGTTCCTATTAGTAGTAGCATGGTGGTATATAGCTATTGCCTTTCCCAATAAATGGGCTATCTAACACTGAAATATTCAATACAAACAAACAATCAAATCTTTCCTCTTTATAATATTTTAATTAATCCTGTATTCCCCAATGGTAAGGCAAAGGTGCAGTGCTTAGGGTGTCATGTGATCATGCAATAAGGGGTGACCTTATTGCTACCAGTACAAATTCAAACTACAAACAAATACTCAAAATTACGTAACGGAAATAACCAATTAAATATAGCTCAACCTGGCAATTGAACCTGGAGACTTCAAGATGGACCTGGAGATTTGTGAACACTAGATGGTTTACAGTCATAAAACGTTATAAAGTTATCAAACCTTACCTGTATAGCAGCCAAAGATGTATTAAAAGATGGATTCTCCCTTTTTTGCTGCAACCTAGCTAAGGCAGCCTCCGCAGCCACCTTACTCTCTTCAGACAGCCCCGACCTCTTCACTACAGGCTCCTTCCTCGAGACATGAGAACTCTGGCTACTTAATGTGGACTCACTCAACTTGTGGCCCGGCCCAGCCATTTTGAATTTGGCATCAACCTTTTTCTTTTGGAAAAACTTCTTTATTCGGTCGGCCATTGTTTTTAAATTCTTGGAGTGTGTTCTTTAGGAAGTTTGAGTTTTGATACACTTTCTTTTAGCTGTTCTATTGTGGCTGAAGTTGCTGTTGAAATAAGAACAAGTGTTTGAAATGAACTTTCAAAGTTTTCAGTCATTTCTTCCTGGTAAAACTTTTACATCATCATAGAATATATTTGAACAGCATCTCATCACAGATCCCATCTCAGCTTTGTATGTGGACACTTATAAAAACATATAGCTTATATAGTTACCCACTGATAATAATATTGCATTCTACTGGTGAAAGAGATTTCCACCAATTTCTATGATATTCAATTTCATTGGTAAACATTATATCTACTGTATAATGGAGTATAGCCACGGAAGTACCAGCCTGTGCAGCCAATTTTCGGCTAACTGCCATCTTGTGCAATAGATCCAACCGTTGCCATAAAAAAAGACATCATAAGTAGGATAGAGGGTTCAGCATATTAATTTTTGCGCTACTTATACATTGTGTGTTCATCTGATTTAAATTGATTAAACAGCTTCACTCTTCTTCCTCCTAGCCCTTTCCCAACCATGTTGGGGTGCAATAGATCCAACCATTGCGATAAAAAAAGACATCTTATGTAGATGAATCCTCAAGATAACCATTCTAGAGGATTAATTCAGATTTAGCCATATGGAAGTCAAGGTTTTCCAAATACCCAGGGAATTATCAAGCAAGCAAAACATGGATATGCTATGGAACAAAATAATGATGGTAGGTAATTCAATTATAAAAATACTAGCTTCCCGCCAGCGGCTTCGCCCGCGTGGTCTTATAATTTTTTCCCCGTTTTTGCTACATTTTTCATTACTACTCCGCTCCTATTAGTCGTAGCGTGATGATATATAGCCTATGTTACTCGGGGATAATGTAGCTTTCCAAAGGTGAAAGAATTTTTGAAATCGGTCCAGTAGTTTCGGAGCCTATTCATTACAAACAAACAAACAAACAAATCTTTTTATAATATTAGTATAGAGTATAGATAAACATTTAAGTATCTTGTACAGTACAGCTTGTACATTATGAATGTTTAAGCATCAAAAGATTGGGTCAGAAAGTCGCTTTAAACCTTTGTAACGAATCATTGCTTCATGGTAACTGTCCTTTAGCTTCTAATATCTAAATCTATCTAAAATTAATCCCCTGCACTGTAATGTAGTTATAATCAACACTATTAGACACTAATGGGTTGTCTACAGTCAGTCAAATTACTATTTTCTTTTAAGTATTATATCTATCAATATGGCAGCAAATTTATTTGGGTTTCCTTGATTCAGTTGTCACGCAAGCCACAAAAACAAGTAAGTTTTATATTGCCTTGGAATTACAAAAACTTAGTATTTAGGTACTTTCGAAAATTGGTTGCTCATTTATTGTGAAATTTAAACATGATCTTTCTTTGTAATGCCACTGACCAACAATTATATCAATGCATTTCTACATGTTTATATATTACGTAAAACGTCAAATACATTGCAAATAATAAATACAAGTGAAAATAATGACTCACCCGGTCTCATAAACCTTTCAGAGATCCGTTTACCGTACACTCGCCACGAAATGAAAATCAATAACAAAGTAAACAACAAAATAAGGAAAAACGTCTTTAACAGAAGAAACTGGAACTCGTTGAAGTATAAAACCTCTGCTAATTCCTCGTAATATGATAATTCAGGGAAAATAACGATAGATTTGTGAAAACTTTCAATCGGCAATGATGATATGCACGAATCGAAAAAATCCCTTGCGAACGACAAAGTATCCCCAATCTGAAGATACAGAGCCTCGTATAGGGTGGAATTGAAAACAGCGTTGTCGAATAACGACATTACACATAAAATTGAAATGTTTTAAATACAAATAATTTGAAAAATAAAATTGTGCATACTGAAATCTATGAGCCGCATGTGTCACTTTGACAGATAAAACTTTTAGTGAAATTTAGTGTTGCCAATATTTTAATAATAATTGAATGTACGAATTGCGAAAGAAACCCCGGGCACCTATTTATTTTATTTAGCGTGGATTTTTAAATAAGTAAGTAATAATTTCCATCGAATCATAATATTAATTTATACCCGGAGGGTTCAGCATATTATTTTTTGCGCTACATAGACGTTGTGTGTTCACCTGATTTAAATTGATTAAACAGTTCACTACAGTTCTCGCTAAACTTATTGTCCGGGTTGAAGTTGGCACGAGCTTTAACCCGGCCGTAAAAATCGGAGAAAGAAAAATATTACATTGTAATAAATAAACACTAAAGCCCAAATCGTAGCCTATCTTTCTATATCATTTTAATCCAATATTTTTCTTTGTCCGATTTTTACGGTCGGGTTAAAGTTAGCTCGCCAGACTTACTGTCTGGGTTGAAGTTGGCACGAAAGTTAGCTCGTGCCAACTTCAACCCGGACAATAAGTTTGGCGAGAACTGTAAGTACGCGAAAATATATGTCATTGTATAGGGTTCATTCGGCGCAAGGGCTCGTGCCAACTTCAACCCGGCCAAAAAGATTGGCGACTACCCAGGCTTTGGTTCTGGATGCGCATTTATTCTAATATGTACCTAAACATTAAGGCATTTTTTGTCCATCAGAAACCAAAACAAATCTTTGCAAACAACCTATTCTCATGACTGCAGCACAAACATTCGTCGTAAAGCATCCATTTGAAATCCATCTTTGTTTATGTCTCCAATATTACCTACGTACGTTGTATTGATAGCTAGATTATGTAAGTCTCTATATGGAAGAGGCCTTGGTTTTTATTAATAATAAAGGTATCATGAGCATTGCATGTTGTAAAGCCATGCTATGCTAGCTGGGCATGCCTTTAAGTATTTAAAAATACCTATTTTTATTAATGGAATATTCCCTTCAGACACCATAAATGAATTCTAGCACGCTATGGTGTACCTACCTGACTGATAAACGTTTTATCTAGCTCTCATATCCATCAACCTACATTTTGTATATGGCTAAGATAATCAATAGGTAATGTACATATTAATAAATATGTGGTAGGTAGTATTAACTATTAATTTATTAAGATGGTAATAAAATTGGTTAGGTGTGCGAGCGGTTCATACTGAGACTTTTCCGAGGTCCGTAAAATACTGATATCTATTCCTAAATAGTTGCAGATTTTATGTATGAATACTTACAATAATAGGTTGGTAATATACCTATTACCAACCTATTATTGCCAATCTAGTTCCCAGTAAGTAAGTATTCATACATAAAATCTGCAACTATTTAGGAATAGATATCAGTATTTTACGGAATGCCCTGGTTAAATTGTAAGCGCTACTACCAGCGCTTACAATTTAACCAGGGCATTGAAATGAAGACGTGAAAGAAGATACCTACTAGGAGATATCATTACCACTTAGTTATGTACCAAGAATTAAATTTAATTGAACACGAATTCATTATGCAGTAATAGTGGTTACCACTTAGATACCAACAGGGTTAGTGTCTAACCGTTAGACTTACTTACAAACCCCAGGGCCCGGGACAAGAGAGTGTTAGGTAGTTCCTTCCATCGGAAAATAATGTTTTTCTGTCAAATCTCATGTAAGTAAGCCTGTGTAAGTACGTCAAAATCAGTTGATTCGTTTAAAAGTTATCGCAACGTTCAGAAACAGCCCTCAAACCAGGGGGTTCACTCCCAATCTCTGACAACGAAATAACAGGCCCGTCCGAAAGTAGCTCAGACATAACGGTCCGTTAAAACAAGTGTTAGGTTAAATTTTTCGGATGGGTAAAAACACATCGGGTGTAGGTTAGGATAACAGTCAAATTGTGTTGTCATTAAATTTTAGTTCGGGCCCCGAAAGAATCATCCATACGTCGTTGAAACTACGACTTTCGTGCTTACGGAGTAGACCCCCAGGGGCCCAGGCCCGTGGGGGCCATGCAGACTAGGGCCCAGCTAGCAATCGCCTCCCTGACTATAATGGCAACTCCGAAACTGGATACCAAGAACTAAATTGAACACAAAGCAAATTGAAGGTATGATGTTAAAAGTTCTATAACATTATTCATCAAGTCAAACGTAGGTAGGTAGAAACGATTGCCCGACATACTTTATCCTGCCCCTTTCAAAAGATATGTTCTTGGATGGTGTTCTCTTGTGCTTTCTATCAAGTTCTAGTATTGCTTGTCGTGCACGCATTCAAGACATAGGACCCCACAAAAATATAAGACCACACGGCAAGATGGATGGTAACTAAGTTATCAAGATAAAAACAAAGCAAGATAATATTCAAATAAGGGGTTTTATCTAGTTTATCGCTAGAAGATAATATTATGATCTGACTCCGTAATCCTTATCGCTGCTGATTTATCATCGAGATCAAAGAAAATCCAATGGATTGACATTCAGGTTTACTCAGGGTCACGCGCAGGAATTCTTTGGCCTTTTGATAAAGATATTTCCTTCTAGAATGATACCTTTAGGAGCTGAAAAATTTCGATTCGAAGCATGAGGCGTTTCATGAGAGGCGTTGCTGATGCGTTAGCTACCCTTAAAAGCCGACAACAACCGACATGATTACAAAAAGTCAGAGACCTTTGATTTAAACTCGAGACTTACGATTTGGGAGACCAGTGGTCATATCCCTAGATTATCATACACGATTCATACTATGATTCATCAAAAGTGGCTATTTTACTCCCCTTTTTAACCCCCGACGCAAAAACCACGGGGTGGTATAAGTTTGACGTGTCTGTCTGTGGCATCGTAGCTCCCGAACAGATGAACCGATTTTGATTTTGCTTTTTTTATTTGGAAGGGGAATTAGTCGGGAGTGTTCTTAGTTATGTTTGATGAAAATCGGTCCAAGATGGCCGCCGCCACAAAATAGTGAAATACATACTTTTTCTAAATTTTTAATTTATATTTTTTAGACAGGATAATATGTCGGGTTCATTATTTTTACTTAGCCCACTTTGTCCCACTGCTGGGTAAAGGCCTCCCTTCCCTCCTTCCAAGCCGCTCTGTCTGTTGACTTGAGAATCCAATCTCTCTCGTGGGAGACAAGTTCGTCACGCCATCTCCGTCTGGGCCGACCCGGTTGGACTCATATCGACAAAAAAGCGCACTGATTATCACTTGCCCTTTGCGTATGGCCTAGTGATCAGGAACATTCACCGCGACCATGGGAAATCATCTTACAGCCGCTGCACGTTTAGATCAGTGAGGTAGGAATTCAAGCAAACAAACTGATACCATGAACTTGAGGTAGCCTCAAGTGTTCCATTAAAAACTTCAAGTGTCATGATCAAGATACATCGATACTAAGTGACAAGATTCATCTTATCTTATCTGAGACCAAACTAAACATAATCTTGAAATATTCTTCAGTGTTTCTTGTGTTTTCGTTAAATAATTATTTATTTTATGTTGTGAAATTGTATTATTTAATTATTTGTGAATCATACATTTTGTGCGGGAATTTATTTATGGTGAGTACATGAAAAGAACGTTATACTCTTAATATACCTAACTACAAGATAGACAGAGAGACGGTGCTAGTATTTAATTTACGAAATAATTTATTGAATTTACAAGTGTATGTATCCAATGTTTATTTTCCATTGCCATGTCTCCTCACCTCTCATGAAATATTTATATTTACTTATTAATACTTGGTTAGGTACATCTATACTAATATTATAAAGAGGAAAGATTTGTTTGTTTGTTTGTTTGTTTGTTTGTTTGTTTGTTTGTTTGTTTGTTTGTAATGAATAGGCTCCGAAACTACTGGACCGATTTCAAAAATTCTTTCACCTTTGGAAAGCTACATTATCCCCGAGTAACATAGGCTATATATCATCACGCTACGACTAATAGGAGCGGAGTAGTAATGAAAAATGTAGCAAAAACGGGGAAAAAATTATAAGACCACGCGGGCGAAGCCGCTGGCGGGAAGCTAGTAATATAATATTTTTGTGAAAACTAAACTTCCTCGCTCGTAAAATAACAGATTTATAATTATGCTACACAATATTCCCTGATCTTTATTAATATAAAATTAGAGTACAATCGCCAGGATAGTTAGGCACATTTCATCACATTTGCGGCGGAAAAATCCAACCTGGCGTACGTAGGTGTATGTGTTATGTAGAAACACACTCAAGCTTGAACGATAGCACTTGTCTTTTGTCAATACATTGAGTGGAAACTAGTTCTCAATTAATCATTAGTAACTAGGCGACCAAACAAAAATACGGGGAAAAGATAAGAGATAGAGAATTAAGATATTTCCAAATACTTTTTAAATACGAATTTTCGCCCTGAAACCTCTATATCGCAATTTCTTCGGCGCTATTTCTATTATTGCTCATAGGATAAATAGGACGATAACCACTAAAAGTCAATCACACCAGTCACCTGTGACCATGGACGCTGCAAAGGGTCCAAAATGTCGGGATTAAAATAATATCAATATAACGCGATAAAATCCGAAAAAGTCCTTTTATTTAAAAAAAAATTGTGTCAATAAAATCTGTGGTAAGTTTTCGATTTTCCCAAACTATTTTCAAAGGATTTTTTCATAGGCTTTGCTCACTTATTAATTGTCATAATCTTGACAAGAGCGTCACAGTGCTTCTAACTATTATTATTATTTTATTTATCCATTATCGTCCCATTGCAGGCCAAAGGCCTCAATACTCTCTTACCATTCTTCACTTTTCAAGGCTATTTTGGATCAATCCTTCCAGAAGGAATCCATCCTAAGAAAAATCACTACAAAAAACCTATTCAGCCTTTTATGAGGAGAGGAATTAGGAACACACGCACAGAAGAATTTGACATAATTATAACAATTATTTTAATAAATATAATTGCGCATTACTCTGACGTCATCAACATTTATGTCTGCCAATTATATTATTCTTCGCACCCCGTCAAAAAGAGCGCGAATAATTAACGATGCTATAAAGTGGCGTCACCCTTCAAATTATCCCTATGATATTGCCATTTCAGTTTGGCGAACCGTAAAACGGCACTTTGAATGTCTTTAACAGCTTTTCTTGGTTCCCACAATAAAACTTCAGTTAGTAAACGTCTCTTAATGAGAATTATTTTCGCTTTGCTTGTTTAGTTGTTGAGAGGAAATGGTCCGGTTAATGATCATTATTGCGATTGGTCACCAAAACATTGAGTAGTTTATAGTCAATAATTGGTTGTTAAAATTTTGGCTTCTTTCTTTGATAATGTATTTCATTGCACTGCATCAACCGATATACTGTCCAATTGCTAGGCACGGGTCACCTCTCAGTGTGAGAAGGGTTATAGGCTATAGTCCACCACGCTAGCCTAATGCAGGTTAGCAGACTTCACATGCCGTCGAGAAATTCTCTCTGGCATGCAGGTTTCCTCACGATGTTTTCCTTCACCGTTAAACAATGAAAAAACTATTAAGGAATCTACCATTTCTGCTCCACTAATCTTACGTTTATTTAGCTCTCTTCAGAAATTCAAATAAAGTCGAAGGAGAGGTAACAAACGCCAACATTTTGAAGGAAAATAGAATAAATAAATAAGTTCTTTTGTATATTTTATAGTATAAGATAATATATTATAACGTGCATTTATGTACACTGAACTCTACAAAATGGTACGGTACGGTATGGTACAGTCGATATGTTTTCAATTTTCAGTTCTGGCTCCATAGTAAAAGTTGTTCATAATGATGATCAGTATAAAGCTACCTATTCATCTAAAACTACTAAGTTTATCATTTTATTTTATGTAGCAACACATTAGTCTTTTGAGACTTGTCGTTTCATTTATCTACCATCAGCGTAAATACTCATAAACTGTTTGCATATTATGGCTTCATAAAAAGCTGCCTTAGGGAGGCGACGCTGATAAGGTTGTAAGTCAGCCTGTGGGGGGCGGAGGGGGGTAGATAGTGGTTTAATGGTAAAGATAGTGCAGTGGTAATGTTGTGTAACTTTACGAGGTATTAAAGGGCAATCGGGTGTTCGGTCATGAGAGAATAGAATTTTCAATAAAGCTAGTATTGATTTTGCTGCCTCGGTGTCCTAGGCTAATATTCAGAGACGATGTTAAACGTAAAGTAATGCTTCCGTATGTCAAATTTGTATGACAATTTGACATACGGAAGCATAAGTTCATGTTGAGTCTCGTTTCTGAATATCAGCCTTAGTGTTTCTAAGCGCAACTGCTACGCTTTAGCTGCTGGTGCTTGTGGATTCGAACCCACAACGGCCACAACCTTTGCTCATTCATAATAGCCGACCCTAGCGAGCTCATTCAACCTTTGCTCATTCATAGCCGAATTTATTACTGAGGATTTCTTAGGAGCAGCTCCGAATTTGGATTTGTTCTCGGTTAACGGCAATCGCTCCCTATTACATGGGACTTAAACATACCGGCTATATACTAATGTGGATTTACATTAGTACACCTCTTATACTTGAACTATTATTTTCTGCCATCGTTAAGAAGAAGTACACCTCTGCTTACTACACCACATGTAATCAGCAAATAGCAGCAAAATCAGCAGCAGTAAATGTTGCTTGATAAGGTTATTTCCAGAAATCGCAAGTATTACGATGCCTTTATTGAAGCAGGCGGGCCGCACATGAAACCTCCTTTCAATGTCATGTCGATCCTCTTCACAAAATTTCAAATTGCGTGCTGTTTTTCATGTGTTTTCGTGCACGTCTCTTTTAAAAACAATTTTACGTGACTATATTGTCTAAATGCCAACGGCATTAATTAATAAATTATGTAAATTTATTTGTAAATAGATCTTTTAAAACACTTACAAGCCAATGTTTTAGATTTTTTAAACCACGTAGTATTTTGACGGCATTTTCGAACTGATGACGACTCTGAGATTATTCTTACGACTTATAAAATGCATATATATAGAAACAAACTGTCTGCTCTTATAGCTAACATTCAGAGATGACACTAAGCGTAAACTTACGCTTCCGTATAATTGTCATACGAAGCGTAAGTTTACGCTTAGTTTCATCCTTGAATATTAGACTTAAATTCCAGACGTAGTACTAATGTGTGCCTTTAGATAGGAAGTTCCTAAATCAAAAACTAGTACACTTACATTACTGATAGAGAACTACGAGTAATCATACACTGATTCACACGTAAATAAAAATAAAAATAACTGATTGTGAGTGACAAGCATCCAATGTGCCTGCTACGGTTCGTCCGCTAGCGACATTGAGACGATGACGTCATGAGTGAATCCTTCCAATTATATATTGTTTCCTCTCTTTAGTCTTATACTCCTCTTTTTAAATGCAAATATTTAGTCTCCATGTTGTATTTTGTATATTAGTAGTTCATTCACCTTAAAAGCACGACCTCCAGAGGGTCGTAACAATTGTTTTTTATTGTGACGACGTCTGTGGTCTAGTGGTTCGAGTACTGGACTGCTGATCACGAGGTCGTGGGTTCGATTCCCACAGGACACAAATATTTATTTGAGGAATATAAGTATTTGTGTTTGTCTGGGTGTTTCTTATGTATTATAAGTATGTATTTACAAAAAAAAGTATATAAGTATTATATCCATTGTCTAGTACCCATAGTACAAGCTCTGCTTAGTTTGGGACTTGTTGGTGCTGTGTAAAAAATGTCCCAAGATATTTATTATTATTATTGTCTTTTGATTGTTCCATAGAGCGGTGACGTGAAAGTCTATGGTACGAGGAAATTCTATTAGTTTATAATAATTATATGAATAAAGAATAATAATATTCGTTTTGCGAAAAAGGAATAGAACAACCCCTCTCTATCCCCACCAAAAAGGCTATAACATTCTTCGAGATATTTTTTTTTTTCACTAAGCGTGTTATGTTTATTAAATTCACCAACCATCTTAATAGTCGTCGGTATTTATTTATTTTATGAAATGTTAAATGCTAAGAATAAAGATAATTACAGGATCCATGATTGTTACTAGCTTCAAAGCATTGTATCTACCACCTAAGTCTACATTGTGGAATGCAAATAAATAATATGAATATGAAGATTCAATTCTTTCTGTTTTGATATTTCAACAACTATTTTGTAGACCGTACGTCGTCATGACATTACCTAAAGAATATTTTACAGAGAAATATCAAGTTCTTTGTAATATTCCCCTAAAATATTACCGGCTCTAATATTCTCGCTTATTTTGTTTACAGTACCTACAACATTCATATTTCTAATCCCGCTTTTGTGTTCCCGGTAGATTTTGTACTTAATTTATACGCAGCAGTTTTGTTGACGGTACTTACACATCTGGGATGCTGACGGTACATTCTAAGGCGTACCTCGTAGGCGGCGTTCTGTCTTAAGTACAATAAAATTATTGAAACAGGCGGCTGTGTTAATACATAGAGTAAATGTTACCACTTTATAAGTTTTTCTTAGTTACTTTTCGAAAGAAAATCGTGATGTGTGGTATGATATGTGTTCATGTTTTATGCACAATGTACAGAGGCAAATATAATAGGTACTATAATTATGTACAGTAAGAGGCCATAAGTCCATTATCATGTCAAGGATCGTATTTGCATGTTACTGCGCGTATACATAAATATTTAGTGATTTGAAACTTAACATCACACCTTAATACGCCGCATATTAGATAATTATGAAGACGATATACGAGATCGCGTAATATGCAAAATGTTTGTTATAAATAAATTAAAAATTTAGAAAACCCCGACACGAAATGTAATTTATCATTTTGTGGTGGCGGCCATCTTGGATTTGAAATTTATCATAGTGTATAATATTCTCCTAGTTAAGCCCTTTTATTTGATACTCATATTGAAGGAGTTGTGAAAAAATATGTAATCCACTATTTTGTAGCGGCGGCCATCTTGGACCGATTTTCATCAAACATAGCTAAGAACACTCCCGACTAATTCACCTTTAAATTAAAAAAATCAAATTCAAATTCGGTTCATCCGTTCGGGAGCTACGATGCCACAGACACACACAGACACACACACACACACACACACACACACACAGACACACACAGACACACACACACACACACACACGCACGCACGCACGCACGCACGCACGCACGCACGCACGCACGCACGCACGCACGCACGCACGCACGCACGCACCCACGCACGCACGCACGCACGCACGCACGCACGCACGCACGCACGCACGCACGCCCGCCCGCACGCACGCACGCACCCACGCACGCACGCACCCACGCACGCACGCACGCACGCACCCACGCACGCACGCACGCACGCACCCACGCACGCACGCACGCACGCACGCACGCACGCACGCACGCACGCACGCACGCACGCACGCACGCACGCACGCACGCACGCACGCACGCACGCACGCACGCACGCACGCACGCACGCATGCACGCACGCACGCACGCACGCACGCACGCACGCACGCACGCACGCACGCACGCACGCACGCACGCACGCACGCACGCACGCACGCACGCACGCACACACACACACACGCACGCACGCACACACACACACACACACACACACACACACACACACACACACACACACACACACACACACACACACACACACACACACACACACACACGTCAAACTTATAACACCCCGTCGTTTTTGCGTCGGGGGTTAAAAAAGTTGTAATTAAAACGTTTTTCATGCGATAGACTTGTAAAAATGGCAATGAACGTATGACCACGACCGTACATATTCTCTAAAATAATTGAATTCAGCGCTTTATGTTACGAATTAGAAAAAAACATTATGCAACTTGCGCTAGGAATTCGGTAGTTTAAGCACGGAATAATACAATTTGTGCTTAGAATTAGGTAGTTTGTGTGAACATGTTAAGCATTATAATAATGTTGTAAAGTTTATTTCCTCAAGTTGATACAATTGTTACATAATATCTATACCTACTTATATACATTTTATTTAAATACAATAATGATAACAATTTAACAGTAGCCAGTACTAGACAAGTTGCTATTTAACTACTTATATATTTTATTTTGAATAAATAACACTTGTGTACGACCATAGCGTTTCCATACATTTTGTTTTATTCCTTATATTTTTTTTTTGAAATATTTTATTACACTATGCCTTGGTCGATTCGAATGATTGCAACCGACCCCACCATCACCTCGTCTAGGTCTTCGCGAAAGTCGCTATCGTATTTGTCAAATAATTTGTCATAATATTTTACATATCCTTTATCAAAGAAAATTTGCGGGGGGTAGATAAATGGAATATGTAGATGATAAGATGCGTATCTAAGAGTAACATCGTGCTTATTGAATAACAAACAGTATCTCAACTATCTCCTCTTGGGAATTCCAGACTACACCGAATGTAAAGAAAAACAAACCTTCATTTTCAATAATACATCAATCAGCTGGTTAGGTTATTATACATAGGATTTTGACAAGATTTCAGATTTATCTCTTATGGGAACTGCACCCAAGGAGTTGTTTTTGGTAGATGTGGAGGAATGAGGTGTGTTGCCTCACCAAACAAAGGGAAGTTCGGTTGTTTTAGCCTGGTGGGCCACGTCCCGGCGTTAAGCTCTACTAGTGCCTACCTATCCTTCTGTTAGTACTTCCTCTGTTGCTGAATTGTTGTTCGTTACAATAAACTAGTGAACTACCTACAATTCTAGGTACTATTAATTTGTATTGTATTCTGAAAAGCTGCAGCTACAAGCAGAAGCGGAAAAAGGGGAAAGTACGGCCCCGATTTCACCGTCGTGAGCGTTGAAGAGACCCGGAACATTCCATTCCATCCATCAAAAATCTTTGATCATCAAAATTTGACTCAAGACTCCCGTCGTCTCGTGAAGTACCGATATCATTAGATTAGGTCGAGTACTTTGTCACCGAGTACGGTAACTTTCAGGCTTCTGACTGTCATTGTCAGTAACATCTTAGGTACCATAGGTAAATAAGATACAAACGAATTTTATCTCATTCGTAATTTGTTTACAGACTTATGCAATGCACGGTGAGATTATGTCGGTCAATTGTCGGATAAGATATTAGATAAAATTCATCTTAAAGATAAATGTTTTCATGTAATACCTGTTTAAAGGAGTAATGATTATTGGTCATACTAGACCGAGGAGCAGTTTCGGGTCTACATGCCAATGAATAGATTGTCCCTAACTTTCGATCTGTGACTATTGAGTCAGGGATCGAAGGTCTCCCTCGAATCCAAGAAATTCTTGTCACTTTCCCAATTTGTCCCATTCTCTTCAAGTACGAGTAGTATGTTGTGATTCCATTTTTCTTTCATCGTCTTTGTAATCAGCCAAAGTCTTCTTTTCAAAGTTCCTTTAGAATATATCCACATGGAACGGTTAAACCGACTACATTAAACAATTCCTAGCTACCATTACCAGCAGGGCTATTGGCTATCTTTTTTGACACCGGTGACCAACCGGCTTCGGTTGTACACCGAACTTTGATGATAACTGTCAATTTCATAACATTGGTATTGCGTATCAGATTCGGTGGCTATCAAGTTACGGTGACTAACAAACGAGGAACGGTGCTTATCGACATGCCACTTCACGACTCTATTTTTTTATCGACTATTATACGGCTATGTTGAATAACGCCTTTTGACCATTCTAATACTACTATAATAAAGCACATTTTATTTTAGGCGGTTAAATACACTTGACAAGTAGTGCGAGGCGGTAAATTCAAAATTCATTTTGTTTTCGTTGTTTAGTGCGAAAATGTGTGCTTACTTGTGTTATTACTAAGTCTAAGTTTATGAAAATAATTAAATTCAAAGAAAGTATAACCTAAAAATATTTAGACTGCCACTAAAACGAAATTTTTTAATATTATAGTAGTTCTTATAGTTTGAAGTTCTATTTCTAGACATCGATTTGGTCGATTAGAGATCTAGACATTTTCACAACACAAATCGCAATAAGTGAATAATAATAATAAATGTTTATTTACCACAGTAACATATTGCAATACAACATAGCATTGAGCCATTGAGCCACAAACTAAGTTTGCTTGTATCTTATGGCCTATATGAATGAATATTGTAGGTACCTTGTGTACCATTTCTCGAGCCACCCGAGAAATATGGGACTCCTTAGCAATTAAATTAAACGCTGTGGCAGAGAGAACCACTAAAACAAACCAAAGACCAAAGGCGGAGTAAGTGGACCTCCTCTTTTAACAAATCATCAACTCAAAATATAATTTAGCTAACATATTCTCACGTCATCATTAGTATAAATAAATGCCAGCACAATTTCATAATGTTGCTTTCGTATGCATTTTTTGTGACATAACTCTTGGTCCCTTTTAGAACCCCACTTAGAACACACTAAACTAATCAGCCTTACTCTTACCTACTTGTCAAAAGATTTAATTCTAAAAATAGATTGCATGTTTAACATTTTTTTCATTAGGCTTGCTTGATTTTGTATCCATGATGTAAGTAGGTGAGTAAATTTTTCTGACATAAAATATGTTATTTTTAAATGATTATTATTTTTGTTATACCCTGGGTACAGTACTACGATGATATACATAATTATGTCAATCGCATATGAATAGAGATTTTATTCGCTTTTAGAAAATATTTTGTATTTTTCTTATAAATGGTAATATTAAATAAAGTAGGATAGTAATATACATAATAATTAAAAAATAGTATACTTAATTCACATTATTTATTGTATTTTTGCAACATTATGTCCTCCAATTTATAGTTGTATGTGAAATCATATGTAACGAAAAAGAGTAATACATTAAAATATAACATTAACTCGGCGATCATGAAGTTAAACATTATAGAATTAAAAAAATGAGTTTAAATAAAACCTGAATGTAAATTTTAATAAACTGGTGTTATGAACTAACTCTAGCATTCCATAATCTTTGGACTAGTAGATCCCTAGAGTTGTCTTCGTTTGGCTCAATTCTTGCCACCTCTCTAAAGACCCTGGCTCTGTTGGCTATCTTGTACATCGTCACTCAGGGTCAGGCATAGAAACATTACGCGCATTAGCAATATTGTGTAGAACAACACTAGTATTTATAATTTTTTCGATTAAAATATGCTTCTTCATGGCTTTTAGGGCGGATTAATCCCACATGTGTACCTTCAATGCACCTAATAATGCCCGGAAATATAAATGTTTCCATGAACCTGAAAATAGTAATGGGTCAAAATAAAATATTTTTATTTTAATATAATCCAATTATTTATAACCTAAACACATGAGAAACTTACCCTGTCATAATTGAGATGAAGGGAAGAATGGACGCAGATCTTCCAAAACTTCTATTTTCGTCGTCTAAAATAAAGGGATTCCAACAAGGAATCCCTTTATTTTAGACGAAAATATCCAATAAATTCTTTTTCAGGAAATTCTAATGCATTACTAGCGTCGCGAAGACGGCGTCTCTCAATCCTCAAATTATTCCTTTTTGCTCTTTTTTAGCATATGCCCACAAAATTAGACGTGCCATACTTATAAATAAACACTTAGTACACAAACAAACAACAAAATCGCTCCTTTCACTCGACTTTACTAAAATCCGGCTTCGGTGATGATCACTAGACTAGATAAAACACTACCTTTGAGTAGTGTCTTTCACGAAAATGTTGACAAACTAGATGACTATCAATTTGATGGCCACTGAGCTTACACAATCGCAATCTTAATATTATCGATACAAGAGTATGTGTCAAAATGTGTTACGGTGACTATCGCCGGTAGTCAGTGCTCATGACGTCATCTTAGTTAGTCACTGAAGATAGCCAATACGAAACTAGCTGTTTGACAGTTATTCGTTGTACACTTTTCCAAGTGATCTTCACTTTGAGCTGTCAACAGAGATACGCAATAGCCCTGCAGGTCGTCTGTCCGTCTTGTTGGAGGGCTACATTTGCAACGTTCTCCACTTGAAAACCTTTAGAGCAAATAGGTGTAGGGTCTTGGTAACCTCCATTGTGTAAGAGCGTCGTATCTCTTCTCCATACGAAGTTGGAACTGTTCTTATTGCATAGCGGCTTGCAGCTGGTGTGTTCAGAGCGTAGGCCTGATCAGTCGAGACTTTTCCATTCTTAACCTGATATTCAGAGGGCCTTGTAGTAATCGGTGACACTTACGGAGTTCAAACTGTACTTCAACCATGAGTTGTATCGAATTGCTTTCGATACATATATTACGCATCGAAATGCCATAATCTCACACTTAGCCGATTTTAGTCACGTTCGTAACTGCTAGAGGCGTTGGAGAGTTTTCCATACGTATTACGGCGTCGCTAGCGAGTTTAGAGAAAAACTCATGGTCGAGGTACTGTTGACCACAGGATAGATCTTAGTTGAGTTGTAGATGTCATTTCTGTGTTCAAATATCTTATCAGGCAAGATAGCTGATGTTTGAGGTTATCAACAAAATGTATAAGGTTTTTCCGCATCAGTCTGTCAGTCATAAGATACAGAATTTTTTGTCGCGCGTTTCGCGAATTTATCATTTTTTATAACAGAGGGGGCAAACGAACATGTGGGTCACCCGATGGTAAATAACTACCGCCGCCCATGTACATCAGCGACATTGTAGTTGTCTACTAGTGCATTGGCGGCCTTTTAAATGTGTGTATGCTCTTTTCTTGAAGGCCCCCATGTCGTAGGTGTTCGGGAAGGTTTTTCTCGGTAGAAAGTTGATCTTCTTGATTACACCCTTCATCGGCTTTATCTTATGGAGCTGTGAAGAATTGGAATGCTACAAATTAAAACCCTATTGTGGCCGAATTATATGTGCCCGTGGAGGTTTTTCATGCTTCTGTCTACTAATGAAATTGTTGGTCTCCCAGATATGATAACTTACCCAATCTTCCTCTTTTAAATGTAGTCGAGTTTCTCTCAATAAACATAAATAGATCAATAGGTTACGTCTCTATCTGGTGACATAATAGTGTCACTGAACTTTGGGTACAATAGATACAAATAGTTTGGAGTCTATCTCAGGATATAGACATTAGTACGATACTGCGAAAACTATATTCATGACTTGACGTTGTATTTCAGGTTATAAATTATACTTTTTGAGGACAAATGGATAGTACTATTTGAACTCTATAAGACTCTTATTATAGGCTATTTATTGCCTTTTTTGATAGGTAGAGTAGACTACCTCTTCCGTATGTCAAATTTGTATTACAATTTGAAATGTTTCCGTATGTCAAATTGTAATACAAATTTGATATTGTAAGTTTACGCTTAGTATCGACTCTGAATATATAATAGCCTAAGTGTTTGGTAATAAAACTGACTTCAGTTATGAGTTGCTTAATCTATTTGCATGTAAACACATATATTAATTGTTCGCAAGACAAGATATTAAAATGAACACGTTAATTAATTTCAGGATCGTTTCATCCCCTCAATGTCATTCTCACCGCGTCACACATGTACTCGAGTGTCATACGAGAACGCGATATACAGAAACCCATATTATATACAGTGGTCTTAAATTATTAAACTGAATATTTGTCGACTCAGACGTATGTATGGGCTTCAGTCGCGTACGAATGCCGCGTGGGCACAGATGCTCTACGATATGCTACGCACCAATCACACCATTAAAGACTAATTTTCCAATAGAAATAAATAATGCACAGCAGAGGAACGGTCAAAATAGCTACCACTTAACTATTTCCGTACGGTAGTCGCCGCCATTTTTGATAAGTGACGTGTTCGGTACTTTTTTGAATTTTGCCGCGAAAGTTCAATCTAATGGCTTCATCGATTGGCGCGGGACGCGACTCATTCAGCCAGTGACTTTTTAATCGAGGTTTTATTCAGTGAACTTTTTTTTTGAATATTTTGAAGACTATCACAGTGGATCCGTTTGTGAAGAGAAAGATGAAAATATTTAAGAAGAAGCTGCGCTTTTCTATAGCTTCTAGTTGTGTTTAGACTATATTGATATTGTACTAACCAGTTCAAGTTAGTGATATCACAAATCAGAAGCAAGAAGGAATTGGTTTGGAATCTTACAATAATTGAAGGTAATATTTTAATAATGTTTTTATAATAAGGGCAACGGGAAGTCGAAAATTTAGCCACTTCATAAATTTTCAGCCAGAGCCAATTAGTTTAGTAATTAATTAAACAGAGTGTCGCCTTAGAAGATATATTGATTTAAACTTGCTCAACCTGAAATCTTTGTATACCGTGAATATTTTGCCACATTGCATTTTTCATACTTATGGTCAATTGATTGCCGAGTTTTTTAATTTTAATCTACAAGAATCATGTTGGTTATTAAACTTAACTCTACTTAAAGGCATTAAAACAGTAGTATTTATTAAATACATACATACACACATACATAACTTTACGCCTGTTTCCCATAGAGGTAGGTAGAGACTATAGATTTCATGGGGAGGTTAATGAACATAGACAAAGCGAAAGTGTGTGCCAGGATCGTAGCAAGTGGAAATCTATTAAATGATGATCATTTAAAAATAACTACTCTTTTAATCTCAGTAAGGGTTTTGAGTTCCATTCTACTGGAATCATGTTATTTTAAACTTAGTATATTATAGGTTTACCGTATAAAAAGGGGAAATGACGATCTATAAATAACTTCTCTCTCTTCCTGCCTGTCAACGCCTATCACCTGACGGCGGGGCCAGACTTCCTCGCTAAATTATGACCCCCCCTATTAAGCAAATTGTGTTGGATCACACCAAAAGGAACGGCATTTATGATAGGTAGCATGCTGGAAGAAGAGAGATCCTAATAATATTATAAATGTGAAAGTTTGCGAGGATGGATAGATTTTTGTTATTCTCTCACGCAAAAACTGCTAAACGGTTTTTGATGAAACTTTAGCATCAGAATAATACGTAGTATCTTTTTGTATTATTTAACATTTTCCATGCTAACGGCACTTTGAGACGCAAATTTATAATGTGAAGGAAGATTTCGACTTGGCGAGCAGGACTCGCGGTGGCTTAGCGGTCATAGCGTATATGACCATACATAGCCACAGACGCTGGTTAGAGTCCGGCCCGCCAGTCGATTTTTTCCTTCATAGTATATAAAACGTCTTAGGTATTAGCTAGGAACTAGTTCGGTAATTATGCGGAATATCCTCGTGGAAATCTTTCGCCGCATGAGCAGTCTGCCGCTGGGCAGGCCTTCCTTCGCCTTATGGTTGGGTTCACGGGATTCGAGACCATTCGCCATGAGCCTGATAGACATGAATCGGTACTACAGATACATACGTAGTCATTCAATACCTACATTTAGTAGGCAAATGCACCTACACATTTCACCAGAGATTTATATGTTTAGACCCCGTGTAATAAGGTGCGAGCCTATTGCTATTGACCGGGCGCAAAGACAAACTCCGAGCAGAGAGATTTCATTAAAAAAAACAGATAACACTTTGTTCCAGCTAGGAATCGAATACAAGACCTCGAGCGTAGCAGTCGCGTATAGGGCAACTGGACCAACGAGGTAGCTTAAATTCATCATTGCTACACAGTTTTACGATACGCAAATAGACAGACATAATGTACATATACACAACTACTCTGCTATCAGATAGGTACCTATGGTTATTTCGCTAATGACAATAAGTTATGCCTTATCATTACTCATAGATAGAACGTTGTATATTAGTGTAGTCTTAGTGGTTGGTTATCAAACTAATCTTCTGAAGTAGGTAGAGTACCTACGCGAATACAGCTGCTTGTTCATATAATAATATTGAAAACAATGTCTTGTCTGACGTAGTCTTGTCACGATATCTCCTTCCCGACGTTGCCTGGTTGCAGTTCGCGATTAGGCCACCGATTTTATATTTGTCTTTAGAATAGATTTTTGAATAGGACGCCTAGTAGAATTTTAATAGCTATCACTTACACATGCTATTTACATTTTGCTATCAAAAACAATCAGGCGCTTAGAAAAGAAACTGACTTGACTGTCAGAAAAGGAAATTGGACGTTTTGTTTTAATTCTGTGGAATTATCCATGAAGAAGATATCTCGTAACACAAAAAATAATACAATCGAATTGAAAATGAAAACCTCTTCCTTTTTTAAGTTCGATTACAATAACATTAATAACGATATATGTACCTACCTATTTACTAGCTTTTGCCCGCGAAATCGTCCCCTAGAAGTTGAAATTTTCCCCCGTTTTTGCAACATTTTTAATTTATACTCCGCTACTTGGATAAAGGGGCTAACACTGAAATACATTTTCAAATCGGACCAGTACTTCCTGAGATTATCGCAAACAAATAAACTGTTATATGTATAGTATAGATTATGCCACTGCGTTCTCATGACGAGTAGTAATTAGATTGTAACATGATCACGGTATACTAAACGGTTATATTATGCTAATAAAGTCAAGATTCGATTCCATGATAATTATTAGGCGTAATTGTTATTGTCGGTAGGTGATTGATCGGTGCTATATTCACGTTATAGTTATCTATGAATCCTCGAAGTTTCGTGGGACATTATGTGTTACTACAAGAAAAATTATACTATAATATTAATGATTATTTAAATGATAAAATTTATGATGTCATTTTTAAATTAAATGAATGCAATTCGCGCTGACCATTTATTGAAATTTTTTAGCTAATGATATGGTACGATGTAGATGTAAATAACTTATTCATAACTGCCTGTAATATTCAAATATTTCCACGCAACATTTGGCATTAACACCTGTATGTCACCGTAAAGTTATATTCTATTCCACGATAATCTTTACTTACCTATTCTTAGTACCTAAGAGTTAGCTTGTGTTTCTATTTCAAAGTTCTTCCTCTGGAACTACTAGTGAGATTTGACAAATACTTTTTGAATTTGATGGCCTAATTCTTGAGGAAGGTTCTAGGCAATTTGATATCACTATACGTCATTTAGGAGCCGAACAGAAGCCAAATGGAAGAAAAGGGCACACTGCACCGACCCTAAATAGATTGCCACAAGGGAAGGAGGATGATAATTTCATTGTAACCTTTTTTAACCCCCGACGCAAAAACGACGGGGTGTTGTGTGTGTCTGTCTGTGGCATCATAGCTCCCAAATGGATGAACAGATTTTAATTTTGATTTTTTTTTTGAAAGGTGAATTAGTCGGGAGTGTTCTTAGCTATGTTTGATGAAAATCGGTCTAAGATGGCCGCCGCCACAAAATAGCGAATTACATATATTTTCACAACTCCCTCAATATGGGTATCAAATGAAAGGGCATGACTAGTAGAATATTATCCACTATGATAAATTTCAAATCCAAGATGGCCGCCACCACAAAATGGCAAATTACTTTTCGCGTCGGGGGTTTTCAAAATTTTTAATTTAGGTTAGTTTTAACAATAATAACCTATTGTTGAAATTCTATTATACTAATATAATAAAGCTGAAGAGTTTGTTTGTTTGTTCGGTTGAACATGCTAATATCAGGTACTACTGGTCCGTGCCTTGCTCGAGCCGGCCCGCGCCGAGCCAGTAGTTTTAAATTCGTCCCAAAATAATTTAATCCCAGATCCAGCTGTCCCTAGCTGCCCCCCCAGCAACGCCCTAAGCCGAGGTCCGAGTCCCGTTAGGGGACGCCCTTAACTGCTGTTGCTTAGTTTATAAGTGTCCCTGGCTGGAGGCACAAAAGGTGCCTCGCCACCAAGCCCGGTTAAGATTCAAAAGCTCGTGAGATAGAATCTACATCCGTCAATAAAATAAAAAAAAACTATTTGAAAAATTCTTTCAGTTAGATAGCCTGTAGGCTAAATGCTATATATTATCACGCTATGACCAATACGAGCTGAGTATAAATTAAAAATATTGCAAAAACGGGGGGAAAAAATTCAACTTCTACGGGAAGTTGCAGGCAAAGGCCGGTTTATTGATATGATCAAATCAGATCAAATCATTTATTAATCAAAGAAAAACTATCATAAAAATGGCTTTATACATGTAAAGTAGGTATTAGACAGCGGTGGATTGCAAATTTTCAAGGTAGCCACACTAGGCAAGCCTGTATCGTGGATGATGAATGATATTGCATTTTTTGTGTTAGTTCCGGGCTTCCCAAAAAACCTTTTCGGCCAGTAACGCGATTACATCACCAACTACGATTGGGAATGACCCATACAATAATATCATATCGAAAAACAATCGATATCTCGTGTGATTTCGAGTTGGATTGCACGTGAGTGTTTTTTTCCTACAATCGAGACGGTAGGGTTCCTTATCTACACTTCTACACTAATATTATAAAGAGGAAAGATTTGTATTTTTGTATGTAACGAATAAACTCAAAAAGTACTGGACCGATCTGAAAAATTCTTTCAGTGTTAGATAGCCCATTAATCGGGGAAGGCTATAGGCTACATACCATCACGCTATGACTAATAGGAGCGGAGTAGCAATGAAAAATGTTGCAAAAACGAGGGAAAAAAGTTATCGAGACCACGCGGGCGAAGCCGCTGGCGGGAAGCTAGTCGTAGCTAGTAGGTACATATATAAAACTCATCTGCACCTGATTACGTCATTGTTAGATCTTAGATCAGTTTTAAGCAGAACCAACTAGGAAATTTAATAACAGACAAGGAAAAAACTGCATTGAAGAACTAGCTGCTATTGTGAATCTGTATCTAAATAATTATATAGATTGATATCTTAATAATTAGAAGTCTTGATTGATGAGTATTAGGTCTGTCTATATCGCTACTACTTTGATGTTGTTTTTTTGTGTATCGTTATGAACAGATTGGTTCTGTGGTCACGAAACTCTTGATGATCATTATCATCATCGACCCATTTTTATTGTACCACTACTGGGCACGGGTCTTCTATCAGAATGAGAGGGTACGCTGGTTTATAGACACTGGGATCACGTCAGGGTCACCAGTGTGGGGGAAGAGGTGGGTTGCCCCTCAAACTAACCAAGGGAGGAGCCTTCAAACAGGCGGGTGTGCCCGATGGTTTATGTCGGGTGGTTGTATATATGCAAGTTGCACGGTAAACTTCACATGCGCGATTCAGGATTTTTGCTTAGTACAAGTTCTTATGTAGCACCATAGATGTCGCTACACTGGCTCAGGGCGGCGGCCTAACAAACTTCTTGCAAAATAAAGCTTGTGCTCTAACAAACTGACCTCACATTGCTTTTTAATTGTAAAGATGCCACGATAAGTCCATTGTGCTCAAAAAATTAATCCTAACACAACAAAATGAGTAGTTTCCTCTAGCAGAGACTGCGAAATGACTCATAATATTTGGGGCAATGCCGCTAACTCAATAATTACTTCATTTTCTGGACAGATTACGTGGCATGAAGAACTTTTTACTGATTCCATATTTACTGGTTTCCAAATTGTTCTTCAGTCTCTTTACAATTTCATTTTTTTTCAAGACACGTGAATTACACCTGAGATTGATGTTACATGAGTTCATAGCACGTTTATATTTGCACGGGTATATCTGCCGACAATGAGCAAATTGCTTGGAACTTTGATTGGAACACAATGTCGGGCCGAGGTGAGCGGTTAGAAGTATTTGATGTATCAACATGCTAGTTTAATTTCAAGGAATTGAATGTCAATGATTGTCCTTGAGGACTTCAAACCGATTTTTCTTTACTTATCACGCTTGTATTCCCCGAAAGGATAAGTAGCGGTATAATATAGATACAGACGCGAGCAAAAACATGTATACACTATCAAAACTTCAAAAGTACTAAATCGTTTTGCTCCTAATGATATTACGAACACAGTATTTATGATCCAATACTACAAGGTGGAACATCGACGAACAAACGCCGTGACAAGGTTTCACTCAAGGTCAAAAATAAAATCACCTAGGTCATTCATGTAGAAAATGATCGGTTATTACCGATATTGATATTTTTGAGCGCGCAGTGTATTGCTAAAAATTAAACCGCTCCGCGTTGAATGTTCAATTGAATAATGATTTTTTTAATTAAAATCTAATTTGGGTACATAGAAATAATGATCTTTTACATGTTCAAGTAAAAACATTTGCAGATAAAATTAAAAAAAATATGAAAAAAGTTACGGAAAATTTCAACGCAGGGGTGTCCAGAATCATGTACTGAACTCATGGTATTCGGATGTGCGTCGATGTCCCTTCCACCTTATATAGTGACATTGGTGTTAACTCAAAGTTGCAATCGTTCATTCATGAAAAAATTGCTTTAGAATAGAATAGAAATAGAATAATCACAATACACCATAAAAAGAAGTAACTATCTCCATTTTCTTTAAAGTAACCATTTGTGTAACTTTAATACAATTTATTCTTCAAAATGATTATTTTATGAATAGGGCGGTAATGGGTACCGATTTTTAGGGATCGTTATTAGCTGCGTTTACGTTAACATGCAAAAAGAAAAAAATAGCTTTAGCTACCTATTGCCATCAACCGGGCACAAATACAGACTTCGAGCTGCTACTGGGTATTTCACAAATAACCCCAACAACACTGCTCGGCCCGGGAGTCGGCACAGCAGTCGCGCTAGATCCGTAAAAATACCAATAAAACTCCAATACAAATTCATTATTATGCTTTATGGATATAATAGGTTACTTTTATTTTAAGATTCGACATAATATGTCAAAAACACATTCCGTTTTCTTTGTATTTGCACGTGTTTCATTCTATTACAATGTTCACACAGGCATGTTTCAAATTAGTTGTTAGTGAAGCTGCCTTGTTAGGCGGTATTATATTAGGCGTAGATGATTCTAATGTTTTAACATAATTATGCTCTTTAGTGCGTATTAAAGAGAAGTTGCTTTTGTAATTTCCGTTTAATTTTACATTTTGGTACTTACTCGAGTACAAAGTACTCCTCCACATACTGAACACCAGACTACAGGCATATATAAGTCGGGAGATTGCTCAGGAACAAGCCGGCTTTTGTCAAAGGGAAGGGAACGCGGGAGCAGATTCTCAACCTAAGACAGATAATCGAAAAAGCACGTGAGTTTAATAACCCGTTATTTATTTGCTTTGTTGACTTCCGTAAAGCTTTTGATACTGTCAAGTGGTGGAAGCTGTGGGAGGTGCTACTGTTAATGGGTGTACCACAACATCTGGTACATCTTGTCAGAGGGCTTTACGAAGACGGTACGGCTACGGTTCGCGTGGACGGAGTCGATTCAGAGATTTTCCAAACTCAGGCTGGTGTTAGACAGGGATGTATTCTCTCCCCTCTTCTGTTTAACATCTACACTGAACATATAATGCGGTTAGTGTTGGAAAAATGGGAAAAAGGTGTTTCGATTGGAGGACGTTTGATATCAAACCTCAGGTATGCAGATGATACTACTCTTCTTACGACGTCGCAAGCAGATATAGAGCAGCTTCTATTACTTCTGGAGACAACGAGTACTGAATTTGGCCTTGCCATAAACCGCGATAAGACAAAAATGATGGTGGTGGATCGTGAGAACAAAAATCGCCCAGACTTACACAGCATAGCTAACTGCGAAGTTGTCCACAGTTATATCTACCTGGGATCCACTATCACAAATACCGGGAGTTGTGAAGAAGAAATAAAAAGACGGTGTGCTGTAACACGATCAGCGGTGGAAAAGCTCACGAAAATATGGAAAGATCGCCGCATAACCAAAAACACCAAGGTTCGATTGATGAGGTGCTTGATATTTCCAATTTTTCTATACGGAGCTGAAACCTGGACGATCCATCAAAAAGACCGTAAAAAGATTGACGCCCTTGAGATGTGGTGCTGGAGACGCCTGCTGAGGGTAAAATGGACTGCTCACCGTACAAACGTTTCCATCCTAAAAGAGCTAAACATCAAACAAAGACTTTCGTCGACTGTTCAAATGCGAATCCTCAAGATGTTTGGGCATATTATCCGCAATGAAAGCTCAATGGAGCGTTTAGTAGTGCAGGGGAGAGTAGAAGGCCACCGCTCTCGCGGCCGATCACCCACTAGATGGACAGATGCAATAAAATCAGCAACAAAATGTTCCCTAACAGAGTGTACACGTAGAGCCGCCAATAGAGAAAGATGGAGAAATCTCGCCAAAACAGCAACCTTGATGGATCAAGACAACCCATAACCACGACCACTCTGCCAAGAGTGTACGACTAAGAAGAACTTACACAATCCATACTTATTAATATTATAAATGTGAAAGAAGTTTTATTTTTTAAGTTTAAGAAAAAGACATCCCCGCGGGAATAACGGACTTAAACCAGTAACTATGTCTGTCAGTCGGTTATCTTTTTACGCTTAAACCGCCTTACAGATTTCGATAAAATTTGCCAAGATTGCATCTTGATGGAGGGACACCTTTTGTATCATACAGTCCTTGGGATGCGAGTGAAATCGGATATTATATTTGACATACCATCACGCTTATATGTATTTCCCGAAAGGTTAGACAGAGATGTACCTACTAATAATATAATAGCGGTCGCGCTTATGACCTTACATAATTATGACACTTTAAAACATGAAAAAAAAGTAATTTCCTTTTGTTTTACAGAAAAAAATGGACCTCAGTAAGTAATACACAAAAAATAAACTGGCCATTTTTTTTGGGAATATTATGTAATTAATTATAAATTAATGTTATTCTGCATTATAGGTACCACAATTTGATGACATTTTTGATTTTCCTTATTCCATAATCAACAAAGTCGTAAATTATAACAAAAAGATAATATGATTTTTTCAAAAAGACGCGTTTTTTTTACTATTATGCGAGACGTGTATATTTAGCTGTAGAGTTTTTATCTTAAACAAAAGTTGATATTTTAGACAAAATTCTAGTTTTTGTGTTGCAGTTTTGACAACTTCCATTATTATGATATCGCACATCCGATAAAATAGAGTCACAACCCGAAAACTGGCCTTTTTCAGGAAAATTGAAAAACTGAATTTGCCATATAAAAGTATTTTTTTGAAGCATTCTTAATATAAACTACTAATATATACTACGAATATGGACTGTCTAGTACATTTGTGGTTTAGTTTCTGGCTTTATTTTGTCTCTCCTCAAAATTGATGTTTTTCGACTTATGACCCTATTTTATCGGAGGTGCGATATTGCGACTCAAAAGACTAAAAATGGTAAAACTTTTCAATAGCACACCAGTAAAACTTTACATCAGTCCAACAGTCGTTTTTTTACAAATAACTTATGTTCACTAGAAACGCGTACGCTGCCTTTCTTAGTTCTGGAAAATTTTAAGATAACCTAAATTAAAAATTTAGAAAACCCCCGACACGAAATGTATTTTGCCATTTTGTGGTGGCGGCCATCTTGGATTTGAAATTTATCATAGTATATAGTGTTCTCCTAGTTAAGACCTTTCATTTGATACCCATATTGAGGGAGTTGTGAAAAAAAATGTTATGCGCTATTTTGTAGCGGCGGCCATCTTGGTCCGATTTTCATCAAACATAGCTAAGAACACTCCCGACTAATTCACCTTACAAATAAAAAACTAAATCAAAATCGGTTCATCCTTTCGGGAGCTACGATGCCACAGACAGACACACACACACACACAAACACGTCAAGCTTATAACACCCCGTCGTTTTTGCGTCGGAGGTTAAAAATATAATGGTATAAACTCGTTACAAAAATCCTTGCAAACCATACCCTTAACGGTTACCATTTAGTGCGAAAACACATTTAAAAGTCTAATTAGCTAAGATACAGTTCATTTGAGTGTGCGTGTGGGGACTGTGACAATGCTTTGACTGAAGCTGTGAAGCCTATTGTTGAAGTCAGTTGAACTTCTGATGAAGCGGTGAGTTGTTTTTCAGACTGATTTTATTTCATTACTAGTATTTATTTTGAACTAGCTGTCCCGGCAGACCTTGTTCTGCCCCGTTAGAATTATCTTTCGTATGCCTTTTAGTTTAGTTGATTGGAGGTTGCATATCATTTCTATTTCTTCCTAACGTTGTTTTGTTTTGATTGACGTCAAATGTTTGACAACCAAAGTGGTATGGGAAAAGAAAATTGTTGTTTTTACTTTTTTCCTCGTATTTTTTAGGATTTTTCTCTCCATAAGAACCTTCCTCAGACTTCACCAAACACAACAAAAAAGAAATCAGCCAAATCGGTTCAGCCGTTCTCGAGTTTTGTGCTTAGCAACACATTTAGCAATTCATTTTTATATTATAGATTTTTAAGATTATAGATTTGATATGAACTTTATACAATAGCAATAAAGCTCAAATTGATTCTACGTTTTAGTTAGAAAACGTTTGTATGTGAAAAAGAAAAGGGCTGTTTTTAGGGTGTTCCCGGCAATTATTCGATTTTTTCTCGCCGTAAGAACCATCGTTGGACTTCAACGAACATTTAAAAAAAAGAATTGGCCAAATTGGTCCAGGCGTTGTTGAGTTATGCGCTTACCAACACATTTTGCGATTCATTTTTATATTATAGAAGATTATTTGTATTATTAAAGTTTTGTGCCACTGCAAAGATTACACTCTTCTTCCAATTCTCATTATCCTTTAAGTCTTTTTAACCCCCGACGCAAAAACGACGGGGTGTTATAAGTTTGACGTGTCTGTGTGTCTGTCTGTGTCTGTGGCATCGTAGCTCCCGAACGGATGAAGCGATTTTGATTTTGTTTTTTTTTATTTGAAAGGTGAATTAATCGGGAGTGTTCTTAGCTATGTTTGATGAAAATCGGTCCAAGATGGCAGCCGCCACAAAATAGCGAATTACATATTTTTTCACAAATACCTCAATATGGGCTGGCTTAACTAGTAGAATACTATACACTATGATAAATGTCAAATCCAAGATGGCCGCCACCCTCAAATGGCAAATTACATTTCGTGTCGGGGGTTTTCTAAATTTTTAATTTAGGTTAGTTTATTGGAATGAGTCCTTTATCCACTATCCAGTTTATTCCACCATCTCTATATGGACTTGCCAAAGTAACAGAGATAAAGAGCCATATCTTATGTCTGTTGGGTGGTGATGGTATCCATAAAAAATCACTCATGGTCTTTTTGTCTTTCCATCATCATCATTATCATCAATCCATACCGTCCCACTGCTGAGCACGGGTCTCCTCTCAGTACGAGAGGGATTAGGCTATAGTCCACCACGCTGGCCTAAATGATTGAATGAATCTTTCCAAATTCTGTCTATGAAGAAGCTTTTTTTCAACCTGCCAATGAATGTAAAGATTCTTGAGCAAGCAGTTTGGATTCTGTTATATCAGACTGACTCCGTTAAAAGTATCCTTTCTTATGTAGATACGTATTATGATGTACTGTTGATTATTATACGCAGACATGTTTATATTTTTGCAGTGTCATTAGTATTCTGGTAGTGTTAGGGTGCCTGGTAAACAACTTCGATATTTTAAGGTCACTGTATGTATATCTACTTACATTTATCTTCAAATCTTCATTTTGCTGTGAGAAAATTATAATCAATTGAATTAGTTTAGTCTAGGTATAGTTAATCACGTTGGCCTAATGTGTGTAGACTTCATATAATGTCAAGAAAATCTCTTAGATATGCAGGTTTCCTCACGATATTTTCCTACATGTATTAACAATACGCACATGATTTCGAAAAGTCTGCGTGCTTTTGATTTGAACTCATCATGACTTAACTTCGACTTCTCAATGACGACAACCATCTTCCAACCATACTGTGATTTCATCATAATATTTTTCCACTTAGCAGTATCCTTATGAAATCATAGGAAATACCGTGTAGCTTTTTGTTAAGTTGTTATTTATTACACAAGTTGCATTATGTTCTATGAGAGCAGACTATTTGTCTGCCGTTTTAAGCTACTTTTTGTGGGTACATTGATTGATTTGGTTTATATTTTTATGTAAAACATGACGTAACCTTGGATATATTATGAGGTTGTTTGCGTTGACCATTCCGCGTTACTAAAATTGTGGTTTCTTACAATTTTTTCATTTCATTATGGTCCCATTATAATGCCGGGTGATCAGACCTAGACTCATCAAGCTTGATGAGCTTAGATCTGATAGGATATCTTTGCCACTGTTATTCTTACCCGGAATTCCGATTACCGCATTTTTCACTATCCCATTAGGGGATCAATAATAATATCCATAACCCAATTTGTCATGCCAGTATTTACAATAACCCAACTTTAGCATACTAGCCTCTTTAAACCTCTCTCATCATCATACTTAAAAATTGGTTAACATTTTATTTTCCTTTGAGGAAATGAGACTAAACCAGTATCAGCTTTTCAATGTGCACTGGTCCTTTGAGTCGAATAGGAAGGTAATACTTCGATGTTGGTATATAGAAAAACCATTAGTGAATCAACCAATAAGTAGTTATTTCTTGGAATGTGCAATATCGTAATAGATTAGTGGTCCTTTACGGTATGCAGTTATGTACCGTTTCATCTTGGTATTCAAAGGGTTTACCTAATACCTCAACAACGGTAAATTCTAGAGAAAACAGTATTCATTTTGCGGTGTGATCTGTAAAGACGATAAGTTTTTGTTTTATAACGGCAATTAAAATTGATTTTAATTTTTTAATACTGCCAGGAAAGGAGAAGTCCGTGTTCAAAATCGGGTTATTTAAAAACTATTATATTTAAACGTTATTTAATAGTCAAAAACATCATAGCAATAGCAATTAATTTTCTCTCAGATTATCGCAAAATCTTGCAACACAAAACCTATGTTGTTATGAATTTTCTTAATGTATGTTATCCTTTTTCTTAATTAACACGTTACATAATGGTGTTAAGTAATAGTTTGTTTATAATAAAATAAAAATCATACTATAATGATTCCGAAAAGACACACGAATTAAGGGATATTATTGTGGAAATAAAAGGACCAAATATTGAATCCTAACTTTGGTTACAAGTCGAGGTGAATTTACAAGTTGGGTCGCAGCTGAAAACCAGTGTTAGGTATCAGTTTATAATTGATACTTAACATTACGCTGAGCTGATGGCCCTTTTGGCACATTACGAATACTGTTATTTATTTTAATTGATGATCTTATGTATATGTCAATAATTAAATATTTCTTTCTTTCTTTCTTGAAGTAAAACACAACGTTATAAGATAATGCAACAGTACGTTGGATTCAATGATGACACGTTTATATTTACGAAACTTCCAAGCAAACGTCATTGCACTAAAACCCTACCTTAACTGTAAGTTATGACCTCTGCGGGAGATACCCTCGCTGGCTCGATACCGCCGCCGCGACGATTAATAATTTAGTTGTTATTAGTTCTTAAGTATTTGCAGTTTAGTCATCACATCAAACTATGACAACTTCTAGATGCTTAGTTATTTAATACACATTTTAATAAAACCCCAAACAGGGTTTTATTATTTATTTCATTTTCTTTTATGGTAATAACATTCATCACACATGCTGATTATTATAATCTCTGGATTTTAAATTTCAAACGTGTTTTGAAGTCAAAATGTCAACTAACCTTAAGTAATCTCGCTTCAATCTAAAATTGGTTTTATTTGTTTTAATCTCCATCTGTAATTTTGGTATCTTCATTCTTGGTCCTTTGGTACATTTTACAGTCATACAAAATGAAATCCGATGGATTGTTATTTAAAGCTCTTGGTAACATTACTTTACAGTACAAGTTTGACCTATATGCACCATATTCATCCATCCTTCAATGATGGCTTCATCTTTATGTAATTATGATCATCAATATGCGTCTTTTATTGTGAACACTAACACAAGATATTAGGGAAAATCGTTAAGTTTTATTGTAAACCATAAAACATAAGTAATACCAACATTATAATACTCCACGTGGGACACTTACGTTACCCAGTTAAAACTGCCTATCTTGCGCTGGAACCCTTACTTGTACTCTGTACCCATTACACACATTTGAGGTTTTAAGTTTATTTGACACTAGCTTACCGCCAGCGGCTTCGCCCGCGTGGTCTTATCACTATACATTTTTCTCCCGTTTTTGCAACATTTTTCATTGCTACTCCGCTCCTATTAGTCGTAACGTGATATAGCCTTCCCCGATAAATGGGCTATCTAACACTGAAAAAATTTTTTAAACCAGTCCACTAGTTTCGGAGCCTATTCAATACAAACAAACAATCAAATATTTCCTCTTTATAATATTGGTAGGTATAGATTTAGAAGGTTGATGGTAATGTAGCAGATAACCTGTAACCAGACTTAAATTAGCTAATATTTAATACTTTACTAGCTGATATGGAAACTAGAATAACATGTAACATTCACTCTTACTTAAAATATTAGGTATGCTCGGCGTAGTCCAATGTTGAGGCATATCGATGCAGCGCCTCAAAGGACCAGTGTTAGCAAGTATGCTTCATTATAGCTCTAAAATCATCATCAACCTCACTGCTGCTATAGTCAAATAAAGACGAGTTCCAGGCAATCTGGGATATAATACCAAACCAGATCCCTTTCATCGCGACCGGGAGGCACGATACTGTATTTCTATATGTTTGTTTATAATTTTTAGAATATAATTTTTAGTAGTTTGTTTGTTTTAATTTGATTTTTAGTTATGTACATGTTTCACTGTAACTGAATCAAATCATACTAGGTAACAGTTTGCTGTACATATTTATCGAAAGAACATACGCTCTACATCTATAGCAATAAAAATTCCGCATATTTAGCTAGTATAAAGTGGTTTGTAGAGGTCAACACCAGGCCTAGTTTAAACGGATAATTTACAATATTTACGTGCATATGTAATACAACGTGCATATAATACTTTGAGAATGTGACCCGTGCCGTAAAATGTGTATGTGGCTACTAAAAAACTTGTTCTTAATTAAATACGGCGCCGAGACGTTGCGATTTCGTAACTGATACTGATTTGTTAGTGTTTCAGTGTGACCATTGCAAAATGCTCCTAGTACTCACAAGGCTATTTTTAGTAAACACTGGCTGGCCCGTGACTCTATCTGCTTGGATTAAAATTTACAAGAATACAAGAAAGAGCTTGTTATATTCATACTTTGACGATGTGTGTTGTCCCTCCTACCAAAAGGAGGATCCTGCAACCATGCGGGTATTGTGCCTGTTGGGCAACTGCCCGACGGCTGAAATATTAATCCAACATGCCTTGAAAATTTTGCTTGCGCGATTCAGGATTTACTTCAATGAGTTTATATAATACTAGCTTTCCGCCAGCGGCTTCGCCCGCGTGGTCTTATAATTTTTTCTCCGTTTTCGTCCTACATTTTTCATTACTACTCCGCTCCTATTAGTCGTAGCGTGATGATATATAGCCTATGTTACTCGGGGATAATGTAGCTTTCCAAAGGTGAAAGAATTTTTGAAATCGGTCCAGTAGTTTCGGAGCCTATTCATTACAAACAAACAAACAAATCTTTCCTCTTTATAATATTAGTATAGAAGTATAGATATCTCTACATCGTTACCTGACCTAACTTCAGTCAATGCTGGGAATAAAGCTCAACTTTATTTTTTTATCTTTTTATTTGCAGCTAATTTCTCTCTAATTCTCTCTAAAAAATCTTATAAGTATGTATGTTGCCATCTAACAAAAAGGTTGGTAGCCTCTCTGCACTTTAGCCACTTCTTAATCTTTATTAATAACGGGTATCCCACACAAAACTGAAAGGAAGATTTATGTTCAACACCTTCGCAATATTTTACGCAGAGTAACCCGAAACAGCTTGTTTCGAACCAAGTGTCTAGTTCTACTATAGGTACTTGACAGTTATTGTATTTCTTATGATGGAAGGTTGTGGTGTAGTATAGAATTCTTCAACTAAACCGTTAAGTAAACGCTGGTTAAATAAAGTTGCGTTTACCATGGGCAGTTGATGGATGGCGACCATTTATAATTAAAAGTTGGTCCCGATTTTTACACGAATACCTATGACAATGGTTAGTGGAAGTCAGAAGTGTGACATCCAGTTTAAATTCAGGAAATCGGTACCTATTGCCCAGAAATTGAGCTCGCAGGTCTGGTGGCAGTCGCTTCGTGTAAAATAAAAAGAAAGAAAGTTAGTAAAAGAAGTTATATAGCATAAAATGATGCTCGTGATTGTGGAAGAATCTATTAAAAACCTTTAATCATTTCAACAGTCGTTTTGGTTTGGAACAAAGAGGTTCATAAAAGAGATTGAATGCGGAAAAATATTAAAATAACTACATACCCTTTTATCAGTGTTAAATCATTAACTTATGTGCGCATCGGTTTGGCGCGGATGTGGTTTCTTGTGCGCATCAGACGCATTGTTCTCCATACATATACGACCACGCCAATACTCCCAGAAGGGATAGGCAGATTTCCACAGTTCGCCCGTATGTTTACGTCTCATGTAATAGGGGGTGACCCTATTGTCATGTCAGGTCTATTAACTGCAGTTAACAGACTGTTAGATTGACATACGAGTAAAAAGTAAAAAAAATACTAAGATCCACGAAGTGAGAAAAAATCTACAATGGGGTGGCCATGTTGTCCGTATGCTAGACGACTTATAGGCTAATACGACCACCTTTTGGATACTTTAAAACGGACAAGCCGACGTGGTGTACCTCGGCGATGTCTGCGATGAGCTAGATGCATATTTGCCTAGCTGGCGCACTGTAGCTCAAAGTCAAAGACAAAATGTTTTATTTCAATTAGACCATAAATCAATAGGTACCTACTTTTGAAAAGTGAAACTAGTTGCACGGTTCCAAAGTGGATCTTATGGAGAAGGGCTGGCAAGAAACTCCATAAAGACTCTTGTGATAAAATTTTCGTTATAATATTTTATTTTTGGATAGCCGTTGAGAATAGTGCAGTTTCATAAGATTTTACCTGTTCAATATATTAGTAACAGTAAAATATTGCAATAAGCTGACCAGCCACAGCCCGTTCACGAACATGACGTGTGTACCGGCGTCGTTCTACTCAACTATGTTGCAGGGAATAAAATGACTCGACACAACGCCACCATCAGCACAAGACAGAGGAGTTAAAGAATGGGAGGGAGGCCTTTGCCATGTAGGGATAGTCTAAGTTAATAATAATGAAGATTATAAGGAAAAGTACTTGATAATTATGACGCATATAACTCTTATGACGATTGCATACGGGCGCACGTTTCACAACGCCTAAGTGATCATTGACGTGGTTTTTCTCTGCTCAAGAGTTCTTGAGGGAAATTAAAACTATTTGTAGATAAATTCCACTTAATAAACACGTAATATACCTTGTTGTTTGACGTGAAACAATAAAATAAAATGTCAATAAAGATAACGGATGCCACTTTGAGATGCTAATACTTAGTAGGTGTAATAATGTAAGGATAAATGATTTATCTTTTTCTAACCAGTGGCTCGACCATGAGTTTTTCTCACTAGACTCGCTAGTGACACCATTGTAGCGCCTCTAGCGGTTACGTAAGGTACTAAAATCTGCTATGAGATTACAGTGTTTCGATGCGTAAAAAACCTATCGAAAGCCATTCGATAGAACTCGCGGTTGAGGTACATACAGACTTAAAATTAATGTTGGTAATTTGTTTAGGAGAATTTACGCTTTACACAAACCATGACAGGGTCATAGAATTGTAAATAAATGTTTTAAAAATTACCTTTTAAAGGTAAATTTATTTACAAGATTATTGTTGTTTCTCACAGCGCGGTAAGCAAGCATTGACGGCTTGGTCTTAGGCTGATATTCCGAGACGAAACTAAGCATGAACTTATGCTAACGCATGTAAAATTGTAATACAAATTTGACATACGGAAGCGTTACTTTTAAAGCGTTGTCTCTGAATTAGCCTTAGACCTGTCAGGTAACATCGGGTCGGCTTTGATAACCCATAACGAGTACTAATTAAATGACGTAATTAATTAACTATATCATGTTTATTACATAACAAAACTTAGAAAGCGACCGACGTATATAATACGTTGTAACTTGTATCTTAACATATTTGCTCGCAGGGAATTCCATAATTTGGCTTTGAGTCTAATGATCAAGGGTAGATGAAGAGCACAATACAATGTTAAACATTCATACGATACTATCAGCCTGTATACCCCGAAGGATTAGGCAGAGGTGTACTAATGTATACCCACAGTTTGCCAGTACTTATGTTTATGTCGCATGTAATAGAGGGCCAGCCTATTGCCATCAACCGGGCACAAATCCAGACTCCGAGCTGCTACTGGGAATTTCACAGAAAAACCCAACAACATTTCGCTTCGACTTGGGAATGGAACCAAGGACCTCAAGCGTATCAGTCGCGTTTGGGACCACTAGACCAACAGCAATGATTATAGATTGAACTAAAGAATTTTGTGGATTATAATCATGCTAATTTTGTTTTAATAAAAATTATAATTCGTCTAGCATTTCGAAATCACAGTCACGTGCTGCACTTCGATGCCCCGTTCATAAATAATTGAATGACGGGACAAAAGCTATTACTAATCTCAGCCCTTCATTACTTTTACTATCAATGCGCCTGCTAGTTTGGGGAAAAGGGCGTCATTTTTGCCGAGGCAAATCCTGTTTCTGATCCAAGTCGCCAGCTACTACACAAAACCTGTTTGTTAAACTATCGTTAAGCTAAAAAGTACGCTTCACATTAAACCAAAGTAAGTATGTGATAGATGCAAGCTATGGTTGGCGCCAAAAATCGCCTCTCACGCGGCAAGGTCGCATGTGTACGCGCGGCTTAAGCGGAGATGCACTGATTAGGGTCATCACGTGGTTTAAGGTACTCCAACTAACGAAAGATTAATGATTAAGACAAAAGGTTGCTTTTTTACTTTTACTATCTCGTCGACATGAGCAATGTATAAAATTAAACCCTATTATATTATGTTAACGTTGCAATTAAAGTGAAAGGAATAAAAGATAAATAGATTATAATGTCGCAGTGATGAAACAAAGAACAGTCTGTTGTTGTTGTCCTTGGAATTAATGAAATTTGCTTATCAATGAAGTGTTATTTTGAAAACAAACATAGCTAAGTTTAACTCTAGTTCCGGTCGATATGTAGAACAACTAAAACATACGTTGTATTTTGGTCCTTAAGTACATAAAAGACCATAGGATCATCCGTATGAAGATGAGGAAAGGCCATTATAAAATCCAGTAAGACCAAGATCCCTTATTTGAGACTAGAGGCCAACGGCCGCTACTTGTTGGACGTACTAAAATAGATTTAACTACCTATTGTATAATTAGTGACCTTCTAGTTCACCTAGGTTCATTCTTGCAACAGGTTTTCCTTAGGAACAAAATAAAAAATAGACTGTATTTTTTATAAATTTTTGGTGGAGGAATAAAGAAAATAGTTTATCTGTAATAATTTTGCTAGTCAAAGCTTACAAATTATAGAAAATACCGATTAGTTTTTTTTATCAAATAATATATTATTTAATTCTGTGTTATCATTTCTTTGCATTCTCGATTCTATATCGTCTTTTATTATCTATCTCAGACTTGGTCCTGGTATTTGGTCCTTAGAGTCATGTAATGATAAATAATTAGCTGATCCACCTCACCAAAGACAGGGATTATCGAATCGTTTCATCTCTTTATAAATCTTATCAGCAAAACCAATTAATCAGGGAAAACATCATTATTATTGAAAGAAACTGAAACAAATATTAAAATGTCTATATTAGTATTTCAACATCTTATACTCTTTCATTCGTTATAAAAATTATTGCTTCTACGTCATAAAATCATAGTCACGTCACTCATAGTCTACCTACACTGATCAAGATGGTACATAACTGGGCAGTGCGTAAACACGTTTGTTGGGCAGTCCCCCTATAATAGTCTTAAGTGACAGCCCTGGCATCAACAGGTGATATGGAACGGCTCAATGGTCATTTACCGACTACCAACCATATGTAGCGTTCGCGAACGCGGTTTTAAATTCGAAGTGTTTCGAGTGTCGGTTGCAGAAAATAAATAAACTTTTGAATTTAGAACTATTTGAATTTGAATTGAAGTGACATTTTAAAGTTATGTTTGTGTGAGTGTATTTGTGTAATTTTATTTTTAAAAGAAAATATTCGTAAGTTCATAATTTCTTGATTTTTAATTATAAATTGTTTACTTTAGAAAATAATGAATAACTCTTCAATTAACTAATTATTCTTTTTATTTGACGCAAAAAAAATACTTTATATTCAATTAAAAAGGATAAATATTGAATCGAAATAATTCTTATAAACGGTAAAAAGTCTCCTATATGATCGCTTGAAATATGAATAAAATATCTACGGCCAACTGATTCAATAGCAGTTGTTGAATATTCAAATTAATCACTGTATAGTTCCGTAAAAAAATCTGCAAAGCAATTTAAAATAGTTTTTTTCATAAAATTACTATATTTTCAACACTGTTCTATTTTATTATTATTGAAACAAGTCAGTTTTAAATAGAATAAGATGATACCAATAGATTAATTACATACATACATTACTTCGATAATATAAAAAAATCTTAATTAGAAAAGACACCGAATAAAAAATACTCTCACTTTTATAATCTGCATAAACATCAAACTTGGCAAAGTTATTTTGACATTTATCGATGGCGCTGCTCGCAAAGACAGATGTCAAAAATATGCCAAATTCAGTGCATTTAAATGTAGTTCCAAATTCAACCGTACGTAAAGACATGCTGGCAGTTATTCTAAGCAGCTTAGTTGCTTGCTCAACACGTATCTCCTTGACCGTATATGAACCAGGTTAGGCGCTGCAACGAAATTGTAGCCGTTATAATGTTTAGTTAGAGCACCGAGACAATAAATAGGTGATTATAGAACCTACGCAAAGCGGACACTTCCTTTTGATTCATCGCTGTTCATAAAGATTGTCTGGACTTTATTAGTTATGATTGAGATTCGCGAATTTTGTGCGAAATATTCAGTTGTTATGTTAAAAGTAACGAAAAAATGTTATGTAATGAAATAGCTAAAATATCAGAAGGCGCGCGTCTCTGATTCTTCTAAAGTCATGACTGTGCGTAAGTCTGATAGATTTACTAAATGGAGTCTGCTTGAAGCCTGCCCAAGCGCACTAGTCCAGTGTGGTACTGAGACGAGATCCGTACCCAGCTCAACGGGTTCATAATGAATAATATAATTATAAACACATTACACACCGACACACTCCCTCCTGGACACGGGTTAATCTATAGTCCACCACGCTGGACTAGTGCAGGTTTCATTTTAATTATACGTAGTTTTAACAAATATTGTTTGTTTATCAAAAAGGATAAAGGATACTGGCAATCTTTTTAATTAAATAGTCTTTAAATTTCTGAATATTGTCCTTTTTAACACTTGTTTCTTTTTCCAAGGCTTTGTGCTACTATCATTTTTGGTTGGTCCTTTGAGTCGATCCATACAAATTGCAGTATTTACAGGCCGAAAGAGGCGATAATTTAATTTAGCACCTTACATTCACCAGCTTCGCACGTGACCACTAATGTAATTAGATTCAGATCTCTTTAATCATATTCATGAATGCAAACACACTAATGTAAACGAGCCATTACTGGATTCTATACAATAACTGCATTAATAAATTAGTTCCAAAAGATAAGTAACATGAATATTTACATGGTGTTTTTAGATCCGAATCAATGCACCATGAGAATTGAATTGAATTCAATGCATATGGTCATAAAAGCAATATGGTAATTGGCGATAATGAAACATTAAGTCTGGTTTTATGTTCACTTGCGATAGATAAAGATAATGTAAAGTTTAATATCGTTCTTATATTAGTATTGTTAAAAGAGCGTCACTTTTATGAGCTAAGTTCCGTTAGTTATTCTATGGCAGTGGTTAAAGCGTTCTACGATAATCATGTGATGCATCAAATCCTAGCTTAAGAACCGGTAACGCTTTTGTTATAGCGTTTCGTTACGCTATCACCACTAAAGACGAATAATCATTTTAAGATTCAACTCGAGCGGTGCTTTAATTATGAGCGACAAGTATGGTCCTAAAGACCGCGGTACCAGGCACCTATAATAATAAAGCAGCATGCTTTAATTCCTCAGATCCGCTTGCAAATTAAAATGGCAGAACTATATTCGATTGGCGTGACAACAATGCATCCTGGTGTGAGCATGCCGTGATTTCCCAGGATCCGCTTGACTTGATTAGTATGCAGTATTAAATTGTTGCCTACGTGAGAATTGTATCGGTGTTTTTTAATGATATTATACATCATCAAAATGAAGGCCTTATGGTTAAACGAGAGGTAAACGGATGCGGATCATAAGACCCTGCTTTGGGTCCTTGAAGACGGTTTAGTGTAATTGTATATAATATAATCTTTAACATAAGTCGTTACTTGGGAATCGTTCGCAGTGGGAATTTTAGATACTATTCTTAGTATTTATTTTTGCGTGTCTTTTTGAAGACATAATCCTGAGTCTGATGATTGTTTACTGATTTTTCTAGTTTTGAAGATAAAAAGGCCATCGCTTGCTCTGTCTGTCAACAATAAGATTGGAAGACAATTCTAATGATGTCAGGAAAAAACGAGGATAGGAAGTAGGTCAGATACGTTTTGTGGAGTTATTATACATGAATTTTACATGGAAATGCGGGCTTTATCTTTAACAAAGAGATTTATTAGTGTATTAGGTTCACTATGACCAGGTTTTGAAAGTATACCTAACTAATGATGCCGATATTTCTCACTCGGGATTTGTAAGTGTTGTTTATTAGGTTTTACCGATGAAACATTTGAGGTTTTGTCTGCGAAGTGAATAATAATTACGTGCTGATCTAACATACAATGGTTTAATATACAAATATTCGTATGGGATTAATTATTGTTATATTTTTTATTGATTTATTTATTTGTGGGATACTTAATGATACTGATTGGATATAATTAATAAAATTCTTAAAAAACTTTAGTCTATGAGGTAGGGAGGTTCTATAATTTATTTCGATAAACACATTTGGCAAGCATATTATAAAATATGTAGTTATATATGTCATGTAACATTCAATAGTATTCATTAACATTGAATATTAATTTTTATGTAATTGTTGACAAATGCACATTCTAAGGTAAGGTCACACAGAATACTCATAATCATACACAAGCGAGGAATTAGGTATCACCAAAAACAAATGATAAATATTTATGACGTCACCTTGGATGTATATGAAGTAACAAATGAAACTTTAAAATTTATAACATGATAAAATTGTAAGCGTTCTTCTTGATCACGTCAGAATCGGTATAGAAACGGACTTCAAAGGCTTGCGTGTGGTATCGATTCGTTATGACGATCGATTACGAGTGCTGTCGGCAAGATAATTGAGTATTTTTCTCACTAAACATCAATTATACGGTGGCTGCAAAAAATCTGACGGAATTATTGGTTTGTAACTCTTCACAAAATGGGTTTCACAGGATGTTAATTTAGTAGTGGGTATTTTTAGAGAAATGGAAAAAATATCTTATGTTATATGTATTATTAGAGATTAATGATTACGAGAACGTGGGCTCGATCCCCACATGGCACAAATATATATATGGTACTCATAAGTGTTTGAAAAAAGGAATACTAAAAAAAGGATATTGTTAAAATCTTCGTGTACCTATTTTTAAATTTAAAACAAATATTCGTGTTGACTGTAACATCATTGTAATTATGCGAGGCTGTAATACTATCTCCAAATGACGTCTGGTAAATGAAAAGGAACCGGTTTACTAGATCAAGAGAAATTGTTTCTCCTTATTCTTTTGTAGAGGTGTGTAACTCAGCTCTGAGCCAGCTCAATTATTCAGATCGCACAGGTTTGAGCCGTTGAGCTACAGCTCAGCAACAAAATGACTAGCTCACGGCTCAATTCAGCTCCTGTTGTACTTGTGAATCCCTCCAATCCAATTCTCTTAGAACGAATAATTATTCTATTCTTATGCATTAAAATAATAATTTATTGATATGTATCCAATAAATCAATTTGTAAAGAAATAATATAAAATGTCTAGTTGGCAGAGTTACACGAACTGTTGCAGCTCGGCAGCTCATTCGGCTCAATTCGGCGCGCGGCTCGCATTGGCTCGCGAGAGTCGTAAACTGAACCAGTTCAAATTGAGCTGATCTGCGAGCTGATTCATTGAATCAGCTCACTCACCTGAGTGATGAGCTGATCCGCAGCTCGCGTATTTTTGATGAGTTACCCACCGTTATTCTTTTGTAATACTTATTCTTTTTTCTGCCTTGAATAAAACATCAAAGCAAATTAAAAATATATTACCTACCGATTCTTTGTCCTCCCTGTTCCCTTAAATATTTTTGTTGTTTCGAAAACAGAAAAAAAAACGCAAAATTAACGGACAGTCTTCGAAAACGATGAGTTTCCTTGTATTTTGTATTCCCCTCGGTTAAGGAAAGTCCCAGTGGCATCTTAATTGATGACAAAACGACTTTTTTATTCACAAAAAGAAGTGGACGCAGCGTGCATTCTGTAGTTTGACTAGTTTTTACGATTGAGGAAATGTGTGGTCCTTATCTTCGTATTGCTATTTTTGGTCCTTCGGCATTAACTTTGTGGGCAATTTGAGACTAATCATTATTTTGAATGAAGCAACAGCCTTAATTAAAACGATACCTTTATCAAAGTATTTTCGTTAGTCCGGAATGAATAATAAATAAGTAATATTTATTAATTACTGCGAAAAAGCTTCAACTTCAATCAATTATTCAAACTAGAAGAGGTAAGACTAGAAAAACCAAAGTAAAAATAACGTATAAGTATCAAGTAAGTAGGGAAAACAATTAAATAGACTATAATTACATTATCTGTATTCTCATTATGTTTCAAAATTATATTTTTTTGCTAGTCAATTAAAGTACAATACTAACATGCCCAATGCTTTATCTTCCTCGCAATCTTGATTGTTTAAGTCATTAGTAAAAAAAAATGAATCTTCACACATGCGATTTAATCAGGCCGCCGATAATTATGGCAAGAAGTAGTATCTCACACGTCATAATTTTATTTGTTTTAATGATAGCCTAGCCTTTTTTACGTGTTTTTTTTTTCTTAAATTCGATTCCTATAAGGACTATGCACACGAAAACTATGAAGTCTTGCTAATTACCTTCTAATAAGACTCATTTTTATTTAATTATCATACAACATTTTAAAAATGGCTAATGCCTTTTGTTGACATCATCTATTTACATATTGCAATTCCAATAATTGTAGAAAAAAAGGCAATTGCAGCAGTGAAGTGATAGTTAGGAATGTGTCGTAGGTCTCAAATTTGAATCCAAGGCATGTACCCCTGATCACAACGGTGCGGTGGAAGGAAAACATCGTGAGGAAACCTGCATATCAGAGAGATTTTTTCACTGGCGTGTGAAGTCTGCCAATCCGCACTAGGGCAGCGTGGACTATAAGCCTGACGATGATGATGATCATGATGTTTTGAATATTATAATACCTACGTAGATTTCACAAACAATATATAATAATTATTCTAAGCTGCATTTCTTCATGCGTACTAATGATAAAAGGTATACCTACTAGTTCAGGCATCGTTCCCAACTGGACAAAAAATAATTACAATGAACTCAAAATAAAAACGGCAGCCTTCAACTTGATTAATTACAACCGCTAGACGTCAGCAGACTATGCAGTGTGTAATTTATTATTTTTTTTTCTGCACAGGCGTGTGTCTGGCCCACTGGGCACAGTTAGGTACGGGTGAGAAGAGCTGCATAGGAATTGATAGATGCATCTTGTTACATATTTAATGTTGCTGCACGCTGTTTTTATGCGTATAGTTAGAAATTAACGGTGTTTTCCTACCGGTATTTATTATCTATGATAATTTAATTAAGAATTTGCAACACTTGATTTTTGATCAAAGAAGTATTATAATTGCGGGTACACACCATGTTTTCCACATCATTATTATCGTTTTCCAATTTTATGAGAATTTACTGACAATCTCGTCCAGAAAATATTCTGTGGTATTTAATACCAGTCATTCTAAATTATCTTTTAAAAACCATTTTATTTACATTGTTAACTACATAAAGCTGTTTATTTTTATCTGTATGGTGTTGTTGTAAAAAGTAAATTATATTTATTCTCATATAAAAACCTAGTGAAGGTTTATGATGTTGTTTTAACCGAGAGGTGAGCATTACAAGCGCACCAAGTCAGTGGAATGTAGATTGTACTTTCCGCCACCGGCTTCACCTGCTATCCTACGGGAACCATACATTTTACCGGGATAAAAAGTAGCCTATGTGCTATTCCAGACTATACTCTATCACTGTGCCAAATTTCATCCAGATCCGTTTAGTCGTTTTTGCGTGAAAGAGTAACAAACATCTATACATCCAAACTTTCACATTTATGTTATTAGTAGGATATTTGTTTATCAATTAGGTATAACTATTGGTTATAAGTACACGAAAATCTCAGAAGATTTATTTCTAATTATATTCAAATAAAAGGACATAAACCATAAATCCACAAGTTATTCTATTAATTGTTAGCCTACAAAACATTTAAAATATAATAAAAAATATTCAAGATTTTGAAAAAAAAAAAGATATTGAAAAACATATTCAAGATATTGAATAAATTGACCATCATGTTAATCTTTATGTTTTCGTTTTATTTTATGAAAAACTTAGTTAAATACGTAATAGAATGATTTAAATTAATTTAAATACAGTTTTGTAATTACAATCATTAATTTAACATTAATTTAAATAAGGATTTGCAGATATTATCACGTACCTATTATTCAACAGTTTTGGAACTTATAATCTTTACGTTCATGCCCACTTTAACTGACTAGAAAATTAAATCAGCAGTATAAAACTGGTCTTTAAGTTATTATAAAAAAATACCGCATCTATTACTTTGAAACTTGGGGGAAAATAATCTTGAGAAAAATAATCTTAGGAAACTTGTCGGTATGTTTTTCGCTTACAAAAATACTTACCTACTCAATTTGAGGTACCTACCGTGTCCGTCTGAGTGCGCATGCATGATCTTATTATATTCCCTTAGTCACTCCGTACAACAGCCAGGAAGTGAAGGGCAAGGAGTATTCCTAGCCCGATCGGACGGCAACTCACAGCAATTGTAGGCAGTCCAATATGGTACGTACCAACTACCGACGTTTGGCTTGGCCTTGACCTCCTCGAAATGTCGGTTCGATTGAAGCATAGCTGTGTCATCTTCGTCGCAGAAACCAAGTGCTAAACAAATAACGTAATGCATTTGTTTACAAAATGACTATGATTTACCTATATAACTGATAGACCTTCGGCGTTATTGGAATGGTATAAAATACGAGAATATGTATAAAATAGTTTTAATGCTGTCATACCTTGAATGACATACATATATTATTATCTTTCTTAAATATCGTAGCGCGAAACCATCATGAGTACCCAAAATTGGTCCTTCATGTCAGAGTTTGGTCCTTTGATCAAGATTATTAAATATGATTGTAATTTTTTTTATAAATCTTAATTTTGCATGTCATCACTATATGTAGTGATTAGTGTCCAATAGCTTTAAAAACGATAAAAAAATATTAGGTACAATACTCAGATAAAGGTTATTTAAAAATATCGTTGATTTGTGTGAATTTCAAATACAAACCATCAGAAAAAATATCATAAGCGACAAGATGATAATGTAAGCTTAGGTTTATAGATACCGGACAAGTCCATTTCTGATCTATTGGCCTGAATAGATGTGCCTATTATTACTGACTACTAAATGTATTATAGTTATATTGTCAAAATTGCCGAGCTGATGAATGGATGAACGTATGCTGTATATTTTTGCAAAGTAAAAATAAAGGAAATAAATATCGACCTTCAGGATATTTTAAATTTCGATGAGGTGTTCGACACCTTCAAATACTTTTAAAAACAATGACTGTTACGCGCCATCGCTCTTTTCTTTTACCAATGTCTATGACAAGGTCTTTCCGACCTTCAATGTCAATTTTCCTTAACCATCACTTCCTCAAGAGATAAATAGGGTGGTGTTTGAAGGACTGAATATACTCGCATTTGTTATAACCTTTTTTAATCTTACAATTACTAGATATTTTATAATGTCAGGTTTTATGCATCGCTGGGATCTTTGAAACCTTATTATTACTACATTCGGCATTGAGTGTTGCAGATAACATTGTTTACTCACAAGAAAAAAATCTCATTAATTATACGATGTACTTGTTCATGTTTTTAATTTCACTGAGGACAAGTTTGACAAGCTTGAGAATCCAAAACGTATGCATCAGTTTTATATTTGGTTTGCACAAATATGATAATGTTTTTGAAACTCGTGCTAAGCTCAAATCTAAATCCTTCGCCGGACGCAGTTACTTACCCACTTTTGTTTCTTTTCTTCCTGTCCATCCAAAGGTCTAATTTTGAGTTAGAATTTCATTCACAATTTATTAGTTATGGCCTAAATTTAACCACCTAAAAATTGTGGAAGCTGTGACACTTAAAAAGTTGTGCATTTAACACAGTATTGTTATCTATACTAATATTATAAGGAGGAAAGATTTGATTGTTTGTATTGAGTAGGTTCCGGAACTACTGGACCGATTTGAAAAATTCTTAGTGTTAGATAGCCCTATTATTGGGGAAGGCTATAGGCTACATACCATCACCCTACGACTAATAGGAGCGGAGTAGCAATGCATAATGTTGCAAAAACGGGGGAAAAAAGTTATCAAGACCACGCGGGCGAAGCCGCTGGCGGAAAGCTATATTTAATAACTACGTTGTTAGAATTAAGAAAAATGTAACAGTTACTGGATGTCCAATAAATAAATAAGTAAATAAATAAATCAAGTTTGTCTGGAAGAGATCATCTCGTGCGATAACACCGCCCATTGTACATTAACTTCTGTACAATTCATTATCTTATTGTTGTTATAGTGTTATTGGCCTGCATTAAAGCGTATAGAAAAAAATAATACTTGTAAACAGCAAATCAACAATATTTTGTTACTAATTGCTACTTCAGCAAATAAAATGTTTTTATGTATGTGTAATCCTTCTTGTGTTATTTCTTCTAATTGCGTTGCTTGTATGCTGGGATGTTATTTAAAATTTCCTAACAGAAAAAGTCTATTACCAAAGGACCAGGCCTCCTTACACACACTATCTCCATTTGTAACCAATAGATTATTAAATAGTGGAACTCGAAACCACAGTCACGTTGTGGAACTTCTGATATAAGTGTAAGCAAAATCATAAACCATATTTACATTTACATATTAAACATAATATACTATAGCATTAAAATCACAAACAACCATAACATCATCTCAATAAACAAATGTATAGCACAAAGGAAAACTGACGGTAATAATTGTACAAACGTGTCTAATTTTATGTGTGCAAGATAATCGATGCATGTAAATGTTCAGGACTGAGTTGATAAGCATGACTGAAGTAAAGGCAGTTATGATAAGCCATAAATGTAAGCTGAGGTCATTTGAAAGAAGGCTTTGTCTGGATCTAATTTTGACTTTGACATGTTTGTTAGCTGTAAAGGACTTTGTTATTGCGGGATAATGTTAGTTGATGATCCATCGTCAGGAAAGATGTAAACCACACCTTGTACCAACTACCAATATTTATTATTATGTCAGCCAAAAATTTTGCAAAGGCCTTCCTACTCTTTTTCCATAGGAACAACGCCAATATGGGACCTAATAATATTATATCACAGGTGAACAGCCGAATATGCGATGTAATATGGTATTTTAAAATATTTTTTTTCCTTGCGTTTCTGAAAACAGTCAAGGATAGCTGACAGTTTACTAAAATGCTTTCTATCTTGATTATAACAAAAAACCTTGTTGCCAGTTGCTATTAGGCCAATATGGTCTCCAACTTCAGTATATCTACATCTAATTCTTTTTAGCTGCTTTTTAATTGCTTTTTCATTTATTTTAGTGTTACAGACTGCCTGACTGACCCAGATGATCTGTTTATCACTTAGAACTATAATTTTAAAGTTATGTTAATCAGGAAAACCTTAATTTGCATATTATATTGTTAATAGATTTACCGGCGCGTTAAAAATATTATAATTTATGGCTTTTTAAGATTATAAATGGGTGCTAATTAAGTAAAACATTCCATGAATAATGTTGTCATGCTCCATTATAATAATTGAACACGTAGGTTTAACTTAGTGTGAAGTTACTTGATGAAGTTCTTTGAAGATGTAGTTACTGATGGTTGGCTTGTGATTCTTTGATGTATTGGATAGTTTATTATATGTTTTTGAGTCTAATTTGTAAGCCAATATTCAGCAGTAGATTATAAACTATTTCGTTTGCGTTCTGAGTATTATCCTTAAAGATTATCTTTAGGTCCCAACGCAGATAAAAATTTAATGTATCTATGGCATCGTTACTTCCAAACGCATCAACAGAGTCTAATGCGTTTTCTTTTGTTTTAAAATTGTTTTTAGCAGATGCTGATGATAATTACTTGTGTCATTTTAAGATCATTTAGGTCATTACAACTTCTACCTTTCCTCTAATTGTTGGGATTTTATAAAAGAAAATATGTGGTTGAATATACAATATTATTTTCTATGTTTCCCAGTTTACCGATGCGGCGGAAGTCACGGGATATAAAACAACTGATATAGTAGGTTTTATGATTTGTTTTTCAATCCACAATCATGGAATTGTAACAATGTTTATTTCTTTGTTTTCTTGTCTTATTTACTTATGAAATTTCTGTTTATACTTATTTTTAGCTATGTGTGTCTGCCATTACTTTGATCCGGTTCTTTTAAAAGGGACTCTTACTCTTAATATTAAATTGAGTAATAAAATAATTTAATACGTAAGAGCAATAGCTCTATGAATATTTTATATTTCAGTTCTAAAAATAAATCCATATTATTCTAAATTACGTCACGTAGTTACTCCGTTCAAACCAAGTAGGCTTTTATTCAAGTAATGACTACGCACATCAGTTCAATGTCAAAATGAATCACTTTCTATTGTAAAACAGAGTAGTGTACTCGTAGAATACTCAAACAAGTTATGTACCGAAGGACCACTCAATGCCACTGGGATATTAATCTCTTACAATCTTTTGTGAGCGATAATTTCATCGGTGTTTTGACAAAGATTGTGAAATAATATACAACGCAATGTGTCAAAACGCAGGATTTGTAACTGCCTGCATATAATTTTATTTAGGTACAGCTTATTTTCTTACACGGTGTACCTTCTGTTTGCTATCTGTATTAGTATTCTAAAAACAGTAATCGCTGGTAACGTCATTGACACACATTGCGTTTGACGTAATGTCGATGGTATCAACGTATTCTGGACTTTTAGTGACGATTTTGTTGCGATTACGTTTCCGAACATTCCGTTCATGTTGTAGATTATAAGGGCTCTATTTGTATGTTTCGAAAAACCTCAGACTTGGTGTCTTTAATAATACGATCATCATATGGCAACATTGCAAGCATTTGAACTGACTTCAAATAAGAAAAGCGTATTATTTTTTCCAAGTTCTAGAGTACTGAGAAAGGCATTCCTATTTCCATTATAGGATTTAACAGGGCTGAAGCTAGAGTGTTTTCTATTTCAAGTTGTTTGTTTCATTTTTATATTTACAACTATGTAAAATATCTCATGACTGAGTCAAGATTTTTAAAATCATGTCCGACGTAACAAATTGAAATTAATATGTCCTAGAAATCGTGATGGAGTCTGAAAATTAATATTAATGAATCATTCATAATTTAAATAAATGACTGAAGCCTGATTGGTAGCATTAGTGACGAGATTGTATATTTGAATATTTCGTATGTAATTATGGTTTTATTCTTAACGACTGATAATATAATTTAAGTTTTTATGAGTAAGGACAATGCCAATTATGCATGGATCATTTTAGTGTTCTTGACGTCGTGTAAAAAGATGTTGCTATTAATCAAGTTTCGGTGTTCTTTTGTCTTAATAACATCAGCAATGAATCACATCCTAAAACCGATAATTCACAGGTATTAAAACATATTGTGGAAAGATTAAGACTGTGGCATAAGTTCAAAGCCAACAATGTCCAGCAGCGGATGAACACGGGCTGATGATGATATTTTAAGGGATAGTAAATAGGCTAATGATGATGATAATGATGACCACCTAAAGCTATCCCTCGACCTTCTATTAGTTGAATCACATCTTAAGATGTTTACAGGAAGTATATAGTTATCTTCAATGGGTGTCACATAACTCAAGTATATTTTAATTAATCGTTTTTAAATCGCAATACAGTTCAGAATACGCGCAAAGGTCATTCAACGGTATGGACATAAAATAACATGTCGCGATGCACCTGTGTTTATGCGTAATTATAGACGAATCTATGTAATGAGATTTTGTATTTTTGTCATTATTTATGTGTGTCGACCGTGACTTCAGTGGCGGTATTTTGGTGAAGGACTTTTTAAAGTGATACCTTTATGTACGAAAAGTTACGGATCCTAGCACCACTTTTATTAAAACAAAAATGTTTACTTTTAAAATATACTATAATATTTTCGGTCTAGTCTGGCTATCATCCCAAGTAGATTAATTAATTATTATAGTCGAAACCTGGTAATATTGGTTAATCATAATAATTTCGTGACACAGAATATCATCTATTATTTAGATCCACATGATGTATAACAGTAAAACTAATGTTGTAGCATAAGATTGTGATACCTAAAACTTTTAGAAATTAAAACCTAACCTTAATATCCTGGCTACACAATTTTTATTTATTTTACTTTAATCAGCATTAATTCGCAAATGGAAGCTTTATTTTAAGTAGGTTATGCATGAATTTGTAACTGTCTAAGAACACATCCGCCGCTAATGAAGATGACTTCTAAAACATTATTAAGTCAATCTCCAAGTCAATTATTTAGCATTAAATAGCCGAAGGTTATTCAGTCATATGATCATTAACAAAGCAACGGCCTTCTTGATATTTAAAATACCAAATTCAGTCGAGTTAAAGACGAATTGATAATATTTGTTAATGTGGTGCAATTTTTCGGCAATAAGATTAAAGTAACCGAATATAGAAAAGTTTAATTTTTGTTATTGAGGAACGAGTCTTTTCCCTCAAAAGATATTACAACCAAAATCAGTATTTATGAAACAATTTTGAAAGCAGCAATGATTGTATATTTTGTAGGTACCGCAAGGGTAATTCGAAAAATTTTAAGAATAGATGTGGATATACAATATGTTACAAAAACCCTGTCCGACCCGAAAGGGGTATATAAGTATCCCAATTACATTACCAAATAAAATAAAATTAATAATATATAGTCATAAAAGTAACCGGCTATTAATGAAGTTTTAAATTCACGATTTTTGTACAAAAATTACTCAGAATATAGCAATTTTCTTGAATGTGACAACACTGTCACCTGCCGTGGTATATTAGTCACCTGCGACGATTGCCCTTGTAGCTATGTATCTAAGTTTCATTATTTTATAAAAAACTTTTATTCGGAATTTTTTTTTTGGACAACTGATAGAGACGTATGGAAAAAAATCGTACTGTGATCTCGAAACGTATCTAAGTAAATTGGGACAAGTTCAGGAGGATAAATATGAGATCATGAAACTGGAGTATCTACAAATAGGAATAAGTTTTCTCTTTGAAATATTATTGTTGCCTTTTTCAGTTCTGCTAATGAGTTCCTATTTGACCTAAACCGTGTCTTACAAGTAATGCCTAGTGATAGAATAATACTCGCAGTTCGAGCCAAACTTATTGTCCGGCTTGAAGTTGGCACGAGCTAACTTCAACCCAGCTGTAAAAATCGGAGAGAAAAAAATATTGGGCTTAAATTATTTAAGACGACAGCCTACGACTTGAGCTTTCGTTTTTATTTATTACAATCCAATAATTTTGCCTCTTGGATTTTTACGGACGCGTTGAAGTTGCTCGTGCCAACTTCAAGCCGGACAATAAGTTTGGCGAAAACTGTACATTCCTCGTGTCATTCTTTCTAGTATTAAAGATAAGTAATAGCTAAACCCAAACTAAACCAGTTCACAGTGTACCATTAAAAAATGACATAACACATTATGTGTTAGCTAATTGCGTTCGTGTTGTATTTGATGTGTATGCGTTATTTTAACGACTTATCTAACTAATAGCTTATGTCAAGTCAAGATATGGTTTTTTGGCACGGAAAAAACTTGGGACTCGTTAAATCCGTTTTCATTATAACAAAGATCAAGTTAGTTAGTGTGGGTCTTGTGGCTCAGTAATAACCACGTTGATCAATCGGTTAACAAGATTAAGGCTGACCAGTCTATTGATGGGTTCATTCTTAGCACATTAACCAACGACCTTCAAAAAGATAGACAGGTTATACACCAACATTAAAGTATTTTAAAGTGGCGCAAGGAGTAGTCTATACGTAAGTAGTGTATATGTATTTCTGATGTTAGCGCAATAGAGACAAATGATGGGGCATGCCTGTTGTTAGAAAGAGATAAACATACATAATTTTAGGCACTGTCGGGACGTATAGCCGTAAAGAGATAGCGTGCCCAACTGAATGCACTCCGGGCAATTACCTGCCTTTCGTCTGGTCATTCTAGAGCGTGTACGACGTATCTATAACTTTTAAAAACATCTTAGACATTAACACCCCTCCATGCCTTGGACAGAATGTATAGCTGTTGGTACTGTTGTCGTAAAATTATCACAATCCAATGATTGCGATAACCACCAATGTGGTAGTGGGATTGAAATTGGGATGTAAAGGTCTGATGGTAGTGTTTTGAGGTTGGCCTAGAGCGAGGAAGATGATGAAGTCAGTCAACTGACAAGTCTCATTTTTTTCTTAAACTAAAGATGCAGAGATTTTTATAAATTAGTGTGCTGTGTCTAACGATTATTTTTTGCGAGACTTGGCTATATTTTAACGTTCTTACATTTTGCATAAATTTTAAGTTTAACTTATTTGTCGCTTAAAATAGTTATTATAACCTGTTTAGTTTATAATCTTCGGTTTCTGACAAAATAATTAGTTTTCATGTTATTTATTATTCATAATTTAAATTAGTAGTACCTATTACCGTTTTTATAAATATGTTGAATGGTGTCAGCGATACCGATTGGGACCAAAATCACATGACCGGATCTTTGGAAAAATTACCGTGAGTGCTTATTGGTGCAGTGAGTCATATAACCAAAAATATTTGGACTAAGCTTAAGAAAAAACGTGATTGTTACGTAATAAAAATATATAATATGATACTTGCATAAACGATACCTATATACTTATGTGCATTATTTGGTCCTTTTTTGATGACTGTGGTCTAGTGGTTCGAGTACCGGACTGTTGATCACGAGGTCGTGGGTTCGATTCCCACAAGACACAAACATTTATGTGATGAACTTAGGTGTTTGTGCTTGTCTGGGTGTTTCTTATACATATATTATAAGTATGTATTTACAAAAAAAAAAGTATATAAGTATTATATCCATTGTCTAGTACCCATAGTACAAGCTCTGCTTAGTTTGAGACTAGATGGTGCTGTGTAAAAATGTCCCAAGATATTTTTATTTATTTATTTTTGTTCGTGTACCTATATTTTCATCACAATATAATTTGAATGAAGATGTTTTATAACAAACCTACCAACTAAACCTGTATTCCTCGAAATGTTAGACCGAGGTCTACTGCTTTTAGTTTTTCTTGCAGTGTGCATGGGGTCATTGACCCACGTATTCGCTAAAATATCGCCAAAACTGATGGCATGTCTCGCCAAATTTGAATAAATCTATGAATAATTTTTGGTTAGCAGTTACATAACTGTGCATCATGCCGTTTATAGGTATTTTCCCGAAAGCTTGTTTTAGGAAATACAACATTTAAATTTTGGTCTTTCGATACCCAATTAATGACTGTCCAAATTTATACGGGTAAAAGGTTTTTCTTGGTATTTCCAAACAGAATTGTTAGAAGGAAAAACAAAATTGTTTATTTTAAGTCGTATTTTTACGATTTAAAATAAACAAGTATTCAAGCAAGACAGCGGTCAAGCCATCGGCTGCTACGAGTACGTACTAGGAGTATACATAGTTTTAGGTCTAGATTTAGTGCTGAGATTTATATTTCTAAATGCACCTACTCCAGAGAGAAAATCGCTGTTTAGGGCAACGCTTCTGTAAAAGAGAAGATAATTTCTCTTAAAAATAAAAATAATTCTCAAAACTGTAGTTTGTAATGTCAGTGTCACAATGTAGGGTAATTGAATCTATACTTAATATTATATTATTTGGAAGCTTGTTATTAGCAATTTGTATAAGTATTATATAGTTTTTTACCTTTGTTATTAGTCTGTAAGCTTTCCTAAAATAAATAAATAGAGAGGAAAGATTTGATCGTTTGTTTGTATTGAATAGGCTCCGAAACTACTGGACCGATTTGAAAAATTCTTTCAGTGTTAGATAACCCTTTTATCGGGGAAGGCTATAGGTTATATACCATCACACTACGACTAATAGGAGCGGAGTGGCAATGTAAAATGTTACAAAAACGGGGGAAAAAGTTATCAAGACCACGCGGTCGAAGCCGGAGAGCTAGTGTTCCTTTATAGAAAGAGCCATAGCAGCTATAATAAGTAGACCAACTCATACTACGTCAAGCATCACAAAATTTTGTAGCACGACCATAATTTTATTTACTAATTTGTATTTCCTTGTTTCAGATCCGCCACGATGAATCACAAGCGTTACAACCAGTTCGTCTCGACGATCGCTCTAATTGTATTAAGCAGTAAGTGAGAATATACATTTAATTAGCCTATCTAAGATTAAAACCTAAATTGTCATCACCATTTTCGAGAATCACCTTCTAGTTTCATCTTAATATTTTAAATCTTAAAATATTAATTACAAACAAAATGATATTCATCGGGGTCGAAGTTATATATATATGTTTCTCATATTTACATAATGTAAATAAAAAAAAATATAAGTAAATATTAATTAGAATTAAATTCATACTAATCCATATACACACGAATATTATAAATGTCTGTCTATTCATTTATCTGACTGTTAGCGTGTCGGATTTCAACAAAATTTGAAAAGGAGGTAGATTTCATCCTGAGGAAGGACATGCTACCTTTTGTGTCAAAAAGTCCTTGGGATGCGAGTGAAACCACGAGACGAAACTAGATAAAAATATTAAAACCAGTGACTGATAATAACCACGGACGGTCACGACATAGGTCTTTGAATCTGAGGCGGGTATTGTTGTCTTTTTAAAATCGTGTTCGGTCAAAGAAAAAAATCGTGAGAAAAACCACGCCTGAAACCGGACCTCTCGCCCCTGACAAGGGAACCGTAGAGAGATGGACAGACGAGAACGAGAAGGGATGATGGATAAAATACAGGCTGATTTTGAAATACATTATTACATTGTTGGCTCAGCATTAAATATCTTTTATGTACTCGTTACGGGACATAAAACAAGAGTTTCTTTTTCTAAAGTCAATATTTCACAATAATATTCACGTAATGTGAAGTGGCCGTGCAAACTGTTGCAAGAACATGATAATCTTCAACTAAAAAGACCTTGTTGCTTCACTAAAGAGTTCAAGTTTGAAGAGGTCGTTGTGGAAATTAAAATATTTTGTGCGAGTCATCTTTTAGTACTTTGATCGATCGATATGTTTTTTGTTGTTTCTAATTTTGTTTTTTTCCTTGTATACCTTTTCGATACATGATTTCAACCTTTTTGACCCAAAGTTTGACTGGTCCTGTCGATCAGTGTTATTGGGTCAAATGTTCAGTTGCATTTTGGGTATGTGCCCGGTTAATGACACTAGGCACCTGTGAACTATGGGTGTACATTTCAAAATCAAATTCAAATACATTTTTTTCAATTCGACCATATAAATACTTTTGTAACGTCAAACTAGTTGCAAGGTTCCAAAAAAAGTCTTATGAAGAAGAGTCGGCAAGAAATATAGAATTTCGTACTCTTTTAAAATAAAATGTATGGTAACAGTGACAATTGTTCTCAATAGTAATGGGCATCCATTACTATTGAGAACAATTGTCACTGTTACCAATCCAGTCATTAAGCCAGACATTAAGCTGCATAGCTTAATGTGTAGATGCAGAGATTAAAGAGTAGGTATTAGGATTGAAAATATAGGCATTAGTATACTGCCTAATCCTAATACAGGCTTACAGGTATGGTTCACTGGTGTTAATATCATATGGCATTAAGAAACAAATTTTGTACATAAGGGTTTAAATAAGTATGAAAAGAGAGAGAAAAAGTAAGGTTGATGGACTATATGACAACGGATATGATTACAAAGGAAGCGAATGATGAGATGACGGCTAATAGAGATGTACGGAAGAAAAAATCATAAGTACTGCGCCGAATCGAGAAGCAAATAAATAAAATTGAAGAAAAAAATATTTAAGGACAAGCTTTTGTTTTAAAATTTACTAAAAATATTATAAATTTAATCACATTTACATAAACTGTCACATATCGTAACTAACATTAATTACAGAAATATTAGAACTTGAAGAAATTAAAGCGTGGCGCTAAAGCAGCTATTAGTAGTAATATCTCATCTTCCTAGCCGTTTCCCAACCATTTTGGAGTTGGGTTCTAGTCACACACACACACTTACAAAGTGAGTTGAATAAAAGTTAATTAAAAAGAATGTTTATGTTATCTGTTTGTATTTTTTGCATTTTCCAAGCTAAGATAATACCAGTACCATACTTCTAAATTCAATTTACTTTGTCTCTCTAGAGGATAAAAACGACTTTTGCACTCAGTTATCGAAGAGTAAAAATACTCTTTCCGAGATGGTGGGATGAAAAAGTTAATTAAAAAGAATGTTTATGTTATCTGTTTGTATTTTTTGCATTTTCCAAGCTAAGATAATACCAGTACCATACAGTACCAATATTTTAATGAAGTAAAGAACCGTCTGCGTGCAGGATTCGAACCTGCAAAGATCGAGTCTAATGTAGATGTTGTTAAGTCTTTGGTTTTTATCATGTTTTTTATAACATTTTTCAACAACTTTCCTACTAAAACGTATAAGGTAATTTCTATCTTATGATACCTAATCACAAATATTAAACTAATATTCCCCAAATAAAAATATTATGTAAAGCCTATACTGACGTTTCAAGCTAATTTTTCGTTCAGCTCATAGCGGGTTTGAATGGGGGAATTCTCGATACAAGTGGGGTCAGATACTTAACTCCAACTTCGAGGGGATTTCCATAATAATTTGAGAGGCCGATACTGTGTATATTTTTTATTTTGTCTACTAAGAAACTTTCCCGGCGAGTTGTTTTTGAATTGTTAGACTGTTTTTGTTTGGACTTTTATAAGACAATAATAAAGTTCTTTTATGTACGGTTTGCTTAGGTTTCTTGGTAAATATTTACATAAAAGGGAATTTGGAATCAAATTCTAATATCTCACCAATATTATCTAATATATAAAATTCTCGTGTCACAATTTTACTTGCCATACTCCTCCGAAACGGCTGGACCGATTTGTATGAAATTTTGTGTGCTTATCCGGTATCTATGAGAATCGGCCACCATCTATTTTTCATACCCCTAAATGATAAGGGTGACCCACCCCTATATGGCAAAACAACGTTTGCTGGGTCAGCTAGTCTAATATATAAAATTCTCGTGTCACAGTTTTAGTTGCCATACTCCTTTGAAACGGCTGGACCGATTTGTATGAAATTTTGTGTGCTTATCCGGTATCTATGAGAATCGGCCAACATCTATTTTTCATCCCCCTAAAATGACCCACCCCTATATGGCAAAACAACGTTTGCCGGGACAGCTTGTAAGTTTGGATGTTTGTTACTCTTTTCCGGCAAAACGGCTGAACCGATTTGGCAGAAAGTTGTTATCGTTATATCTCATACCTTGAATTAAGACATAGGCTACACTTTGATCCCGAGAAATTCAAAGTTCCTACGGATAACGGGTTCAAAGTTCGTAACTCCATTCGGCCAAAGCCGCGGGAAAAACCTGACTGATTGATCAAGGCATAACTGAAACCGCTGCGTCTAGGAGCAAGAAACTTTGTACAAATGTTCCTTTAATGACGTAAGTATGCACCAATAAAGGATTTTGGGAAATCCCCAAGGGATTGGGAAATATTCAAACGAGACGAATAAATACATGCCCCCCCCCCTACCCCTTACCACTAGCGGAATTTTATTATAGTTCTAGTAGATTATTCGTTGATTCTGATTTCTCTCTTAGTCAGATTGACATAAACTTTATGACAGAGAGACATTTTTTTTATAAATTAGAATTGTAATGATAATAATTTATTCACACCACTTTACATAAACTCCATTGGGGTTTATACCAATTTAAAATAGAGTAGGTACCTAACTTTTTTAGATAATTGGGCTTGGGAATAGTTTTAGAAGCTTAATAGCTTTTTCACATTACTTAAATCACGATGTTAACAAGTTCTGTCCTACGGTGTTACTTTCTATTTGATCTCGTTTTTCTTTATACATACCATCATGTATACGCAGAGGTATACAAATGTACACCCACAGTTCGCTGGTAAGGTCCCATGTAATACAGGACGAGTCTATTGCTAACTTCAACAATCCAAACTTATTTTTAATGAAGGAAAAAGTCGGCTGGCGGGCAGGATATTTTGTAATCATAGCATGGTAAATGCTTAAAAAAAAAGATAATCCAAACATTTTTAAGTTTGTTTGTTGAAATGAAATAAAATGATGAAAGATGAAGAAAGATCAGTAGTTTTTGAGTTTATTCGTTACATATAAAAATACAAATTTTTCTTCTTTATAATATTAGTACCTATAGAGATAGGGCAAAGTTTTTTTTTACCAAAGATGTGTAGACTATCAAAGTTATCTGGGGCTGAGCCTAAAACTAAGTTTAACGTTATAAGTAACCCATAACTTCTCAATATTATGCATGTAGTTTTTTTATACCACTAAGGTGGTAAACAAGCATCCGGCCCGCCTGATGGTAAGCGGTTATCGTAGCCTATGGACGCTTGCAACACCAGGAGTGTCACTTGCGCGTTGCCGACCCTAAAAACCTCTTAGAGGTTTATGGAGGATTCACTGCGCCGACAGCTTAAGGGAATATTCCTCTTGCAGCTAGCGCAGCGTATCCTTAGAAGCTCTGGCAACCGTACTCACTGCTGGAACACAACACACATTAAAGTGTGTTATTTGGCTGCAGTTTTCTGTAAGGTAGAGGTAGTTCCCCAGATGGGCTGCTCCAGATTTGAGCCATAAATGGCTGTGCCCTACCTCTCTTGCGTTCCTGCCTTGAAATAGTGTCGAATTCAATCCCACAGCCTCCCACTAGATTGCTTAGCACCACAATGCATGCACACCGACTGATCTGCACTATTGTATCAGTGGGCTAAGATTAAGGTAGTCAATTTACACAATGGCTAAAGTATCATGTTGGTGTAGGCGTAGTAGAGAGTTAACAGTACAACAATACCTATATTTCCCAGAGGGTTACTAATGAACACACAGTACAGTTTATCGAAGCTTCATATTGATAATTTCATAGGAAATACCAATAATACATTGCTCGTACTGGGAATCGAACCAAAATTGCAGAATAATTACTTACAGCTTATCTTATCCTGTGTGTATCTCAGTGGGATCTTTTATGTTGTCCCCATTAGCGTATATTCCTTACTCTTTGACGTGGTTCATGAAGGCGGCTAACCCAATAAAAGGAAGGAACCTAAAGTCTTCTGGCGTCGGGTACCCGTTGCCAGGCTCATCCGTTTCTAAAACATTGATAAAAACATTTCTTGCTTTAAAATAAAAATGTAGGTAAATAAAAACATTTCTTGCTTTAAAATAAATGTTTTTTTGGAAATTGGTATTTCTTATAAATGATAAAAACCAATTATCACACGGGAACCGTACATTTTACCGGGATAAAAAGTAGCCTATGTGCTATTCCAGACTATAATCTATCTCTGTACCAAATTTAATCCAGATCCCTTCAAACATCCATCCATACATCCATCCAAACATTTATAATATTACTTATTAGGAAGAGTAAGGCTAATATTCAGAGACGATACTCAGCGTAAAGTAATGCTTCCGTGTGTCAAATTTGTATGACAATTTGACATACGGAAGCCTAACTTTATGCTTAGCATCGTCTCTGAATATTAGCCTAAGATTATGGCTTTGCTTAGTCCATTCTCTCACCATGCCCTGTTGTCCTACGGTACACAAATGGGCTGTGCCAATAAAGACACACGTGAGCTATTCCGTATAGCTGCCGTTTGGGACACCACGGGACACTCGCCGCTGAATGGATTGCGAAATCTATATACACGCGGATCATGTCATCTTGATACTTATAAATATTTTTACAATGTTAGTCGGAGATACCTGGTTAGACGTCTCTGGTCTATTGGTTCGAGTACCAGAATGCTGATCACGGGTTACAAGTACCTATTTATGTGATGAATATAAATGTTTGCTATCTTTTGTATTTTTTAAGCATTACCCATTATGTTAAGATTAAAAGTTATTTTAATTAATGAAAAAATCAGCCGGCGGACAGGATTCGAACCTGCGTCTTCTGGTTCGGTACACCAGCCGCTATGATCGCTAAGCCACCGCGAGCCCTGCTCGCCAACTCGAACGTCAAAGTTTAAAATGTGAAGGAATAAACTCACGGGACACATGGGACCTAAAAATACTGGGGAACTTAGGGTGTCATAATCAGTAACCTTTCGGGAAATACAGTCGTGATACTGATAGTAAGCTTAATGTAGTTAAACCAAATATATTACATATGACAGGTCATAACACATTCAGCTTGTTACCTTTTGAATCCTAAACCGCAGACCAGGTTTCGATAAAATTTGCCACGGAGATAGATTTCAGCCTGAACAAGACACAATACTGTCGTTTATCTCAAAAAGTTATTTGGGATGCGAGTGAAGCAGAAGCAGTTAGTAAATTAAAGTTGTATCGAAGTAACCAGACTAATTTATGTCGTCTGCGTCACTGGGACCGTTAATGTTAGCAGTCATAAGTTATGTTAGTGAGGAAACAAAAGTCTACAATTGGTATTTTCTACTCATCAAAACAACTAAGTATTCTTTACGATCTATTGTTTTACAAGTACTTTGTAATAATAAATGAGCACTAAAATTATTGAACGGTACAATTGTGGTTTTCTAAAGACCTTAGTATCACGTCCGAGAATTTGTTGGTCTTCGTCCGTTTAACCTCCGACGCAAAAACGACGGGGTGCTGTCTGTCTGTAGCATCGCAGCTTCCGAAAGGATCAACCAATCTTGTTTTGTTTCTTTTGTTTGAAAGGTGAATTAGTCGGGAGTGTTTTTAGCTATATTTGATGAAAATCGGTCCAAGATGGCCGCCGCTAACTCCGAGCTTTCATTGACGTTGCAATACTACTACACTGCTAGCTTAGAGTAGGTTGGAAGACTTGAGGAAATTTCTCAGGCATACAGGTTTCCTCATTATTAATTATTAATGATTAAGTAATATACTGACATGGTATTTCGGAGGTGCGCCTTGGATTTGAACTTGAAATCTATGAGTCAAGCAGTCCATGGTCATAATCATACGGCTATGATTGCTTCATTAAGTAATCAGAGTATTAAATTGAATTGGTTATCGTTATTATTGTCCATACCGGACATCCAGCTATTTTAATTTATGACTATGATTTATTTACCTTATGACTTCCTCAGGACATCAAAAAGTTTTTCCAACCGAAATAATGCCGTCGTTTAAAACCTAATAATAATTATATGATTGAAATATTTATTTAACGTGACTATAAATGTAACTAAACTGTGATGAATATTGATGTAGATAGAGAGAAATAGAAAGATACTGACATATAAACGGATTTTGAGAAGGACGATAATGATAAGTGTACATTTAGAAGATAAAGTGGCACTACCATCATCATCACAGAGTACTTCTTATACGTGAAATTATGAAAACATTATTACCATTGATGCACAAAACAAAAAAACAATAGCTTTTAAAAAGCTTTCTTGAAGCTTTCTTGAGAACATTGCAAGACTATCTAAGAATTCAACTTCTCAAGTAAAATCCATTGCTTTTATAGTTTGTATTATATCCTGTTTATTAAAATGTCTTAAAAAGTGCGTCAACACTTTGATAATTATCGTAAAAAACAAGATTAATGTAAGTACATACTCAAAGATTCGCAATTCATTGAACAGATTCAATATAAATAAATCCTTGAAAAAAAAAACAAATCATAAAATTTTGTGTTTACACAATCTGTTGACGTAATTACCCGATAGCAAAAATCGAACCTCCATTTTTTGTTTTAAATCAAAACAAATCATGTAATTACTGACTCATTCCATTTGGCCTTCTTATTGCGTGAGAAAAAATTAACCGACATACCTTAGTATGACGAAAGCAAATAGATCCTTCACATTTAACTACGCTACAAGTATCAAAACTTTTTGGTCGTAGTATCGGATCAGGAGATGAATGGAGCGATTAACTCGAGAGTCGGTACAACCTTGATTGGTGGGGGGACGATAGTCGCGCGACTGTCGTGCGATTGAATTGCGACAAAACGCAGTTAATAGTGGACATTGGTTGTTTATTACATGTAATTCTCAGGTACCTACGATTGGAATGTCTGCTGTCTAGATATAGAATTAAACCAATATTTAGTTCACCTTTTTGGCAATACGATTACCTTTATTACATGAGACCTAAATATATTGACGAACTTTGGGTGTCTACTAGGTATACATCTGCATAATTCTTTGTGGAAAATGGACATGGATGGTAGTTTTAAATCCAGATATAATTGAGGGTCAACGAACTTGTAGAGACGATTTTGCAATCAGTGCACGTTGAACACAAATTAATTATCGTAGTTAAATGTTTTCAATACCCATCCACTTAATAGGATCCCTTAGAGTGGGCATTTACGACCCCCTGGGAGGTGAGGGGTCTATTCAATGCAGGAATGCAGGAAATTAAGATTATCACTCAAGTAATTACAGCCAGGCCACTTTAGCGTACAATTAAGATGAGGTTTCGGGTGAAAATAATAAGAAAAGCCTTGGAGACTTAATGAAATCTTCCATTTAATTTGTATTATTGAGGTACAGCTTTTTAGCTTTGAGGTGGCAACACTATTCTCGAGTTCATTTAGAGTAGTACGGATTGCCTAATATTCTCCCGTTAAGCAATAATGTGCTCAATGTATTCTGGTTTGAAGGATAATTATTGAACATACTACTCGTGCTGGCGTCTCTTGGTGGTCGGTTGCCGATTACCATGATACAGCCTGCAAAATTGTTTGTCAATATATTATGTGGAATCTAAAAATTTTGCCATTTAGTAAAACCTCGCATGCTACAATTACATAATACAATATTATAAAAAATAATGCAATCATTTGGCGTCTTCATTAATAAAAAAATGTATGGAAATGACATTAGTGACAGCCCGATTTGTAGAAAGCTGGTGTCATTCCGAATGTCATGTCAAATTGCAACTTTTGTATAGGCTCTGGGCCCATAGACCAGTTGCAATTTGACATTCGAATCGACAAACGAAAAGAAAGAACGTATGGAAATGACACAACTTTCCGACTAATCGGGCTGTCACTAATGTCATTGTCTAGGACCCCAGGGGCGATTGGTCTGTGGACAAAAGATCAGATAGGCCCTGTTTGGTAGCTTACTGTTAAGTTCCCGTTAACTTACTTGGCAGATAATTTCATACAAATGTTGTTTTATTTTTTATTTTATCTGGCGGGTAGCGGCTATCTAGAGGTGGGGAAACAGGCTCTTAAACTAATAAAGAAGAAGGTAACGTATCTACGTTACCTTCTTCTTCTTCGTGTTCTTCGACGTCAATCATCTGATTGACGTCACTCTTTCGTCATTTTATCAGAATGACCAGTTTCTAGTCAACTTGAGGAAATAGCTGGATTTCAATATGTTATGTAACTTCGTAACTTTTAGGCGTAGGCATTTCTCCTTAGCAACATAATGTGGAATAACATTTTAATCTGACGTCAATAGCTTTGCGTAGAAACAAACCGGCTTTCGGCTAATATATATTATGGTAAATGATACCATCTTTCAAATTTAATGTTTCTTTTTGAGGAAGGTCATTTTATCCAGTGAATTACAGTTAATATATTATATAATATATTACATATATGTTGGTGTTTGTAGTATAATATTTATTTATCTAAAAAATCCAAAACCTACATAATTTGGAAAAGAATATAATTATAAATAAAATCTCGAAATATTTGTATCTTGTGGGAATCGAACCACTAGCCAACATACGTCGTCACCGTCAAAGTAGTATTGGTAGGTAGGTAGATTTTGGTGCTGTGTAAAATGTCCCAGAATATTTTTATATACCATGTATTAAAATTACGTACTTTGGTGTACACTTATAAAACACGGTTAAAGTCCCACTATCATCATCATCATCAGGTCAGCCAAAACAGGTCCACTGCGAACAAAGGCCTCTCCCATTGACTTCCACAGATTCCGGCCGTATGCTGCTTGCATCCAACGAATTCCAGCGACCTTTACCAGGTCATCGGGCCATCCCGTCCCGCTATGCTCGACTCGAAAAATACTTACTAAAAATCGAAAACCTACGATTCTTCAATCGACACAGAAAATAATACTCAGTTAATAATATACTCGTACTTTTTGGAATATTTCAGTTAACTTTCTTCAAAATAATGTTATTTAAAACTAAAAACCGAAATATGTTTTTGTATGGGACCAAGCTCCATAAAAAAGTTTGAAGTTCTCTTTAAAAACTTATTACGTTAATACGCAAATGCAAAACCAAATAAAATATAAAGTATTTGCTTACATTAAAGTTGACTCCAAGAATTCCCCGCATGGCGTGTGCCATACTGGTAAACACGTGAATCATGACGTCATTCCAGAACTTGATCTCTAAGATGTCCCGATGCTTTTGTTATCCTTATTAAAAGGCTGGTGTTGCAGCAAAAGATATGCGACGATATAAAAACTGCTTCGTTAGCCTAGTGACTGCAACGCCCAAAGTCAAATAATCTTTTCGATACACCTGACGTTTACAAATGTCATTCCTATACATTTTGTTTCTATTCGTTCGTCGATTCGAACAATAGATTGCAACTTGGCTAGGCCCGCTGGCACGATTGGCAGTGTTGGTTTTTCTATTAAATTCTCAGTAAATAAATATAAATATCTTGGGACACTTTTACACAGCACCATCTAATCCCAAACTAAGCAGAGCTTGTACTATGGGTACTAGACAATGAATATAATACTTATATATATATATTTTTAATATATAAGAAGAAGAAGCAGCTCTAAGTTTAGAGTTGGGCATATGGCAATAGACTCGTCCCTTATTACATGGGATCTAAACATACCGGTGAAATGCGGTGTACACCTTTGCCTTATCCTTCCATATTGACTGTATTTATTCCCGAAGGGTAAAGCAGATTCCGATGTTCCGAGATTTCCGATGTTTTTACGTCCGTCGTCGTTATTACCGTACATAATTTTAACAAAAAAATAAATTAAAGTAATTGAATTATTCGAATATAACACACAAGTTATAGGTTTAATGTATTTGAGGGTAGCTTAAGTATTTGTGGAGTTCGGGTATTTAAGTCAGAAAATAATAAAAAAGCTGCGAGATTTCTTAAGTTCTAACTTTTATTGTTGGGATATTTCTCTCCAATTTACGTGCGTCAAAGTTACCTATACACAATTTTTTATCCTTTAGTTCTCGATATTATAAAGAAAATATGAATATTTTAACCGAAATTTCGAATCAAAATAAAAACGACACCATTCTCTGCCGTTCATTTTTTGTTAAAGCAAAAATGTGCATCGTAAAATAAAATACCCAACAAAATTATTTTTCATGTTTTTGGAAAAAGAAACGTAAAATTAAACGTTGAACGCCTACCCAAAATAACATAGCAATTTGCACGTGAGCAATTTGTATTATTATTTATGCAGTGCGTTATTATAAGGGTTTAAAATTAAATTACAGATACTTTTGATTCAGATTATGTCCATATTTGTGTACATTAGGTAGATGCATATATTTATCATAATATACATACCAGTTACCATCACGCCTGTATTCCCCGGAGGGTTAGGTAGAGGTGTACAAATGTATACCGTTTCGCCGGTATGTTGAGGTTACATGTACAAGACATATATATCTGTGAGTTCAATACCAGATTTTCCTTGACCATTGTGTACCTTACGGCTGCACCAAATAGGTCCAATTCAACGTTGTCGCTGCTTGACGCTGAATAATATTTTATAGGTTAACGTGGTCTCCAAGACACGAAGGAGTTTCTATATGGAAACCCATCCATAGATTGACCGCAGCAAGCGCAGCACATTTGCGCATAGATTGATGAATGTAGTTAATACCTACTTAACCACGATTCCGCTATATGTATAATTAAACCGGAGTTTTGGTTTAACCCGCGGTTAACATCAAGTAAACTTGAACTTTCCAGAATCGCGATGTTCATTTTCAACTCTTCAAGCAACTCACCTAAGTTTGGACGACCTTTAAAACTTAATCAACGGCTAAAAGAGGAATTATTTAATTAAAACACAACAAATCTTCTGACAGTTGGCGAGATAACGTTGCGTGGTCTTGTCATCGGAGTTTGTAAATAGAATTATCTGGCCTTTACCCGCGACTTCGTTCGCGTAGAAGTTGAATTTCCCCCCGTTTTTGCAACATTTTTGGTTGATACTCAGCTCCTATTGGTTGCAGCGTGATGATATATAGTCTGTAGCCTTCCTCAATAAACAGGCTATCTAGCACTGAAAGATTTTTTTAAATCAGACCATTAGTTCCTGAGATCCATTCTCTAGTACTCTTAGTACAAGCTCTGCTTAGTTTGGGACTAGATAGTGTTGTGTAAAAATGGCCCCAAATATTTATTATTTATTATTACATTAGCGCGTTCAACCAAACAAATAAACAAACATACAAGTAAACTCTTAGCTACTACAGCTTTATAATATTGAGTATAGATTACAAATAGCCATATAGTTTTTAACCCCCGACGCAAAAACAACGGTGTGTTATAAGTTTGACGTGTCTGTGTGTGTGTGTGTGTGTGTGCGTGTGTGTGTGTGTCTGTCTGTGGCATCGTAGCTCCCTAACGGATGAACCGATTTTGATTTTGATTTTTTTATTTGAAAGGTGAATTAGTCGGGAGTGTTCTTAGCTATGTTTGATGAAAATCGGTCCAAGATGGCCGCCGCGACAAAATAGCGAATTACATATATTTTCACAACTCTCTCAATCTAGGAGAACACTATACACTATGATAAATTTGAAATCCAAGATGGCCGCCACCACAAAATCGCAAATTACATTTCGTGTCGGGGGTTTTCTAAATGTGGTCTACTTCCTGCAAAAACTTTTTAATATATTCGCCTTTGCACATCTGACTTTTCGAAATCATGTGCGTAATTACCCGCTTTAACGGTGAAGGAAAACATCGTAAGGAAACCTGTATGCCTGAGAGATTTTTTCGATGGCATATGAAGTCTTGGAGTCTGCCAAACCGCATTAGACTAGCGTGGTGTTGTACTAATAGCCTCATCCCTCTCATACTGAGAGGAGACCCGTGCCAAGCAATGTGACAGTAATTATTATGGGTTGATGACAAAAGACCTAGGTATTTCTTATGAAATAAATATAGCTAAGCCCGAGGCACGGAGGTGTTTTCATGTGCAATCGGTTTGCTAGTTTTTATGTATTGGTAATAATTTGTGGCGCTTTTAAACTCTTGAAACTCAATCTTTAATAGTTCAATAGCAATGCATAGCAAGAAAATGTCAAATACAGAATTTATAGATATTTCGTTCATACGTTCAATTTCCTAAACGTCTGGGCTGACTATGAAATACTCGTTTACAACAAAATACAGACCATTGGAATATTATTATTAAGGGGAAAGTAGAAAGGGAACTAAAATAGGTTAACTGCCGAACAAATTAAAAAATGGATCAAAATTAGTATGACTATATCTGCCAGTTAAGTTATCGCGAACTTATCAGTAAGCTGTAAAACAGATTCGTCCTTAGATTTCGTTATCGATCGAATAATGTTGAACTATTCGCTCTAAAAGTTATTTGGCTCTATAAATAGCGCCTGACGTAAAATTGGAGGAATAAAAAGTTTGAAGTCTTCGTAATTTGGCAAAGAGAACATACTTGTAGGTTCCATTTTGCGTTAAAAAATCTTTTGTTATGTGGGCACCAGCTAGTAAAGATATAAATAGATTTTAATGCGATTTAAATACATACCATCACGCCTGTATTCCCTGAAGGGCTAGGCAGAGGTGTACTAATGTACACGGACAGTACGCCGGTATGTTTAGGTCCCCTCTAATAGAGTCCATTGTTATCAACCGGGCAAAAATCTAAATTCCGATCTGCTATTGAGAATTTCACAGAAAAACCCAACAACACTTTGCTCGACCACTAGATCAACAAGGTAGGTATTTAAAAACATTTCGTTTAACCTCTTCCGTAAGTGTTTAAATTTTCTTTGAACGAAAAGTCAGTGTAAAACTCTAATAATGTGAGAACTGATTGTACGCGGCAATAAATTATATTTTCCCAATAGATCTTTGCATGTGGAAATTTCCAAAGGGTTTCAACCTTGTGGCTCTCACGAAACACTATTCTAAACCCCTGAATTAACACGACCCTTTGTCAGGTTTAAAACAAAATCGTTTCCTAAAGACCCCCTAAATGTTTAATGGAGTATTCGACGGGTTAAGTCAACCGAGTGATGCCCAGATTTGCAATTCAAATGTTGCTATAATGATCTGATCGGATCGAGTCGGGGACTTATCTATTATTGAGAAGTGATTCTTGGGATCACGTGAGAAATGAAATTGTACCTTCGTGTAACTTTACTTCGTTTTGTTGGGTATTTCACCCAAATCTCATCCGATAATAGGGTAGAACAAAAATGAAGAAATCACAGGTTTTTAGAAACTTTTTCTAAGGAATTTCAACAATACTGTTTACCTGGATATTGTGTTAGATAATTCAGTCAGTATGTAGCTCAGTTCACGTGATCTAAAATAGTGTGGAATCATGCAACAATTATGTTGCATGATTCCACACTATTATTTTTATTATTATTAAGGATGATTACATCCTAATTTTTGTGACTGAAATGGGTAATGAGATCCTTATTTTATTTTATGTTTCCCCACACTATTTACTTGATGCAGAATACATTTTATAATTATACCATAAAATAAAGGTGGAACCTTATGATACTTACCTGATTTAATTAATGGACTTGACATTGCCCAGTGTTTTAATATAAATGCTTTATTGTATATCTGAATAGTTATATTTTTTTTGTTTACGGGGGAAACTTCTGAAGATTGCCAGTCTTTGGGGGTATACCGGGGAGTGTGGGATTCTTATACACTATCCTGGTGCCCACATCTCTGGTAGCCCACAGATGTTTATTGTTACAGTTAATTGTTAATAGAAATTCGATCCAATATTGTTTTTCCAATAAACTTTGTGCTATAATAGAATGTTTTGTTACAGACGTCCACGGAATCAACACACAAACAGAAACAATACAATCAGTTGAAACAGCAGATATAATTGACTCCAATTTCCAACAAAGCACTGAAGCAGATTCCAGACAAAGTAGATATCAAGACATTAATACACAGTTTGCCGATTCAGGCAATACAGAAGACCATGATGTGAAATATGTTAATCAATTTCCCCACGACACTCTTCAAAGCGCTTCCAGAGTTCTAGTTGCAACTAAACCGAACAGTACAATAAATGAACTGAAATTTGAAATCAACAACAAAAATTCATCGGGTGCGCCAGTAAAGCATCCTATTAGGAGGCTACAAGATATTGAAGCAAAGAAAGTTATCAGTAGAAATGTTAATGATGCTAAAATTAGAGCTCACGTCAGATATGATGAAGTTACAGGAGAATTGATGAATGGAGATCATCCTTGTCATAGAGAATGTAAAGAAGGAGAGGAACCTATGATATGTTATTATCATTTCGTATTAGAATGGTATCAGACAATGAGCAAAGCTTGTTACGACTGCCCGTTCAATTTGTCAGACTGTTCGCGACCTGATTGTATACCAGCTGATGGTATGAATCGACCTTTGAACGTGGTTAATAGGAAAATGCCAGGGCCTGCCGTAGAGGTGAGTTTAAAATAAATCAACCACTCTTTTTTCTCAAAAATATGCAGTGCAAAAAATGCGGTCCCATTTTGTTCGTTCCAACAAAATATTGCTACGCGCATAGCAAAACTTTAGAGCGCCGCTGACAATATTGTGACAATTAGTGTTGTAGTTTTAATTTTGGTGGAATTGCGAGTTGGTTTTAATTGGGTTTCATTTTAAAAGGATGTTAAACGGTATTGTCAGTTTTAACGTAAATAGCGACATATTTTTCATGTAAATATTTTGTATTTTACATTGTTTTAGAAGTGCGATATCAATTTGAAAGCCAACATTGAATTCATAAAAGTATTTGTAAATAAAGTTTGTAAAACCTCTGTCATTTCCGTGGATGATTTCAAACATTCCAAAAGAAAGTAATTTATTTAGCGCAAATATCAGCAATATTATCGCCTAATTTTAAACATCTAGGTATTGTTGTTCTAGTCAAACACGCCATATCTTAACACCTGCTGTTAGCTGTTCACGGCTTCGTTACTAGCGCTCATCTTCTTTTTCCTAACAACGTGGGAATTTCCCAAATTCCTTTTTTAGTGGATGCCTAAGTCATAATAACTATTTGTGTGCCAAATTTCATCCCATTTCGTTCAGTGATTTGAGCTGTACGTTGATAGATTAGTCAACCCTCCTTTTATATTATTTAGGGATTTCTTTATAATATTTCAGGTATGCCAACATGATCGTGTGATCGTAGACGTGGAGAATGACTTGATGACTGAAGGCACCACCGTCCACTGGCATGGACAGCATCAGAAGGGGACCCCCTACATGGATGGCACACCCTATGTGACGCAGTGCCCTATTCTACCTGAAACAACTTTTAGGTAATTCTTATACTTGATTTGTTTTGTCCATACATACATAGCTTCACGCCTGTTTCCCATAGGGGTAGGCAGAGACTTGTTTTGTGCATTGAGTATTTTCAGTGGCTTTTAACTGTTCAAAGTATTAAGGTTTTTTTATTTTACATGATTAGATCTAGGTCAGGAGTTGATATTGCAATGGCTAAATATTGCCACAGAACCCGTTTTTAGCAATCTTTGAATCGAATGAGTTCCCCTTTTTTACCTAAGCTGAATCTTTAATTTCTAGGTACCAATTCAACGCAACACATGCAGGCACCCATTTCTGGCACTCCCATTCTGGAATGCAGCGTGCTGATGGAGCTGCGGGGGCGTTTATTATCAGAAAGCCCAAGTCTCAAGACCCTCATGGAAGAATGTATGATTATGATCGGTAAGTTGTAATACTGGACCTAATCTGTAATAAAATATTTTTGAGAAAGTGACCTGAAGACTGGCCCTTTTATTGAAAGGTGTAGCCCCTTTAAGCATGAGAATTTTTGCTCTTTCACGACAAAACGGCTGAACCGATTTGGCTAAAAGTTAAAATGGTGATGGCTTATACATTGGGTTAGGACATGGGCATACATATACCTACATTTAAGCTACAATTCGAAAACTATAAAAAAGATAATTCGTTTAAAGCATAAAATGCATTGATCTACTTAGCTTAGTAGTTAGAGCATCTGTTGTTCTACCAGAAGAACGCATCCTACCATTACCTAAAACTTTTTTCTATCACAAAAATGTATACATCTCCGTTTCTGAATTAAATCGAAACCGTACTTCGATTTAATCCATCTAAAACCTCTAGTAATATCTCAAAGGGTATCGGTAATAAAATCAAGAGGAAGGCTAACCTAAAGCCAAAGTATTCCAGGGAACAAATTGTATTACCTATAAACCTGACTAGCTGCGTCCCGTGGCTTCGTTTGAGTCAATATTGGCTGTACATACAAGGCCAGGTGCGATTAAATAAACATCTTGTGAATGCTTTGTAAAAGTCGAAGTGTTGGTTTAGTCAGTTTAGCTAGCTGTTTGTCTGTTTTGCTTTAGTTTAAAAGGCATATATCATTTATAGGTATGTATAATCTTTGCATGGGTATCCAATAAGGTCTAGCTTATGATTGAATGTTGACAATTGGATATTGGAATGAACGTGCCACAAATTGAGACGTTCTCAAAAAAGACAAGGGTTAGAGTACCCTTAATCGACGAACATGGGCAACAACAACATTCATAGGCATAGATGAGGCGGAAGAGGTGCGCCAGGATCGTTGCAAGTGGAAATCTATAGGCTCTGCTTACCCCATCTACAGCACAACCTCAGTTCACCGGTATTATACGATTCAAATATATAATATCGGGAGCGAGTCTATTATAATAACGTAGTACGATCCTCAAATACAAATTCCTAAACATACTTATTCTGATCATCCATTCTTCCAGATCGGAGCACGTGATGATAGTGACAGACTGGATCCATGACCTGTCTATTGGCATGTTCACTGATCACCATCACTCCAGAGGAGACAACAAGCCTCCGACACTGCTCATCAATGGCATCGGCCGGTTCAGGGTGTTCAATGAGACTACCAAGCCGATGTACATGCAAGCTGCTAGATTTAATGTGGAACAGGTATGTAAATCTCGAATCTACTGATAAGATTGTGGCGAATTATGATCACCAATTGTGTAGATCATCATCATCGTTAGTCCCAGTCCCAACGTTGGACATAGGTTTCCTATCAAAATAAAAGGAAAAAATATTATCAGACTATAGTCTACCATGTTACAGATTGATTTGCCTACAGAAAATCATTTAGGCACGTAAGTCTCTCAAGATATTTCCTTTCACCCTTTGAGCGAGTGATAATTTACGCATATGCTTGTGAAAAGTCAAAAAGATTCGAACCCAAAATCTTAGAGTTGGCAGTTCAGTGCTCATATGCATATTTTTACGTTATCACGTCAGCCCGATATAGAGCAAAGTAAGGCAAGTGCGGTTCTTTATTTGGTAAAGAAAGAAACTATCTTTATTCTGACTGAAATAACAAAACCATGACACGGACTGATTGACTTTTGACCGACGTCAGAATAGGCCCTTAGCTCAGAACCATGCTGCAGTAAGTATAAGTAAATTAAGTCTGAATTTACTCCCTGACGGCGTACGAACCGTGGTGGGCGTACTGCAAAAAAAAACATACTCTAAAGATAAAAAAAAAAACTCTTCTAACAGTTTTCGTAAGCCAGCAATTAAAAATAAATCTTGTTTCTAGGGCTACAAGTATCGTTTTCGGGTGATCAACGCCGAGTTCCTGAACTGCCCTATTGAGCTGTCAGTCGACGGTCATAACATCACCGTGATTGCATCAGACGGTTACGACTTGCAGCCTATTACAAGTAAGTGATCTCTTTAATACTTATTATAATAGAGAGACTAGACTTATTATAATAACCTAAGTAAATCGTATCATAAAGTTCTAAGATAGGGTGGGGATTGAGTGAAAAGATACTCTATCGCGTAAAACGACTGTTAATATAGAATTTGTACTGTGGTGTGAGGTCACAACGCATCATAGCACGCGTTGTAAATACTTAACAATGTTCAATCATCAAATAGCTTTCAATCTGGGCTTTTTGACATTCGAATCGACAAACGATAGAAACAAACGGTATGGAAATGACATTAGTGACAGCCTGATTTTGTCGAAAGCTTATGTCATTTCCATACATTTTGTTTCTATTAGGTCTCCAGCAAAGTGACATTAGACAAAGAAATTTAACGGTTGGCACCACCTAAAACATACCAATTACAGAACAATATAATATAATTACGAAACATAATGCCTACATGACATTTAAGTAAAGGAGTTCATCAAAAGCCCATACAACTCAGCCCAAATTTGTACCGGAGGTTCATGACAGCTGACAAGTTGATAGTTTTTACCGTGAAATCACTATGAAACTGATAATAATCTGCCGTAATGGGCCCTGTATTGCATGCGTTTGACATTCCGAAACTGACACTGACAGTTTTTACTATGGAATATATAGTGTGCCAAAATGGCGTGATTTTTCTCAAATTAAACGTTTTTTTTTCTCATCCCCCAGTCAACACTAAAAAAAGTACGACTAGAGTTTTAACCAGCGTAATACATAGTATTTTTTCCAATAAGTGTACCTTCGGTACATCATTTGGGCTGATATTGAGGACCTCCTTTTTGAACAACAACTCAAACTCGACTTGTACGATGTTATAAAACGTCTGTATGTTTCATTTCATAAAACATAATTAGCCGTTATCATCCGAAACAAAGCGTCCTTTTCTCTAAGAAGAATTATCTGGCTTGTTACAAAGACGAAAAAATAAAAACATTCTGATCAAAGACAGTCTTTTAGATATTAAAGACATTTGAAGATCATACGCTATACACAACATTAACGTTCTTAACAAGCACAAAAAGCGAAGACCACTTCGTTTTGATATTTCTCATTTTTTTGTGTTCATTTACATTCAAATTTGAGGTTCCATAGCCGCTTGGCCTGAGGTCGTCTGTCCCATTTTTTCCTCATTAATCGCCTATCTCTCTTTATTCTTGGTGTTGCACAGTGGAGTTGCAGAAGTACAATGTAAGAATCATTGATTTAAATACTTTGACAGACGCGTTCGCCATACATATTTAGAAACACTAACGCCATCTTTGTTAGTATCGCATGGCGTTTGTTTTTTAACCGATAACGGACTAGTTCACTTTGGTTTAGAGAAGACCATTTTGCAACCAGTCCTTACGCAGTCATATATACGTCAATTACCGGGTGTATCGGAATAAGATTTGAAAAAAATATATATTATGACATGACTAACGTCACCATAAGACGTACAAATGTGGGACCAAAATTCGACTAACACTACGTAATACTGTAGGGACGTAGGTTTGAACCCTGCCAGAGATCACATTTAACATTCAATAAAATTTACTTCTATGAATCAGACGATTATCTAATTTTGTGAGAGAAGAGAAGGAGAGTTATTTATTTATTTACCAACTTATACTAACAGTTTACACTACACATACAAGTTATCGGTCATATACTTAATACGAAATCAATATTTCCTGTGGAGTGGAGTGAAGTTGGATTACTGTGGCTAAATTTGTAGTTCCACATTGGCTTTAGATCTGATAGCCTCCGGCTAACCATCATAATGTTATTGCTTTTAATCGTAGGCATAAAATTGTTGGATCTAACATTATTTTGCGTTTGACAGTGAAGCTTAGTTATCTGATCCATTTAATGAGATTTATTTTGGTAAATGTAACTAAAGTAACAGATATATTCTAATTAGTCCATTTAATCTTGGTATTTTTTATACCTACTTATCATGGAATTAACTTTTCTAATATTAGCATAAGTTCTTAGAGGCTAAAATGCAATATGAATAGCGTGCTAACTGTACGATCGTACACATAGTGCCACATATTTCCAAGACAAGCTGACCTCTCGGTCTATGAACAGCCTATACAATTTGAGGTCAGCCTATATCGGCACGGTGTGGAGCCGTTTGTACGCGATTCTTATTAAGATTTATCTAAAGTGACCATTTTAGGCCCCTTGTATATTATATAACTTAATCATAGCTATCTAGATACAAAACCGCTTGTGAACCACAACAACTATCCTAGCATATACCCAGTCCAGCTGCAATCTATCCTAGCAACACCAACAACGTAAAGTCAACTTCTCACCCATTTCATTAATTGAGCATTATATGCAACCGTTCACAAAGCAAGCAAAATTTCGAGAGATAGCATAATTTGCGTTTACATTAGTGCACCCGCAACGGATACGTTGCTATCGCATCGTTTGCAAATACCCTACTTGTTTCCTTTAGGGTTGATACTGACTTCATTTTAGACGAATAATTTTAGTGAGCAGTGATGGAATAGAGACCATGGACTGCCAAGATAAGTGTAAGTACATCATCACCATCGTATCAGCCAAAAGAGGTCCACTGACTAACAAAGCCTATTAGACTTCAACAGGGACTGGTAATGACCGATGATGGTACTTATAATATGTCGCTTGCATCATTTTCCATCGACCTTTATCGGGTTGTCTGACCATCTCATTAGAGGCCATCCTATGTATATCTACATTTTATTATCAGTCGCTTAAATAAAGAAGGAAAATGTCGCGAGGTCCAAATGCATGTGATTTTAGTAGGTAGTACTTAAAAAATGCCTCGATTGGATAGCGTATGTAGTAGTTATTACAAAATCAAAGGGTATTGGAGTTTGTTGAACACCAAAAGGAACATTTCGATACTTGATTCTTTGTTCTGCAAATTCTGCTATACCAAACTGTAATTTACTTTCAATTTGCTTTGATAGTTCAACTTTTTCACGGAAAGGTAGAACTTATTGCACGGCAAAATTACTATTGCACGGATAAAATAGTTTAATATTCCCCAGGTTTGCATGTAGGCTATATTTGTTTTTGTGAATTAATCTACGATAAGTTTCTAGTTATCTGAATTTTATGTGGATAGACATTTTGAAACCAACACATAATGCTAAAGATACTTTTACAGAGTTAGTTTTCACTTTAAAATTAGATGTTTACAAAATTAACATTTAAAAGGCAGTATTTAGACATGTTATCTGACCACAAATTCCAAAGCTGATTCAAAGTCGATTAAAAAACGTAGGTTTTTAGATTATTCCTGTTGCTCCCCTGGACAATAAGTCACAGATTCGCATAGCACGGATATTTGCGGAGCACAGTTACCTATTTCACAATGAAAAACAAAACATTCCAGATATTGCAACAGAAAGTAACAGTGATTATTATTTTTCCCATCATTGAAGTGTACTTGACACTTCAATGGTTCATTCAGTACAATCAAAAATTTAAAATAATACAATCAACCAACAAACCAATCGACTAATATGAAAACAGCGCATCGAAAACTGAAAACTGAAATTCAAGTTGGTATAAGGGTAACGCCGAACAATTTGTTGTGAATACCAAACTACAGGATTGCATACATCAAGTTAACAAAGCGAAATGGGAAAAAATAAAAAACAGTTCATTGAAACTCTTGTCGTCTTGTTATAAAATGCAAAATAGATTCATTCGGTGAATTTCCCGTGGCATTAAGCTTGGGTGGTAGGGTTGGCTGGGGATCAATTTTGGTAAATCGAGATCATGACGATAATTATAGCTAAGTAGCCACTTCGATTTAACCAATTCATCAAACAACCCTACATGAAAAGTAACGAAAAACCCATGAATGGTGATTCGGATAGTCAGAAATCAAAAACTTTAATATCAATATTTTGTTTGGATTTTTGCTTGGATTGTAAACCCACTCCAAATTAGATTTTTTAACTAGTGATAAAAAATTTAATGCGCTTTATGGTGTCCAACATTTAACATGATCATTTTAATACAAGAGGTAGTATGCAAAGAAGTGATGTATACGATTATTAGTATAGAAAAAAGTTTCAACTTGACATTACCGTCTCATTGAAATTTCATTATAAATTCACTACCTTCTCTCAAATTTAAACTACATTTCCAATTTATATATTAAACAATAATTTTATTTTCATTCGATATCAAGATTCGAGCTATTCTCAAAATCATTTATAATTTCAACCATATCTCAAAGAAAATTTCACCTAATACCCCAATTTCAAGTTGCATATCTATTACAAAGCCCCATTTGCATTTAGCTAGGGTCAACCCTATCCCCATTCTAACGCGGTCCACTTTTGCTTTATTACATTATTCTAACACCTCGTCCTGGAAACGCTGATCAAACATTCATTGATTATTCATCACCAAATTCGCATTTGCTTAGCTTTAACTTCGGTTTTCGTGAGGGATTTTTCTTCCTATTACTTATTTAGCGTTGAATAAAAATTAATTTGTAAACGTATGACTAGATGTCTCATGATTAGTTTTAGTTAATATTTTACCAACGCATAAGATATTAAAATATTCCTTAATGTTAGTAAAGTCTGCATCGAATGTAATATTTGTAATACTGCCTAATGTAGAAATGTTATATTTGTATGATTATATTCTATTCTAGTGGTTGGCAAGGAAATTTATGTATGGGAGTAAGTTTGTTTAGTTATTAACTCATTTAACACGTCGCTATTCAACGTTATAACACGATGAAGTTTATATGGAATGATCTCAAATTACGATTTTAATTTGATCTCGATTTAGGTTGACGACGCTATTTCATCTATCACATTATCACTTACAAGATTGTTTCTTACGTTGTTTTTGGTGTGCAGTAAAGAATATTCTACTATACTACGTATTACTATTTCAATCTTTTGCATGCAGGCCGGTACTATTTCTTGATTCAAAGTTACAAATTATTTTAGCAAATATATCTACGTCAGTCCTCACGTAGATTTCTGCATACTCTGCATCTTCACAGAATCATCTCATCGTCTATGTATGCAACAGTAACTACATTTTCTCTGATTTTTCTGTCTACGGAACCAGTGCGTAATATTTCAAATGTAAACCCTCATTCTTCCTATAACAACCTCGGAACAATACAAAAACTATAATTTGTTTACGTAACGCCGAAAATTGTGCTTTATAAAGTTACGACGGATTTTAAAACAACAATTGCTGTAGACGGGGCTTGTAGTAGAATGGTCGGTGTTATGCGACAATTTTCATGACGTGCTCTTTATTTTATTATTATTGTACTCGGAAATATGTGGTACAATGTTCGTTTGAAATAAATTGTTGCAGCATCTCTCGTGTGGGCGGCGTTTGCGAGTTTTTGTGGCTTGTATGTAATGGAATTGTGTAGATTGCCAATTGTTTTGGGTGCTTAGTTTTGAATTGAAAGGTGCGAGTTGAATTGCTTTCATGCTTACTTAGTATTTGTATTCGGAAGTTTCATAACTAAACGATGCATTAATACTACAGCTGTTTGAGTCCATTGCAATGAATATTTTCTATCCTAATGGTTTTAATCATAAAACTGTAGGCACAACAAATCTGCAAAGATTCATCACAATGGCAAGAGGACAAACAAACAATAAGCATTATAAAGTCGACATAATATTTCAGATTAATGTCGTAGACGGTCTACTCTTAATTACATGTCACAGAATTAACCCGAATTCTATCTACTTCACTAACAGTCATACAACCTAAAATAACATTATTAGTAGTCCTGCCATTAGCGAAAATTTTCCCGCCACATTCCCTGGACGCACCTGTCCTTTGCTTAAGTTGTCTGGGTCAAAAGGTAGCGGACCATCCCCGAGGTGTTCAAACAGGCTAATGAAAGGAATCAGAGGTCAAACACAAAAAAAACGGTTGAATATTATTTTGGGATGCTCAAAGAATTTAGCACAAGCTCACTAAATAGGAAACATTCGATAAATAAATTACGTAATTTTGGGGAGTAGAAGAATTTGACAAGTCAATGTGAAGAATTCAATGGTGCGGCTTATCAACCCGCACATGATTTTGATGATGATGAACATAATTAGAACTCGAAGCTTTTGACTTTGCAGTCCAATGGTTACAAGGCTATCATTACTCTTCATATGCCTACATATTTTCTCCAATCTCGAACTTCGTTCCATAAGAAAATCTCATATCATAACTCCGAAAGTCCATATAAACACTTTTACGCAAAACATAAATCTAGGAGCAAGTAATATCAGTTCAGTGAACCTATCAGATATTTTTACTTTGCCTGCCAAATTTCGTTCGACCAAGCGTCGAGCTTCCACCAAACGTCTGTGTTACAGATCTGGCTCTTTAATTCCTCCACCCTTTTGAATATGTAAATTTCTAAAGGGGATGAGCACGAAAGCTGGCCAACTAAACGGCAACGCTGCCCTACTAGAATTTAATGTTGATTTTAATTCTAACATTAGTTCAGGGTATTCTGAAAATAGTTCCGTGAGCAAATATGAGATTTTAATTTCCTGTTCAATTGTTTGGTTTGTAACATGAATAGTTTCTTGTTTTTCAGTGGATGATTTGAATGAACAATGTTGGAGGCAATATTTGAGAGTTACTATGAATTTTCGCGGAAAACGAGTTTGTATGCAAATAATAGTAATGTGGAGAATATAGTATGCATTATGTAGCTTATCGTCTAGTGCAAGATAACTGTTATGTGAAAATAGAGCTTGATATGCTGTGCAATAAGATAGCAATTTGGTTTCATGGACTACTTTAACTGGATGATTGTAATTTCTGTAAGATAGCCGTACTTCCAACTTTAGTGGATTGAAGAGGGACAACAGAAACCGCTGATTAAAATTACAGAATGGTTCATGAGGAAATGTTGATTGACGCAAACGATGCCAGTTCTGCTACAGTAAATTGGAATTTAATTATGAGATTCTAGCCAAATTGTGTTAATCGAACGTGGTTCGGGTACTTATCGAATTATTAATGAGATTTCTAGATTGTAGATCTAAACTGGAACAATTTAACAACCCCTTTACTGGCGGAAACTAAATTAGATTAATAATTCAATGAACTGAAATATTACTGACTACCTACAATCAATTATTAAAAGCAATACGAAGTAATCAAGGCCAAATAAATTATTTACGATCCTAAGGTTTTGCAAGTTCAAATTTAAACGGGATCTGGTAGTTGCTGTACAATATTTATAAGCAATATAATACTAACATTAATTTGATCGTGTTGTTTCGAATTCATTCCTTTAAAGACCAGTCAGTAAGAGCTCAAAAAATTGCTGGAATACTGTAGAAAAAACCTTTCTGAATTCTCTTGCTAGTTGTAAAAAAAACTACTGCTAAAAGAACAGATTGAACACATGAAGGAACGGTGGTGGTCGATTTTGTCTTGTAAGAGCCCGTTTCATCATTTTAGGTTTAAAGAACTTTTTTTTCTCAAGAACATTATAGTTCACTTATGAGCATAGTAGTATTTTACATAATTATTTAAAAATAGAGATATAACAATAGTTCGACCATGGGTAGCTAAGCTAATGACTCATAAAAGGGATGGTAAGTCCCACCTTGTCCGGCGCCCGAACGGTTGAGTTTTGTTTTGCTCCTGATTATTAAAATTATTTCTCCGGACATAGTCGTGATCTCGACCCGTAAAAGGTATCAAAATTTGTGTCTCGGTGCAGTGCATCCAATGCGAGTGAGTGAAGTGACTGAAAGTGCGTCCTCGAACCAGGATCTGTACCGAACTGGACCTGGACCGTGAAAAATTCACGACATCGTTCGGCGCCCGGATAATAAAGGAAGTAGCAGAACAGACAATAAAGTAAGTGGGAGTCCCACCCACAGAAAGAATGGAGATGGATAAAAGAAAGACATAGAATGCGGCATGAAAGTACGAGAGACACAAAAGCGAGAACTGGTATGGATGAGATCAGATAGTAATAGGCGCCAATTAAGTTGGCGGGATTGGTAAAAAAAAAAAAGGATGGTAGCCAATAACGGTATTTTTAAATGGTTTGCTATTTTTTCTGTATGTGTCATTATATGTATTAAGGTATTAGTTGCAATTTTCTTTTTTTTTTTAATGTATCTTTTCTGGTAAGTTTCCTTTAAATTACTAGGCAGATAATTTCATACAAATCTTGTTTCAATTTTTTAATTTGTCCAGTGTTTAGCGGGTATCTAGGGGTGATGAAATTAAAAAGTAGTGTGTTTGAATTTCTCAGTCGAAAATTATTTCCAGGAACAATCTTTTCATACTCCAAACCATATCCCAAAAAGAACGATAAGACGAGAAGATCAACCTAGTATAAAACCAAAGCTAGCAAGAGTAAACAAATCCACTAGATTGAATAAATTCAAGCTACATTTAGTTGGAATTCTCCCTATACTAGTGGTATTCACAAACGTATGTATAGTACCTATTTCCTCGCTCGCTCGTCGACCAACTTTTTCCAATCCCCCAGATAGGAAATTTTAAAATGCGTACTGGTAAATTCAACTTATTGGACATTAGTAAATGTGAATAGGATTGATTTAAAAACTAGGGTTTGGGAAAAACAGCTTTATAAACTAGTGTTTGGGTAGCTCAAATATCGGTAACATTATTTACAGTTGTTGTTTAAGGGAATAAGGTCTATTTTTGTCTGCTGGGTGAAATGATACTCTGGGAAACGTCTTTACTCAGTGATGGTTTATTTTGCACTAAAAAAAAGAATATGGCTGCATTATGCAGTTGGTAGCAATGGACTGTATGTGTGATGTATGTAAATGTTTGTCTGTGTGTGTCAGTGCGTTCGATTTTTTATGATTAGGTTGTTACCTTCTAGAATATGTTTGTCTATTTGGACAATTGTGTTTTTATTTATAGGTCGTTCTTTACTTTAGAATGAATTACAGTTTAGTACATAACTGTTAAATAACAAAATATGATGTTGCAACTTTGAGTGTTGTGTATATATAATTGGCATACACATTAGATCCTGTATCTCTGTTTTTTATTATGTTAAATGTGTGATGTATATGCTGTTGGTGTACCTAATATAAAAAAATAAATAAATGACTGTGTTCGAATTATTCAATAAACTAACTAAAAGCTATTGAAACATTACAAATATAGGAATAAATGATTTGAACTGATGTAAGATTAAGATTACTTTGGTTATACAGAACTTTGTATTTTCAGTAGTTTATCATCTGAATCTCAACGAATATTAATAAACATTTTGTCAAATAAAAAATATTTTTTGTATCACATCGTCTAGACAAAGTAATATTCTTACACGTGACGCCTATTCCAAAGTCAAGAAAAGCCACTTCTCACAGAAAAACTAAATAACTTCTCTGTAACTCAACATAAAAGGATACAATTGCCTTTGAATAAGTCCGTACACTCGGTCGTCCGAACTTTTGTTCATGCTGGCGTAGATTATCATCTGTTGTATAGCCTATCACAAAGAAAACAATCAAATCAGCGCAAAAAGAAAGTCCTGTACAAAGGATGTGTTATCTCCAAAAGATTATCTCAGTGCTAGTGTTGGACCCTTCGCCGAAACTGATTGTTGACGCGAATGTCACGATTTGATTTTTGACTGAAAAGGATTTGGTTGTGGGTTCGTCACAGACTTATCCAATACAAGTTTTCATTGTTTTATCATTATATGTGGTTTATTCAACTACAGTCATTAAATTCCAGTGAAAGTTCCTACGCGGACGGTTATTTTATAAAAAAAAACATTAAAACAAAAAATAAATTATTGACATAGTAAGAATAGATTGTTATCTGGCTAAGCTTTTTTGTGAAACTGAATAGTTTTTCTTAATTGTAGATAGACTGATATTTTGAATACCGATAGTAGGTATATTTATAATTTTAATTTTATTTCAATAATATTTATTATTATCTATTTAAAAAAGTAAAGAAATCGATCAATGTTTTTTTTTATGATGAACTGAGAAGTGTACTTTAATTACGAATTTAATAAGGTTTAGTTTAATAATTTTCATAAGACTGAAATTTAATTCTGGTTTCGGCCTTCCAAAGATTTTACCCATCACTATTTCTTAGTGCCTCACTGAAGAAGTCTTGGTAGAGAATTTATTTTCTTTGCACAAAATGTGAGAGAAGTATTAAGAATTAATTAGTTTCGAGTCCTTCTTATTCCGCGACAACAATTAGTGTCTGTGGTACGTATCAGACTAGCTAGTCTAGTGAAATAATTACGTTGTTTTAGTTAATGGAATTTTAGTGTGGTGGTTTTCTGTATATCAGATGTAGTTTTGAAGATGAAAGCATTTTTTTAGCCAGTCGAATTTATTGATCAGTGAGGCGATTGTAGTAAGTTAATGTAATGGTAACGTAACGTTAACGTAAAGGAATGTTGGTAAGCGCATAACTCAAGAATGGCTGGACCAATTCGGCTAATTTATTTCTTTGTATGTTCCTTATGGTCCACGGAAGGTTTTAATAGTATAAAAAAAATGCGTTGACAATAGTAAAAACGGCGGAAAAAAGTTATCAAGACCACGCGGGCGGAGCCGCTGGCGGAAAGCTAATATTGAATATAATGTAACGAATGATGACACATATTTTCCAATTCAAGAAATAAGAAACGAAAATGTCAATTAGGCAGTTGTGTATTAATTTACACTTTCGCTATTGATAAATTCATACAAACAATTTGCCCGTCGTCCTGGCAATCGAACCAAATACCTCGAGCGTAACAGCCGCCTTTACGACAATTGGGCTAACGAGGCAGTTCTCTGTAATAAATGTAAAATATTCCACTTTCTATTAACTTCCTTGCCATACGAATTGTGTCTAGTATAACAAAGATCTCATACTCCATTACGGGATTAACAGTATCTTTATTTGCTTCGTATTCGACAATAGTACCTACCTTTTCACCAAAACAACTCAATACAAAGTTTGTGCGCGGTCCTACTGAGATCATGACTTTACCGCAATTCAATTTACTTGGAGGAACGCATGAGGAAATGAAATTGACGCCAATGCCAAAGCTTTTAGACGAAATACGGATGTTTGGTTTACTGTATTTAAACCAAACATTAACTAGCTGTTCGCCCCGGTGTTACTTGCGTTCATTTAATTTTGCCAATGGAAATCCTTTCTTATTGGATGCCTAACATTATAGCTGTGTGCCAAATTTCAGCCCATTCAGTGGTTTGGCCTGTGCGATGATGGATCAGTCAGTCAATCACCTTTTTTTTTCGACAGATGTTAAATCCGAGTTTGGTGAGAATTAATTTTAAAATAATATTACGTTGAAATAAAACTACTTTTTACGGATTTTATCGCGTTATATTGATATTATTTAATCCCGACGTTTCGGACCCTTTACAGCGTCCATGGTCACGGGTGACTAAGGTGGTAGTCGTCTTGACGCTTCTATCTTGACGCAATTACTAACAGCTACCCTACATTTTTGTTAATTGTTGGCAATCCGATTCACGCAGAACGAGCTCACCGTATCTTTCGGTCTTGCATTTTTAGGCTTGCATTGTAATATTACGCGTTAGTACTGTGGGCAATACCACGACAATGTGGATGCCCCAAGACATTAAAAGATGCCGCGGCAGACCCAGAACGAGATCGCGGGATGAGCTTGACTCGTACTGCACGGTTTGGATGCAGAAGACTCTCAACCGAGAAGAGTGGAAGGAGGAACGGGAGGCCTATGCCACAGGCCTATAATAATAATTAGTATCTAAATAAGTTTTGTGAATACAACAAGTGACCATGACTTTTTTGGACGACGTACCCCGCCACCTAGGAAGGCGGCACGGTACGTGGACTCAACAACTAAGAACCGTATTTGTCATCACTTGCTCTTTGCGTCATGGCCACACAGGAACATTCACCACGATCATAACGGGGTGTATGATGACGTAAAGCGTATCGGCGATCGTACTGTGGATGCACAATGCACACACCTACACCTATTAGTACACCTTTTTGGATATACAGTCATGCCTAAGCAATCTGAAAATCATGAGATTATGGAAAACGTATAAAAAATTATGTCACTAAATAATATAGGTAGGTACTGATTTTTTTCAACAGGGAAAACATGATATTATTTAAAAGATCTTTCTTGACTAAGTAAAAGAGACCAAGTTTCAATTACCTATTGAAACGCAAGATTGAAAAGAAACCACCGTAAACTTTAAACGCAGTTCCAAGTACGCTTAAACGGAACTTAGGAAAAGAAATAAGATAACATCAGGAAATACTATTTAAAATAATAACCTTACTTCAACTAGCGCTGGAACTTACAGAGCGTAGTTCAAATGAGCGTAGTTCACAATAAATTCCAATGAACTTTTTCCTCAAAGTTTGGCGGAATTTGCCATGTTTGAAGTAGCAATGAAGCGTGATCAAAACGGAATTTAACGACGAACGAGTACGAAAGGACAGAGCCGCCAAAGTTTTTAAACCCTTAAATTGGCAGGAAATCGTAGATTTGGCTTTTGATTAGTTCGGGAATCGATAGGTATTAATTAAAAATCCCGGAACAAAATACTGTTGGTGTCAATAATTGGATTGGGATTTTTAGAATTCGTATCAGGATGGTTTTAATTTGACGGGTTATTATACGTTTTAAAATGCTTTAATTTAAATGATTTTTTAATATAATTGAACAGTTGTAAATGCTATAAGATTTGTGTAGATACCCTTTTTATTTTATTAGTTTCCATAATTATCACCAGTTAGAAATGTTTTTCTTCCATTCATTATTTATTAAATGACATTATCTTTAATTCATAAGATAACTATAAATATATATATAATTTTGGATACCAGAAAGAGCGTTACTTATAAATTCACCGTCTTAGTTTTCCGACGTCTTTCCTTATTTCTCTTTCAATAATATTTAGTCAATATTATTGTACCGTGTCGTCTACATTGAATTTTCCAACCAAAAGACGATTCCCGTTTTAAGGTCATGCTAAATAAACAGTTCGTCGTTACGTATTTGGGTCGTACAATTTCTGAATACTGTGAATTTGACCGGTTTTTGCTCACATGAACGCCAAATCGTATTTGCAAAAAGGAAAACCGAAATAGAATCAGAGTATGGGATTATTTTTTAGAATTGTGTGTACTCCTTGTCCTCGTATAAAGATATTCGTAAATACTCCGTAAGCGTATATAAGGGTTACCCTTGTTTCCTTGAATTTGGAGACAATATTTAATGCCGTAATATAGAAATGTAAGGTGGTAGAATAAAAACGTCGAAACTAGCTTTAACCCACGCATTTATGTTATGTAATAAAGGATAAGGATCGGAAAGGAGAAGACGTTGAATCTGAAAACATACATACAGTTCTCGCCAAACTTATTGTCCGGGTTGAAGTTGGCACGGGGTAACTTTAACCCAGCCGTAAAAATTGGAGAAAGAAAAATAATAGATTGTAATTAATAAAAAAGATAGAGCAAATCGTAGGCTATCCTTTTATACCACTCTAATGCAATATTTTTCTTATCCCGATTTTTACGGCCGGGTTAAAGTTAGCTCGTGCCAACTTCAACCCGGACAATAAGTTTGGCGAGAACTGTATTGTATACACTCACGTCTTTTTCCCACAAGACTAACCAGAGACCGCCACTTGCTACGATTCTTGCATACTTCTTTAGCTTCCTCCATGTTCATACATCTTGTCATAATAGTGAATGTTAAAATTGAGGTTTTCTTGATTTTTTCATTAGCCGCACATAGTATGACGAATTCTATCGACAGACTTTGATTATGGTTGAATATTTTTAAGAAGTACTAACTGTGTATTGACATTATCAAGACATTATTTAAATTTACATTTTAATTTATTTAAATTAAATCAATGTTTGCGCTGTTGCATATCCTCAATTAAAAACAATACCTATTCTCATTTGCACAAGATAGGATCTCTCTCAAATTTCAATTTAAAATATTTAAAATAATAGATAGTATATAATAATAGATAGATAGGCGAGCGGTGGCTTAGTGGTCAGAGCGTCTGGTGTACCGAACCAGAAGGCGCAGGTTCGAATCCTGCCCGCCCGCCGATTTTTTCCTTCATTAAAAATAACTTAAATATTTTTATTTCAATTAGACCATATAAATAGGTACTTTTGAAACGTTAAACAAGTTGCACGGTTCCAAAAAAAGTGGGCCTTATGGAGAAGACCCGGCAAGAAACTCCGTAGATACTCTTTTAAAAAAAAAGGGTGGTAACAGTAACAATTGTTGTGAATAGTAATGAGGATGATGCAGCTTGATGTGTCGATGCAGAGCGTCTCTCGTAGCGTCGTTTACTAATCTAGCTACATTCCATTAAGATTCAGTACGTATATCCTCTAGACACTGTTTATAAATCTTAGTCTCAGCAGGACGATACAGGAAAGCCGAACCCTATTATATCAGATCTGAGATAAGCGCGACATTCAATTGGAGCCGGGCACAATCTAGCTTAATTCCGGACATTGCAGGCACCTGTAATCCCTACCGGTCCTTGGGCATCTATAACCGATGGACGGTACAAAATAGTGGCTATTGCGGTCGTTGTTGCTTTGTTTTGTTCTATTGGTGTGTAATCTTGAGATTTTGAGTTGATTGCAATAATTGTATAGTCTTATTGTAATTTGAATTTGAGATTCTCGAGGTTTAGTACCGGGGTTAAGCTAGAAGTCAATAGTTGGTACTAGCGTCTGTGTTTTACTAAACTCCCGGTATATGTTCTGATTTTTTGTAATAACCTGTTTTTTTTTAATGTCTTGGATATACAGATACCAATTTGGATATCTATAAAACCAATTTTGAGTAACAATACATAATTACGGTATAATTTATTTTAACCCTCGTGATTCCTTTCCCACACTTGGTTTCGGCTTGAGTAGCGTTCATATTCAATACATAGAATTAAATGTTAAGGCAGACAAGACAAAGGAATAGAAAGAAAATGTACGGAAATGACATTAGTGACAGCCCGAACTTGTGTCATTTCTTTCAATTCGTTTGTCGATTCGAATGTCAAACCCCTGACTGATGATTTGTTACATGTAATTATTTTAACGTATACTGTACTTATTCCCCATCTGTCCTTATAGGCATAAAAGCTATCACAAGTTTATCTTGCATATATATTTGTACGCAAGACGAAACTTTGACTGCTCTGTAAATAATTGTTTTTTATTAAAAAAGTTTATTTTGTTGCAGCAACATCACTCGTAACATACGCAGGGGAGCGATATGACTTTGTGTTGGAGGCGAACAATGAAATTGATAACTACTGGATCAGGTTCCGTGGTCTGATGGATTGTGATGAAGTGTAAGTTTTTTAATCCATCTCTTCTCTTCAATCTACAACAGTGCAAATATTTTGTCTCATTGTTAAAGATTGCTAAATGACTTAAGGAAAAGAGCTGGACTCTTTTCCTTAAGTCATTTTGCAAAGGAAAACATTTACTTGTAAAGAAAGTGTGAAAGTTATCATTTATTTATCATTTACTTTGTTATACTTTATGCGGTAATTTTAGACGATCACGACTTCGTACTTAGTACTGATCACGACTTCCAAGTACCAAGGAAGCTGTTCCCTAAAAATATTTTTCTCTCAATTTTGAGACCTGTGCAAGTATTTCTGCTAAAACAATAATTATGTTTTACGTACAGATTCACAAAAGCGAAGCAGGTTGGAGTGCTGCACTATGAAGGAGCAATGGACTTGGAGCCTCCCGGCGACCCTACGTGGGAGGAACTGCATAACGAAGGATTGGTGAGAATAGTATATTGATATTGATAGTAATATACATCACTTATCATACTTTTAAAAACCAATTTAATGTTACTGTAGGTACTAGTTTATATAGGAAAGAGAGTCTCTCAGATCTGCATTGTAATTTCATAAATATAAAATTGTACCTATTATAAAAACCAATTAACCTCAATAGTTTTGGTTGTGAAAACAGCTTTGATATAATATGGACAGACATATGGGCCAATATCTACCGAAATATATGACCAACAAACATTGTAATTATAATTATTTTAGCACGAAGCTCCATAAAGCTATTAAAATGCCTTTAATTACTAACGGAACTGTAACAAAGGCACGCAGAATATACCACAAAAATGGGACGCATAAATAATTCCGCTCCACCTTCCATTCAACACCTCTCAAACTCCCTCTACATGCAAATATGTGAATAATAAATTCGGTAAAAGCATCATTTCATTGTATATTCAACACTACTACTGTCCAAGGTCACATTTTAACCCTATAAAAGTATATTGGCTAGGTTCCTATACGTCGATGTACAGTATCGCACCCTCGCGTGTCGTAAAAACTAAGGGATAGTGAAGTCCTTTCATCTTGATATGACACTCTCCCTATGGTTATCAAAGATACGCATAATAAAGTGATATTTATGATCTGTGTTTTGCGGTTTTGGCCAGTTTGTGGGGAGAGGAAGTTTTATGGCGATTGGGGATGTTGGATAGAAAACATTTGAGTAAATAACAGCTCCAGTGTTGTTATTCGGGATGTTGCGTTGATTTCATCCGAATCATAGTCTACAAAATTTGATCGAATAAAGTCAATAGTCAATGGGCAAAAATTTGAAAAACCGTAGGTAACAAAATTGGAGAGTTATACCACCTCTTGATTGTCCCTAACCGCTGGTTAAATAAAAAAAATGAAAGAATGATGCGTCAAGTTGGCCGGTATATCCAATATAAATAATTATAATATGAAATGAAACCTTATATCAAAAGATATTACCCTCCAAACATCTATCGCATTAATAACCACTTCGGTACTTAAGCTATTCTCAAAAAATATATTCACTGACGTCTATCTTTGTGACTCTTGATAACAATGATTTGTAATTTACTTTGTATGTAATTATCTGCCAAGTAATTTAACGGGAAGTTATCAGGAGGTGGTTAAACACGCCCTTAGTTTCTTTTAAAGTCCAGAATATTATCTAGCATGATTGTAAGTGTCACAATGCAATGCAACGTCTGAAATGACATTTTCACGAAAGAGCCATCAAAGCTAGCTGTCACTTAACGCCCTAAAATCGCTAAAAACTTTGCCAGAGACTTGTGACCTAGTGCCTTAGACACTAGGTCTATGGTTTACGAAAACCTTGGGCCTTGACTGACTGGCGACCAGGGGGGCCAGACAAGTTGCATTTTGACAGTCGAATGGACAGACAAAATGTATGGAAACAACATTAGTGACAGCCCGATTTGTCGAAAGCTTGTGTCATTTCCATACATTTTGATTGTCGATTCGAATGTCAAAATGCAACTTGTCTAGCCCCCCAGGTATATGTCATCGGAGACTTTCGTAAAGCACCTTAGTGTGTTCCGAATTTTCCAAGCCAGTTGCCAGCCAAATCAACAAAGATGGGGGTTTGTTGATTTGCTGTAGGGGCTTTTAAGAATTGGCACTGCATTAACAATACCTCAACCGTTGCAGTGTGTCGATACCTATTTACCATTGACTCGTCTGTTCGTTTGTCGACATAACGCACAAAAATATACCTCTGGATAATTTTGTAATTTTTCTCAGTATGTGACCGAGCCTAACGGCCAACTTGACGCAAACAAATGCTCAATTTTATAATCACCACTGCAAAAAAAATACGCTACTAAAAGCTAACCCTAAATGACGGTCCCATAATTAATCGAGACTAAAACTTTTTCTTTCATTAACCCTTTTCAAGACTGACTTTTTGCCCACTTCTACTGCAAGTTTGTAAAGAAAGACGAACTGGTTCAGTTGGGAAACTTGATAATTTAGTGTTGTAACTTGTCCCGTTAGTGGACTTAGAAGTTAGTTCGGAGTCCTGAATGTTCGATGTGGTTGCAATCGATCTTTGTTATAATAATATGTGATCCGTAGCGTAATGTTTACCCGAAGACACGACAAAAAGCCGAAGGAAGGGTTTTATATTAGGCAGTCTATTTATGTTCCCCACAACGCCTAAAGTACTTACTTATCTGATTTTGATGAATGAGGTGTCAATCGATTCGTTGTTTTGGTAACAATGGCTACATTTTACATAAACTACGCTACGTTTTTTGTGGCTGAGGACCTGAAAACATTTACGATAAATGCCAACACTATTCTACCTGATAAATCTAGTAGAGATAGCTTGTTTTGAGGCCACTTCTTAACAGTAACAGAATTTAGATCGAGATGGAAACAGATATCGATTGTAAGACGAGTATTCGCATCGTTTTGCGATTCCAATATCCTAAGTCTCTAGATATTATTCTCTGCTGTGATATAGTGGATACTAGGAGCCCAGAAAAGACATTAAGTAAATGGCATCTGTACTTAATACAAGAATGATGGATTTGGTTACGTATTACATTTATTTTTTACTTATTGAACTGTAGCAAAAAATCTAGTTTGGTTCTCAGTAATTTTTTTCTAGAATACAAAAATTAATATCTGTATACCTAACAAAAACTCTCATTTTTCTTAGGCTTGCTTCTGCTGATGCTTCTTCTAATGACATTAATATCTATAATTTATTAGTTCATTCTTGCCCTTATAGTCTGTTCCTAACTTGTTATCTTAAAAGTAGGCAATTTTATTGTAATTCTCTTTTCGTAGATGAAATTATCCTCCCAAAATTTAGTAGTGGCTTAAAAAGACAAATTCTTCTTCTTCGTTCAGTAGTGGGGAGGCACCTCCCCACTACTGAAGGTCGGCAGTCATAACTTTTAAAAGTTACTCAACACACTCTTGAACAATTTTTAGAGCTAAGGTCTTGAATTAGGGAAAGCCATCTAGAGGAGCTTTAGCAAAAGAAGTATGCAAATGTGGTAGTATGTGATGTTCTGTAGCTTCTGCCTACCCAAATGGGGAAAAAGCGTGAGTGTATGTATGCATTATTCAAACTAAACGTCACATTCCCAGCCGGCTTCGCTTTCGGAGACAGCTATGTGCTCATTAGCTAGCGAGATATCTGTTTTATTTCGAAATTCTAACCGAAATTTTAGCTGGCACTGTCGCTATTTACCGTCAACCGCAATCCTTAGTGAATAGATACTCTACAGTACGAGAACTAAAGTGACGATCTTTTAGTTTTACGACACGCTTGGGTTGGAAGCGTCAAATAATTATAACATAACATACCATCATGACTGTGTTCCCTGAAGGGTTAGACCGATGTGTTCTAATGTACAGTCACATTTCGGCGGCGTTTTTAAGTCCCATGTAATAAGGGGCGAGCCTATTGCCATTACCGGGCACAAATTCAAACTACATGCTACTTCAAGCCCAATAACATTGCTCGATCTTGATATTAATCCTAGAGGTCAGCAGTCGCGTTAGACCTAAAGACCAATAAGGCTAACGGGGCAGTTTTTACCAATTAACGTTTTAAACTAGTCCTCAAAAATGATTAAACGGTTCATTTTTTTTTTAAAAGAGTAACTTTGGAGTTTCTTGTCGGCTCTTCTCCATAAGTCCCACTTTTTGGAACCGTGCAACTAGTTTGACAATTCAAAAGTGCCTATTTATATGGTCTAATTGAAATAAAATATTTTGAATTTGAATTTGATTTGAATTTGAATAACATTCAGCTACTAAAGTATTACCAACCGCAGAAAGAAAATTCCTTTCGATAAAGTCCTACAATCAATTCCAACGCAGACTGTGGCAAAATCACTGCCGCAGTGTAATGTAAGAAAAAACTATTAGATAAGCCTCTTATCGGTGAAACGACGATATTAGGCAGGTCACAAAATCAAATCGCCTGCAGATGCGGTAAAATTATCCCTTCGGTATAACGACGCTGTAGTGAGTAGCTGGCCGACTGCCAGACACTATCAGCGAAGGCTTTGCATACGGAGATTAGAATAATGTACTAGTTCCAAGTAAAATGTTGGGGAGTTACTATCTAAGATTGAGTACGTTTCTTTGGGAGATCGATTAAGGTCATTATTTACGAAAATTGGTGAGTTTGTTTTAATCATGACATTTAATTTTGAGATTTTCTACTCTGAGCAATTCGGATACATAATTAATACAAATATACGTTTAAAAAACTACAACCCGACTACGAAAGAAATCATCTGAAAATCACGTAACAAGAACATAATTTCTATGTAATACTTGCTTTCCGCCAGCGGCTTCGCCCGCGTGGTCTTGATAACCTTTTTAACCCGCTTTTCTGTTAAATTTTTCCTGAATTTTCTTTGCTATAAACCTCACGGAGACCTTTCCAACGAATGTAAAACCGTGGAAATCGGTTCGTGCATTCTGGAGTTATAGCGTCAGGAAGGAAAACCCGACTTATTTTTATATAGTAGATTTCTGATAGACACAACTGAATTGAAATGTACAACAAAGGTAACTAATCCGTCATATTGATTTTGTTTTAAATATAAAATGTAGCCATTGTTACAGGGACCATATTAACGAATCGATTGGCACTGCATTCATTAAAATCAGATGAGTACTTTAGGCGCTGTAGTGGAACATACGTAAATAGGAAGATACATAGACTGCCTAATTAATTCCTTTCATCTTTCCTTGATAATCCAATCTCTTTACACATTGCACTACGTTGATTGTTAATTTAACTCAATACCATTAAAACCAATAATTTTGTTATTAAGAGAATTTGTCTTTTGACTGAACGATGAACACGCAGCTGAAAATTTTGATCCAGTATTTCCTATTGAATCAATCTCATCTTTCTCGTAAATGGAGTGTTTCTAACGCTACGTTAACGTAAAAACTTGAGAGATAAAGACTTGAAGAGCTTAATATAGTTTAATGTTAAGACCTATAATGTGTGATACGTTGGTATATACCTCAAGATTATCTATAAAAGTAGAGCATAACGTTTTCAAGTACTGCATTAACCTGTTTCTGTAGATATTAGGTGAGAAAGATACTTAACTAGATGGAGTGTTTAATGGGAACTCGATAATGCATTCTGACATTAAATACCATGGACTTAAATTAAATGAGAATAGTGGGCAGATGTGTGCAATACGCAAGTTTAAGTTTTTAGATAGGTAACTGTTCATGAATCAAGACCTCTCCGACGCCAAAATTCTCAGTTTCTGGAAAGAAAAGTCTTTGGGAAAGGCTTCTCTGTTTAGCGGTGGACCTCATTTAGCTATTGTAATGATGATGACATGGAAAGAAACGTCAAACTCACTAGCTCAAAAGTTTAGCCTAACAATTAAGATAATTGGCTTTGCGATTAGAATAACAAGATTAAATACTGACATTAAGATAGATTTGCATAGATACGACACCGATCCCAGTGTAGACATACTGAGATTCGAATTAACAATAATTATGTAATGTGTCTCTTCTTGCAGCAACTGAATGCACTGAACAAAGGTGAAGAAGAAGATGAAACTATAAGTGTAGCTGAGATGCGGTCTCTGGAAGGGTACGACGATAGTCTCAAAGAGGTTGCGGATTACCAGTTCTATGTGGCTTACGACTTCTACGCCAAGAACAACTCGCACTTCCACAGGTCACCTTACTATGGATATTATCAAGGTGAGTTTGAGGCTGAAGACTTTAAATTGGCAATATTATTGTTAGTAGTAGCATTAATGAATGGTAAATACCTTTAAAGATGAAAATGAGTTCACTAAATGTATTTTTATTACATTTAATGTTAGTCGTGTATAATTTTCTAACTAACAATAAAATAACTTCATGGCTGATGGCTTCAGATTTACATTATTTGCCTTCTGGTTGTATACTAAGATACTTAATAGAGGATCAATCATCATGAACGATGCTAAGCACCCGATGCATTCATGTCAAACTTGAAGATTGATCGTATGAAGTATTATTTTAATGGTTGTTAACCTCACAATTGCTGAAACATGAAAATTATCCTTACAGCATTTTAGTGAGACCCGATTAATGTAATTATTAATATAATTAAGAAATGAGAAAGCCCCAATTAAGAATCTAATGATTCTGTAATAAATTTTTGCTATTCATCAAATAAATAGAGGTGTTTCTAATTAACGGTATTAATTGAACGTTGTCCGAGGTTAATGACGTATTTTGCTAACGAACATTTTTGAAGGGTAATTGCTAATTTTGTTTCGGGTGATTTTGATTGGGTATAGGATAGGGTCTATAAAGAAAATTGTAGTCATAAACATATAATTTACTCTTCCAAGAGATCATAAAATGTCTCTTTTATTGTATTGGGCTTTGCAGGATAGCCAGGCGTTGCAAATAAATCGTTTTTTATTATATTTCTCATAACAGTGTATTTTTTTGCAGTTCCAGCAAAGGAAAATCGTCTGTACACACCTCAACTCAATCACATCAGCATGAAGCTACCATCAAGCCCTCTTCTCACTGCAAGGCCATCTCCCGACAATTTCTGCAACTCTTCCAGTATCAATGAAGCCTGTACTGAAGGTTACTGTGAATGTTCCCACGTCCTATCAGTCAAACTCAACTCTGTAGTGGAAGTGATCATCGTTGATGAAGGAGTTACATTTGATGCCAACCATCCTTTCCATCTCCATGGCCATAGCTTTAGAGTAGTTGGTCTTCGACGTCTTGCTAATGACACAACAATTGACGAAATTAAGGCATACGACAAAGCTGGTCTGCTTAAAAGAAATCTTAAGAATGCTCCAATTAAGGATACTGTCACTGTTCCCGATGGAGGATATACAGTTATCAGGTTTAAAGCAGATAATCCTGGATATTGGCTATTCCATTGTCATATTGAATTCCATGTAGAAATTGGAATGGCGTTGGTCTTCAAAGTAGGTGAGCATAAAGATATGGCCCCTATACCACGAGAATTTCCAACTTGCGGCAGCTACTTGCCTGATAACATGCTTGAACATGCAACTACAGAGAAACCAAAGAGTGATAATGAAGTTATTTCTATATCCCATTGGTGGCCTGTAGTTTTTATAAACAACAGCACGTCATCGAGTAATTCTGTCCATGTCTCAGAATTGGCTATCGTATTTAGTATATTGTTATTATCATTAAATTGGAAATCATAGATTGAATTTAAGAGTTTCACAACTAGATTGTTGTTATTGATAGTCCAATTACAATTTCTTGCGAATATTGTATGCGGGGGAAACTATTGAAATTTGTACTTACTTGAAATTTATTTATTTCCTTATAAATGTTAGTTAATGTAAGTTTCTTTGACAGGAAAATACAATAGCTGGTATTAGTAATATAAATTATATTGATAATGATTATGAATGTTGTAAAAGTGAATTTGGATTTGACGTTTCTTCTAATAGTGCTAAATGTGTGGTGTTTACTATTTTAGCGGAAATTAGTATAGTAACGACATTTATGGTTATGCCAAAATTATCACTTTAATGTCTTGCCCACTTACCTTTTTTTTAACTTGGAGTTATGCTATAGGTAAATTTATTGTTAAATAATAGTAGTTGGTGAGGAAAAAATATTCAGTAACATAGTATAATTTCATGATGAGGCATCGTTTCTATGAAGACGCCGAAATTTTGATTACGTTAAAATATAATAAACAAAACTACCGTCTTTGAATGAAGCATTTCTAAAACACCTTTGTATTTAAGAATTCTCCGCCATATTTTTGTCTGCACAATTCTATTCAAGTATAATTAGAAGTTCCTTTCAATGTCAAGATGTCTGTGTTATTACTTTGCTGTGAGTTGTTTCTGTATATCGAATAGTACTTACTTAAGGTTCATCATTAAAATCGCCTGCTTCATCGCAAATATTATTACTTACAAAGGAGATTATTATTTAAGTCTGTGATTGGTTAAAAACGAATCGACCAAAAAAGTAGTATTGAACATTTTCAAAAAATGTTTGGTTTCTAGACGTTGTTGATGATATGTGATATTATTTAGTTTGTTAATGTTAATGTAATTTAGTTTTAAGTATTTTATAAAGGAATAATAAGTACACTTACCAACAGCATAATATTGTTGTTTTATTTTTGTAATGTTTAGAATATTCCCCATTAATTCCACAAATCTAATAGATCTTTACAACTCGAATATATTTGAAATACTTGCTTATCTATTATCTTAGACATAATCCACATATATTATCCAAAAATGACGATTTACTTTAAAGGCGATCTGGACAACATATAGAAATTTCCTATCCAAAGGACCAAATGAAAAAAAGACATACTTTTATATCCTTAGTATATGGATTAGATTTGATCGAATTTCTGCGTTTTGCTCGAACCTGTAGTGAAGATAATTAATGAAACCTATATTAAAAATGTGGCATGTGTGCATGACTTTCTAGTCAATAATTGAAGTCACGATTATTGCGTAGGAAAATTCTACTATCCCAATGCAAGCAAAAAGGAAATTTAGCAGACCGTTACTTAACAGCTATTCTTCCTTACTAGAAACATTTTAGGCCTGCGCGTTCTCATACTTAATATAAAAAGCATAGTTCCCTCCTTCTTCGGAAGTCAGGTAAAAACAAAAAGAATTGAAGCTTGATACTCAACCATATTAAAGAAAATTATTACATTCCAACAAAAAATCAAACGTCAGTAACATCAGAAAATATTTTATGTAAACTAATAAAATTGAAAAGCATTATTGCCAACATATTGCGTATTACTTCCTTTATGAAAGTGAATCGATTCTCTCCTGGGAGATGACTGTATTTCCTCTGTGACATCGTATTTTGATATAAAATAAAGTTATACATGCGCACTTATTGAAAAACTTATTGCAGAAATTCATTGTGAGGTTGACTTTATTTGGAGAAAAGCCTTTCTTAGTATCTAGTTGTCTGCTGTATGAGGTACAAATTCTAGTTTGTGACTAAATGTCACAAACTAGAATTTGTTATTGAAATAAACGCGAATACTGGTTATTGAAATAAACGAAAATATTATTTTAATCCCGACGTTTCGGGATTATATCAATATACTTACCGCGATAAAATCCGTAAAAAGTGGTTTTTAACCCCCGACGCAAAAACGACGGGGTGTTATAAGTTTGACGTGTCTGTGTGTGTGTGTGTGTGTCTGTCTGTGGCATCATAGCTCCTAAACGGATGAACCGATTTTAATTTTGATTTTTTTATTTGAAAGGTGAATTAGTCGGGAGTGTTCTTAGCTATGTTTGATGAAAATCGGTCCAAGATGGCCGCCGCCACAAAATAGCGAATTACATATATTTTCACAACTCCCTCAATATGGGTATCAAATGAAAGGGCATGACTAGTAGAATATTATGCATTATGATAAATTTCAAATCCAAGATGGCCGCCACCACAAAATGGCAAATTACTTTTCGTGTCGGGGGTTTTCTAAATTTTTAATTTAGGTTAGGTTATATTACAATACAAGGTCTCGGTCAAACAGTGTTATTGTGTGTATAGTCTTGTACACTGTAGGTGTTAATTAGTTAATTAGAAGGTTAATAGTGGTGTGTAGCACAAATTCAGTTTACACCGTATAGTTTTCAAAAGATTATTTCAATAGTCACAAATACGGTTTCCTAAAACCTTGGTGATGTTCACTCAGGGGGCCTAGATAAGATACAATTTGACATTCGAATCGAAAACAAACAAACAAACAAACAAACAAACAAACAAACAAACAAACAAACAAATCTTTCCTCTTTATAATATTAGTATAGATATATAAAATTCTCGTGTCACAGTTTTAGTTGCCATACTCCGAAACGGCTGGACCGATTTGTATGAAATTTTGTGTGCTTATCCGGTATCTATGAGAATCGGCCAACATATATTTTTCATCCCCCTAAAATGACCCACCCCTATATGGCAAAACAACGTTTGCCGGGACAGCTAGTATTGTATAGAAATGACTTGTATATCTACTAGGAAAACATAATAAGCTAAGAGCCTTTTGTGTCATTCTATGTAATTATCAGGCAAACAAACCAATAAACCGGCGTTTAATATTTAAAATCTAATTAGTGGTCAGCCAAATGATTAAGTCGGGTCCAATGGCACAGCAGATTAACGGATTGTAGCGGACGTCCGACCGTGTGAATCCGGTATGATGCCCATGAAAGGATTAATCTTGTAAACAAATAATCTCATGTGTTTCAGTAAATACGAGATTTTGTGTTTTAATATCGCGGGAATGGAATTACAGGATTTTTTTGTTGTTTGTATAAAATTAATTAATAATTATTCAATTCAATTCAATTCAAATTATTTATTTCAGACATGAGATATCCATATAACAATTCTATGATTAATAATTAAATGATTACATAAATAATAAAATAAAATTAAAAACACACACACAAATACAAACCAAATACATATTGTTGCGTCCCTACAATAATGGACACACTGGATCAGGAACGCCTAACATGTTGTTTTGTCCAGTACTCCATGAAGGAGCTGTCAGTGTCCATTCTCCCAGCAATGAGTTGCAGGAAGCTGTTGGGGCTGCCCCGCAAGCGGCGCATCAGGGATGCTGTTCTCTTACGATGTATTGCTTTAAAGCCATCCACTTGTGCGTCAGCAAACATACCCGATGCGCTGCAGAAGCGTGGCAGCCCCACCAGAATTCTGAACGCATTATTATACTGGATACGCAGGGCATTATATGTCTTCTGCGTATGCTTCACCCATAGGCTGCACGTATAAAACGACTGACAGTACGCCTTAAATAAGGTTACTTTTACCTGTACAGTGCAGCGTGCAAACCTACGGGCCAGCATGTTGGCTCTGACTGACAATGCCCTGCGTTCCCTCTCTATATCCACGTCATCTGTGAGTGCCTCGGTGACCCAGTGGCCTAGATATTTGAACTGCGGCACTCTTTGGAGAGCACTGCCGTTCAATGTGATTTGCGGCACGGTGTCATAGCACTTCGTACCGGACTTGAAAACCATCATCTCGCTCTTAGTTGTATTATACCTCAGCCCATGGGCCTCCGCATAGCACTCACATACTTTCAATAAGCGTCTGAGGGCACTGATCGATGGGCTCAGCAGCACCATATCATCGGCGTAGCTTATATTGTTAACAAACACCCCATCAATTGAACAGCCTACATGTGTGCTGCTGAGCTCACGGAGCAGCCGATCCACATACAGGTTAAAGAGTTTGGGTGACGTTAAGCCACCCTGTCTCACTCCACACTGCAACCTGTACGTGTCCGAAAGTGACCCCGCCCACCTGACATTGTTATCCTGATTACCATACCAATATCTAAGAAGCGCTGCCAGTTCGTCAGGAAGTTCAGTGTCACTTGATAACTTCTGCCACAGCTTGTCATACACAACCAGGTCGAAAGCTTTCGACAAATCTAAAAAGCATGCGTAGACTGGTGTATTCCTGCTGGTGTAATACTGGATAGTGTGTTTGAGACTAAATATTGCTGTTTCAGTAGACAGCCCAGCTCGAAAACCGAACTGAGCGTCATGAAGTTTAAGATGCTTATCTAGATGTTTATCAATCACACTATCCAATATCTTAGCTATCACTGTTGCCAGCGAAATAGGCCTGTAGTTATTCAAACTAGATGGGTCCCCTGTCTTGTTCTTCATAATGGGGACAACCACAGTCCTCATCAACGCATCAGGCAAATATGCGTGCCCCACACAGAAGGTGAAAAGCATGGAGAGCACTCTTGGCAAATGGTCTCCTGCATGTTGCAGGTGTTCAATACTGAGTGAGTCATGGCCAGGAGATTTGCCTCTTTTCATGCCCCTCACCGCCTGCGCAACATCCTTACATGTAATCCGTACAATCTTATCCCCGACACGTGCCTCATGCGGCTCTGCTCCACAACTCCCGACAACCAGAGGCGCGCGAATCGTAAAGTGATCCCTAAATAGGTTGGCTATCAGGCCGGGCTCACTCTTACCCTCGACGCTCACAGGAACGCCCGACCTGGGACTCAGTTTACCGGTTTCCTTCCAAAATTGAACGAAGTTCTTAGCTGTGTGCTGCGTAGCCAAAATATTCATTTTTATTTGTGTCTGGTTGTCCTGACACCATTTAAGCTTGGACTTAAATGTAGCACGTGACCTACGCATATTTTCAAAGAGACGACCAGAAGTGGGCTTTCCATTTGCAACCCATTCCTGAAACCAAAGTCGAGCGTCCCCATGAGCCGTTTTCACATATTTGTTCCACCCGGTAACATATGGCTTTTTCTTGTGAAAACTATTTAGTTTTCTCTTATAGCAATTTGATGCCGCATCACTTAATATGTTAACTATATTATTATACATTTTGTCTATAATATTTCTATGGTCTAAATTATTACAAAATACATCTGCACAATTTCTAAATTCCGGGGGAAAATCTACATCACGTAGCATACGTGTACATAATTGGTTATACTGTTTTAACTGTGACAAATCCCTATCCCCCCATATAATACTGTTTGGCCCAGTTTTGTTATGGTTAAGTCTTGGTTTGAGAGCATTAATGTCGCATGTTAGTTCTATAGGAAAATGATCAGACCACGAGATATTATATTTAATCTCGATATTTAAAATTGACCGCTTCGCGGCATCAGTCACAACAATATGATCTAACCATGAACTAGTACCGTGACTGTCACTAATGTATGTATACGAGTCCGACAATAGTCCCAAAAAGTCAATATCCGCACACACCCAGCACTGCTCAAAACAAAAATTCATAAGCTCCTTACCGAAAGATGCACTCGGATGTGCATTAAAGTCGCCCATTATGAAGACTGTTTCTACAGCACAACTGTCAATCACTGCACTGATCTCACTCAAACAGTCCGTAAAATCAGCCATATTATCCGTAGAGTCCGTAGGCATGTAAACCGAAAATACTAGAAACTGCCGATCGTCAAGCACTACTTTAATGGCTGTAAGCCGCACACTTTTACACTCAACTACCGCCACGTACGGGTACACACTCTTACGCCACAGTATAGCTACGCCGCCATACGGCCTGCCCCGTAGCATTCCCGTCGAAGTATCCACCGCTGACTTACCAGTATAAGCAAAATCCTGGTCTACTTGCCCAAGGTACGAGATGTCATGGGGCAGAAGCCAGGTTTCCTGTAGCGCCACTATGTCAGCTGTTTGACATAACGATCTTACACAGTCAATTGTTCTTGTTATAGACCGACAGTTGAAGCTGACAAAAGTCGTATTATTTATTTTCTGTTGTGGTTTGTCTGCCATCGTTATTTTTATATTCTACAAACCTTCTCACAGAAACGCCTTCCGGCCATAAACTACTTTCCAAAAAAAGTGTAAGCTTTGACTTAGGCACACACAGTTTGTACGCATTATATTGACGCTGTATTTTCGCGTTAATTCTCTGCAAAGATACGTTAACCTGCGTTTTATTTAATATGTAAGCCAGTATATCACTTTCCGATGTATTTATATCCACATTATTTAAAAATAATGGTATTCTAATATCCGCGGCTTTGAATTTTTCGCCAGGGTTATTAAGGGCTTTTCCCTCAATAGTGTTATGCCTATTCCTCAACCTATTTCGCTGTACCAATTTCCATTCCTCAGTCGGTTTCTTATCCTTCCATTGACCATCTTTAGACACGATATGCGCTAATGTTTTATGATTTACCGGCGTCGATGCCATCCGATGATTCATACACACGCCCGTGTCCTTAGTGAGGCCCTCTTGCAACTCAGTCGCAGGCGGGCTTTCGGTGTCCGAAACCGCGGTATAATTACTGGCCTCCACGTGCCGCTCCTCGTTAGCGCATCGCACCTGCGTGAGCGGGACAGCGCGATCATCGATACACGCGTGCGACAGAGTTGCCCGCACGCAGGTTCCGTCCTGCACTGCACTCACAGCTGTGTCATGCGTCGCGCATTGTTCTTCAATGTGAGGTAGTCCTAACGGACCGCTATCCATAATATAACAGCTGTTCGACATACCGCCACCGCCACGATTTTTGTTTACATTTAGGCACTCATAGTTATTAACCAAGGATGCTTGTTTAAGATTTATTAGATCTTGTTTTACCTCAAGAAGTTGGTCAGATGATACATAGGTGTCCTTTACTAATTTTAGGTCTTTTTGTAATACAAGTATATCTTTCAATAATCGCGTTGCATCTATGTGATCGAATGTGACAGGTGGTAATTTCTGCAATTCTCTGGCGACAAATATTGGAGTTTCTTCAGGGTCAGTCTCCTTAAAAACAGCAATAACATCATAGAGATCTCGCTGAGATCTTCCATCCCTCTTCCGTGTTACTTTGCGTTTTTTAACGGATAGCGACTCAAACAGCAAATCCTTTGCACCGTTTATGTCTTCTGCAGTGAACGAAGTTGAACATATCCGTACTATGCTCTCCTCGTCCATGACGTCTATTTTATTCTGAATAAAGGCCAAAACTTCACAAATAACTATATTACAAATACTGCACTTCACTTTACTAGATGTCATCGCGTTCGGATGCGTCATTCTCAATACGTTCGCTCGCTCGCGCTCGCAATCGCAGACTGTCGAATCGAAAGAATCGAATTATGAGTTTCTTGTGGTACAGCTTATTTAAAAAAAATATGGTATCAGTAGCTTAATTGGCTAAAACGTCCGGTGTACTGGTAGGGACTCACGTTCGGACCCTACCTATCCATGGCCATGACATAATATAGGGCTAGGAAAAGCAAATGCAGTTCTTAGTCGGAATGAATCTGAAATACCCTGCCACCTCCCCAATGGCTGGGATCCATGAGAATTTTCCGCATAAAAAACTAGACGCTGCCTGCCAAATACGGTTTGGTAATTCACATTCTCATATATTTAGGTATTGATTCAGTACGTCGTGACTACGTCATCAGTCCTCGTCAAAACATAATTGATTAAGCGTGTTTCTTCACCTAAATTTCCACTTCAAAGGTATTTGAAAAGCCCTTTTACATAACCTTTTTTAAGTACCGATACCAAGTTCCGATGTGAAAATATTTTTGTAACCTTCTTTAGGTTTTATTTCTTATTTCCATTTCGCTACAAAGAAATCAGAGTTTACCTAATTTACGTATTCAATTCATTTCACCGCTGTAATTTCTTCTCAGAAGAATAATTCCGATAAAACTTTGATTTTATTACGCATTAATGGAGTGTATTTACCTTTTCAATTTGCGATAAAAACTAAAAACGTGCGTAAAACAGATCAGCGGAGAATCACATCTTGGGGGAACTTTGCCAATTAAGATAACAAGGAAGGGTCTAAATCAAGTCACAGAAAGAAAGGTTGGACCAATAAATATAGTAGAGAGATGGGTGGTTGCTCCTTTGGGGTGGATGGGAGAAAAATGGCCTATGTTGCCTGCTATCTGAGATCTTTGCTTGCGTATATTACGGATTCTGACTTCTATTACACCGAAGCGATCACATATAAATTATTTTTTGATAAACCCAGAAATTTAAGTTGATCTGTTATTTGTTACTTAATAGGTTAAGAGTTGACTACCGAGGAATTCTTTTGCTCCTCATCTAAATCACAAAAATATACACACAGTTCCTTGGCACGTAATATAATTTTATATTTTTAGGGTCTTGAGAGAGACTTCTACTTCTACACAACCAATAAATGATCATGCTATCACAGTACGGTCTCACATTATGTTTGAAATAGTAGTTGAATTTTTAAGATACTACCTACGTAAAGTTCCGAGCTGTGACGATAAAAGTTTTCAATATCGAATATGAACATTACATATTGGTGTGATGACAGCCTTACATCTCACGTTTTCTTTAGGGCTGGTGAATAGACATTAGCTTTAATAGAATTGAAAGATATTGATTATATATACCATTAGGGACCAGACTGATTGAGTGCCAGTAATTATGTATTCTGGGATCCAGGAGCATAACATCGTTGCTAAACATCAGGCGAGTTGTAGTTGAACGCAAGTCTATCTAAGATAAAATTAAATTTAAATTTAAAAAAGTACAACCCGCCGACTACGACAGATATCAACTGAAAATCATGTAACAAGAACATAATTCCTAGTTTCGCTTGTGAGTAACGAAATTATTTGCTATCTTGGGGGTCGTTATGACGTTACCTCAAACGGTCAAATTTTATGCAAAGTGTCCATGACTACTAGCAATAATAAAAATAAGAATAAGAATAAGAAAGCATTTATTCAGACGGACAGACAGACACAAATACATATACAACAAATTCTAATACATTTAAAGTAAAATAGGTAGGTACATGTAACAAGGGAAAAACAAAAGAAAGAATGTTGTCGTCATGTTCCTACCGAATGGGTTACCAACTCAGCATGTGCTGGGTATCAAGTCCCCAGCGCTGGTTTTCAGTTGGCACCCCTGCAGTGACACACGGATGCAGGAAACATAAAAGTTACATAATTACATATAATAAGAAATTTGCTCTGAAAATTTGGTCTGAGAAAATACTGTAATTCATTTTATGCAAGTTTTAGATTTTTGCGAAAGTTACTGCAAGTCTCGTTTGTCCAATAACATAAATTTCCAGTAGATTTTTTGGTTGCTATTATTATATCGGACCCGGAGGTGTTTACATTAGTATTCATTTTCCTAACCTGTTGGGTAATAGAGTCATCTATTACCCGATTATGTAATTGTACGTCAAATTGTAATAAAAAACTTCTAACCATCTTCATAATACTCTCAGAACCAACTTCTACGATAATAATAAAATATTTATATAGAAAAATAACGGTAACAGTCCAAGTTTACAAGTTGTAGCAACAAAAACAGATTGCAAAGTGGATGGAATAAATTTCTCAACTGAAAATATTTACTTGTAAACTAAGAGGAGAGCTCCGAAGGTATTCATGAAGTTATATCAGTCTTTTGTATTTATTATTATTGAGGTAGTAACTTTATTTCGGTCTTCTTTACCCGACTGCCAAAGGAGAGTTATGTGTTTGACATGTATGTATGTATGTCCGTACCTATGTCCACTCGTAACTACTCAACGGCTCAACCGATTTAGATAAATGATACCTCATTAGATTCGTCTTGATGGTATGAGTATCTCCGGGTAAATGAAATTTAAATACAAAATTCTAGATTTTATACGCTTTAATGTGCGAGCTGATTTTGAAAACGATCTTTAGTTGTATCAATTTTTATTTTAAATTATCATTTAGAATCTATCTAGTGATTCTATGTTGATTTATAAAATTAAAAGTAGGAAATAATTGGAGTGGACTATAACACCAGTGGCAACTCACTAACTATTCCACTACTGGGCACGGGTCTCCTCTCAGAATAGGATTCAGATTAGGATTTCACACGCCGTTGAGAAAATCTTTGTGCCATGTAGGTTTGTTTCCTCACGATCCTTCCTTTGCCGCTAAAGTGAACGATAATCTATACTAATATTATAAAGAGGAAAGATTTGTTTGTTTGTTTGTTTGTTTGTAATGAATAGGCTCCGAAACTACTGGACCGATTTCAAAAATTCTTTCACCTTTGGAAAGCTACATTATCCCAGAGTAACATAGGCTATATATCATCACGCTACAACTAATAGGAGCGGAGTAGTAATGAAAAATGTAGCAAAAACGGGGAAAAAATTATAAGACCACGCGGGCGAAGCCGCTGGCGGGAAGCTAGTTAATTATATAGGCACATGAAAAATGCAGATGCAAAATGGTGATGCAAAGTGATATATATAACTTTAGCCTAACCATTGGGGAATACAGACGTAATGCTATTAATAATATTTGCAATCGACATTTGACGATGTCTGTGGTTCGAGTACCGGACTGCTGATCACGAGGTCGATTCCCACAGGAAACAAATATTTATGTGTTGAATATAAAAGATTGTGTTTGTCTAGGTGTTTCCTATGTATTATAAGTATGTATTTACAAAAAAAAGTATTTAAGTATTATATCCATTGTCTAGTACCCATAGTACAAGCTCTGCTTAGTTTGGGACTAGACGGTGCTGTGTAAAATGTCCCAGGATATTAATTATTTATAAAAAAAACGATACGCTACAAAGAAGAATAATCTATGTTTATTTAAATCAAAGACAGAATATTAACTCACAAGGAAACTTAAATTAATATTTACAAAACAAAAGAGTTTTAACAACACAATTTAGTATCATAAACTGTACTGGCAAAAAGGAAGATCCACTTTCTTAAAAAAAAAACAAGTCATAATAAATTCCCGCAATAAAGCTTGTCTCAGAGTAATAAATAAGATCTTAATTAATTGTCCTCGTTAGAGACAGGATATTGAAAATAAAATATAATGAACTAAGTTAAAATGGTTGTCAGTCGGCTGTAAGATGAGATGGGTGCAAAAAAGTTCCAGTAATTAAGACTTAGGGCTTGTTTATATTGGAGAGGGGGAGAGCTTCTTCGTGAATATAAGACCTGTTTTTAATTAACTTGGAAAAAGGATTATTTACCATATCATCACACTTTTTTTAGACGTTTTTAGACGAAATTGGCGCGACAATGGGATGTTTTGCATTCACTCTCCTAAAACAGCACTACAAATAGTCCCAATTATATTATCTATATACTCTATACTAATATTACAAAGGGAAAAGATTTGGTTGTCTGTTTGTTTGTTTGTATTGAATAGGCTCCGAAGCTACTGGACCGATTTGAAAAACTCTTTCTGTGATAGATAGCCCATTTATCGGGGAAGGCTATAGGCTATATACTATTACGCTACAACTAATAGGTGCGGAGTAGCAATGAAAAATGTTGCAAAAACGAGAGAAAAAGTTATCAAGACCACGCGGGCGAAGCCGCTGGCGGAAAGCTAGTCTATAATAAAAAAATACTGCCATTAACAAAACCTATTTCCTTATTTCTAGACCTATCATGGTAAAACAATTGATTTGTACATTTCGTACCTAAACTCTTCTATACGATACATTATGACTAGATAATTATACACATGATTTTGCAAATAAATCTTATCATCTTTATCTATTGCTACCAATCTCTATCTATTTATAGAAATAAATATCTTTATATTGAAGTATATACTAAGATTGTGTCAGATACACGACTACATCGTAAAAATTAACAACTCTGTGTAAATAAAATGTAAAAAATATTTCAGCTATAAATTTCACGACGAAAAAACATTTCTACAACATTTTTGTAAACGAATTTCCAGCACTGAACCACTTCAGCATCTTTTAAACGGACCTTTTTCCAAGTACTTGTGCTTAAACGTCACTTTTATCTGTCTGCATTAAAAAAAGCGGTCAAAAACTCCTTAGACATGGCGCATACTATGCGACAAGTGACTGCCAGCGACTAGACGCAAAGACAATTTTCTTTTATCTTGATCAAAGCTCACACTTGGCGTCCAGTTGCTGTGTCCCAGCGACGGACTGCGGTCGACAATCTTAGTTGATTTTGTTCAAAGCTCTTGTCGCAGCGACTAAACGCGTTATAAGTCGCATAGTTTGGGGTCGGACTTATATTTTTTCTTTTCTTTGCTATAACCCACAGTCAGGGCTAAGTTCCAGCATTCATAATTTCCTTATAACAAAGGGATGACCTTCATAAGGAAAAGGACCGACAATAGGCACAATGGAGTGCAGGCTTCCTTTGTATGTTGGAACTGAATTTTCGGCGAATAAGTCGACTCCATGGTATTTTAATACACATTCCGAATATATTGATGCATTATTGGTGTCACTCCATGGAGTTTTTGTTCTCATCAAGAGGTTGACTGCTAAACAAAAGCCTCCTCTCACAAGATCTGATCACAAGTAATATTCTTTCCATGAATGTACGGAAGGATTTACTGATTTTTAGGATAAAACAGGATTTTTTTACTTAATTTTTTATGTATGTTCTTGCAAGATTATGACAATATGAATAGAATTTTATAGTTGTATTTGGTCAATAGCCACACGAGCCACTGCTGGTAAGTAGTTACCGCCGCCTATTAACACCTACAACAACCCTTGAGAGCAATAATCCACTGCAAAGCAACCGAGAGAGGGAACTGACTTACGGGCAAAAGTCAGAACAGACATATACGACAGACTCCGACGTAAGGGGACCACCCTTACGCCAGCCACCACCAGCCACCCTTGCCAGGTCCTCCTATTGAGCAAGTTAATTAAATCTTCTCGCCTTTAACGGTGAGCCAACCAGAATGGTAGTGAGGAATCGTATTCTAAGTACAGCTGTTCTCGCCGAACTTATTGTCCGGATTGAAGTTGGCACGAGCTAATTTCAACCCGGCCGTCGGAGAGAGAAAAATATCGGAGAACTGTAACCCGTCCCCACATATTGTAATATAAGTATATACACCAGGAATGTGGCTGGCAAAGTTAGTTTATAATACTTCTATGCCTTTATGTTCAAATTTATTAACAAAATAAATGTACAACGCAATGAAAACAGTTCATAACAAGTGTGTTCCGCGTGAAGGTTTAATTAAAACATGTTTGAACTAATTAAATTATGATTCGCTGCACGCTGCAGTTTACTTGAGCCCGTGTATTAATTGAAAACAATATTTACTGTACTTGTACCTATTATTTTATTTTTCTCTATATGTGCATACAAGTGAGAAAAGTTGCCAGAGCTCATTTTAAGGATGCGCTGCGCTAGTAGCAAGAGAAACATTCCCTTAGACTGTTGGCGCGGTGAATCCTCCTTAAACTTCTAAGAGGTTTTTGCAGGGTTGGCAACGCGTGAGTGACGCTTTGGTGTTGTAATCATCCATAGGCTGCGGTAACCGTTTACTATCAAGCGGGCTTGAAGGTAGACAGCAGGCCGGTAGACCTGTTCAGAAGAGAAACGCCTGATCAAAATATAGAAGCAACGACACAATCTAATGTAATGAGTGTAATGACACTCCTAAAGGATATGCACTATTTTTTACTGTCACCGTCATTTATGTATTAGTTTTAAGAATTGTTACTAGTCATGGCATTACATAGATAATCTTACTCTCGGAAGGAGCTGTTTAATTTACACGCCTGATTTTCCCTCGTTCAAGACCCTTGTGGTATAAAAAAAATACAGCTGATTTATTTTGGTTAATACGAAAACGACATAAGAGTGATAGCCTAGTAGTTAATATGACTGTTGGATAGCCAAGTCTTAGGTCTCAAGTTTCTCTGATTTATTGAAGTTAAGTGCGCAATTACGGTAAAGGAAATAGGTACATCGTGTGAAAACACCGTATGTTTTATAGATTTTATTGATGGCGTGTGAAGTCTGGCAAACCATTCTAGGCCACGTTGGTGTATTGCCTCTTCCCTTCTCATTATGAGAGAAGACCCGTGCCCAGTAGTGACAGAAATGGGTTGATACGGAGACGCTCTGCGATGTGTTTTGATCTATTTATGGAGAGGGAGAAGTAAGCGAAACCTTTTATTTTCGAGGTTACTTGCCACTTATAGAGACTGCAGGGTCGGGGTATGTTAGAGTCGTGCTGACACCATGGGATAGCTGATACTTGATGGTAAACAGTGACCCTATTAGTAACTGCTTGCCACCGTGCCGTGGACGCAAATAACCATAGCGCACACACACGCGTTGCAAACCTAAAAATAATTATTATAATCAAAAAAGTTTGCAATAATATTTCAACATAAGTATACTTCGTGTTTATCGGATTATATTTAAACACGTGTCTCCTTGTCGCAGTGCATACCCGCAATGTATGAATATTTGATACTGACGACCAACACCGACACTAGTTTTAGGGTTCAATGCTACTCCAAGCAAAGCTAATCCTAGCTTCACAATGCAGGAAAATGTTGTGTTAATTTATTAAAACTAAGAGGCGTTGCATGATTTGCCTTCAAACACCTTTCCCCCCGCCTTCAAACGGGGCCAAGACTCTGCTGATCTGTCTGATCCATGCACAGTACAAAATGGATTGGGCTGAAAGGGGGTCATCGAAATCGGCCCAAATGAGGAGAAACTAAACGCAGTTGCACACTTAATGTTGCTACGTGATTAAATTGTACTACGGGTTATTCAAATTTTGAAACTGTTTTTCATATAATAGGGAATATGCGTCTGACTTAAAAAAAGGTCAAATATTTTTTTTTATGAACTTTATCGTTTTAGAATTATGTCTATGTAGATATTTTTTTATATTATTTATTTTTTGATGAGAAAATTATTATTAAAAAGTCCAAAAAAACTGTTGGAAATTCAAATCACTTGAAACGCAACATTATCGGTCAAATGGAATATGACGTCAAAGTCTACTAAAACAGTGTCTGTTGTACGTGGTTGTTTGGTTGAGAGAACGTAGACTTTGACGTCAAGCGCGCCAAAATCGCGGGTGTTTAAAATGCCAATATCTGTCTCATAATTTAAGAATTTTTTTTTGTTACTCAATTTTAGTTTTAAAGCGCTGGAATTTTTTTAAGGCTACATAACGATATAAAGTATCGTTTAAAAAAAAATTTGCATATTCCCTATTGGTTTTGAATCAAAAAACTTTCTCTGATTTTTCTCTACAATTTGGTATGTGTGTACCTCAGGTACTAATTTGGGCTGAGTTGTATAGGTTTTCGATGACCTCCTTTGGTAAACATAATATTATAGTTATTATGACGTGGGCATCTGGTAAAGAAGGAACTTGGGAAATTCCCATGGAAAATGGGAAAAAAAATGAACGCAAGTAAGCTAGTTTACACATACAAAATATAGCAATATGTACGAACAGCTCTTAGAAACATCTGTCAGACATTTTCTTTATGCAAAATGCGGTGGACCACGCTTTGACGGAATATTCTACAAGTTGTGGCTTTTATAAAGTTCACGCTTTGCATTTAAATTATAAAATGCTTTTGAGACTTACAAGTGTAGGGAGCTGCTACTAAGTGCATTAGATTTATTGACTATCTATTTAAATAAATAAAATTTGATTGTCTGTTTGTTATGTTAAAATAACAACTTTTTGCTAAATGCATATAAAAGTCGGTACTTATAATAAAAACAATTTTAACGAGCGGATTTTTTTTTTTTTTATTATAATTATTTTTAGTGAAATTTTTAATAACTTAAACTTAAGATTAACTTATAAAGGCAACAGCTAGCTTAAAATATAAAATTTAGTGCCTTAGAGACTTATAAATGTCGTGGAGCTGCTACTTAATGTATTACATGTATTGACTGTCATAAATTTTACTTATATTATGCCTAGCTTTCCGCCAGCGGCTTTGCTCGTGTTGTCTGGGTATTTATTATAACTTTCATTCCCTATTACAACCCCTTACAGCCCTTTTTTCGCATTAAAAAGTACGCGTACGTCCTTTTTCAGGCTCTATCTGTGTACCAAATTTTAGTTAAATCAGTGCAGCCGTTTTGTCGTAAAAGCGCAACAGACAGACAGACAGACAGAGTTACTTTCCCATTTATAATATTATGAGTGTTTAAGGTAAGGACGATGTACATACGAGTACCTAAGTGGTTTCTTTGGTGTCCACTTTAATGCATTCTGTAAAATATTTTTATCTTTGGTCAGCTTTGCAATCGTTGCTTTAAGATTAGGTACCTACTCAGAAAGTTTTCTTAGTAAACTCCTTGAAACTTTTTTCTATTTATTAAAGTTTAATATTATACAATATATTATTTTATTTACAAAAACCCAGACCGTTTTTAGGGATCCGTGCCTCTAAAGAAAAAAAGGGAACCCTTATAGGATCACTCGTTATTTATTTATTTTCTACAATTACGTTCAATTAATTATTTTCTTCTCAAAATAACCTAGCATAAAAATAAGCACATGCTACAAAGACAGTCTAAAAGTAACTTCCAAAATGTACACGGACTGAATTCAGTTCGACTTTTTGAATTCTTTACAATACAGCGTTCTGTTTTCAAAGCATATTTTCTATTGTGAATTCAAGGAACTGTGAGCTCCCGTCGACGTTGGTTGTACTTTCTTCATTGAGAGTCCAACATTCTTGGTTTAAAGTAAACGATATGAAAGAATGTAAAGTGGGTTGAGATTTCTTACTTAGTTGCGTTGCAAAAATGTGTGGTTTTCAGAGTTTCGTACCCGAAAGGTGCCAACGGGACCCTTACTTACTACTACATTACTAAACCTCCGTTCTCCGTTTGTCCATCCGTCTGTCTATCAGTGGGCTGAATCTCATAAACCGTAATAGGTAGAGACTTGAAATTTTCATAGTTTCTCTTTCTAGTGCCACTATAACGACAAATACTAATTTAAATGGTACGGAACCCTTTATGTGCGTGTCCGACTCACACTTAACGCCTTTAAGGTAGAAGGTAAAAAAATTAAAAGGTCGCTTTTTTAATTTACAATATGGATGTAAGCTAAAATCCTTCCACGTGTTCTATTATGAAGGTCCCCATTACCTACTTCCGTTTCCTATATAATTTACCAAAACATCATTACGAATAATCATCATGTCCTTATGCATTTTATATAAATTGAGTAAATTATACAGATTTTGTGGAAATGGATCCAATTTCACTATTCATTTGATTAGGTATTTTGAAATATCCACCCAATTATAATTATTTGGAAGCATAGCAGTGCTCCTGCCAAGTTAAATAAGCAAAATGTATTTTTAAGTTATTTTTAATATTTTTTAAAATAAAATGATAAAAAAAACCCTGTCCGACCCGTAAGGGACTAAGGGGTATATTATATATGTATCCCAATTACAGTACCAAATAAAATAAAATATTCATAAAAGTAAGGCTGTTAATGAAGTTTTAAATTCATGATTTTTGTATAAAAATTACCAAAATTACACGCTACCTGCCGTAGTATATTTGGCACCTGTGACGTTTTTTTCTTCAAAACTGAAAAGGATTACATAAATCGAATCTAATATCGATACCTAATAATACCTTCACGGGTCGGACAGGGTTTTCTTAATACGTTATATATCACAATTAGAAAAAACTTATTGCATAACATTTGAGTTCAGGAATAAATTATTGAACAAGTTTTATCATAAATATCATAGTTTTTCTCGTTATCTTGTCTGTTGGCAAAAATTTATATAATTGTATCCCAAAGCAATTTTCCCCGTCGTGGTGAGTTATCAGAAACTACTGTATGGATTTTCGAGCTGTTTCCAAGAATATCATGGTTACCGGTTATAATTTATATGAACCTGAGTGAATCCAGGGCGTGTTGTTGGTAAATAATAAACCCTAATCTAGTTTAAAATTACAGGCGAAGATCATTCGTCATCACAGGACTTGGCTTAATTTCTACATTTTATTGTTTTAAGTTTGAGTTTTCTTACTCTAATCATAAAATCACATGATTGTGTGTGGTACCCGTTATTGTATTGATATTAAATGTTACAATAATCGATCTCATTAATTGTTGATTTAACAATATTTCCTTTTATTTCGAGTTATCATTTAAAACATATTGTTTTCCTAGAGATGTGCTGCTACTAGGAATCTTACAGGAAAATTCGACAACACTGCTCTAGCGCAGCGGTCGCGCTTAAGACCACAAACTGTAGCTTTTACATTACTATCCGTCAGAAACGAACTCATACTATCGTTTTTGACGACGTCTTTGGTCTAGTGGTTCGAGTACCAGACTGCTGATCACGAGGTCGTGGGTTCGATTCCCAGCACATAAATATTTATGTGATGAATATAAGTATTTGTGTTTGTCTGGGTGTTTCTTATGTATTATAAGTATGTATTTACAACAAAAAAAGTATATAAGTATTACATCCATTGTCTAGTATCCATAGTACAAGCTCTGCTTAGTTTGGGACAAGATGGTACTGTGTAAAAATGTCCCAAGATATTTATTTATTTATTTATTATTTATTTTTCATACAAGTTCATAACTACTTGAATACCCAACTATGACTATTGGAATACATAACTTCGAACAGTAATAAAATTATGCTAGCATCTTTTTAGTTCCCTGGACATCCGCGGCAGCACTTATCAGTGTTCCATACGAAATACTTCGAACTCGATACGATTACGTTGACTAGGTACTCTATTTCTGAGCTCGGGTGAGTGAGTGACTCGTGTGCTTAAGCTACTTCTTCTTCTTCGTGTCGATGGTAAGATTTTTTAAATTAAATTTGGTGTGCCCAAAACTTCGCCACTTCCACAGCAACACACACACTTCTTAAGCTACTGAAATTCTTCCAAACGTAGTGAATTAGCAGAATTATAGCCCTCGGTCGGTGACCGCAAAAGGATCAGTATCCAGTATCCCACCTCGGAGCTTGGGTGGGTGGCTTGCCTATACCAAAATATATAAAAGCAAAACGCTCGCAATTTAATATGAAAAATGATTAATGTGTAAATTTTTCGACCGCCGGGCGGGACCAAATTGGTTTTAATGAGATTTTTTTAATATGTAGTGTAAAAAATGATTTTACTTTATTTGATAATTTTTGTATGAAAGTACTAGAATTTATTATTAAAGTATAGTTACCATTGACTTAAAAAAATGGTAACTAAGTCTAGTATTCTTATAGCCTATTGCACCACTTCCTAGTAAGTTCCAGTTAAATTACTTAGCAGATAATTTCTTTACAATTTTTGTTAATTTTTTTTTAATTTATCCGCTAGATAGACATAGGAAAACAGGCCCTTAGCTTACAACTTTGCCCTAAAACTGTTCAGTGGATTGAGAATAACGCAGTTTGATATACATATAAGATAAATATAATCCTTAACTAATATTATAAATGGGAAAGTAACTCTGTCTGTCTGTCGCGCTAGACGCTAAGGCTTATATTCAGAGACGATGCTAAGCATAAACTTAGGCTTCCGTATGTCAAATTGTAATACAAATTTGACATACGGAAGCATTACTTTACGCTTAGCATCGTCTCTGAATATTAGCCTAAAACTACCGAACCGATTTAAATATTTGGTACACAGATAGACTAGAGCTTGAGAAAGGATATAGGCTACTTTTTAATGCGAAAAAGGGCTGTAAGGGGTTGTAAGTTAAAAGAAATATCCAGACCACGCGGGCGAAGCCATTGGCGGAAAGTGAGTATTGTAATAAATTATGGTTTACAAAATACAAAATTAAAATCTATTCAGTAGGTTTAGCGCCAACCCCTAACAAACAGACAAGAAATTCTAAAAATCACTTTTTTGGGTTCGCGATCGTTTATACATATATACTCTAACCCACGCGTTTTTTTTAACATCTTCAATGTCACGACACGACTTTTTTACAATTTTATAATAGTACTAGCTTTCCGCCAGCGGCTTTGCCCGCTATCCCACGGGAACCAAACAGTGTACCGGGATAAATAGTAGCCTATGTGCTATTCTAGACTATGTTCTATCTCTGTGCCAAATTTCATCCAGATCCGTTCAGTAGTTTTTGCGTGAAAGAGTAACAAACATCCATCCATCCTCATAAACTTTCACATTTATAATATTAGTAGGATAGTATAGGAAGTAGGATAGATAACAGATAATATTTCCATTACACGTTGACTGACGACACAGTCATGATACTCGAAATTCAAGTATTCACAGATAATAGTTTTAGAATAAGTATATGATTCGAAGGTATCGGGTAAAACGGACAATCATCGCTCGAATAAATTGCTAAATAACACCGGTTGCTGTCGGGCCCTGAAAGTGGACGCCTGCCTCCTCTAATGTCCGAGCTTTGTTCAAGAGAACAAGTATTGAGATGTAGCGATTTTAGCTGTTAAAACTTTTGAACGCTACTGTCTTGCCTCGTTTTTCATGTGGTCCCAAGTGCGACTGCTACGCTAGAGGTTGAGCAAAGTGTTGTTGGGTTTTTCCGTGAAATTCCCAGTAGCAGTTCGGAGTGTCCATTAAATTTTGTGCCCGGTTGATGGCAATCGGCTCCCCGCCACCTATTACATGGGACCTAAACATACCGGCGAACTGTGGGTGTTTATTAATACACCTCTGCCTAATCCTTTGGTGAATACAGGCGTGATGGTATATTTGAACGCAACTATCAATTATTTTGTTACTGAATCATTGCGTGCAAAAATGTCGGCTCACCCCTTATTACCCGACGACACGGCAAAAAAGACGAAGGAAGGGTTTTTTTTTCTATTTGAGACTATAATTATGTCCATCGGCTCTCTAATAAAGTGAGTGTAAAGTGAAATAAAGGGGTGGGCTGATTTTTATGTACGCAAGCAGTTAGACTACTCGAGATCGTTTTATTCGCTTATCGATTCGTTTCATCGCTTCACTCGATCCCTTTATCGATTAGTTCACTTCTTATGCACTGTCACCACCGCGGCGCTGCTTAAGAAATGTTATATAAAGTACCTACTTGGCCATACGATTAAGATTTATGCTGACGAAAATGACAGTAAGGATTTGTATTCCAGTCCGTTCCCTCACAGATAATTAAAAATTTAAAAAACCCCCAACACAAAATGTAAAAGAAATGTTATGCGATATTTTGTGGTTGCAGCCATCTTGGATTTTAAATTTATCATACACCAATTTTCATCAAACATAGCTAAGAACACTCCCGACTAATTCATGTTTCATGACGATATAGTTAAATATTCAATACTGTGATGAGTATCCTCCTTCCGCCTCTTGCTTGCACCAATCGCTACAAAATCCAGCAAGTCATGTGACGCGACCCTTGCGGTTGCTTTTACATAGAACCTCTACGCGTTAGAAGTACCCGGGCAGTACTGATGGTAGTAGACCTGTCCAACGTGAGAGGCAAATGCTACGCGATGTTATATTTATATATATATTATAATTATTCTGTAACATTTGACACAACTCCATCTAGCTAGCCAAAATTAAGCCACTTATATACGGTACTAGACAATGGATAAGTACTGTGGAGGCTCTTGTCCTCCACAGTACCGGATCAGGGTATTGATAATTAATATTCTTGATTATTATTGTTAATAGATTTTTATTAGTAGCACTCAATCAAGTTCACATGTCATTGTCTGTGACACAACTACTCTAGAACATTCTACGTCATTATATTATTTTTATATGAATGCTTGCTAACTTGCCAGTGGTATGGAAATATTGGGAGCGACCTTTGTGGTCTCTACAGTACTTATTGCTGCTAACTAAACAAATGGAGTAAGGATGATAATATAATAATATCCTGGGACATTTTTACACAGCACCATTTAGCCCCAAACTAAGCAAAGCTTGTACTATGGGTACTAGACAATGGATATAATACTTAATGTACTTTCCTTTTTGTAAATATATACTTATAATATATAAGAAACACCCAGACAAACACAAACACCTAAGTTCATCACACAAATGTTTGTGTTTTGTGGGAATCGAATCCACGACCTCGTGATCAGCAGTCCGATACTCGAACCACTAGACCACAGACGTCTTTTAACTAACTACTAAGGTCTCTGATACACAAAAAATACAGTCCAATTGATAATTGATATTAATTTTTGTAAACAGATCTTATATAGACATTTTTACAAGTAGGTATAATGTAAACCTCATTTTTATAAGTCGGTAACGAATCACTATGATCTCGGCATAGCGACTTCAAATTAATTTTTACATAACTTTAATATTATCGCTTTAAATCGCGCGTTTGACCGCGCTTAGGACACTGGGTGAGCAGGACCCAGACACTACTAGCAAATTAACCCTTTAACTTAACTGTATGTACACGATATTGTTGAACTTAAAACGGTTTGTTTGTTTGACCTTTGAAACTCCATTTATAAAGTTTCACCTTTATGGGTTAATTGTCAGACTTATCGGGCTCCCGATTGTCATAAGTGTGAAGCTATGACGGTCGTGACCACCGGCTTAATGTGTTTTTCGAGATATGGAGTCTCGATGTGCTAGTTACAGACAGACCGTAGCAAGTAGCTTGACGTTTGATCAGCGTAAGTAGTTATTCTTCGGACATGACCTCCCCTTGAAAGAAAGAACAATAATAAATATATTTAAATCTTTTACATTTTATTCCTTAACAAAATCTCTGTGATTTTGGAATCACAGACAGACAAATTACCTATTTCAAAAAGCTACTGCTATTTATAAATAAACGTTTTTCGAGTCTGATTGTCTGAAAGTTTGTCTCGAATAGGAATTCTCGAATTTTAATAAAAAAATTAGGAATTAAAACAAGAATATTCACTTCATTCAGATTGCGATATTATGCACGGTTCAGAAGATATTAATTATAAGTCTAATCGGCTCAAGCAACTATTAGTATAAGAAATTTTGAAAAAAATACATCTATTATTAACAAATTTTCTACAATTTGCCCGCGCCTTTGACAATTAGAAAAAAAAAACAATCAAAAGGCAACAATGATAATCTCTTTGAGCTCTCAGGATATATTCAAAGACCTGAAAAAAACTTTACATCAGTTTTTAAGTTGGAGCTTATAATTATACTATAGTATAATTATAAGTATAGTTAATACTAAATTCAAATCTATTCAGTAGTTTTAGCGCCAACCCCTAAAAAACAGACTAGAATTCCAAACATCAATTATTCGCGGTCGTTTATAATAATTATACTCTAACCCACTTTTTTTTTAATATCTTCAATGTACAGATACGGCTTTCTTACGATTTTATAATTGTAGAGTTTATAAAAAACAAAATGTGAGGATAAAAACATCATTTGTTGATATTCTCTTTTGAAAGTTTTAATTTGGCAAGTGACATGTTGCGAATGACCCTGCCGCCAAAGGCGGGCCAATGCACGGTGTATATTTTATTTATCTCCACTTTCAATACAGCGCCGTCATCGTATCACTTAAGGTAAAGTAATTGAAAAATTCTTACACCCAGAAGGGTAATTCTGATGCTTAGAAAATGTTCAAAATATTATTACGATTAAAATAAATTTTGTAAATGTCAAATTGTATTTTACTTAACGTCAAACGAGAATGAGTTCGATTCGATTGGATTAGGGATGTCGGAAATTCAAAAAATATCGATAAATATCGTATCGATATTTAAAAAAAAAATATCAATATCGATATTTATATTTTCAAAAAATATCGATATATCGATATATCGGCCAACTTAAAACTAAATTATAAAACAGCCAAAAAAAAAAAGGTCATTTGTAATCTTTGACTTTTATTTTTAAAAGATTACAAATTTAGTTTTAAGTTGGTCGGTTTATTGTTCTGAAAAAATATCGATTTTGATACCTTTTCGATACTTGGAATTTTATATCGATACATCGATATATCGAAATATTTAATATCGCTCAAAAATATCGATATATTGAAAAAATAATATCGATATATCGATATTTTTTCAACATCCCTAGATTGGATAGGCATCAAATATGAAATTAAAAGTGACATTTGTGATGTTTATGACATTGAAAATGAACTGAAATTATATTTCAAATTAAATGTGCGTTTTATCGCGTTCTTTTATTTTCAAATTTCTTCGTTCTTTTAATTTCAAAGACTTTTTTATTTAGACTTGTATCAAGTTAGCAGGTTCTTAGAAATTAATAATTATTGACTCAAAGAAGGCATCATATTAGCGTTACCATATTATATCCATCCACATAAATGATCGACTGTCTCGTTAGGTTGCTCTACTAATACGCGGGTTCGATTCCCAGGTCGAGCAGTGTTATTAATAGGTTATTCTATGAAATTCTCAGTAGCAAGCTAATATGAGCGAACTGTGAGTGTATATTACAAATTTAAGGTAAACATTTTAAATTATTTCAGTTTAGTTCTGCGAGTGATATAAATTTTAATTTTAAAGCAATAAAGTTTTTATAGATTTTGTTTACAAAAGCTGGCAAACCATAGTGGACATATAATATTCTGAGTTTTGCATTTACAAATAGCTATCAAAATAGCACTTAGATATTAATATTTTTATCTAAGTGCTGTGACAAAGGTCAGACCCAAATCTTTATGAATTATTTCTAAGTTTTAAAAGAAACTAGAAATGTAAGACACATTTTAGTATCTAATGGAGAATTCCACAAAACTTTTATTTAAAATTCAATAATTTTAAGTGAAAATGACGCTAGAGAAACTATATTAATTAAAAATTTCTAACTAATCTTTATTGACTAAAAAAACTCCAGTAAGAAATACTAACATGCTTGGCCGTCATTCTGTATCAGCCCTTCTATCTATCTATCTATTCAGCTGGTAACACCCATTGCTGAGTAAAGGCCTATCTTGTGCAAGTCGCACCCACAGATTCCCTCACAAATCAACTTTACTCCAAAAGTTAATTTATTATTATATATTTACTACCACTTTCCCACGGTGTTATCGCGTTCGCCTAAATTTCCCAATCTAATGGGAATTTCCGAAAATCCTTTCTTAGCGGTCTCATTATAATAACTATCTGAGTATCTTTTTGTATTTTTTAAGCATTTTCCATGCTAAGATTACAAGTTATTTTTAATGAAGAAAATAATCGGCTGGCGGGCAGGATTCGAACCTGCGTCTGACACCAGACACCAGACGCTTTGACCACTAAGCAACCGCGACCCCCGCTCGCCAGTCGAAATCTTCCTTCACGTTCTAATTTACGTCTTAAAGGTGACGTAGCGACATCTATTGTGAATGCTTCACAACCGACTATATGAAATAACTACCTGAGTGGCAAATTTCAGCCCAATCCGCTCAGTGGTTTCAGTAGTCCATTGATCGATCAGTCAGTCCGTGGATCCGTCAACCAGTCAGTTTCTTACTTATTATATGAAGTAAGAAACCGCTGAAAACTCGTTCGTTCGTTAAACTGTCGATAAATATATACTTATATACACTGATCATCTTTGTATCGGTTAGGTTAGAACTATACTGTGACCAACCACAGTTAGAACAGAATCATAAAATACATTATTTTACGATTCTGCATGTCTGTTAGGCTCAATATTATGTTTAATTTGTGTAATATTTTTTAATTGTCAATTTTGGCACATAATGACGAAAGCGTAGATATTGTTATTAATTTTACCGTTCAAACACTGACTGAAAATCGTTACTTTAATGTAACGTTTTCTACCAAATGTCTAAGCGATTCACAAAGAATAGATGATAACGGTGACTAGATGTCACCGTGTCTAGGCCCCCAGTTTAGAATGATTAAAATATTTATTAAGTAGTCTGTAGCTATTTAACCTCAATCTAGATATTATACGACCTTCATAAAAATATCCAATACTAAGATCTTGGGCCTACGTTTTACGAGTTTATTCAACTTTGTCATTAAAATTGTCGCTTAAGAGCTATATTAAGATTAAAATCTGTTAATCCAGCGGTCCTTGAGAGGGATGATGATAAAAACGTTAAAACCAACCGCCCATGTAATCTTTATAGGTCCAAAAATTAAGCTCGGGAAATATTTGAAATGGTTTTTTTTTGAGTTAGGGCTAGATAAGTAATTTTATACTTTGTTATAGTATGCACGGAACTAGTTGGCCGCGCCTTAGGTATGTGAGCGGCGGGACGGAGGGGCGGGGTCGCCTGTGCGCGGTGGGAGGTGCGGGGACGGGGGACGCTTGCTTTTGTTCAAAGTTACCTGTCGTCACCTCCGTCACCTCACCTCCGTCCCTACCTAGGGCGCGGCCAACTAGTTCCGCGCATACTATAACAAATGGTATATAGCGGCTCGTCCCTCGGTTTCGCACGGAGCGACATCTTCCATCTTCATCTTCATATTTCAGCCAATTTAAACAAAACCTTCACAAATAATACATCTAAACCTTCCTTATGAATCACTCTGTCTATTAGTGAAAACCGTATGAAAATCCGTTCAGTGTTTTTGAGTTTATTATGAACAGACAGTAAATGAAACTTACAAAAAAAATCGCTCTTTTCCACCATGTAACATTCGTCGTATTGATTTTGTTTATTTAAAATGTAGCCATTGTTACCGGGACTATAATAACGAATCGTTTGACACCTCATTCGTCAAAATCAGATGAGTACTTTAGGCGCTGTAGTGGAACATACGTAAATAGGAAGATACATAGACTGCCTAATATAAAACCCTTCCTTCGGCTATTTTGCCGTGTCGTCGGGTAAAAATGTATGGAGATGACATTAGTGACGGTCCGATTTGTCGAAAGTTTGTGTCATTTCCATAGATTTTGTTTCTATTCGTTTGTCGATTCGAATGTTAAATTGCAACTTGTCTACAGTAAACTAGTAGAATAATACCCTGTATTTAATGAAAAAAAATAATCTCAGCGTTATAAATAAAGCTTAGTCTTTAAGTACTCGTAAATGGAATAACCTTTTCCAAGAAAATTAATTCAATCTCAGTTTCATTAGCTAAATTGCCAATTTTATTGGCCACTCGTGGTTAAAAATATAAATCTCTTCATACAGTTTTATTACTGTTTTAGGGTACATTAGATATTATTATCCTCTGAGAGATTTGGTTTGCTTTTGACAGTTAGTCAAAGTCAAAGTCGAAGTCCAATGTTTTATTTCAATTATATCATATCAATAGGTACTTTCGAAAAGTCAAACATACGATTTAACTATTTAATATTATAAAAAATACAGTAAAATATAATGTTGCAATAGCAAGTAAGAGCTGACCAGCCCCGGCAGACAGCACCCGTTCACGAGCATGACGTGTGCAACAGCGTCGTTCTACTCAACGTATCCCCCGAAAGGTTGGGCAGAGGCGTATGTACACCCAAAGTTCACTAGTATGTTTAGGTCCCATGTAAATGCAAGCCTTTTGCCATCAACCAGGCACAAATCCAGACTTCGAAATGCTACTGGGAATTTCACAGAAAAATCCCTCAACACTTTGAACGAGCTGGAATCCCAGGACGTCTGCAGTAGCAGCACTTACGCCATATAGACATTTATGAGGATAATATTTAGTTCTCTAAACAGAGAGACATGCACGATTTCTGTATTATAAGCCCATGCCGACACGACAAAGCAAGAGAGAAAGAGATAGACATAGTAGAAGCAATTAATACACGGTACATAATATGTACAAATTGACGGTGGAACTAAGTAACTGAGATTAGGGTGTAGGCACAAGTTGGATGCGGGTCGGACACGGAGTATGTAGCTCATGGAGCGTCAACTTAGTTTAAAATATTGCCATGACGCGCAGTGGCTTATAAAGTGTGACGAATTGCGGTTTCGACTGTCGCGTGGATTAATATGGCCTGCAGTTGTGAGAAAGCAACTTACCAAAAAGGTAATGAATATGAATGTGGATGGATATAAGCGAAGAGGAAGACCAAAGAAAAGATGGATGGACTATGTGAAAAAAGATTATGTTTACAAAGAAGTTGAATGACGAGATGACGGCTAAGAGAAAGAAAAAGAAAAAGACACCGCGCCGGCTCCAAGTAAATTGGGATGAAGGCAGGAGGATTATGAGTTGTGGTCGACTATAGAGCAAGATGGAGGTTTAATATGTCCTTCTTGGGAACGTGGAAATTTTTCATGCACCGTTCTGCCACCTGGTAAGACGGCAAGGTATTTCGGAGTCACGCCGACTTCCCTTGCCCTGTTGGCACTGCCATGGGATTCAAAACGTATAAATTACTAATAAACGGATTCATCACGAGACAGGTACAAACACTAAGCTGGATCAAAGGACTAGGCTTCTTTATACTTTCTGAATAGCTCTTAACCCATATTTGATTCTCGATTAATTCTGCCTCCATTGGTTTACTACTCCGTGAAACTTCTCTTGTCCCACAATTTGTTCTCAACCCACAGACTTCGCGATGTAAATATATTGTCGCTAGTTTCGGGTACAATTTGCCTAAATTCACGACGCTAATAGATTAAAACGGTCGTTTATAAAATTGTTGCTGTGTTTATGTTTAATTCTCTGTAAAATGTAGTTTGTTCCGGGTAGAAGATATCAAAAACAAACATCATAAGGTTATACCAACATCACGCACTGCATCACTGAAAAGTTTAGCTCTCCTGTATGTTTTAAAAAATACATAGGCACTAGTAGTCATGTTTTTGCTCCCTATTTTCCATTCCTGTTTCTTAGCTCCCTAGGTAAAATGATAAAACGAAAATTTACATAGATAAAACACATTGGGAGGCTCAACGTCTGGGTTGAACATAACTCCTAAATTAAGGACTTAGTGTTTCTAGGTTACAAGGCTAAGGCCATAAAATTCTAAGTTTATACAACACTCATGTTAGATACTACTGGAGATCTATTGAACGTTTTACTGTTGGTAACCCTAGATCTAGGGGAAGGGGGGAAACTTGGTGTAAATTTTAGGGAGCACCGAAATCTATACTCTATACTAATATTATAAAGAGGAAAGATTTGTTTGTTTGTTTGTAATGAACATTATCCCCGAGTAACATAGGCTATATATCATCACGCTACGACTAATAGGAGCGGAGTAGTAATGAAAAATGTAGCAAAAACGGGGAAAAAATTATAAGACCACGCGGGCGAAGCCGCTGGCGGGAAGCTAGTCATAATATAAAATTGTTTGAAAAAAAAAACACTATTTTCGCTAAGCGCGTAGCATGCATGTTGTTTTATAGATTTCAAAAGTCACAGATGATTTTTGAACACATCTTATTAAATGATCGTAACTGTGTACGACATCCATCCATTTGCGTTGGACGCGTTATGAGCCTGTAGACAAGTTCAATTTTTACATTCGAATCGACAAACGAATAGTAACAAAATATAAAGAAATCACACAAGCTTTCGACAAATCCGGCTGTCACTAATGTCATTTACATATATTTTGTTTCTATTCGTTTGTCGATTCGAATGTCAAATTGCAATCATTATCATAGAAATTGTCACTGTCATCAAAATTTCCCCCCTACAAGGGGTTAAAATACTATTCCTCACTGTCATTCGGATCGGCATCTCGTAGAGGCGAGAATATAATCTGACTTGCTCGCTGGGCGCATCGGAATCTGTAGTAAAGTCTAGTACTGCAAGGGATCTACTCCTGAAGCATGAAGACCGTAGTTTCGGATTTCGTTACGGGCGATTCCTACTCCGTATCACCTACGGACACACGATTCGTTCGAGGCCCGAACTAACAGTGAATGACAACACAATTTAAAAGTTGTAGCTACTCCCGATGTATTTATTTATTTTTACGTTTTGAAAAATTTAACCTGACACTTGTTTTAACGGATCGTTATCTGGGCTACTTTTGGAGGGGTATGTTACTTCGTTGACGGGTATAGGGAGTAGACTCCTAGATGTCATTGGGCGATGCCTACTTATCATCAAGTGGGCTCGTCTGCTCATTTATTGGCCGGCCACCAACACCAGTTAAACCAAAAAAACGTGGCCATTGTAACCGGTTGAACCAAAAAAACGTGGCCTAACCACACTAAATGCAATTGTCAAGTACCAGGATAGCATAACAGAGGGAAGGTTCATAATCATCAGTGAATAGAACGAGATTATTTACTAATGTTAACATTTGTAATGCCGATGATTTCGTGGTATTTGTTAGTGGTAAATACCTATTGAGGAATGGAGGAAGGTTTTGAGAAAATTGTTTGCAAACACGCATTTCCTCATTGGAGAGCTAAATTACTCATTTCCTTGTGCAAGCAAATAACAAAACGTTTTCTCGGATCTAATTTGTACGACAAAAGATGTGTGTTTATATTGTGTGTATTAGTAAATGCGGGTAGTGGAAGCCAAGTTGCTGTTGATTTAGTGTGAGCATTAAATTTCTTTAAATTAATGTTTAGAAATTTTCGTGATAGGAATATCTTGGCAGTTACAGTGTATAAATTACCCAATACTTTAAAAGCACTTAATTCCAAACGATTTAAAATAAAACTGTACGAATGGCTTAATAAAAATAACTTCTACTGTATTAAAGACTTTTTTGAACATAAATGTACTTAAATTGATTTCGTCAAAAACTTTTGCATGCTTTATTTTTAAGCAAAACACCTTTTTATACCATATTTTTACGCAAATAAAGATATTATTATTATTAAAGAAATACTACGTAGTTAGCTACATATTAAGTAATTACTCTCTATCTGAGCAAAAGATTATAAATGATAAATTATATTTATTATAAAGACGAACGAATAGTAACAAAATATAAAGAAATCACCCAAGCTTTCAACAAATCCGGCTGTCACTAATGTCATTTACATACATTTTGTTTATATTCGTTTGTCGATTCGAATGTCAAATTGCAATTTTTGTAGTCCCCATGGTTATCATAGAAATTGTCACTGTCATCAAAATTTCCCCCCTACAAGGGGTTAAAATACTATTCCTCACTGTCATTCGGATCGGCATCTCGTAGAGGCGAGAATATAATATGACTTGCTCGCTGGGCGCATCGGAATCTGTAGTAAAGTCTAGTACTGCAAGGGATCTACTCCTGAAGCATAAGGACCGTAGTTTCGGATTTCGTTACGGGCGATTCCTACTCCGACAAATCCGGCGGACACACGATTCGTTCGAGGCCCGAACTAACAGTGAATGACAACACAATTTGACAGTTGTAGCTACTGCCGAAGTATTTATTTATTTACCGATCCGAAAAATTGAACCTGACACTTGTTTTAACGGATCGTTGTCTGGGTAACTTTTGGAGGAGTCTGTTATTTCGTTGACGGGTATATGGAGTAGACTCCTAGATGTCATTGGGCGATGCCTACTTATCATCAAGTGGGCTCGTCTGCTCATTCATTGGCCGGCCACCAACACCAGTTAAACCAAAAAAACGTGGCCATTGTAACCGGTTGAACCAAAAAAACGTGGCCTAACCACACTAAATGCAATTGTCAAGTACCAGGATAGCATAACAGAGGGAAGGTTCATAATCATCAGTGAATAGAACGAGATTATTTACTAATGTTAACATTTGTAATGCCGATGATTTCGTGGTATTTGTTAGTGGTAAATACCTATTGAGGAATGGAGGAAGGTTTTGAGAAAATTGTTTGCAAACACGCATTTCCTCATTGGAGAGCTAAATTACTCATTTCCTTGTGCAAGCAAATAACAAAACGTTTTCTCGGATCTAATTTCTACGACAAAAGATGTGTGTTTATATTGTGTGTATTAGTAAATGCGGGTAGTGGAAGCCTACTTGCTGTTGATTTAGTGTGAGCATTAAATTTCTTTAAATTAATGTTTAGAAATTTTCGTGATAGGAATATCTTGGCAGTTACAGTGTAAGAAATACCACGTAGTTAGGTACATATCAAATAATTTCTCTCTATCTGAGCAAAAGATCGTTGGATTAAATAAGTTTTCGTCAAAAGGCACTCTCGAAAAAAGAATAATCTGGTGACATACTTTAGATAAATAATTTTATTATTCAACACATTCTCGTAAATACTTTCTTCGTTTTTTTCTTTCGTAAGTAAACGAAACACAACATTACAGTGTGTAACACGTCTTAAACAATGATAATTGCATAATTGAAATAGGATTTGTATATTACTCACTATGAAATTATCAAATCACAAAACTAAGACGATTTTAAACTTAGGAGGCAGAGCTATGGACTTTCCTCTATTCGTGATTTTAAAATATTTAGGCACGAGACTTGGCTACATTTCTAGGTTAAATGTTTTGATGTATGATAATTGATATGATTTGATTTATGTATTAGACAGAAACGGCTGCATATATTGTGTATGTTCGTAACAAGATTATAACCTAAACTAACCTAAATAAAAAATTTGGAAACCCCCGACACGAAATGTAGTTTTCAAAGCCCTTTCATTTGGTACCCATATTGATGGAGTTGTGAAATAATATGTAATTCGCTATTTTGTGGCGGTGGCCACCTTGGACCGATTTTCATCAAATATAGCTAAGAACACTCCCGACTAATTCAACTTTCAAATAAAAAAAACAAAATCCAAATCGGTTCATCCGTTCGGGAGCTACGATGCGACAGACACACACACACACACACACACACACAGACACGTCAAACGTATAACACCCCGTCGTTTTTGCGTCGGGGGTTAAAAAGTATTTAGCATAGGTTATACCTACGTTAAAAGTCCAGAAAATCTGTCAGCTGTGCCTCGACCATGAGTTTTTCTCACTAGACTCGCTAGCGACGCCGTAACATATTTGTATGGAAAACCCTCGCGGCGCCTCTAGTGGTTACGTAAGGAACTAAAATCTGCTATGAGATTACAGCGTTTCGATGCGTAAAAAACCTATCGAAAGCCATTCGATAGAACTCATGGTTGAGGGGCTGGTCACAAATTTGGACAAGTTAGTAATTAGGTCATGGGCTCAAATTGCATTGCCACAAAACGACTGTCAACTGTCAGTAAAGCAGTGAAATCATGTTTAATTTTAATAATCAGCCGTCTCTGGCGGTAGACGACGATAATTGCAAGTTAAAGCAAAGCGAGACGGGCGATACGACTACAAAGTTGCTCTATTACGTTTTCTGTGAAAAAAAAAAAATATTTTGACATAAAAATTTCAAGTTCAGTTTACTGGGAGGCTCTCTCTCATTGATAGTATTATGTTATTTATGTAGTATACCATCACGCCTGTATTCCCCGAAAAGTTAAGCAGCAGTATACTAAAGTATAACCAAAGTTAGCCAGTATGTTTTAAGATTGCATGTAAGAAGACGTGACCTATAATTATGTCATCAGTGTTGCCAACTTAGTGGATTTTCCACTAAAACTGGTGGTTTTGACCCCCTGTTTAGTGGCGAAATATTGCTTTTAGTGGCTGGTGGATTTTTCTAGTGGTTTAGTAGAATTCAGTTTCAATTACTGAATATGATTTCACTCAAGAACTAAGCCACTAACACGTTACGAAATATATTATTTCTACTTAATTTCATTTTCAGGAGTACTATTTACTTTTACTGTTAGCCAACACTGATCCGTCAAACGATTCATCCCGCCACATCCCACTCAATGCAATATACGCAGGGATGCCCCGTAGAATATTTTAAAGAAGTAGTTATAGCTTATATATGACAAGCTTTCCGTCAGCATCTTCGTCCGCGTGGGATAACTTTTCCCCCGTTTTTGCAACACTTTTCATTGCTACTCCGCTCTTTTTAGACGTAGTATGATAGTTTATAGCCTATAGCCTTCCCCGATAAATGGGCTATCTAACACTGAAGGATTTTTTTAACCCCCGACGCAAAAACGACGGGGTGTTATAAGTTTGACGTATCTGTGTGTGTGTGTGTGTGTGTGTGTGTCTGTCTGTGGCATCGTAGCTCCCGAATGGATGGACCGATTTTGATTTTCTTTCTTTTATTTGAAAGGTGAATTAGTCGGGAGTGTTCTTAGCTATGTTTGATGAAAATCGTTCCAAGATGGCCGCCGCTACAAAATAGGGAATTACATATTTTTTCACAACTACGTCAATATGAGTATCAAATGAAAGGGCTTAACTAGGACAATACTATACACTATGATAAATTTCAAATCCAAGATGGCCGCCACCACAAAATGGCAAATTACATTTCGTGTCGGGGGTTTTCTAAATTTTTAATTTAGGTTAGTTATTAAATCGGTGCAGTAGTTTCGGAGCCTATTCAATACAAACAAACAAGCAAATCTTTCCTCTTCATAATATTAGTATAGATATAGATAGATATAGATTTAAATTACAAAACTGAGTGAACTCGGTCTCGGACTGCTCAGTGTGTCGAATTTGTGCAAGCGTAATAATTATGCACAAACCACAATATACGCAAAAGTTTCGGGATTCTTGGCTCAAATATTCTTATATTCAAATATTTTTATTTTTTCCCGCGAAATACGAATAGCGTTTTTTGCAATTTACTGGTCAGTGGCCAGGTTGTATCTGGATCAAAATATGACATGCGAATAAAAAAACGTATTTACATAATTTTAACCATAATAACCTAACCTAAATTAAAAATTTAGACAACCCCCGACACGAAATGTAATTCGCCATTTTGTGGTGGCGGCCGTCTTGGATTTGAAATTTATCATAGTGTACAGTATTCTCCTAGTTAAGCCCTTTCATTTGATACCCATATCGAGGGAGTTGTGAAAAAATATAATATATTATTCGCTATTTTGTAGCGGCGGCCATCTTGGACCGATTTTCATCAAACATAGCTAAGAATACTCCCGACTAATTCACCTTTCAAATAAAAAAATCAAAATCAAAATCGGTTCATCCGTTTGGGAGCTACGATGCCACAGACAGACACACACACACAGACACACACACACACGGACACACAGACACGTCAAACTTATAACACCCCGTCGTTTTTGCGTCGAGGGTTAAAAATTATCTTTCTAAGTTAAATTTCGTGCGGTTTTGTCTGTTGTGCGAAACACGAACGGTGCGAAACCTGCCAATTGCAAAATAACGCAAGAAAATTTGAATTTCGCTAGCTATTTTGAAAGATGTTGATATTTATTAATATTGTATTATTACATTAAAAATAAAGAAACCTAATTACTTCCCCTTTTTTTATAGTAAAAGTTTGCTTAGTGGAAATTTTAGCGATTTTTAAAGTACATCCGATTTTTGTTAGTGGTTTTCTGGTGGTTTTAGAAGATGAATCTGGTGGAAAGCTTGTAAAACTGTTGGCAACACTGTATGTCATTAATTCGGCACGAATCCCAATTTCGAGTTGCTGCTCAGAATTTGACTGAAAACCCCAACAACACTAATGGATCTGGAAGTCAAATCCAAGATTTTACATTAAGAAGTCATGCTTATGACTAGAGACAAAAGATACAACTTTCCATAAAAGGTTTCATCCCTAAAGGGTTCCAACTTGACCAGTTACCATCACAAGTAACGATAATTCGCCGTATAAAAAGGAATGATGATCAATAAAGGCCATTTTGTTGAGCATTTTATTGTCCGTAACAGTCGGAACGTCACATAAATTCTTCTTTGGCTGCCGCAGTGCGGAAGTTGAGCTTGTCTGTGCCACGATTTGTAAGAATTATGGTACGAATGTTCTTGGCGCTCACAAGATCAAAAGATTTTAATTAAAAGATTATTAGGTTACGAGTGTTTATACTTAATTGACTGCCTTATTAGTATCCACATTTTTACATAGTTTTAGTTTTGTTATGGACTGATTTTATTTTATTATTATTTCGCTAGTTGTTGTGTTATCGTATAATGATGCAGTAAATGCTATGTACGCCTCAATAATTGTCAGATGCATCAGCCCTAGTTTTTAAGAGTCTATTTAGCGTAAGTGTTGCTGTATTTGATGTGGGTATACTATTTCAATAAATAAATAAATAAACTGCAAAAGTTAACAATCAGATATTATTTTAGTTAGTTAGTTTTTGTATATAATTAATATATTTTTACTGTAATCGAACTCTAATAAGAAAAACATTTGTGTAGAAATCTGCACCTGCGTGATTGTGTGAAAATATTTTCTCGCACAAGTTAGCAGAGGCAGAGATGTATAAATGTACATTCACAGTTCGCTGGTATGTTTAGGTCCTATAAGGGGCGAGCCTATTCCCACTAAACCAGCCACAAAACCAAACTCCGAAATACTACTGGGAATTTTATAGAAAACCCAATAACACTTTGTCCAAATTGGGGATCTATCCCAAGACCTCGAGCGTAGCAGTCGCGCTTAGTTCCACTAGGCTAATGACGGAGTTATGATACAGAACGTAAAATAATACCAATCCTTACTAATATTATAATTGCGAAAGTACCGAACCGATTTAAATTAAATTTGGTATAGAGATAGTTTAGAGCCTGAGGACATAGACGTTTTAACGCGAAAACAGGACGAAGTAAGGGGTTGAAATAGGGGATGAAACTTACAAGAAATAGCGAGACCACGTGGGTGAAGCTGCTGGTGGAAAGCTGAAATTTATAAAAGCTTAAAGATACAAATGTCAACTCTATAATCGTGCACCTACTTTCCCAACCCCAGTTCAGAGACGCTTGCACCTAAAATTGGTTTGCCATTACATGCCATACCATTGTTCTACCTATAAAAGAGTTTAATTTTCAAATACGGAGCGTTGCAACCCTCAATTACTTCAGTACTACAGATATTTGATGAACATCACCGAAGTGTTTCGTCCCCTCCGTGTTTCGTGTTCATCCCTGAGAGGGGATTAAATAAAATTTCAGGGCTTTTGTTTAAGCTGACAACCCACACGGGTTTGTTTTATTATATGACGTAGAAGCGACGCTTGTAATTACACCTACTATTGTTCCTTTTAGTTTGGAAAAATGTGTGTAAACATAAATTAAAAATATATTGTGCTTGCTTTGTTGTTGAAATGGGGTTAAATGTTTAATGTAATTACTGTATTTTTTATTTTTTTATTTATACATATTATTGTCGATGGTACTATCAAGTACCTAAAATACAAAGTTTCATTAATTGTTATAATTATCTTACTATCTTACTTCTTACTAATATTATAAATGTGAAAGTTTGTGAGGATGGATGGATGGATGCATGTTTGTTACTCTTTCACGCAAAAACTACTGAACGGATCTAGGTGAAATTTGGCACAGAGATAGATTATAGTCTGGAATAGCACATAGGCTACTTTTTATCCCGGTAAAATGTATGGTTCCCGTGGGATAGCGAGCGAAGCCGCTGGCGGAAAGCTAGTGTATACTATAAAGAGGTAAAGTTTGTGAGGTTGTATGGGTAATCTTCAAAATCGGTTCAGTGGACTGTTACAAAGGTACAACATGCCGAAATGCTATAGACGGACAGACATTTTTTTAATAAAATAATGGTACCCGGGGCGAAGCGAGGGCGGATAGCTATCCTTCAATAAAAGTCTTATGATGGACTTCTATACGAACTGTTATTTATTTCAAACCCTTCCAGTCTTTTTTCGCGATGAAAGGTTTAGGTCCTTTTTCAAAGTCAAATCTATTTCTGTACCGAATTTGATCAAAATCACTATAATGTTAGTGGCAGCTTACAGTACCTCAGAACCGTATATTGAAAATCAAAGTTTAATAAATAGTGCTAACCAATCGTGATTGCAATCGTAAGTCGTCGTACCAATTACAATGCAAATTCGTTCAAATAACTGCAGACTCAAAGTCGGCATTCATTTGCTAAAGAGGATCAACGAAACATTGCTAAGCTTCGATACCAATAATTTCTGTCGAAAATAATCCCCGGAAACGAAACAAAAGTAGAATTTAAACTGGACAAGCGTTAGTTGGATGTGATCGTTAGAGTTCCGTACAAATTAAAGAGACATTCTGTCCAAAGGATGTCATCAAAAGCCCATACAATCCAGCCTAAATTTGTACCGGAAAATACATGACAGCTGTCAAGTTGAAAGCTTTTTTTACCATGAATGAAATCACTATGAAATGATAATAATGTGCCGTAATGGCGTGCGTTTGACACCCCGAAACTGACACTGACAGCAGATAGCTGTCAAGTTGACAGTTTTCACTATGGCGTTCTTTTTTTTTAATTTAAAAGTTGTTTTTCTCATCCCCCAGTCAATATAAAAAAAGGACGACTAAAAGTTTAACCGGAGTATTACAGGGTATTTTTTCCAATAAGTGTACCTTCGGTACATCATTTGGGCCGATTTCCTTTAAATAAGATAGCTACCTACTGTTGGTTTCCCTTTCTCCCAGTCCATCCAAAAGATGTCTGGTCTTTCGTCGAGGTCTCTTTTGTCGAGGTCTTATCACGCAAGACAATCTCTCTTGCGTGATAAGACCTCCCACTATACATTAACTTTTGTTCTATTCCTTTTTGTGTTTCTGTATTATTTGTGTATCTACAGTAAAGTGTTAATATTTATCAAGAGCCGTTACATTCTACGCTAAATAAAATAAGACGTCATGATATTTTTGCTTAGGTACCTACCAGCTGTGCCCTGCAATGTAACGGTGCTTTCATCCCGTCAGAATATCTAAAAGTCCTTTCGTATGATGCTTGCCTTATAAAATAAATCTCAAAGTTCACTACAACTGCTAGACTTAGTAGTTTTGATTGTACGTTGATAGAAGTCCAGTCAGAACAAACAATTAAATAAATTTCGTTTCTAATTGGTTCCTATCTGGGTTCTAACTGGGTTTGCGGAGGTCTGATGGCACCCGCTTCGTGAACATTTAAGCCGTATCTGGTTAGACTAGAAGCTACGAAATTAATTTAGTTGGAAAAAGACTAGGAGGATAGTGAAGATAATAATGGGTTTGTATCAGGTTATTTGAATATCAGTATTTTTCTTTGCAGTCTTTTTCTAAAATAATTTGATACATAATACTTAAATTACATATCTTGAAAGATAAAATGTTTATTTAAAAGAATTAGTTTTAATTTACATAATTATAATAAATAAGACAATCTTATATAATTATTTTATCTTCTACTTAAAAGAAAAATAATAAACACCTACAGAGGAAAAAAAAAAAACCGTTACACTAAGCGTCGAAGAATTCCTCCGCATCACTGTCCTCTGGCAACGTGCCCAGAAGACTGGCAGCATTGCCACGTTGAATGGCAATGCTTATACGTTCCCCTAGAAACAAGCCAGCCCTCTGGTCACGTGAAGAGTCGACCAGTCTCCTTGAAATTTCATAATTATGTGGTTACAATTATTTTTATTTACTCACTTACGGAACCCTAAATATTGTGGGAGTTGCTATCGTTGAATGGTTCAACTTTTTGCTGCTGTATAACTTTTTTAATTGATGTTTTTTCTGTAACTTTTTTTCATGAAAATTATGATTCAATGTTTTGTATTCAATCTAAGTTATAGGTCAACCTTTACCGAGATGGACAGATGACCTGGTAAGTGCGGTAACGCCCTGCACCCGATCCGAATCTGTGAAAATAGGGTCCGCTGTAGTCGTAAAACTATTTTTATGGAGAAATCGGATGACGGACATCGGATCTAGTGTGTAAACTACCATACAAATAGTTCTACGAGTACACCGGACTATATTTTCTTGGATTCGGATCCGATTCGGATTGGAAGTTAGTGCGAAACCGCTCTAAAGGTAGTCGGGAGTTTGCTTATAGCCGGGCCTTGTGGAAGTCTATTGGGGAGGACTTTGTTCAGCAGTGGACCTTCTTCTAATATATTTTTTTTATCTTCTGCGCTAGAGATGAGATCAATAATGCAAATAATCAAATAACTTGGTCACTTAAAATGATTGTCAGTAAAAACTATCACACTTTGAAAATGATCTCAAAGAAGATAATAATAGGTAAACGTTTTAAATAAGTGTTCATAGCGATTTAATCCGGCGATCAAAGCGTTTTGTTGAATAAAGAGACCAGTTTCGTTTGAATATAATAGCTTCATTTTTCACAGGACTTAGAAGGAAATTACCAGTAATGAGCTCAAAGTAGGTACTCTTGATATTAAAAAGCTTCTTTTATAATACTTTCGGTTGTTAATTGTGCGATTTGTTGATTAAACTCCCAAGAGAGGGAAAAAATATTTAAAATTTCGTCACTAATCGTTACATAAAGACTTTTTTGTAGGCTTTAGCTTTCATTTTAAGGGTTCCGTGTCGTTGATTCAAAGTAATTAGAATCTATCATCGGAGGTTTTGAAATAACAACGCGTGGGTGATATTACTGGTGTTGCTGACGTCTGTAGGCCTATGTCAAGGGAACTAAAAAATTGCTAGCATACATTTTTAAAGTTAAGTATTCGATTATTTAAAGTTAAGTATTCAAGTAGATTCACGAAAAACGATAGCATAAGTTCATTAATGACGGATAGTTAAGTAAAAGTATCGTGAAACTAGAAGGCTAGTTATCGTTAACGAATAGTAAGATTTTTTGTTAACTACTCTTTTACTACAGTGACTCATGCTAGAGGTAAGTACAAGCGGCCCAATTGTTTGTTTGTCATCTTATTGTCAACAAACAAAAGGCAAAAATACTAATAGACCAGGGTCGATAATTTTAAACCCAAAAAAAATAATAGTAGGATGAAACCCATTGGAAAAGGAAGAGAATATAACAAAAATGAAAGGAAAAATAATTTACGAGCGATCTGAGGTCAGGAAGTGGATGGGGGTGAGTGTTTAAGGGTAAAATCCGGTTTATTTCGATTTCCGGCAAAAGTACAAGTCCTATGGAGAAAAGTTCAATGACAAAGTTGTAGGTAATAAAAAGATCTACAACTTTTGTATTTACATATTTTTCACAAAACCGCAAAATGTATGTAGAAATTGAAATAACCATGTTTTTGGTTAACCAAAAACCAAAAACAATATTTATTCCATAGGACTTGTACTTTTCCGGAAATCGAAATAAACCGGATTGTACCCTTAAAAACTCACCTCCATCCACTTCCCGGCCTCAGATCGCCCGTAAATTATTTTTCCTTTAATTTTTGTTATATTCTCTTCCTTTTCCAGTGGGTTTTAATCCTACTATATATTTTTTAACTTTTTAGTATTTTCAAAGGTTTCAGCCCTGGTCTATAAACGAAATGTCATTTTGAAAATCGAGATTTGCACGAGCATCGTTGCTAGACAAAACTAGTTTATTCAAGCTTTTAGTTACCGTATATACATTTGCAAATTCAACGAATGCTTTGGTAGCGTTCCAAAATGGTAAGTAATTACTATTTTTTGTATGTTTAGTTTAGAAACTCGTTTGTATAATAGTTGAAAAATTTGGCATTAATTGAACTGTATTAGCGTAATGGTTGTAGAATATTGAATTAGGAACTTTAACCAACAAAAATATTAATAACTACAAAATTACAAATTTAGAAAGCCCCGACTCGAAATGTAATTTGCGATTTTGTGGTGGCGGCCATATTGGATTTGAAATTTATCATAGTGTATAGTGTTCCTCTAGTTAAGCCCTTTCATTTGATACCCATATTGAGGGAGTTGTGAAAAAATATGTAATTCGCTATTTTGTGGCGGCGGCCCTCTTGGACCGATCAAACATAGCTAAGAACACTTCCGACTAATTCACCTTTCAAATAAAAAAATCGAAATCAAAATCACACACACACACACACACACACACACACACAGACACACACACAGACAAGTCAAACTTTAAGTCAAACACCCCGTCGTTTTTACGTCGGGGGTTAAAAATCAAGTTTAAATTATAATAAAAAAATTATAATAAAGTTGAATTTATGTCCGAGATATTTATAAGGTCGAACTATATTAAACACACACACACAAACATAAAGTACCCCTATAGGCAGACTTCTTTAAATTATTATCTTTAAGAACCAAATCCCGTATCACACTATTAAAATTATTACATTCTACCTGCAAGGAAAGCCAGCACAAAATAATATAAACCAACCTATTTTATAAATCCTCATTTCACCTAATACTCCTTAGAAAGATGGTAGGCAAGGGGTAAGCACACATAATCCTATTCCCTTAATGTACCGCTTAATGTCGTAATAGTTCCGTAGGTACTGCAGTATTCAAATTGAACAAAAACTGTCGCAAGATTTAGTTGAGTCGTTATCGTGAACGTTTCTTGTGTCTATTATTATAGTGTTGTGCTTAAGCATATGAAGTTATTGTTTAGTAAGCTTTAGGACGATTTTCGTGCGATATTATTTGATGACGTCTGTGTTCTAGTTGTTCACGTACCAGGGGGGCTAGACAAGTTGCATTTTGACAATCGAATCGACAAACAAAATGTATGGAAATGACACAAGCTTTGGACAAATCGGGCTGTCACTAATGTCATTTACATACATTTTGTTTGTCGATTCGAATGTCAAAATGCAACTTGTCTTGCCCCCCTGGGCGACAAACAAAATGTATGTAAATGACATTAGTGACAGCCGGATTTGCCGAAAGCTTGTGTCATTTCCATACATTTTGTTTGTCGATTCGAATGTCAAAATGCAACTTGTCTAGCCCCCCAGGCTGTTGATCACGATGTCGATTCGATTCCCACAGGGCACAAATATTTAAGTGATGATAAGTATTTGTGTTCATCTGGATGTTTCTTATGTATGTTATATTCTTAATAATACGTGTATGTATTTACAAAAAAAAATATATAAGTATTATATCCATTGTTTAGTACATAGTACAAGCTCTGCTTAGTGGGACTAGATAGTACTGAGTAAAATGTCCTAAAGTATTTATTTATCTATAGAACGTATTCAGTTATGAATGTATTGCCGCGTGTCTTGCTATGATTAGTTACTTTACTACCCATCCTTGCGATGTTACTTACGTTCATCATTTTTTAACCCCCGACGCAAAAACGACGGGGTGTTATAATATTGACGTGTCTGTGTGTGTGTGTGTCTGTGGCATCGTAGCTCCCGAACGGATGAACCGATTTTGATTTTATTATTTTTATTTGAAAGGTAAATTAATCGGGAGTGTTCTTAGCTATGTTTGATGAAACTCGGTCCAAGATGGCCGCCGCTACAAAATAGCGAATTACATATTTTTTCACAACTCCCTCAATATGGGTGTCAAGTGAAAAGGCGTAAAAGTTAACTAGGAGAATACTACTTCTATATAATATATACTATGATAAATTTCAAATCCAAGATGGCCGCTGCCACAAATTGGCAAATTACATTTCGTGTCGGGGGTTTTCTAAATGTTTAATTTAGGTTAGGTTATTTCCCAATCATCACAATCAAGTATAGCTTTTTTCACTCACGAATAGTCTAGATTTCTACTGGTGCAAGAATTTCAGTAGTTCAAGATCATCAGTTTATCATCATCAACTCATTAATCGTTAATGACAATTGACATGCCGATGAGAAGATCTCTTAGACAAGAAGGTTCCTCACGATGTTTTCCTTAACATACCAGCATGGGTTAGACGGGACCTAAACATACCGGTAAACTTTGGATATACATTAGTACCCCTTTGCCTAACTCTTCGGAGATAGTATGGAATGTTATTTACAATTTACATTTCAACTTAAATAAACCGTAAGTGAATTTAAGCATCCATTATAAGCAATCCATTCACAACTGTCCCGGTCGGGCAGTTCGACCAAGAAGCGGCTGCGGCTAGCTGGCGAGTTTCCAGATACACTTTTTTCACTAAAAAACATCACGGAACAACAGTCCCGGCACAGTTTCGGCAACTTTTCGGCCGGTTGTTTGCAAGCCTTATTCTAGAAACAAAATATTCTCATTGCATACCAATATGTACCTCTATAGATATTCCTCGAAGGATTACCAAAGTTACTATTATCAATCGGTAGGTATTATAAGTCCAAATACGAGCTGGTAGGCTGCTACTGAAAATTTCTGAAAATACCAAGCAATAGAACTTTGCTCGATCAATGAGAATGGAATGCAATCGGATAGTTACCCACGACGCAAAAATGACAGAGATGCAAAAATGGGTGTTATAAGTTTGACGTGTCTGTGTGTGTGTGTGTCTGTGGCATCGTAGCTCCCGGATGGATGATTTAGTTTTTTTTATTTGAAAGTTGAATTTTATTAGTTGGGACTGTTCTTAACTATGTTTCATCAAAATTGGTCCAAGGTGGCCGCCGCCACAAATTGGCAAATCACATTTTGTGTCGGGGGTTTTCTAAATTTTTAATTTTGTCATGTGTTATAATAAATGCTCATATATTATTAATAGGTATGCTTATGTACTGTAGCGGCTTATGAAAAATTACTAAATTAAAACAATAATATACATTACAAAGTATCTAAGTACTAAATTAAAAATCAATTCCTAAATATAACTAAAAAAAAAAAAAAAAAACTATTTACAATAAGGCATCAAAAAAATTATGTAAATACAAATTAAATAATTATATTGCTAACTTATTACAATGGATCACATTGACACACGACATAATATTATGACTAGTTAGAAAGTTTTATTTAATTTATTACTTTAGATAATAACTAAAATGAATCTTCAATTCAATAAAATACGACGAAAAATTAATATAAAACTCCACTTCACACGGGACCCTAAATAAGTAGAAATTATTTTTATTAAAAACTCAAAATTTTAAAATACAGTAATAATCAACGACTCGACTTCGACTCTTTAATTTTATTCATTCGCAAAAGTAAACAAAAATTTAATTACAAAGTGAAAATGACGCCACTGATACTCAAATTACTTCCTTCAACGATGGAAATTGGAATCGTCTTTTTTCTTTGGCACTCAAATCTTTCAATAAAAGAATTCATTCTCGCGCCATTATTCAAATGAAAAGCAAAATTATTCAAATGAGGGCAATCCAGTATTTAAAATTGCAACCGAGGTGGAAGGTCCAGCGCGAACATGGTTTCCCGAATACTGAAACAGCTCAGGGCCACACAAATTATTTGTTTGGTAATGTAAAAGAAAAGTTTGGGAGATAGAACAAAGTTTGGCTAAAATTATTGTTACTTTTTGGTTGTATTTTGTATATTTTAGGAAATTCAGTATGAGTTGTGGGAAATTGCTTAAAATCATTATGTAAATTGTGGTTTAGACACACTTTTACGTTTTTTATGTATGGATATTGGATAGACCTTCATTTGGTAGTCCGTCCTTTGACGGGTTGGTTTGTGCGACGGTTGATAGGGACTATCTGTAAAAATTGCTTACGCACAATATCTTCACTATATAACATCTGTATATCTATCTCAATCTATATAAATAAAAATGACAACCAAAAATTGAACCATGGAGTTTCTTGCCGGTTCTTCTCCATAGGAAACGACTAATTTGGAACCGTGCACCTAGTTTCGATATTTCATAAGTGCCTGTATAAGGTCTATGTTGAGAAAATAAAACTATTTCGATTATGTATGAATCGCCGAAATGTTTGTCCGCGCATTACTTCCGAACACCAAATTGAATAATTATGTTGTGTTCATTATTGACAAGATAAGGTTTGTGTGAAAGAGACCGAGAAAGGTTAGAGGCATTTGAAATGTGGTGCTGGAGGAGGATGGAGAAGATCAGTTAGAAGGAAAGGAAAACAAACGAGGAAGTATTAGTAATTGTAGATGAGAAAAGACAGTTGTTAAGAACCATAGAGAACAGGAGAGGAAAGATGTTTGGCCACTTGATACGACACGACAACTTCTTTAAAACCATACTAGAAGGGAAAATTGAAGGAAAAAGAGGAAGGGGAAGACCCAGACGAAGTTTTATAGAGCAAGTGAAGGAAAAAGTGAGGAGGGAGTCGTATCAAGAGGTAAAACGAAAGGCAGAAGATCGAGAACAGTGGCGTTTGCTCCACCGACAAGAGTTGAGCTCTTAAATTTAAGAAGAAGAAGGTTTGTGTGTTTTTTTTTAAATCCACCAGAACACCCAGGTGAAGCTGCGCACGGGTCGCTAACGAGAGATGACTGACTGATTGACAACGCACAGCGCAAATTACTGAAAACTCAGCTGAACTTTGGTACGCAGATAGTTATTAAGACGTAGAGACGTATACAAGAGAAATGTAGAGATTTTTGGGAAATTGCAACAGGATTGGGAGAAAATAGATGTACGCAAGTAACACAGGGAGGATCATCTAGTCATTACATAATCGTAATGGCATTTCCAACAGAAAATGCAGTAAATTGAACAGAATACGCTTCCAGAATATATTTTAAGGCGAGGCATTGACAAACTATGAATCTGAAATCGGACCCCCGCACCGCGCCATCCTCTTACACCCCGCAAATACTTCGCGGTTTGCGATCGTAGGCTCACGCTGTAGAACAGAGACGTCATAGAGTCGCGCTTACTATCTATACTATATTTATTTTTGTTGTGATAATATTAATTTGAACAATTATTTTGTGTAATGTTAAATGGATATTAAGGGGTTGTTCCCAGAGGTCAACGATTCTCTAATAATAATAATAATCTCCAGGACCGGATGGACAGAACAATTTTTGGTTAAAATGGCTACGTACTTCACATGCTCGCTTGGCGTCTCAATTCCAGTCACCCTTAGAATCCGGGTAGCTCCCACCTTCCTATTCCTAACTATTGAAGTCACCCCTATTCCTAACTATTGAAGTCACCCAACTGCTCCATAAGTATGGTAGTACTGCGGAACTAATATGAATAGAGTGCGAGAACACGGAGGAGATAAATGATACGTCCATCTAGTGCAAGGCTGGTTTATTACTAACTCAAACATGGCCGCGATAAAGAAAGCGCGCGGCGGCCGGCGCGGCGTCGGCCGGTGGCGCGGCGACGCATAGGTATACATCAGGAACCCAAGAATTGTGCACCCATCACTTGGTTACCGACGGTCTATAGGCTTCTTACATATATTTTGAGAGCAAAAAATATTGATAAAAATTCAATTAAGTATGTTTGCGTTTTAAAAATGGATGTAGGAACGTGGTACTATGGAGCTACTATAGTACGTAGTAGTTGTATTCTAGTCCCGGTAATGTCTACTCTTGTGAAGTCGGGACGGACCGCTAGAAATTAAAAAATATAAGTAAATTATTATGTACCTAATCTTAAATGTATATTTTAAGATTTCTAATTAAAGGTAACATGTCAAAATAGCATGGTAATAAATTTATAAGTCGATAATATAAAAAGGTTTACAATTTTTATGGTTGTCATACTGCTGCTATCTACAAAAGATTCTTAAACAAAAATTATAACATTTTAAATATGGAAACACATACAGTCGTTTTTTGAGCTCATAACTAAGTTATGAGCCGTTTTGTGTGGTGATGTGCGTGTATAATTATACTAGTAACCATTTTTAACATATCGAGACCCCTTCGTGCCTCGGTGAGCACGTAAAGCGCTTGTTCCCTGTTGTCAAGGGTTAGATTCACACTAGACACAAATATGTGTGATGAAAATAATGGTTTGTGTTGGTCTGGGTATTTCTTAGGTATTTATAAATATATAAAAAACTATTTAAATATTATTTCTATTGTCTAGTGCTCTACTAAGTTTGGTACTGATGGTGCTGTATAAAATGTCCCCTAACGAACGAACGAATACAGACAACTATGACAATCGTTAGTGGTAGTCCAAAGCTCAAGAAAGCCTGACAACTTCGAATATCCTTCGAATATTGGTACTGCCCAGAAATTTGGAAGCATATATATGTCTGACTGCTGTCACTTCGTGTTCGTGTAAAATATTGGTATTCTGCGGCATTGGTTACACTGGACGCCTACATTATTGAGAAAAAGCTAAGGCGATGATCATTCAGTCGTTTTATGTAATCAGTCACAAAACCAAGCTTAGGATGTACAGGAGGTAGGTAATCATTTGATGGCAAATGGTCCATCACCTCTTACATGGGGCCTACACATACCAGCAAACTTTTAGTTACATTAGTATATCTCAGTTTATCGCTATAACCCTTGGCGAATACAGGCGTGGACGTGATGATATGTTAAGTAATGTATGAAAATTGGTGTCGGTATTCGGTATTTTTTCTTCCTATGTAGACAAAATGGTCTACCGTTCCTATTAGGATCACACATTGTTATTAGAAATTTATATGACTTAATATGCTTAGTTGTAGTGTGTAAAAGTGTAAAGTGTGCAGTGTGTGTAAAAGTGTATAGAAATAGTTTTTATCAGAGTGACCAGAGCTTAAATTTATGTTATCTTTTTGATGTCTGGGAAGATGCCGTGTTATTTATGTAAATTTAATAAAAGCATAGAATTCGAGCTAACGTTTGGTCCGGTTTTAACCAACTTTCATACATGCAGAGCTCGCAAGCCTAGGTACTTACTTGTACCTTTTAGTTTATATTATTATTTATTAGCGAGTAACGACCTACCCAGCTTCGCACGGAGAGCAGAGCATATAGGTATGCATTAATTTTTTTAACCGACGAAGAACCGGAGACGGTTTTATATTCGTCTGTATATGTATAATTGTATAATATGTTTTTACTACCCTTGATGATGGGTTTCTGATTTTTCAAATTTTCACTAGAGAACCGATTGTGGTGAAACATAGCACAGTTATGTAGTCCTAATGAGCTTACAACATAATGGACACCTAGAGGTGACCTGATGATGGAGACGGAAGACAGTCGAAGAAAACCCTCAATGGTTTACAGCAGCTATCTCGTGTTTGAGCTTATTTAATTCCATGTTACAACATAATAAACACCTAACGTTAACCTGATGATGGAGATGGAAGACTGTCGAAGAAAACCATCAACGGTTTAAAGATAGACCACATTAAATAATGTAACCATTTTTTTAAACATTAAAATGGGTATAGTAAGCTATCCTTAAAAGATACACTTATAGTATCGGGAACTTTTTTATAGGCCTATCAAAAAGGAACAATTCAATCATACATATTTTTTTTATATCTCAAAGGGATAAGGCAGCATTTTCCATGAAAGTTCCCAGTCGCTTAATTTTTAGTTTTTTTTTTACGTTATTGTAAATTGATTTATGGGCCTGGTTACCTGAAATACATTGAAAATATAGTAGATGTGATAATATTTTTTTCTATTCGCATAAGTCCAAAGACGACTCCATTTAGCTTTGTTCTATTTTACCGATTGTCAATTTATAAAGTCCAGTCTAATAAGCATTTACATTGTATAGGCTTCCCGTACACTGAAAGGTCAGCTTATACTGGTCGTGGGAGCTCATCTGACACAGACCCGGCGCTGATAACAGTCCGTGACGGACTGACAGGAGGCATTCTCCATACAAAAACAAGTGCAAACTAGCTTATAGTGGAAGGTCGTATGCGCCAAAACGGTTTTTCTCGTTTAAAATCGAATCTAAAATGTATTTTAAAAAATCCAACTACCAATTCAAAGACTCTGTTGAAACTTATCTATACTGAAAATTTGAAGGTTTAAATCCGTTCCGTTTCTCCATAAAATGCGAATCCATGTTTTTGAAGAGCTGTCTTCAACATTTTTTTCTCTGCAGTAAAGTTTATCCAATCGTGTTTCTGTACTACAAATTTATAGCTAAAGACATAAATAATGACATATGTAAAAATCAGATCCGTATGTTTTGTAATGGCTGAGAAATATTAAGATCCATGACCCCCAAATCTTCAATGCGTCGTCTTAAGTAGTTGTCAGTGAATTTTGAAGCGGCGCCCGTCTTGCTTATTTTATATTGAAACTTCCTTCCTCTTAGTGATAAAGTTGCAAACTGAATTTAGATGGGCCGCTGACATATTTTTAACTTCTCGTTTTTAAAAAACAATTTAAGTTGTGTGTGTTTTTGTTCTTGACTTGATCGTGTACTTTTATTATTGGCTTGAATTGTGAACTTTCGTGGGCATCTTGATATCCTGGGTTTGATTCTTAAGTTGAACCCTCTTATTGGATGTTGCTATTACATTATCAGCAGCTTAGATTTTGGATTCATGTCCGGTTAAAGGCAAAAGACTTGAGTATTACATGGAATCTAAACATAACGGATTTAATTTAGTAAACCTATGTCGAACTCTTCGGAAAACAGGCATCGTTTGACCCTAGTCTTGTTGGATATAAACCACAAACAGAGTATAAGATAGATCTATTAATTCAAGTTTATCTGGTTCTACACATGACGGATCATAGTTATCATCATCATCCTCCTCACTTTATCCCAATTCACTTGGGGTCGGCGCAGTATGTCTTTTTCTTCCATACTCTCTTCTAGATTTTATTACACATCTCTATTAGCCGTCATCTCGTCATTCAACACCTATGTGGTCATATCCTGTCTCACACAGTCCATTAATCTTTTCTTTGGTCTTCCTTTTCCCTTATATCCACCTAAAATTATTATGCTCAAAACCTTTTATGATAGCATGCTCATGTCCATACTATGATAATTCAGCGATTACTGCACAACTTTTCAGCAACCGGTGTCAATTGTTAAGAATGTTGTAAGGCTAGTCATTTTGTAAGAAGTTAAATTTCAAGACTGTGTTACCAAGTGAAATAAAGTCAAAATTGAAACATAAAGTTCACGACAGTAAGTAGATCGTAAAAGTTGACGTCAAACTGAGGTAAAGAAAATCCGGATAAGTGATAAATATGCAGCCAGCGTGTCTTTATACAATGTAGATTTAATAACTAAGCTCCTTTATGTTAAAGGGGGTGAAAGTTATTGCTGAGTTACTCGTATTCTTTATGCAAGTATGTAACCCACTGGGTCTGTAGACAGGTTGTTATTCTGTTCAAATCAACGACGAAGAACAGCCAAGGAAAGGCAAGTCGGTATGAGTTATATACCCTGCCGTCTCCCCGGGTGGTAGGGACCCAAGAGGATTATCGGCAATCCACAAAAAAGGTATCTCTGCTTCATCATCAACCCATATTACTGTCCCACTCTTGGGCACGGGTCTCATCTCAGTATGAGAGGAGGCTACAGTCCACCTGGCGTAATGTGGGTTGGCAGGCTTTCTCTGGTTAATGGAAAAAAACTAGTACCTATTATAGATACTAAATCTATAATAGGTACTAGCGACTTATCACTCACTTAACTCCTGGTTAGGCTACTGCTCAAAGCCACTATACATTACAGATGGTTTTATAAAAATCAATTAACTGTATTAATGTGAACATAAATTTTCAAGGGGCATCCAGGAATAAAATACGAGAATCTGAAAAAGGAAATACAACAACGACAGAAGCATTATTACTGATGTAACAGTCGGTGTTCAAATATTAAGTACAATTGAAATCCGTTGCACGAAATTAAATTTAAAACCTCTTTTAATAAAATTTATACGGTGAACAGCACATGAAAGTATTCAAAGCTGCAATCAATCTTTTATGTTCTGTTGAAGGCTCAATATTTAAAGGCCGAACGCCTCGTTTGCATCGTCATATTTCTTTCAAAGATAAATATATCTTCTTATACATAATAATATAATGTGTATGTGGTTTTGTATCTGTTTCTAGTATGTTCCCCATATTAGACTAGTTAGGGCTTTGAACAAGCCAAATATTAATTATCAATTATTATGGGCATTTATTATTATCAATATTAATTACTTGCGAAGAGTCACGAAATTTACCGATCTTCTAAGAGTACTATCGAAATATGAAATGCTTTCAGAGGAATTTGTCAGTGTAGCCTCCAAAACTCACCGATTATGAGTACCTACGTATTATTATAAATGGATCAGATCATAGCAGTCGATCGTTCAAGATCTAGCGATGCTCTCAGTTCAATGGATTGAGATAAATGCACACCTCTCCATTCTTGATGTAGGGCTACAAAAATATCAATGAGAACATCACACGTTGAAGATAGATTATAGCTGAAATTGAATACATTTGTCTCAATGTGTTTCGCAACCTTTTTTAGTGTTATTGCGACAAGAACAGGAAGATGATACTGATGATGAATGCGAATTAAAAAGAGGATTTTTTTATGGTTATGATAATAGTTAGATAGACTAGACTGCCTCGTTGGTCTAGTGGTCCCAAGCGCGATTACTACGCTAGAAGTCCTGGGTTCGGTCCCCATTTACCTCCTATTACATGGGACCTAAACATACCGACGAAATGTGGGAAACTTTAGGGAACACAGGCGTGATGGTACGTATATGATGATAGTGGAAGATGCTAAAACAACAAGAGCGTAGCTTTTAAGTAGAAGAAAGAGAATAAGATGATAAATAAGGTCAATGGTAAGCGGCAACTGTAGCCATAGACTTTCTTTAGCTACACCAATACTATCGCTAGCATCTTGTCAAGACCTTAATTGTTCTCATATTCCCAGTAATTTACAAGACGACTCCGACTTTTCTTTTCCGATGAAATCATGTGCGTAACTATCACTCGCTTTAACGGTGAAGGATAACATCGTGAGGATACCTGCATGCCTGAAAGATTTTCTTGACAGCATGTGAAGTCTGGATTGACCACACTCTCCGAAGGGGTCCAGAGCACATACCTAAGCAGGCAATGGATTGGAATCCCCAAGGAAACGTGGTCGTCCCAAACAAACCTGGCGACGCACGGTGCTAGATGAAGCGAAAAAGATAGGAAAGTCATGGAGCGAAATAAAACGCGAAGCTCAAGACCGATCAAGATGGAGAGTCACTGTGGATGCCCTCTGCCCCATCTAGGGGACGTAGGATCTTAAGTAAGTCATGTAAAGTCTGCCAACCAGCATTAGGCCAGTGCGGTGGACTATAGCCTAATCCCTCTCATTCTGATTGGAGATCCGTGCCCAGCAGTGGAACAGTATATGGGTTGAGAACATTGTTCCTGAAACGGCAACACAGATTGTTTGTTATTCCTTATTGCTTAGATCCACAGAATATTGGTGGTACCTACCATCAAAGACTTCCTCCAGCAGTGGAACCTTACCTCCATACAGTATTCTGTTGAGAGGTACCTCGAAAGGTAGGTATTTTGTTATTGTTGTTGGTGTCTCTATCGGTCGCGATGTGAGCGGGAGCATACACAGTGAAACAACACTACTTTCTTACTTTCCGCGTATTGGTTATTTCTTTAATTAGTTTGGTCCTTTAGTCAATATAGGACCAAACTAATTTTGGATACAGCGCGTTGCGGATAATTTCCCCTAAAGATACAAAAGATTTATACTTATTACATTTTGTCCCTAATTGTATTATTTGATATGCTTAGCAAAAGTCGACAATTTTATCAAGTACCTACCTAAAGGTCCTCATATAAGGTCCTATATCTAATTACCGAAATAGATAAGTAAGTTGTACATCGTAAGTCAATGACCTTTCGTTTCGATTCCAATTTTAAGTCCCACGTTTACTCGCGAATGCGCAAAGACATTTATCATTAGGACTTCTCAGAAAAGAATTATCAAGGGACTGCGATTAAAAGCCGATAGCTTCATTTGAAAGCCCCCTGTGTACAGATACAGGTTGATATTAAAGTTTAAAGTGGAATTGTAATAGTTTAAATTTGATATAGAAGTTTTTACTATTGAGTTACGTGTATTATAGTTAAGGACACTAGGTCAAACTTAGACCGCTTTGCAAGAGGTGCTTGAATTTGATTCTCAGTAGCTCGGAGTTAAGATTTGCGCCCCGTTAGTGGCAATAATCTCGCCTTCTGTAACTTGGGATCTAAACATACCTGCGAACTGTGGGTACATTGGTACACCACTTCCTAACTTTTAGGGAATAAAACCGCGGTCCGCGATACTATGCTTTAATATCTACACAGGAAATTGATTCCAAAATGTTTATTATTTATTTATAATAAACGATACAATTTCCGTATTTTCCCATAGTATCTAATTACTCCTATGGGGCACTGTGGTTTCATGGCCTCTCCATCAAATTACTTCAAATTTAAATTATGAGTTACCTACATAATGCGAGTAGCAATCGGGAAGCGGGCCAAGCTTTAATTTATTTTACGAAACATGTTTATTATAACGTTTTATGAGGGTTGAAATTAATTAAAATTTTAGCTTTGCTCTATAATTTGCAATAGAATTTTCGTAACTTTATAACGTTGTATATTTTTTCTGTAAAATTGTTTTTGCCGGGTTTACAGGAACAACATTTTTTGTTGTTTTCACGAATATTTTTATTTTAAACTAGCTAGCCCAGCGCAGCTTCACCTGCGTTTCCCGGTGTCCTGACATTAACGAACACAATAAGAAAATCACTATCTAATTTGGTGCAGTTGTTTGGAAGTTACACACGTACATTTTTTTTTCCTTTAACACGTAGGGTGCGATTAGTATCAGAATTGAGCGATCGGATGATTACTGCGTATGCGGGAGTGAAGAGATCAGTCTCTCTCTTTTTGCTGAAGTAGTATTTCATACAAATGTAGGAAGTAGAACGAGACAAATATAGTGTGCTGTTTTTATACTCAAATAGTACTCTCTAGCCTTACTTAAGAAGTACGAATCATTTCTGATACTAACGCACTGAATTAAAATATTTTTACTAGGGTGCGGTTACGAATCATTTCTGATCGTACTGTAGTATTACGGTAATAATTGTAAATTGGCATTAGTGCTGTCTTGATTTTGCACTCTGAAAGGTCGTGTGCTTGCGTGTCTCTGCATCGCTACCAGTATGAAGTGGTCCCGTAGAATAGATCGTGTTTTTGAAGAATACGAAAATAGAGGTGAACAGTCTTCCGGGAATTCCGTGCAGCATCAGAAACCTATCATTTTGCAAGATGTACAAATACAAAAACCTACAATATTACCATCAACAACTATAGAAAGTAGCCAGAAATCACAATTTAGAGAAGTTTATACAATTTGTGTAGAGTGTGAAAAACCAATGTGTCTTAACTGTTTCAACACATATCATTCCAATATCTAATAAAATAAAAGTTGTCGATGGTAGATAGGAGTTTTATTTCACATCACTAGTCCATTGTCGATAACATTTTAAATACTTGCGGCACGTATCAGTTCTGATTCGTAAACTATGAATATGATGACTACACACCTGCTATACGAATCAGTATTGATACATAACTTTGACACCACATAGCCACGATAGGACTCATACAAGCCCCGTGCTACAAAAGTAGGGTCTACTTCTATTCATATAGATGCCATTTTGGCACAAAAAATAAAAAAATAAAAAAAAATAACCTATAATTCAGATTCTTACAGATGTCTTACGTTACTGGTCAGAAATGATGCGTACCGCAGTTATAACAAGTCTCTGACGAATCAAATTTGCTTCGTATCGCAAATAGGGATGTTTTTGAAATCCACGCTTAGCACTTAACGTGTTAATATCACTCAAAAAGTTTACAGAAATAACAGTACACCAAAAACCACTGAAGTTTGTCTGGAATACTGTAAGTACATTATACTTACAGTACATACATTTCAGAGATTTTTTTTTAGATATTTGAGTCATTTTACACAATACCATGTAGTCCCAAACTTATTAGAAATGTAACGTGTCAGAAATACTTATGTAATAAAAAAATATAGATGTACTTAAAATAGAATTACCCAGATCAACACAAATATTTATATTCATCACATAAATACTTGGTGTCCTGTAGGAATCGGACCCGTATATCTATCGTTATCAATAGTCGGACATCGAACCACTTATCCATAGACGTTATCAAGATTTTTTGTGCTATGGCGAAATAGAAAGAATCGGTTTGTTCCTGATTCTCCTCGCAGAGTTTCGTCCAGCACTAAAAATCTTTTTCGACCTAGATTTTATTTCTGTTTCGTCTCGAAAATAATATTAATGAATTATTTAATATTTTATTCTAGTTTCGTCTCACTTTTTGTTATGTAAAATCTTTATTTTCAAAAGAACTGAATTTTTGTATTAGGGCAAATTAAACTGAATAATAATATCATAATCGGTAAATCAAAATAGTCGTTATTGTTTTTCTAAATATAATCCTACCAGCATTTTAGCTTAACTTGTATTACTAAACCTATCAAAGTCATGTCAAATAATCCAATTCCAAAAATACATTAAAACACAATCTTTGCTTTCTGTCTTTTCGATTGTATTTCAATTTACCAATTGTAAACGGCTATTATCTATGGCATCGAGTAATAACTTTCAAATGTGCCTTGAAATTTATCAATCGGAGGTATTATGAAGAGAATCCTGCTGATTTCTTTACGTAAGTTGAAATAAAAGTATAGTTCTTATATTATAATTGAAACCTAATTGTTATTGTAGTCAGAAGCCCAAGAAGCTTGATAACCAGTCTATTCTTCGAATATCGGTATTGCCTAGAAATGCAGGCAGGGTTGCAGATATCGAATGGCATTGTTTCGTGTAAAATACTGATGTTCAGCCGCACGTGATTAGACTTCATATTTTTTTTAAGAAAAACATTAAAAACAAAACTAAGAAATTAAATTTCCGGGCGGGGTTATAAAGGTGTCCCAAAATTAACGAGATTTCGAAAAAAATAGTGCGTATGTGCCAGCAAAGAAAAAAAAATACAATCTAAAAAGACCAAATTTTTTTTTTATTTAGGTAATTTTAAATCTTGAGTAAATTTTGGGATAATTTACTAACAACTAGCAAAAACACAAATCGAGTTTCAATACCTAATTATGTTATTTTTTTCCAGAAATATTCTTGTTATCTTCATTGTACTCAGTAATGACTCAAATATTAAACCCGAAGAATTCTACACTTTACATGAACCGGGTCTTTCGCAGCGGAAATAAGGACCCAAAAGCATTGAGACAAGGGTGAGTATGTTCCACTTATGAAATGATCTAGAACATAACATATCATCACGTCTGTATTCCCCGAAGGGGTAGGCAGAGGTGTACTAATGTATACCCACATTTCGCCGGTATGTTTAGGTCCCATGTAATAGGGGGCAAGCCTATTGCCATCCACAAATCCAGACTCCGAGCTGCTACTGGGAGTTAATTACACAGAAAAACTAAACAACACTTTGCTCGACCCGGGGATCGAACCCAGGTAGCAGTCACGGACCACTAGATCAACGAGGCAGAGGAATACTCATATATAATTATACACTACACTTTGCCGGTATGTTTTCTTCTTATTGCTGAATCATTCTTGATTCTAATTTAAAAAATACCAAATCTTGTCTTTGCGGTGTTCTTTGTGTTCGTAAGTTTTTTTCCCAATGCCGTGAGAATTTCCCAAAATCCTTTCTTAGTGGATGCCTACGTCATAATATTTGTGTACCAAATTTCAGCCCAATTCGTTCAGTGGTTGAGCTGCGCGTTGATAAATCAGTACTGACTTTTCTTTTTAACCCCCGACGCAAAAACGAGGGGGTGTTATAAGTTTGACGTGTCTGTGTGTGTGTGTGTGTGTGTCTGTGTGTGCCAGTCTGTGGCATCGTAGCTCCCGAACGGATGAACCGATATTGATTTTTATTTTTTTATTTGAAAGGTAAATTAGTCGGGAGTGTTCTTAGCCGTTTGATGAAAATCGGTCCAAGATAGCCGCCGCCACAAAATAGCGAATTACATATTTTTTCACAACTCCCTCAATATGGGTATCAAATGAAAGGACTTGACTAGTAGAATACTATGTACTATGATAAATTTCAAATCCAAGATGTCCGTCACCACAAAATGGCAAATTACATTTTGTGTTGGGGGTTTTCTAAATTTTTAATTTAGATTAGGTTAGGTTATTTATTAAACTGATGACCACGCGCTTCAAAAGACTTCAACAATATATCTGTACGACGTAGTTCCAATCACTGAACAGAAAAAAAATCGCAGCAATCAAGATTAAATCAGCAAGCGGCTACTTTTTTAACTCCGAATTGAATCCGGGGTGGAATGGGCTTACGGATGTATCCAACTTTGCCATAAGAAAAATTTGTCGCAGAAAATTTACGCTGAAGACCCTCTTAATTTGAGTGAGTCAATCAGGAATTATTGAGCGGCCAGCTGTTTTTTACCCGAGATTCTCTGATCCCGTATTTTTAAGGGTTCCGTACCAAAAAGGCGCCAATGGGACCCTATTATTAAGCCTCCGCTTTCCGTCCGTCCGTCTATCAGCGGGCTGTATGTCATGAATATTGATTTTTTTACAGTTTCTATTTCTAGTGCCACTTTAACGACAAATACTAGTTTTGTTGATACTAATTAAAAATGGTACAGCACCCTTTATGTGCGACTCCCGCTAGGGTCCGTCTTACACTGCACCGCTTTTATTTAGATAGATTAGATACCTACAGGTGTTAAATCTTTCATTCTACGGCTAGTATTTAGAGACGACGTTAATCGTAAAGTAACGCTTCCGTATATCATATTTGTATTATAATTTGACTTAAGGAAGCGTAAGTTTATGCTTAGTCTCATCTCTGAATATTAGCCTAAGCTTCAATCTATGTTAATATTATCCTGCCTGACTGATTCATAATGATGGATACAAAGACCACTTATCTTTTTTACGGTAATTAAAATATAAGGCTGAAAAATACATGCTTAGTTTTGTCAGTCTAAAGAATATGTTTTTTTCTAAAAATTTCAATAATATCTTAATTTTTCTTGCAGAATAAGTTTAAATGATGCCAGCCCTCGTGTCATTGAGGAGGAGTTTCCAAGGCGGGACTGCGTATGCTCTAAGATCTACGACCCTATTTGCGCATCGAACAACGAGTCCTATTACAACTTATGTTTCTTGGAATGCAAAGTACCCAAGTCTGAAAATGTTACTGTCATACACCAGGGGAACTGTATTCCGTTTTAGAACATAGAAGTAAGGCGATGAACACATGGCGCGGAGCAGTGCCGCTCAACTGCGCGAATGAGCGGCAACATCGCGACTCCGCGCGTTCCGGTAGTGACTCGACGGATTACATATAGAGTAGTAAAGGATTTTGAGCCCCACGATCGTGTAACGCCGTGCACCGTGGCGGGCAGTGCTACACCATGTGTTCCTCGCCTTAATAATAGTTTTTAATAACAAAAAAATGAAGTGGAAATCTCAATTAGTCTGTTTATATTTTTTTATGTAACTTTGTTGTTTCTGACACGATTGTGTCTTTACAATCGATGAATGAACCTATGAATCGCATCGGGCATCAACGAGGCAATTGTACCTTGATATTGTGTGATTAAAATGGCTGTGAGCAACAAAAATAGCTATTTGTATTCTAGAAATCTCGTCTAAAATCCTATTACCTATTTAGTGGCTTTAGTAGCGTCATAATGTAAAATGTACATTTAATAAACTTTCACAACGAATACAAAAGTCATATCCATTTAAATGCTGTGAGTATAATTTTTAGTCCACGTTAATATTAAAATGTCGCAAGTTTTTCATGAAATTAAACTGTGGAAAAGTTAAAAACTGCATTATGCAGTTTTGTCCGAGACGAAAGAGTACCAACCTTTAGATTATTCGTTTTAAAACTTTGTTTAAGGTAGTAATCACAGTTCATATTTTCTAATTTGATGTTAAAGTGACGGTTGATAATTATAATATTGTTAATTATTTCATTAAAGAAACATGACCAACTATACAAAAAAATATTGTTTTGTTTTCTTTTGTGTTTGTTAGGTAATTGATTGTTAATGATTTAACCTAATATAACCTATCCTTGTATTACTGAAGGGTTGGAGGTGTAGTTTGCCAGAAAATTCTTAGGTCCAATGTGCAAACGAGTCTATTGCCATATATCTCTATTGCCATCTTATAACTTTCATCCCCTATTTCAACCACTTACAGCCCTTATTTCGCATAAAAAAGTAGCCTATGTTCTTTCTCAGGCTCTAGACTATCTGTGTACCAAATTTCGTTTAAATCGTTTCAGTTGTTTTAGCGTGAAAGCGAGACGGACAGACAGACAGCTACGTTCGCATTTAAAATATTAGTAAGGATAAATAAAATTGAATTGTCTGTAATTTAAAATTAACGTGACATAATATTAATGACTGCCTCGTTGGCCTAGTGGTGCCAAGTGCGACTGGTACGCTAGAGGTCCTAGGTTCGAACCCGGGTCGAGCAGTGTTGTTGGGTTTTCTGTGAAATTCCCAGTAGCAGCTCGGAGTCTGGATTTGTGTCCAGTTGATAGCAATAGGCCCCCTATTACATGGGATCTAAAAGTACTGACAAAATGTGGGTGGTTTACAAACAAAAAACACATTAAACATACTCTGCCTACCCCTTCGGGGAATACAGGCGTGATGGTATGTTAAAATTAACAGCTTTTCACTAAAGTGAAATTTCTTAGCGTGTAAAATTGGTCTAACACAAACTAAAGTTGCTCAAGACTTGATCGCGATTCGTATTGCTACGATCTAAGGAACTTAATTTCCTATCATTTTGCCTCACGGAAACAATCAAGCGTTCTCGATAAGGATAACTCGATTACAGTCGATTCGATGATCGACCTTAGATTAAGCGTTTATTGAAGTGAGATAGTAGATTGGGATATTATGATTGTTCACGAATTTTCCTTTATCGAATTCTTTAGTGTTGATGAAGAGATTAGGGGTCTTGCACGCAATCGTGAGAGCTTTGTGAATAGACCGAAATGGTTTTTCGACGTACCTGCTTTATGAATGCTGGTAGTTAGTGAGCCTAATTATGTTAAGTCAACTGCCTCGTGAGCCTAGTGGCCCTACCACGCTCGAAGGTCCTGGGTTCGGTGACACAGGCTGAGCAGTTTTATCTGGGTTTTTCTAAATCAACTCAGATTCATCACCCGGGTACAAATCGAAACGGTGAACTCGATAATTGGGTCCCATGTAATTCAGAGGCAGACCTATTAAGATTCTGTCTATAGGTTCGCCACGAATTACTAGTACTGTAATTCAATAAATAATTGAATTACAATTGCCAACAAAAATACTAATAATTAATACACCTCTAAATAATTACTACAAATGCCAACTGTGGCGTAGGTACATTAATACAACTCTGCTTAATCCCTTGGGGGATACAGGCTTGATGGTATAGTTATATATTGGTATATAACAAGATAAACATTTTGGAATTTAGTAGAAATAAAATCCCTTTCTTAAACTCTGCACGTCCATTTTCTTTGAATAAGTTCGCAATGAAATTTCTTTAAACTACAAGGGTGTTTTTCGCGTTTATAATGCTCACGCAATTAGGCGTCTCGGGCTTCAGACAGCCAACCCTCCGCGTTAGGATAAAAGAGGACTTAATAAAAAAAAATGCGCGACAGTAAACAGACTTGGTAATTTTTTTTATAGCTCAAATTTATATCGCGAGTAATCTTTACTGTTTTCTGCCTGACGCTATCGTGCCTGTATTTCTTGAATGGTTCAAGTTCAAGTTCTTTATTGCGTTCATGTGTTACATACTTAGGTGTTGTATAGATAAAGATCTCTTGGATTCTAATCCAACAGGCGATCTGTTTGCGGATGAGTGGACGAAGATTATATTGGTATGTTAGAAGTACTGTGAGAGGAAGGTATGAAAGTGTTTTTACCTTCTTTTATTTACTTTTCTTTGTTTTGTAGATTTTAATAAATTTAGTTTTTTAAGTTACTGTAATTGGTGGATCCGTAGTAATTAATTAATTAAATAAATAAAATAAATAAATAGATGTCAACATGAAGCCCTGTAAGGGCACAGCAATATAATAATGAGACAGATATGCACCATCAGACTGAAATACTATTAAGTAGGTACTTAAAAATTACATATAACAATACATATTGTAGTTTTGTTTATCATAATCTAGGCACACACAGATGTATTACTTGTAAACATGTCATGGATTAGGGAGGGGTATAATATATTGGTTAACTACGGTTAGCTGGTATGTTTAGGTCCCATGCTATTTTACATTTAACAATATAATATACAAGTATATTAATTTAAGCCGAACAACTCCGGACAATAAGTCTGGCGAGGACTGTAAGGGATATACAAACTGTACCTGCGAGATGTATGTATTAAGAAAACTCCACTAACCATGACAGTAGACCAAAGTTTCTACATTTGTGGCACTGCTGCAGGCTGCTGTAGCAATATCACACACATTCACAGCATTCTAGCACCGTCCAGAGAGGTTTAAAAAAAAAACAGCAAAACTCGAAAAGTTACACTAACTATTTTTTACACAACATTGCATTATATAAACTGATTTACTAAAAACTGACAAAATAAAGGAAAAACACGAAAAATCTAGTCAGTATAACCATAAAAGACATTATAGTGATAGTCTCGCTCGCGACACGAACGTGGAGCGTAAACGTGCGCTCACCGCCAATTACTCGGACCGAATGGCCTCCACCGTCCAATGACAGCGAATACTAAAAATAATGAAATTTCTACCTACCCTCATATTCTTAATATTTTTTTGCAAGCCCAGTGTCACAGTCGCAGACGTTTTTAAAAGATACAACCAACATACCCCCAGACTCTAAATAAAATATGAGATATCAAAAATATTTAATTAACTAAGATTTTTTCTCACAAGAAGTAGAAGTAGTAGTGTTCTACTAGGCAGTCTTCTATGGCACGGATGGATATGTTGTTCCCGTAGCCTCCAACGCCAGTGCGAGAGGGAACACCGGGGTAGGGTTTAGTCAGTAAGAGCCTGATAGACTCCTGCGCCCTCCACGTGGACATCCATGAGGATTTCCAACCTCGTAAACAAAAAACGGCAGTCAAATATAGCTCTCAATCACAATAAAACCAAAATGGAACTAACATCTTAACATAGCATTCATCTTATGACATTCAAGCATTCAAATTCAACAAATCTAGAACAGTGTATTCTGATTTCGTAATTAATTCGCTCCATAAACCACCAAACTACTAAGTAGCACTTAAAAAACTTGAAGAACATTACTTTTGTGGCAACTTTATTCACGCAACATTTACGTTTTATTATTAGGATTGAGTTAGAATATTAATGAAGATTGCAATGTGTGTAAATGATTAACGGATTTCAAGAATATTCAAAATAGTTTCGTATTTAAAAGTTCAATATACATTTCTTAAAATGTCAAATGGTATTACTACTAAACTTAATTAATCAAACGCGAAGTCAGGTTGAATTGAGATCGAGAATTGATCCGTGAAGGTGACATTTGTGATGTTTGTGACACTGAAACTAGATCTAAATTCAACTTTAGAATATTTTCTTAACATAACATAATATTATGCCTATCGTATGCCCCAAAGGGATTAGATAGAGGTGTATTAATGTACTCACAGTTCGCCGGTATATTTAGGTCCTATGTAATAGGGGGCGAGCCATCAGCCATGCACAAATCCAGACTCTGAGCTGCTACTGGTAATTTCACAGAAAATCCCAACAACACTGCTATTGAATACCCGGGTACTCAGTCTCGCTTGGAACCACTAGACCTACGAGGCAGACATATTTTCAGTACTAATAATTTAGACATATACATTTCAGCTATTCTTATACCTAATTATTATAATCATTGTATAATACCTTTAGATTATACATCTCGCTATGTTTAGTTCTTATGAAGTACACTTAATATATGGGATGGTAGCACTGGCAGCCCACCAGCTATCTTAGCTTTTCAGGAACGGGATCCTTAATCAATATTTATAGATATTGTGTTCTCTGACACCTACAACATGGGTATTTTCATTTTTTATGGGTAGATGCCGCCCATCTTAGACCACATCTACACTCATCAGGTGAGATTGTGGTCAAGCGCAAACCCATCAATGATAAAAAAAAATCTAAGCAATATTCGCTGCAGCACAGCTAATTAATTTGAAGGTAATTCCTTTAACCCGAAGAAAGAACGCAAAACATGGAAAATGTCCATCAAAATAAAATTGTAAGCTTGTCCTGCAATAAACATTATGATTAATTACGAGAATTAGCAAGACTTTCCACTTAATAAAACTCAACTTCGAAGTTTCAACGTTACGAATCCATGTTAAAGAGAAAGAGTTCACAAACTTTTTTATGGACAAACTTTCCTGGGTTTGGTAGAAAATGTAGATGAGTTTTCCAAGTGTATAATTGCATTACACATTAATAAACCATTATACAATTTTCGCAACGAATCCCCAACGCTGTTTGTCTGATAACCGGAATTAGCAACATTAAAATCTAAAAGGGACAGTAAAATGTAAGTTTAAAAAACTACAACCTGCCGACTACGAAAGAAATCGTCTGAAAATCTTGTAATAAGAACATAATTCCTATGTCACCTTTATGATAAACAATTTAATCAACAAATAAGGAAATTGTTGTGTCCAAATTGTACCCGTGATCGCATGCTACCTATATTATATTTAAGTTTGCATCCCCAAGGCATAGCGGCATGCTTTTTTTTTGAAATAGGAAGATAGATAGACTGCCTAATATAAAACCCGTCCTTCGGCTTTTTGCCGTGTCGTCGGGTAAAAATCCGCCGCTTGGTTTCTTCAGTTTGAATCTTTTAGGTAATGTCAGCAGACATCACATAAGAAGGTGGAAGCAAAATTCGACATCACGTCAATGTTCTCAGTAGCTTACTTGGCTAAAGCGTCCGGTGTAGTGAATCGGAGGGGCACAGGTTCCAACCCTGTCTGAGATCGTATATTTCTTCTAACAAAATTCTTATATATTTTCAATAATAATAATTCTCTTTGCAGGTATGAGCACAAAGGAGTTGAATAACGATATGACGGCTAATAGAGATGTATGGAAGAAAAAGACATGCTGCGCCGACCTCAAGTAAATTGGGATAAGGGCAGGAGGATGATGATTGCAGACTCAAGGTCAATACAAAAGTACCTGGTGACCTGTAATACAGGTTGTAGTACAAACCTATATCAGCCACCAGTCTCTCACAAAGTTAGCTGGATTGGCTTTTAATATAACAACGTAATTATTGTAAGAACCTTTGTGAAGAGAGAATAAATAAATATATTATTATATTATTATTATTATTATACTTACAAATTCTATTTTAAATGTATGCTAATTAGGTCAACGTTAAATTGTAATCTCTTAAACATAAAAACCACGTCAAACGCAAACATAAATATGCGATCAGAAATTGACCCAAAGAGTTAATTTTATGACAATTATCACAGTAAAACTAGATTGATACTATACTTTGCACCTTTATTACCAGAATTTGCACTCTAATCTGTGAATTTCTTCTTTACTCCGTAATAAGACAAACGTAACATTTTACTGACAGTATCACAGTCTGAATTTGAAGAGGAACTACAGAAGGCTCCTTCTACAGCTACCACCACATCAAGCCTGGCGATGGAGTTTTCTTCTTTCAGAAAATTTATTACTTCAGCTGTTAGTTCCCTCCAACAGCAGGTTGAAATTCTAGCTAGAAGCATTGACACCATTGAGATGCGAAGCCGGAGGAAGATTCTTCTGCTACATGGTGTCACTGAAGAGCAGAATGAAGACACTGCTAATGTTATTGCTGATATAGTTCATAGTAAGTTGAAGCTGAGTGACTTTGCAGTAGCTGACATAAGCCGTTGTCATCGGATGGGTCGTCCAGTGCCAAATAAATCCAGGCCAATACTTTTTAAACTCCAAAGTCTTGCTGTCCGGGATAAGATTTGGTTTAATAAATCGAAGTTAAAGGGATCAGGCATCACCACATCGGAGTTTCTGACTAAAGGCCGGCATGACGTTCTTCTTGCAGCGCGAGAGAAGTTAGGCATAGCTAAATGCTGGACTAAAGCAGGCTGTGTTTATGTACTCGGCCCAGACGGTAAGCCGCAACGAGTGGAGTCTCTCGCTGAATTGGCTAAGTTTGCGCAAGATTCTGCTGAGCCTAATTCAAAACCGGCCGCTGCAGTGAAGACGACTACGACGACGAAAGTGAAGCGTGCTGCGGCCTCGAAAAAGTGATTATTACAGTAATCACTTTAGTTACTCAAGGCATTGTTCGGGTAATCTATTTTTTTCTTTTTAGTGTCGGTAGTCAGTATAACCCCACTTTATACTCAATTATTGCAGCTATTCATTTACCACCGTCACTTTGCACGTGGAGTAGGTAGGTACTTTTTCTCTATTGTTATTAATATAATATCACAGAATAGCTGATTAATATTCATTACTTGTTAAGATAGTGTCAGATAATTGACACATGACAATTTGGTGGCATACATATCTGTCACTGACAGATAATTATTAAAAGACCACGTGTCATTGTCAAATTATTGCCTGCCATAATTGGATGCGTTCTGTTTTTTTTTTTTTTTTTTTTTTTTTTCAAACATTCTAAATTCAAAAACCCGAACTGTCTTTCGTTGATAATATTGTTTTAGTCTGTAGATTTAGTAATTCTTATCTTATTTGTGAACACAACCAGCAGGTGGACGAAATTAGTATTTTTTATCTTTGTTCCCTTTTTTTTTTTTTTTGTTTTTAATTTTGGGAATCTATTTATTATATTTGTGTATTTTATTTATATTTATGTCTATCGATTTTAATAGCGACAATGAAAGTTTTTATTCTTGTACAAGCGACGAAACTAGTTACACTAGTATCCCTTCACTAGCAGACACACTTACAACACAGTTTTCCGATATTCCTAAAAATTTCAACGTTGTTCACATAAATGCTCAGAGTATTCCGGCCCATTTCCCCGATATGCTGGCAAGCTTTGACTGTAAAAACATACATGCAATTCTCGTTTCCGAGTCATGGCTTAAGCCATGTCTTCCTTCAACTACCTACTCCTTGCAAGGCTTTCAACTTATCAGAAATGACCGTACGGTTGGCGGTGGTGGTGGTGTTGCCATCTACCTCCGCACGTATATTCCTTTCTCTGTCGTCGATGTGTCAGCACAGCCGCCGCCGACAAATGCTGGCGAACATCTCTTTGTTGAAGTCGAGTTGAACCACACCAAAGTTCTTCTTGGTGTATACTATTGTCCTTCCTTACGCGTTAACTTCTTCTCTTCTTTTGAAAACATCTTACAAATGCTAATACCCAATTACAGTCATAGCATAATCATGGGTGACTTTAATACCTGTCTCCTTAAACCTGACCATCGCTCTTCCTCCTTGCGTTCTGTACTAAATTCTAATAATCTCTCTATTTTACCTTTAAATGCTACTCACCATTTTCCCAATTCTACTCCCTCACTTCTTGACCTTATCATTATCTCTTCTCCTGATCACGTTGTTAAACATGGTCAATGCTCAGCTGACAACTTTTCATATCATGATCTGATCTATTTATCTTATAAAATTCGTCCCCCTAAGGCGAAGCCTAAAATCCTCATGCAGCGCAACTTTGCCACAATGAACGTGGACAATCTTTGTGAGGATGCTAGCAAGATAGACTGGTCTCCACTCTATAATTCTGCTTCAGTCAATGAACAGGTGGATTTTTTTACAACTATGCTTATGCAGCTATATGACCGACATGCACCAGTTCGAGCAGTGAAAGTAAAACACTTGCCATCGCCATGGCTGACCAATGAGATTAAAGCGTTAATGTATCGTAAAGCGACAGCAAAATCTAAATACAAATGTCGACCATCGGACTCAAACTGGGAAAGATACGTCTCAGCTCGTAATCACTGCAATAAAGTATGTAGGAATGCTCAGCGCCATCATATCCACAAGTCTGTTCAAGACGGAGATCCAGCAAAAGTCTGGAAATTTCTGAGATCTATGGGAGTCGGGAAATCGCGTCAAGAAACTGTTCCAAAAGATTTAGATATCAACTCGCTTAATCAACATTTTACTACTTCGTCTAACTTTGATTGGACAACTAAATGTAATACCTTGACATATCTTTCAACTCTTCCGGCTCCCAGTTTTCCACAGTTTTCATTTAGTCAATTCTCCGCATGTGATGTTAAAAAGAGTATAGTATCAATAACTTCCAACGCAGTCGGGAGTGACTGTATCAGCCGTAAGATGATTCTTCCTGTGCTAGACATTATTCTCCCCGTTATCTCTCATATCCTTAACCATTCCATATCCAGCGGCGTCTTTCCATGTGCGTGGAAAGACGCAAAAATAATCCCATTACCAAAAAAATCAAATCCTGTATCTTTCTCCGAATATCGTCCCATATCCATTTTACCTTTCCTGTCTAAAGTTTTAGAACGGCTAATTTACAATCAATTAAACTCTTTCCTCTCCAAAAATAGCCTTCTTAACTCCTTCCAATCTGGATTTCGTCATGGTCATAGCACAGCGACAGCCCTTGTAAATATTACAGATGATATCAGGTCAGGCATGGAAATCGGTAATCTTACGGTAATGGCATTACTGGACTTTAGTAATGCTTTTAATACCGTTGATTTCGATATTTTGCTTGACATACTACGCTCTCTTAACATATCTCCATCGGCAATTGACTGGTTTCACAGTTACCTGTTCGGTCGTCGGCAACGTATATGCCTTGAAGAAGCTTCATCTTCTTGGAGCAATACATCTGCCGGTGTTCCACAGGGTGGCGTTCTATCCCCTCTTCTTTTCGCAGTTTTTATTAACTCTATTTCCGAAAGACTACTTTCTTCCTATCATCTTTATGCAGATGACCTGCAGATTTATTGTCGAGCTCCTCTTGGGAATTTGCCTCATGCGGTACATATGGTGAATCAAGATTTAGCTTGTATTTGCGACTGGAGTAAGAGGTATGGACTTATGGTCAATCCCGCAAAGTCGCAAGCTATAGTAGTTGGTAGCTCCAGAACTATCTCTAGGATTGATTGGACGGCTCTTCCTCAGGTTTCTTTCGACAATATTGTTATACCTTTTAGTGACAAAGTTAAGAACCTAGGTATATTTATCGATCGAAATCTTTCCTGGACTGCTCAACTGCAGGAAGTGAGCCGCAGGTTATTTGCATCCGCCGCGGGCTTAAAACGACTTCGCAATTTCTTGCCAACTGCGACCAAAGTTGCGCTTGCTCAGTCCGTTCTCCTTCCCATCCTTGATTATGCCGATGTCAGCTATCTCGACCTCACAGAAGAACAACTTGATAAACTTGAGCGCCTCCAAAACTTTTGTATAAGGTTCATATTTGGTTTACGCAAATATGACCATATTTCTGAATTTCGTGTTAAGCTCAAGTGGTTACCTATCCGTCTTCGCCGGAATGCTCATATTCTTTCACTATTATATAATGTACTTTTCCTCCCTTCTTCACCATTTTACCTAAAACAACGTTTCGAGTACTTAGGCGATACTCACACTCGATTCCTAAGGTCATCGGATAACCTGAAGCTTAAGATGCCAATGCATTCCACAACATTTTTTGACAAATCCTTTACTGTACAAGCTGCTCGTTTGTGGAATGCATTGCCAGTATCCACCAGGCGTGCTCAATCTCTCCCAGCATTTAAGAGACTTGTGAAGGAGCATTATTTATCTTTGTAACGAATTCATTACATTTTATCTTTTTTGTTGCTAATCTATGTCTTATTTATGTCACTTTATTGTTGCTAATATTGTTTTGTTGCTTATTGTTTATTCTACGATTATAAATATTTTTATTTAAATATATATACAATATATATTTTTATAATATGGTATATATATATGTTAAATTGTTATGTATATATATGTTTATATATTAATATATCTTTTTCTGCACCGTGTTCAACCCCATTTTTAGTACTTTTTCGGTATGTCCATCCAAAGGTTGCCTGTAAGAGATCGCAGATAGCGATAAGGCCGCCCATTGTATGTTTTAATTACATTAGTATTATATCTTTTGTATTTTTTTGTTGGTGTACAATAAAGTTTATAATAATAATAATAATAATAATATCACAGAAAACTACGTCAAAATAAATTGTTCAATTCAAATGATAGTTGTGTCATAAACTTGTTAAATATTAACATTGAGACATACTGCTGGTTAGTTTAGACAACATAGTTCTGGATTGGCAGGAGAGAAGGGTGCACACCACACGAACGCTCTAACAGAGCTGGGGGCCGCATTGGCGGCCCGTCACCGCTGGGGTCGCGGAAGAGTGTCAATACGTTCCCGTGACCCCGGCCCAAAGGTGATTAGGCGAACACCCGTCTGGTTTTAGTGGGTATACATCCTTTTCAGGACGGAGTCCCACACACCGCGCCGCCTTCCCCAGGGCGGTGTGACGGCGCATAAAGCTTTTCCAGACGTTAAAAAAATACAACATAGTTAAAAAAATATACTTACATTTAATTTTAAAATATGACCAATACAATATGTACCTATAACATACATACCCTGAGTTCTATTTCCACTATACTATATGGGGACTAAGGAAAGTAAGTGCGGTTTTTTGTTGGTAGAAACAGACTCTCATCACCCTAGCAGGGTAGGGTATACCTCCACACATAGCGATAGATCCATGACAGAAAACCACGTTTCTGGCTACGTACCATTACGCCTGTATTTCCCGGAGGGTTAGGCTGAGGTGTGTTTACAATAATAATAATAACTCTTTATTTTCAGACACAGGTCCATAGCAAAGTTAGTAAACTTAAAATTAGGTTAGTAAAAATTACAATTCCCCATGTTTAGGTGAACCTTCTGCCATTCCACTGGGCTTAAATTCCTTAGAAAAACCCAATATTACTTTGCTACACCTAGGAATCGAACCCAGGCCCTCTAGCGTAGTACCACTAGACTTACGAGGCAGTTGATCCATGGCAGCAGAGAGAAAACCACATTTACCGCTACACAAACTTTAAAGCAGTGTGTCTCATCTAAGAAAATCTTGTTAAATTCCAAGCTCGAGCTAACTATGTTAAATTAAAGACAGACTCGACTATGAATAAGGATTTGAATTAGCCAATCAGAGATGTAATTTTTTAAATAAATAACTAAAACTGCAAGATGCAAAAAGAAATTTAATGATTTGGTTTTATCTAACTGGGTGAGCAGAGGTGATGTTTTTATAAAGACATTGTATGTATTGCGCAAGTCCAACGCAAAGTTGTAATTATGCACGTGTGCACTGTGCTCTGCTCGAACTGGGAATCGAACCCAGAACTTAGTGTTTTTTTATACTAGCCCACTTTGTCCCACTGCTGGGCAAAGGCCTCCCTTCCCTCCTTCCATGCCTCTCTATCCTTCTCTATCCTTCCATGCCTTAAAGATCCAGTCTCTCTCGTGGGAGTCGAGTTCGTCACGCCACCTCCGTCTGGGCCGACCACGCTTAACTTAGTGTTTAATAGTTTTAATTGCAATCATTAATACAATCAGGTGCTAAGCTTAATTAATAGTTACTAGTTATTTATTTATTTACTTATGTACACACTGAAGAAAACATAAAATTATATAAAGGAATATTGTGCAAAGGTACTGCTTATTTATACAGAAATCTCTTCCAGCAGACCTGTGTGACAAGAAATGTAGACAACAGTGTGATAAGAAACATAAATACTGTTACATACAAGCAAACACATATATAACATACTAGCTTCCCGCCAGCGGCTTCGCCCGCGTGGTCTTATAATTTTTTCCCCGTTTTTGCTACATTTTTCATTACTACTCCGCTCCTATTAGTCGTAGCGTGATGATATATAGCCTATGTTACTCGGGGATAATGTAGCTTTCCAAAGGTGAAAGAATTTTTGAAATCGGTCCAGTAGTTTCGGAGCCTATTCATTACAAACAAACAAACAAACAAACAAACAAATCTTTCCTCTTTATAATATTAGTATAGATTATAAATACAAATACACATAATTATAATACAATGTATACATAAAACAATATATACACAATATACTCAATAACAATAATATATATAATGCAAAGTTGCAAACGTATGAAGTTACGGTGATAAGGATAAGTAGTTGTTTAACAATGTTATTCTAATAATGTTTGAAAAATTAAGAAAATTTAACACGAATTTAACAATTCTCATGAATTCAAACCAAATCTAATTTTCGACTCAGAACATTATTTTACAAAATTTTACTTTTGAAGTTGTAACTCTTGAACTTTTGAAACTAATTATTTCGTTCAGTCATGAAACAATTTGGTGAGTATTCTGTCTAGCAAGAACTTTAGAAAATATTTTTGTGTTATGTGGTACTATTTTATATACCATCACACCTGTACTCTCCAAAGGGTTAGGCAGTGATGTACTACTGTTCACAGTTCACCGGTATGTTTAGCTCTTATGTAATAGGTAATAGGGGCGAGCCCATTGTCAAATAATTATGTAAATATTATAAAGAGAAAAGATTTGTATTTTTACAAATAAACACAAAAACTACTGGACCGATTTCAAAAATGTGACCATTACAATGCTATTTTTAATGAAGGAATTAATCGGCTGGCGGGCAGGACTCGAACCTGCGTCTTCTGGTTTGGTGTGAAGGAAGATTTCGACTGGCGAGCGGGGCTCGCGGTGGCTTAGTGGTCAAAGCGTCTGGTGTACCGAACCAAAAGACGCAGATTCGAATCCTGCCTGCCAGCCGATTTTTTCCTTCATTAAAAATAACTTGTAATCTTAGCATGGATAATGCTTAAAAAAATACAAAAAGACATTACAATGCTACTTTATCCCTGAGTAACACCTAATATATAAAATTCTCGTGTCACAGTTTTAGTTGCCATACTCCTCCGAAACGGCTGGACCGATTTGTATGAAATTTTGTGTGCTTATCCGGTATCTATGAGAATCGGCCAACATCTATTTTTCATCCCCCTAAAATGACCCACCCCTATATGGCAAAACAACGTTTGCCGGGACAGCTAGTAGATTATATAATGGTACTAGCTTTCCGCCAGCGGCTTTGCCCACGTGGACTGGGTATTTCTTATAACTTTCAACCCCTATTTCAACCCCTTATAGCCCTTTTTTCGCATTAAAAAGTAGCCTTTGTCTTTGCTCAGGCTCTAGACTATCTCTGTACCAAATTTCACTTAAATCGATTCAGTAGTCCAGGCGTGAAAGCGCGACATACGACAGACGGTTACTTTCGCATTTATATTATTAATAAGGTTTTAATATGTATAATCTTTATTCTGGTATTGTTGCAAAATTTTGATAATATGCAACAATATATTATCAATCCTGTGTATGCTCCGGGGACTGAATTCCTGTCCAATCACAGGAAAGTACTATGCTATGCAAATATTTATGAAAAGCTAGAAATATATTTCGGGGCACACGGAACTCTAGACAGTGTTTGTTTGCCCCGACCTAGAATAAAATGTGGTTAAATTTACAAAAGGAAACCACATTTTTAGTAGTATCCTTGATATTGCTCAAAACATTTTAGACGAATACAGTGTAATATTGAAACAAGTGATTGTTACAGTGTTTCAACGGCAATTTTATGGGTAAGTTCTCAAACATAGATTTTCGAATTTTGAATGCTCATAGCACCTGTTAAATTATATAATATAACCATATTTTTTATTCCGGCAGTAGAAAAACTATTTATAAACAAACAATAGCTTACAGAATGAGGATAGCTGCTCTAGTTTAGGTTTTATGAGCATTCTAGTGAGGTCGGGCGATCGCACGCCATTCGCGCGAATTCAGCAAATTCGCGATCGGGTCGTCTGGACTCGTCTGGTTTTTTTAGTCTAAATTTTCATTGCTAGAAGGTTAAAACATACCATACCATCACACTACTATCCTCCCCTAAGGGTTAGGCAAAGATGTACTAATTTATACCTATACAGTTCGCCATGTTTAGGGTCCCATGTAATTGGTGTAATTGGGGGCGAACCTATTGCCACCAACCAGGAAAAAATCCAAACTTCGAGTTCTTACCGGGAATTTCCGACAGTATAAATTAAATTGCTACAATGGTTTCATCATAAAACCATTTACTGTAATGCTAGCTACGACGAAGTTAGGTTAGGGTTTTGTATTGTTAATATAAATTGTAGCTTGATGACATTTGGCAAATACGAAGCATAGGATTCATTAGAATATTATTAACTCACCTCTTTTTGATTAGCATAATAAAACAACAACACATTCATTTAAAATGTATTTAAAATATTTATGATAACAAAATATTAATATTAAGAAAACCTTCTTCGATCGTTCGTACTAAACACGTTATGAATGAAGAACAAAATAAACCACTTCAAGTGAATTATAGTCCACTTTAACTTTTAGAAAATAAAAATATTCACACTTCTAAAGTTTTAGTCTGCAACTTACATAAATAATGTCAAAAATAAGAAGAATAAAAAACAATTCTGCTCAATTCTAATTCATAATTAAACGTAAAACAAGTAGTATTATTCTAAACTCTCAAATAAAACTTTAATGGACCAATAATTGACCATAGTTGACATTTTATGACATTAGATCCAAATCAATTAATCCGATATCATCAGAATTATATTTTGAATTTTTTGATTTACCAGGCAAATTAATTAATTTAATAGGCAATTTAAATAATTATTCTTATTTTGGTCATAATTTGGTATTTCAAAAAAATATACATACACTTCTGTATAATATTGTTTCTGTTTTCCCTTTCTTAGATACGGGTTTGCAAGTGAAAAAGCATAAGTTCATATATGTAATATTTTTGTCACTGCATACTGGCAAATAGACTATGGGACAGTCTTTACAGGGCCTAGGCCTGGTAAACGGAGGGACTAGTCGATCGTAGTGAATTGACTGTTGCGGCTGATATATAGGCAGGAATATCCCTACTATGATAGTCAGTGCGTCTGAAAAAGAACCGTACAATAATTCAAAATGATATAATGCACTTCAGAGATTATTTTATTTATTTAATAAATCCTTTTCTTCTATAAGACACTGTTTTTTTGGCTAATTATTTCGTTGAAAATTATTTTTTGTAAAAAAATCAGATCCCTATTAAAATATTTTTTTATTAAATTATACTTTTTAATATGTTTGGGGCTCTTATTATAAAAGAGACTTAAACAAACTGCCAGTGCCTGTGGCTGTACAGTATACACTTGTACAACTACTGAACTCTTTAAGGATACAAGCATGTTTTTTTAAAATAATCTGTTCCTACGAAGATTAAAATAAACTTACATGCTCTGTACATGTTTTGCAACAATACAACGGGTTATCCTTATCTTCTAGTTGATTTGATTCGTACAAACCTAAATTCGAAAATAGATGCAGAACATCACTGGCTTAATCAACTAATCATGACGATACTGTGGAATCAATTACCATCGCAGGTATATACGATCCGGTAAGATATGCATTCATGGTCTGCATATTTGTTGATAACTTTTTGTTGAAACTGTTTTATGCTGTTGCTGTTTACGGCTTTTCTCACATCCTTAAACTTTTTTATTTTATTTAACGTTTTATTTGGATGTATATGCGGACTAAATGTTTGTTATTCGTTCACGCATTAACTACTGAACGGATTTTAATGACACTTTACAGCATTATTGTTTATACATCAGAATAATATACCTACACAGTAAAATTCATAATTATATTCTGAGAAATTCCCGCGGAATTCGTAGAAATTGGATGAACTAACACCGCGGGAAATAGCTAGTATGAATATGAATATCCTGGAACATTTTTACACAGCACCATTTAATCCCAAACTAAGCAGAGCTTGTACTATGGGTACTAGACAATGGATGTAATACTTATAAAACTTAAAACTTTTTTTGTAAATACTTACTTATCAAACATAAGAAAGCACTTGGCTTAAGGTCGCAGGTCTTAATAAAATAAAATAAACATAAAAATAAAATAAAGAAACACCCAGACAAAAACAAATACTTATATTCATCCCATAAATATTTGTTTCCTGTGGAAATCTAACCCACGACCTCGTGATCAGCAATCCGGTACTCGAACCACTAGACCACAGACGTCGTCAACTATATACATAATATTAAAATATGTAATAACACCTATATTAGCTCGTTTAATAGACGATTTTAGCCTCCCAGTCCAAACCACGGTTGCCTTGGTACTTTACACAATAAAACAACAACATTCAATCAGATGAACAGTCCTTCAATAAAATATACAGATACCCTTATCAACAATTTTCTCCTTATTCTTGGTAACATTTTTGCAAACGAAAAAGCACATATTCAAATAAGTTAGATTAAGGCTGCTGCACACTGGAAAGAAGATCATTGGGCATTGATCACAAGGCCTACTCATGGACAACAGTGGGAACAGTTCATTGTACGATTTGGTCGTCCATCTCGTTGTTACGGTTGGTATTGTAGTTGTTGTAATTATTGTAGTTGTTGTTGAGTCATTAGACTGGCCGTAGAATGCCAGTATAATTATGGCTACTGCGTCTGAAAAAAAATGATTCAAATTTATTTTACAGTTCGCCCAAGTTTATCCCATTTTTAACCGACGAGAATAAAACGGAGGAGGTTCTCAAGTCGATTAGAGAGATAAGAAACACATCTCAATACAATTATTTTTCGATTTAACATGCATGGAGAGTCTCTGCCTACCCATATGGGAAACAGGCGTGAAGCTATGTATGTATGTATTTTTCGACTTTTAGTTACTTTTGTCGTTGGTTAAATTTTTTTAAGGATTTGTTTTTATTTATATATATAAAAGTGGTGTTAAAAACTTACAAGCTTTATACATAATTTTGTTCTAGAACAATCGAATTTCTTTCAGCGGGTTTCCATTGCACAGTGCGGGAGTTATCTTGAAATAAAAAATACCCGCCAAAAATTTATGGCGACATAAATACTGTAAGAGTCATTATTTTAATTAGTCATTAAAACAACGACTGCTGAATTTACTGAAGAAATTGTTAAATTTTCTTTATTAACAGCGATTAAATGTGATGGTGTTTAAACGGATTTTTTCGACGCAATTGATTTATAAGTACGTAGAATTGCTGCCCCATTGGTCTAGTCGTCTCAAGCGCGACTGCTTCGCTAGAGGGTCTGGATTCGAATTCTAATTTGAACAAAGTGATGTTGGGTTTTTCGTGGAAATTCCTAGTAGCTACTCAGTCCACTTAACTTGTGTCCACTCAGTAACTTCTCGCCCCTTAGTACATTAGATCTGAATATATCGGCGAACTGTGTTTTTATGTGTAAAGGTACCATACCTCTCCCTAACCTGAATATATCGGCGAACTGTTGGTTTATTTTGATACACCTCTACCTAACCCTTCGGAGAATACAGTCGTGATGGTATTATACCAATAGAAAGGAAATTAGAATAAACTTCTATGTAGCAATGAGACCATACTTTGTCTTGTAACACAATAAAAGACTACACATGGTTACAAAATTATAATTTTTAAAATTTTCCGGAAGTTTTTTTCACTTTTCTTTTATCTTTTGATACAATGAATTTAAATCTACCAGCCGTTTCTATCTATCAGCTTTTATTTTCCGTATATAGCTTTTTGGTATTTTATGTGAGGGTAGGCGCACCTTTACAAATTGAATACAGTGTTAATATCAATTAAGATAAAATTATAGCGATGTCTACATCGAGGAGACGTTGTTTAAACGATCCAAAGTGTTTTTGCTTTATTTGTGGTGAATATGTTTTTAAAAATTATAGAAAATCGGTGAAAATCTTTCTTGGTAATACTAAAGCACCAAACTACCAAGACTTGGTCCAACATATGTTAATATGTCTGAAAGATCTTGGTTGCAACTTTTGGTCTGAGCGTAAAACTTCATTATTTACACTCTCACCTGGACCACTTTCCTGAAAATCTTGGCCACTTTAGTGATGAACAAGGAGAAAGATTTCATCAAGAAATTCGCACCATGGAGGAACGATATAAGGGCAGATGGGATGTGCATTTGATGGCAGATTATTGCTGGAGTTTGAAACGAGACCTACCACAAGCATCTCATGCAAGAAAATCTTTAAAAAGATCATTTTTGGCTGCTTTCGAAAATTAAATATTTTTTATGGTATTAATTTTTTGTATTTTTCTACAAAATTCCATACATGTCATATCTCCAAAACTAAAGCTGATAGATGAAAACGATTTTTATTTTCAGAATCAGAATGCCATCAGTCTACATGAAAGCTAATTAACGGTCTGGAAAAAAATTATTGTAATTACGTGAGCTATCCAAATAATAATAGTGACATAGTATGTGTTTCGGTTCGGAACCAAATGATAGTATTATGCTGATCTCCAGTGGTCTAAACTGCCTGCATTTAAATACATAGTCTCACGCCTGTTGTGCCCTTAGGGGTAGGAAGAGCCTATAGATTCTCATTTGCTACGCTTCTAGCCTTCACTTTCGCCAGATCTGTGCTCATCAACCTCCCCATGAGGATTCTCTTTTCCTGCTCTTAATATAATTCACAATTATAAATGTGATTTCAAACAAACTCGGAAATGCTGGAGTGCATCTGCAGCCATTGTGGTTGGCAGATGTTGATCAGAGAAGATATAAACGCTCATGTGTTGGGGAGAAGATCGTGGGGAATAATTAAATGAGAGACACAAAATGTATGCTTAGGTATATAAAAACATAAAATGTATGCTTGAATAAACAACAAAAAATGTATGCTTAACTAAAAGAAACAAAATCTATGCTTAGGTAATAGACACAAAACGTATTCTTAATTAAGAGACACAGAATGTATGCTTAAATAAGACAGAATGTATGCTTATATTAAAGACACAAGATGTATGCTTAAATAAGAGACACAAAATTTATGCCTGAATAAGTCTATTACTATTTTTAAAAAGGTAGATTGTAATTATTCTAAAGTTAATGTAATGTTAAAGGTTTTCTCTGGATTTTTTAATTTATGTAAACACCCGTTAAATTATAATTTAACTCGCAATATTGTATTAACAATTTTACGGTGATATCTAAACTAATATTATAAAGAGGAATTTTTTTTTTGTTTATTAAAGTTTACCTCAAAAACTACTCGACCGATTCTTTGAATTCTTTCACCATTAGAAAGCTACAGTTGTACCGAGTAACATAGGCTTTAATTTATAAAAAACAACACGCGGGCGAAGCCGCTGGCGGAAAGCTAGTATATTATATGTATAAAGGTATTATATCCATTGGATAGTACCCATAGTACAAGCACTGCTTAGTTTGGGACTAGATTATGGTGTTGTGTAAAGATGAGCCAATGCTTTTAAATTTTAAAGGCATCAATATGCATACGGTTCAAAGAAACTAGTACAAAGACCCATAGAACTGACAGTTATACGATTCTTCTTAGATAGTTTCAATTTCATATTCAAACAATTCATTTTGCAAACGTTATTGTAGCTTTGATTATTGGAACCACAAACAGGGATATATATTCTGGGACATGCGCAGTTCCAAATGTTTTCAAGTAGTGGCAATGTGTCGGGTATACGTTTCATCCACCAATCTTGAATTTCTTGAGGTTTAGCGTCCCTTGCGTTGACTTTCCATACAATGCCAAATAGAATGACCAAGCATGCTGCAACTGATGGAATTTATGTTAAGATTGTATAAATAAGAACAGGTTAAGTTTATCGTGACGAAACAGAAGGGAAATAATTAGAGATGTACCGACTATAGCTTTGGCCGACTAGCCGACTAGTCGGTTGTAAAAAGGCCGACTAGTCGGCCGACTAGTGGGCTAAGCCGATCATAGTTTCGGTGGTACTCGGTTACTCCCGCGAGGCTTCGTAGATTCGCGCGCAAGTCAATAAAAATAATTAAGAATATATTATGTTGTTGGGTTTGTTATTAAAGATAATAATTCTGATGCCAGATGCCACATATATTATTTCTTTAAGTAATTTTAAAGACTGATTTGCACAGGAAAGATTACTTTATATTTCAAAAATGTGTAAAACCGATTCTAAAATAGAAAATATTAATAATAAACAATCAAGGTTTTGGTAATTATAGAGACTGATTACCAAAGGAAAAGTTGAGTTATATTTCAAAATATGTAAAACTATATTCTAAAATAAAAAATGTATATTAATTAACAATCAAGGGTTTTTATTAGCGTAATTTCTCTTAATTATAAGTAATTAAGTATAAATTTTATTGATATTAAATACATACAAAGTAGGCCGGATAGTCGGCGCTTCTTGCCGACTAGTCGCCGACTACAAAAGTGGCCGGATAGTCGGCTTAACCGACTAGTCGGTACATCCCTAGAAATAATCGTTCTTAATAAAATATATTCAAAATCTAATTGCAGTCAAACATTATGTATTGTAAACATTATGTATTAGTAAACTTATCAACAACTAGTTTAACGTTCCAAAGTACCTATTTATATGGTCTAATTGAAATAAAAATATTTTGAATTTTAAACAACAGTTAAACAGTTACATTCACGTATATTTTTTTATAGTTAATTAGTTAATTCAAAAATATTTTTTAACGATAATAATATTCTCACAAAAATGTTTAATTAATAATACTTACGACATGTTACATATATCATTCGACGCCAGCCCATTTTGAACTTTAACTTAAAATTGCTTAAATTTAGCTTTCAATGAGTAAATCTAAATCTTTTATACAAAACACGAACTTCTTCATATATTACCACCATTTACATTTCTTTTATAAGTCTTTACAGTCACGTTTGCACGAGGTCATTAATGGGCAGTAAATTGGTAATCAAACATTAATTACTTAAATGTCATTGAAAATTTAAATGTTTTTGGTCAAAATCTAAAAAAACAGGAAAAAATCTTACTATCATCATCGAATCTTAGATCGAATTTTTGAACCAATACTGTCTTAATCAAATTATTAAGCACATGATTTCAGAAGGCTGAGGGACATGCCTTAGTTTCAAGGTCAAATAATTTATTCAAGATATAACACTAAGTAGAACTTTTAGAACATTTTTTTTTCATTTTAGTTAAAAATGAAGCGGGCATACAAACTTTCCAGCAAAACATATTTTCTGTCTCTGTCTGTTCATTTATTTAGGGCTTAATAGCAGTAAAAAAAATTAAGTCTCTGTCTACCCTAATAGGAGACAGATATGAAAACATGTAATTCGGACAACACAGAATAAATTGTTGCCTAAAGTAATATATATTAATTGTTACACGTTAGCTAGTTAAAACAATACGTCAAATTTTTTTTTTGATCACTAAAACATAATTAGTAGTCCACAGTCACATCACTGCTTTCTCTTACAAACCTAAATAAATCTTAAAAGCGAGGCTCATGTGGAATAATTTGAGATTCCTTTGCCTATTCAGCCGATATAAGGATATGAGGTCGAACAACTTCAAGGAAAGGATAATATGTTTATACGCCTTATTAAACCGTATGAATGTCAAATGATGTCTTCAAACTGTCGATAATGTCTCCAAATTTAGGAGTCACTGATCCAGAAGATTTGGTATGAACAATGAACATCTCTCAATTTGCTCATTGAGTAAAGACAAAAGGTCTTATGGATAAACTTAACAAAATATGTAGCTAATTTTAGAGGCAGTCTTAGTAGATTCGTTTTTAACCCCCGACGCAAAAACGACGGGGTGTTATAAGTTTGACGTGTCTGTGCGTGTGTGTGTGTGTGTCTGTCTGTGGCATCGTAGCTCCCGAACGGATGGACCGATTTTGATTATGTTTTTTTTATTTGAAAGGTGAATTAGTTGGGAGTGTTCTTAGGTATGTTTGATGAAAATCGGTCCAAGATGGCCGCCACCACAAAATAGCGAATTATATATTTTTTCAAACTCCCTCGATATGGGTATCAAATGAAAGGGCTTAACTAGGAAAATACTATACACTATGATAAATTTCAAATCCAAGATGGCTGCCACCACGAAATGGCAAATTACACTTTGTGTCGGGGGTTTTCTAAATTTTTAATTTAGGTTAGGTTAGTTCTTTGACGAAATATTGTTAAAACGTGGCAACATAGTCCCAAATTAAAATATTTTGCTCAAAAATATACTCTAACATCATAGTATCAGCCAAAAGAGTTCCACTGCTGAACAATTAATGCCTCTCCCTATAGACTCCACAGGAACGGTTATACGCTAGAGGCAAAGTGTTATTGGATTTTTCTGTGAAATTCCCAGTAGTAGCTCGGAGTCTGGATTTGTGCCCGGTTGATGGCAATAGGCTCGCCCCTATTACATGGGACCTGAACATACCTCGTGGTTGTACGCCAGTACACCTCTGCCTTACCCTTCCGGGAGTAAAGGCGTGATGGTTTGTTATTTTGCTGAACCTAGTAATCCTAAGATAGTAGAACTTTAACATTACTACATAGTATAAAACAAAGTCGCTATCCGCCGTCTGTCTGTCCCTATGTATACTTAGATCTTTAAAACTACGCAACGGATTTTTATGCGGTTTTTTATAATAGATAGAGTGATTCTTAAGGAAGGTTTATAATGTATAATAACATACCACGCGGGCGAAGCCGCTGGCGGGAAGCTAGTTAGAAATAAATCAGAAACAAAAAATGATTTAGATAAATATTTTTTATTGAAAAACGGTACAAAACTCTTCTTATCTATTCTGGGAACACATGACACGGCCCAGTCCTCACAAAATTGGCTTTAACAGTTTTATTGGCACGTTTGTTGACACATCTCATTTTGCATTCATTGATATAGGTAATATTGTCATCGGCACATATAGGGTAATATACAAATGGACAGTTACTACATGTGGCATCCGTTTTGACTTTTTCTAAGGGTATCGGATCGTATGTGAATTTGTTAAAGTAATTGTAATACCACTCTTGAGGAGCGCCGAAGGATATACTTATAAGCAATCCGAGACCTGCAAATGAAAAAAGGTTTTATTAAATTCCTTAATTTTGACTCCATTGATCACCTCTTTACTACCGTTGTTCGGTTCGATTTCTATTCCCATCATTATCATTACCCATATACTGTTCTACTGCTGGACACGTGTCTCCTCTCAGTATGAGAGGGATTTGGCTATAGTCCACCACGCTAGCCTAATGCGGGTTGGCAGACTTCACATGCCATCGAGAAATCTCTCAGGCATGTAGGTTTTCTCACGATGTTTTCCTTCACCGTTAAAGCGAGCGATAATTACAATTAGTTTCCATTTTTTTTAAATTGACATTTATTTCAATTCGACTGTCATTATTATCATCATTTTTTTGTAACTTTTAATTATTATTTAATCATTGATAATTAATTTGACACTGGCAAAATGAATGGCGACTTCATTCAATTGCGACAAGAAAAAGAGAAGATATTATATATAACTGTGTATATTTTATATTAGGAAGTGTCATGAAAATAATTTATACTCACACAGAAAACTAACAAATTTTATAAACAGTACTTCCATTTTAATGTCTTGCTAAAGTCAGGTTCAATTCGGTATAGAACAGTGCCTATTTAATGATAAATTTTATGATATCCCTCCCTAATGACTTCAATTATTAGCCAATCAAATTTTATGGAAAATGTACTCAATTTACATGCAATTTTAAAACGGGACTCTAATATGGGTAATGAAAAAGTTATTAGTGAGTGAAGATGAAGAAATTATAATATTATAGCGATCGATCGTTTAAATTCAAATCTTTTAGTATTACATATATGTATATAAGAGAAGATAATTATGTTACTGAGAGTGGTTAAGCTGTAAAGGAGGTCATCAAAAGCCCATACAGCTCAGCCCAAATTTGTACCGGAGGTACATGTCAGCTGTCAAGTTGATAGTTTTTACCATAAAATCACTAAAAAATCTACCGTAATGAAGTGCGTTTGACATTACGAAACTGACACTGATAGTTTTAAGTATGAAATAATTACGAAACCAATAATAGTGTGCCAAAATGGCGTGATTTTTGTCAAATTAATATGCCCCAAAATTAATGGCCCAAATGTGGTACCGAAGGTACACTTATTGAAAAAAAATCCTGTATTACGCTGGTTAAAACTCTAGTCGTACTTTTTTTTAATGTTGACTGGGGGATGAGAAAAAAAATGATTTCATAATAAAAACTGTCAGTGTCAGTTTCGGAATGTCAGACGCACGCCATTACGGCAGATGTACAAATTTGGGCTGAGTTGTATGGGCTTTTGATGACCTCCTTTTAGAATTCATGGAATCTTCTGGCACTATGCAGGATGTTTTATATTTGGTCCTTCTGTAAAGGCCACAAATACACAGAACCAATACTATACTACTTATGTGAATACTAAGACAATCAACTGAGTAATATTTATAAACACAAACACTGAACGAAAAATATCCCAAAAGACACGTACCCGAAATTCCTGGTGAAATAAAACGATACAGGCGCTAAAACCGACCCCAAAAAGGTTCTAATTCAATGTAATGAATAGAAAAAAGTCAATATAAGCCAGGTGTTACTTTCACGAAATAGTTTGTGCCAAGATTCGAACCCGAAGTAATTTCACGGGGCGACGGCCCATTAGGCTGTTATGTTACTGTGTCATTCAAATGCGCCTGTAAGGAAAGGAAGCCGGGAAAGCGCTTTCATCCTTTCAAAATGGCCTTATTTACACCGAAGCGTAATTTTTGTTTCGAGTAGTTAAGTTAAGGCTTTGGAAACAATTTTATTAATGTTGGTTCTATCTCAGAGCATTTTTTACCCCCGCACCGACCCGAGGGGGATGTTGACGTGTCGTGGTCGACTCGATCGTAGTTCCTAACTGATTTTGATGCGGTTTTTGGTTGGTAAGTTGACGTGATCGAGATGGTTCTATTCAGGTAGGTATTTAATGATAATCACCGCATTTTATACTTAGCAAAAGGATGTTACTAACTTTTATAGATCATATTTTTAACTCAGTTTGTTTGCACTTATTAAATAGCAATAGATTCTCACAGGTAGTTCTACTTCCACACTATTCAGTAGTGAGTTGATTTTTCTATTACATATCGGTGTAACAGTCGGAAATTAAGGATATTCATACGTAACGACTACGCCTTATGTCAGGAATCCTTTAACCTTTTGCCTTTTGACCCTTTTTGACCCCTCAGGTCAATATAATAATGCCTTTAGTATTACGAAAACGTGACCCACAATACTTGCCTTAAAAAATTGGACTTCCCTTGCGTATGTGTGAGGTTTCTAAAGATTATTTAGTAATGTATCTGTTATTATTACTTACTCGCAATCGGCTCAGTGATTGTTTATTGTTTTTCAAAACGAACGAGTAGAGGAACCTTCTGCAATTAGTCATCGCCGCCAAGGAAACTCGTTGCTGATACATTGTCGACCTTACCGACTACAACCTGTATTTATTTTTAACCCCCGAGACAAAAACGACGGGTGTTATAAGTTTGACGTGTCTGTGTGTGTGTGTGTCTGTCTGTAGCATCGTAGCTCCCGAACGGATGAACCGACTTTTATTTTGTTTTTTTTTATTTGAAAGGAATTAGTCGGGAGTGTTCTTAGCTATGTTTGGTGAAAATCGTCCAAGATGGCCGCCGCTACAAAATAGGTAATTACATTTTTTTTCACATCTCCCTCAATATGGGTATAAAATGGCTTAAATAGGAGAATACTATACACTATGATACATTTCAAATCCATGATGGCCGCCACCACAAAATGGCAAATTACATTTCGTGTCGGGGGTTTTCAAAATTTATGTTAGGTTATTAATACTAGCTTTTTCTCGCAGCTTCGCCCACGTGGAGGTAAAAACTTGGAACCAGTTTCTCGTAGGAATTTTGATTTTTTCGGATTAAAGTGTAGCCTATGTCCTAAGATGTATGTGATAAGCCATCACCATTTCAACTTTCAGCCAAATCGGTTAAGTCGTTTTGCCATGAAAGAGCAACAAACATCTAAACTCACAAACTTTTAAGTTTCGGTTCGGTCCCGGTTGTCATACACCGCCATCTATGACAATCGTAAGTGGTAGTCAGAAACATAAAAAGCCTGACAACCAGTCTTTCCTTCGAATATCGATATTGCCCAGAAATTGGTTTGCGGAGGTCTGATGGCAGTCGCTTCGTGTAAAATACTGATATTCAGCCGCATCCTAGTTAGACTGGAAGCCGACCCCAACATGGTTGGGAAAAAAATAGGAATTATTTTTAAACAAAAAACAAACCGCCTCCAAAAACACATAGGAACTAAAAAGCAAAAAATTACATATTTACATTATGATTTCTAATTAATTTTGAGTCGGTGCCAAACAGACGATCAACGAAAATCATATTTGAATTAAATTAGTAGTTTGGCACCGCCTCTAAATTAGTTAGAAATCATAATTTTAGTTCCTATGTATTTTTTGGAGGCGGTTTGTTTTTTGTTTAATGAACCTCCTCCTTTTTTGAAATCGGTTGAAAAGAAAGAGGTTTAAAGGGTATTTTTGAGTAAGTATTAGAATAAAAAATAACTATTGTTTGTATGTATTTTGCAGTTTTTAAACTAATTTATTCCTTTTCGTTTTTTTTTTCTTTAGAGTTTTGTTTCTGGGCATTGTAAATACAATTTCATCGAGTTTTTCATTTGCATGGATAGTATGAGTAAGATTAGAGTCTCGCCATTTCGCTGGTACACTGATGCGCACACTAAATACCCTTCTGTAAATAATACAGGGGCCCAATCTCTCCAATCTGGTCTTTTTAAGACAGTTCAGTATGCAAGCGTTGAAATATGTTATGGAGTTATTCCCACAGGCTGGATAGAACACTCTTGGGCAGGTACAGTTTCTGAAGTCTTCCAAATCCATTACTTGGCCATCTTTGGGCAGCTCGTAGGGATCAATGAGACTGAAAAGCTTTTTATCCTGGGCATAAGTTTCAAGTGTGACTTCTGCGAGCGTATAATGTCGGCAATCTGTTAAAACAAAGATAAAACTCATCCTTACTATTAAATATTATATCAATTGCCGCGTCTGTCTGTTCTGAAAATGAGGGCTCGTTGGTCTTAGTGCGGTACAGCTAGAGGTTGTTGTTGTTCTTGGGTTCAATTTCTGGGTCGAGTAAACTGTTGTTGGGGTTTTCTGTGAAATTCTCTCGCTCGTTCGGAGTCTGGATTTGTGCCCGGTTGATGGCAATAGGCTCGTCCGTTATTGCATGGGACCTAAAAATACCGGCGACCTGTTGGAGCACATATTAGTAGGTACACCTCTGTCTTACCGTTCGGGGAATACAGGCGTGATGATGGTACATAAATTGTGTGTGTTAAAGGAAAAGATTTGTTACTTACAAAAGTAAGTTAACAAATCTATATACACATTTAATTAAATGCAACTGCTGAATGACTGATTGACTGATCTATCAACACAGTTCAAACCTCTGAACGGATTAGGCTGAAATTTCGCACACAGATCCTTTTTTAGCTTATGACGTAGGCATCCGCTAAAAAGGATTTTGGGGTTTTTACACAGGATTGGGAAAACTTTAATGATCGGGGACCAGATAGTCATCAATTGTAAAGAAGTCACAATACTAAGGGCCTGTGTCACTACCTCCTGATAACTTTCCGTTAAATTAGTTGGCAGATAATTTCATGTATATTTTTTATACCACTAAGGTGGCAAACAAGTATACGGCCGTGATTTTAAGCGGTTACCATAGCCTATGGACGCTTGCAAAACCAGGGGTATCACTCGCGCGTTGCTAACCCTAAAAACCTCTTAGGGGTTTATGGAGGATTCACTGCGCCAACAATTTGAGGGAATATTCCTCTTGCTGCCGACACAGCGCATCCTTAGAAGGAGCTCTGGTGATCTAACTCACTGCAGGAACACAACCCACAATAAAGTGTGTTATTTGGCTGCAGTTTTCTGTAAGGTGGGTTACTTCCCCAGATGGGCTGCTCCAGATTTGAGCCATAATTTATCTGGCGGATAACGGGAATCCTAAGCTTATGAAACAGGCTCTTAAAGCCTACCTACTGACAAAATAGAAAATGTAGGTATAAGGTACACTACCACTTACTTCTGTAAACAAAAAATATCCATGAAACAGTAAGAACAATGAATGCATGCAATAAACTAATTGTTCTGCTTGAGCGTTTCAACGTCATTGTAAATATCCGATAGATCTGCAATAAAACAGCTCAGAAATGCAATTGAAAAGTTAATTGTATACGCGAGTCAGATATTGGTATTGTTGGCTAAGGCTGCGGTCAGAACGCGGAAGAATTCACGTTTAGAAAAGTGATAATTATTTCTACAAATATATTTTGACGGCCTTGTTGGTCTAGTGGTCCCAAGCGCGACTGCTTTGCTAGAGGTCCTAGGTTCGATCCCCGGGTCGAGCAACGTGTTGCTGGGTTTTCTGTGTAGCAGCTCGGAGTCTGGATTTGTGCCCGGTTGATGGCAATAGGTTCTCCCCCTATTACATGGGACCTAAACATACCGGCCAAATGTGGGTGTACATGTGGATGGTATGTATGTAAAATATATTTAAAGACACGAGGTTATCCGTCAGAGATCCAAAGTTACCGTTATTGCTCAAGGATTAGCAAGTTGAAGTGTCTATGGGCCGATCACATCTCTCGGAGAAGCAACAAGCGTTGGAGCAAACGAGTTCTCAAGTGGAGACCACGTTTAGGCAAGCGTAGTGTAGGACGCCCGCCGGCCAGGTGGAGTGACGACTTGCGGAAGGCAGCTGGCAGCGACTGGATGAGGAAAACCGAAAATCGGGCTCTGTGGCGTTCACCAGGAGAGGCCTACGTCCAGCAGTGGACGAATACGGGCTGATTATGATTTAAAAAAACTAACACACACACAAACACGTCAAACTTATAACACCCCGTCACTTCTCGTCGGGGGTTAAAATACAAAGCTCTTTACATAATATAATATTTTTTTGTTATGCCTCGTTGCCATAGTTATTCCCGGGTTTTGTAAAATGCTAGTAGGTTTTTCTAAGAAATTCTCAGTAAGTAGCAATTCTAATACCAGTACGGCTCACATCCTATTATGCCAGACCTAAACATGCCAGTGGTCGTTTCATGTAAGGAAATTTCTGTGATTTTAACATTCATAATATACCAATAAAGAGTCGCCTTTAGAACTTCAACTGATATTAGTAATTGCATCATCTTTAACGGTAACATTTCAACGATGCCTTGAAAGAGAATAGAGGTATTCGAAGAATTTTTAATTTATTTTAAGATTTTCATTTTTTATTTTTTTCTTAAGTTGTTATAATATGCAATGTCTAGTACCCATAGTACAATTTAAGCTCTGATTAATTTTTTGACTAGGTGGTGCCAAATATGTTAATGTCCCAAATTATAAAAAAATAAACTTGGTTATGTACTTTTTGCAGAAACGCAATCTTAAAATAATCATCAATCTTGAAAATTTGGTATAAGGTAAACGAATTTATTATCACATAAATTATTTAGACCCAATTTAAACTGAGATGTCCTTCGGTAATGAGCTCGAGTTAACGTGATTTCTCTGTAATGACATTTTAAAACTGATTTAAGAACTGCCTCGTAGGCCCGGTGGTCCTGAACGTCCCTGCTACAGTCGAGATCCTGGGTTTGATAACCGGCTCGAGCTCGAGTCGGAGTCTGGATTTGTGCCCGGTTGATGGCAATAGGCATGGGACGTAATCATATCAGTAAACTGTGGGTATACATTAGTTCATCTCTGCCTAATTTCATAATATTTTGTATAGCTCGAAAGAACTATTTTACAATTAAAACCATTTATTTTGCCACACACAACGCAATACATATACACAATAACTTACAAGATAATATTAGACATTGAAATAAAACTATTTTTTACGGATTTTATCGCGTTATATTGATATTATTTTAATCCCGACGTTTCGGACCCTTTACAGCGTCCATGGTCACGGGTGACTAAGGTGGTAGGCGTCTTGACGTTTCAATTACTAACAGCTACCCTACATTTTTGTTAATTGTTGGCAATCCAATTCACGCAGAACGAGCTCACCGTATCCTTCGGTCTTGCATTTTTAGGCTTGGATTTAGATAATCTAAATCCGTAAAAAGTAGTTTTATTTCAATGTCTAGTATTCGCGTAAGTGTCAGAAATCAGTAAGATAATATTATGTGTAGCAAGGAAACCAGCTCAGTAATTGCTGTGCGGATGGCACTGCACTGGTTTTCAGCTGGTCTCTGGCATTTGAGAATAATTTTTTTTTATTTATGACGCGCACACGACATAATAATTCACTATCTCCTAGTAAGTCCCTGTCAAATTAATTGGCAGATAATTTCATACAAATTATGTTCCATTTTTTAATTATAGTCCGCGCGGAACTAGTTGGCCACGCCTTAGGTAGGGACGGGGGTGAGGCGGCGGGTTACTGTGAACAAAAGCAAGCGCCCCCGCCCCTCCGACCCACCGCACGCAGGTGACCCCGCCTCACCGGCCCACCGCTCACATACTTACCTAAGGCGCGGCCAACTAGCTCCGCGCGGACTATAACCGCCGGATAGCGGCTATTTAGATATGATGAAATAGGTCCTAAGAGTAATTGCATTTGCCACTATCCTCAGATGTTCTATTTGCTATTCGGTTACTAATATATTCTCAGTATCGAAGCGCAGTACTTCGACAGGTCATGCCAGTTATGACAGATGCTAATACCGCCCGTGATATATCGTTGTTCTCAAGACATTTAGCCTACGAACGTATGCGTCAAATTAGCCTCACGATGCCTTGTGTCGTCTACCGGCAATTGTCGGGTGTAAGATATTAACAGAGTGTTTTTAAGAGCTTTCCGAGTAAAAAGGAGAAGACAATACCACATGAAATTAAAATACCATGACGCCCGTATTCCCCGAAGGGTTGAGCAGAGGAGTAATAAATATAAATAACTAAATAAATACATACAATTAAAACCATTTCATATACATAATATATACATAAATTTAAAGGTAATTAATAATATAATTGAAATGACAATAATATAAATTATTCAATAAAAGATTAATAGTAAAGTCCCTATCCCATATATCCAAAAAACCTACATACCCATAAGTAATTTTTGAGATTCGATATTTTTATTTTGATAAGTATAATAGCATATAATAATTATTTTTTGTATAATTAGTTATCATCAAGAAGTAAGTAACTATGAAGCTATGTAGCTGTAGACACACAGTGCTTCCTCTCTCCTACATTGCTGTGCCCGACGGGGTCCATAATGAACAAAATTATTGTACTGTTTACCACCTAATTATTTACATTGTGGAATGCAATAAATATTGAGTATTGAGTATTGAAAATATTTTGTACATTTTACACAGCACCATCTAGTTGCAAACTAAGCAGAATTGTACTATGGGTACAATACTTAAAAGGGATATAATACTTAAAAAGTATCCTTTTTTTGTAAATACATACTTATAATACATAAGAAACACTCAGACAAATACAAACAAAGTCGAACTAATAGCTTAGGAGTCATGTTAAACATACCGGCGATCCTCGGGCAGAAATCCAAACAGAGCTGCTCTGTAAATAAGGACTTTATAGAAAAACCCAAAATACTTTGTTCGTCTTGGGAACCCAAGACCCCTAGCGTAAAAGTCGCGCTTACGGCCACTAGACTAATAAGACAGTTCAAAGCAGTGCGATAAAATAAACTACAGCTCTATGAAAAAAAATGTTTCAGCTTTTTAAGCACTTCCAGTTAAACCAGTTGAATATCAGTATTTTATACTAAGCGACTGCTATCATACCTCCGCAAGTCAATTTCTATGGAATACTCGGCATTCCAAGGAAATACAGGTGTATATGTATATATTATACATAATTATAACAGATCAGCGAGGAACGAATATGCTAAAATTTGTCTAATAATTGGTCCTTCACCTTGCTGTAAAATTATTTATCCCAAAATGAGTCCACTATTCACTCTTACAAACATCCTCAACCTATTACCGATAAGACGTCCTACGCATCTTTCCAACCTATTAGACATCAATGAATAGAAAAAACGAAATTCTTTAAGATTGCATAAAACTTTTTAATACAGAACGAATTATTATAGAACAAAAACTAGTCAGAAAATGCTTTGGCAGAAACTTGGAACGATTAATAAAAGGAGGAAATAAAATGGGACTGCAAGGAGGGCGCATAAAAAAGTTTTCTCGCCCGATGTTCATAACTCATTCTAAACCGAGCACACACTAGCACCCTTGAGAGAACTGAGCAGACCTCCGGGGGAAACTGAGGCTGTGGTGTGAGGAATAAGCGGTTAATACACTGATGAAAATTAGTATTTTGTAGCAGCACTATTAAAAACACAACCCTTCCTTAGCAGTCAGGTTAAAACATTAACGGCATAGTGATATGCTTCGTTGGTCTAATAGCCCAGGTTACCACTGCTCTTGGGTCAAACTGTTGTTGGGTTTTTCTGTAAACTAGCAGCCCAGAGTTTGGCCTTTGTGTCCGGTTTGTGGCAATAGCCCCGTCCCCTATTACATGGGACCCAATTAACTGTGCGTGTATATTAGAATATCTTTGCCTAACTCTTCAGGGAATATTTGGAAGGTATGTTAAGCTTATAGCCACTAACTGGGCACAAATCTAAACTCGAATTGCTGCTTAGAATTTTAAAGAAGTACTCACATTCTGCTGCTGCTTCTCATTTTGCTCGACCCCTACAAGGCTAACAAGGTACTGTAGAGACTCAAGGAGATTTCTACAGAGGCTGCTTCGTAAAAGCCCTGGTTGGCATTAAGAGCTGTCATCGTAGAAAAAATATGTTTTGATGAAGGAAAAAATCGGCGGGCGGGCAGGATTCGAACCTGCGCCTTCTGGTTCAGTACACCAGACGCTCTGACCACTAAGCCACCGCTCGCCCTGCTCGCCAGCCGAAATCTTCCTCCACATTCTAATTTACGTCTTAAGGTGACGTAGCGCCATCTATTGTGAAGAAATGAAGAAATAGATGACGCTACGTCACCTTAAGATGTGCGTCTGGTGTACTGAACCAGAAGGCGCAGGTTCGAATCCTGCCCGCCCGCCGATTTTTTCCTTCATTCAAAATAACTTGTAATCTTAGCATGGAAAATGCTTAAAAAAATACAAAAAGATAATATGTTTTGAATTTAAATCGTAGTTGAATTGTTTAGAAGACTTAAGAAAATTTTGAATGTCATTCTAATATTAGCCTTTTACTGCAGCATCAGCTGTGTTCCAAAAATCGTGTTTCCTTTTGTTTTAGCTTTCAGGTAACGCTCTTGTGTAGGACTGGTAAGCCTCCACAGTACTTAGGTGTAATCTTCATATATTTCAATCGCTTTTCTCTTCTCCTTTATGCCGTTCCGTGGTCTCGCACACGTCATAACTGGGTCACCTGCGATATGTATAAATCACGAGACAGCTTCCGCACTCACGTCAACATTGTCAAACGAAATAATAAACATGGTGCTTACAGGACTCTGGGGCTCGTTGGCACATCCTTAATAATTGCTCTTCCTATTGGCTCGAACCTTTTTGGTAACACTAATTGAATACCAAGTGGGTTCCTACTTGATATTCCAGAAATGATTCCACAAATTAGACTTGCTTTTTTAAATGGCTTATTAAGTGGCTTTCGTTTTTAAATGCAGTGTAAGGGTGTAGTAGTAGATGTAGTAACATTATATATTCATGTATGCACTGTGTAACTGTATAGTCGATACAATATTATATTAGATCCTAATAAACAGTAAGTCTTAATCTAGCATTCAAGAGTTTCATTTGTCTCTATACCCGACCAACATCACAGCAGTGTTCTGTTATTTATAAGACATTTGTTAAACGATTATCAAATTGTTTGAATGTAAAATGTATAATGTTTAAAAGTGCTAAATTGATTTTCTCCTTTGCAATCGTTCATTCGTGAAAAGATCTCTTTAGTCCTTTTGTAAGTGTTTACGAGTATATGGCTGTGCTCGTGACTGTTCATAATACTAAACATGCATGAGTGTGAGCCGAAGAAGCTACATTTTTTAACACATTTACCGAACCCTTTGGGAAATACAGGCGTGATGGTATGTTTAAATAATTTTATATAAGAGAAAGAAGAAAGGAAGGCAAATGCGATACTTTTTCAGCTTTAAATCTTATTGGAAGACATAAGTAAAAGCTTTTGTAAGTTCCGATCTAGATAGAAAAGTGTCACGTGACAAGGACCCGAAGTAGAAATTCGAATTACATCCTAGAAATCTACTTTAGGCTAATTTAAATGTTGTCTGTAGCTTTGAATTTTATTTAACTCGAATTTTTTCGAGATAATTTTTTTTAGATTTCTTTAATTAAGAAGCAGAAACATGAGATTTAAGACGTCCATTTGATTCTGAAATAGCCTGATTAGAATCGCACACGGACTATTATAAAGTCAGATATAATTTGAAGTCAGATTTAGAACTCACTGAACTGCCTCGTGTTGTGGTCCTAAGTACGACTGCTACGCTCAACGTCCAGTATGATTCCCGGGTCGAACAAAAGGATTATTCTAAAATGTCTTAGTAACAGCTCCGAGTTTGGATCTGTGCCCGGTTACGAAAATGGGTGATTACGAGACCTTACAAGGGAAGAAAAGCAGAAGGCTAAGGACTTGTTTCACCACCTCTGGATAGCTGCCGAATAAATTAGAAAACCCGACTGCGTAAAAAGTACTAACTAAAAATCTAAAAACAAGCTCTGTGATGTTGGAAAATGGATTTTAGGCGGGACAAGCAAAGAAACAATTTTGTTTATGAACGAACAGCTTAGCTAGTACTTTTTACGCAGTCGGGTTTTTTGTTTCTTTTATTAATTGATTTTATTTCCTAATTTTTTGTTTTAAATCATCATAAAATAACTAGAAAGATCCTAAGTGATAAATTCCTAAGTGAAAATCAGTTCCCACATTATATGCGTATGAAATCCGCCATTTTGTTTTTTCTATTCATGTTCCCAGTGACACTCGTACCATCAAGACGTCACGAAGAAGGTGTCATTTATCTAAATCGGTTTAGCCGTTGAGTAGTTACAACCGGACATAGGAACGGACATACATACATAAGCGTCAAACACATAACCCTCCTTTTGCAGTCGGGTAAAAATGGAACTGTATGAAACTATCTGCCAGCTAATTTAACTTATGAACTTATCAATAAGCTGTTTTCACAGCAGGCCCAAATTCTGCTAATTTAAACTGGTGACATGCGCTTCAACCTATTCTCAATAGGACATAAAAAATTGAATGGTGTTCTCCTAAATTACCAATCAACGCGGCAACGTCTAAACTAACGTGAACAAAAATGATTAAGGAAATATTAAAATCGAACCACCTAAAGACCAGATCCGAATTACATTTTGATCGTTCTTTTAACCTCTAATCACTATCCAATATCATCATTTAGTTGAACCAATTTAAAAAGTTTTAATGTATGAAAATCTTCTTATATTAATTTCCGCTTTATCTGTTATCTGGCAACTGATCTCATACTTGTTCTGTTCAAGTTGACACGACATTCGTTCCCATCACTAGTCGATCCGAAACTTGGGACATTAATCTTTGGAGTCGATTCAAATTTATCTTTGTTTTAGCAAGTTTCCAAAATAAATTTAGCTCCCCCTCTATTGAAAGCGCGAGTTACTCCCAATTTAAGAAGGCGTAGACGTGCGACTTTTGTGCAGTTTAAGTGTTTTTTTTTCTTTAGTTTCAAAGTAAGATTTATTGTTTTTTGGTGAGTCGTTTGGCTAGCTGATATTGGCTTGTGTAATCTTATGTTTTTGTACAAGCGCATATCTATTTATCTTGAAAACAAGATTTAAAGTAGAGACGTTATTGACATTGAAGCTTTAACATTCTTTTGTTCTTAGTATAGTGTTGGTATGAGAGAGTTCATGTAACCTAGGTTACTCTTGAGCTAATCTTTAGACACGCTTTGCAGTTTCGCAGCTATTTAGTCACTAACCCATAATTATGTTTCAAATACTTAGTAGGAATACATCATTTGTTTAAGGACCTGTTTCACCACCTTTAGATAGCGGCTAACTGACGGATAAATTACAATGGAACAAAATTTGTATTAGCAACTTATTAGGAGGTAGTTAAACAGCATCTTAAACTATTTTGAGTGTTTGAGAACCTTTATCACTCGTTCTGAATCATAAGCAAATCATAAGATTAAGATAACTGCGTCGTCGTTGCTAAGTTTTGGGCCGGGCAAGAGTGAGCCCATAAAATTTATATTTTTACAAAATTTTTATTCTATGTTGACGACGTAATAGATTTGTTTCAAGATCTTCTTGAAACAAATCTATCCCACGGGAATCATACACTTTACCGAGATAAAAAGTCTCTGTGCCAAATTTCATCCAGATCTGTTTAGCAGTTTTTGCGTCGAAGAGTAACAAACATCCATCCATCCATCCTTTCACATTTATATTAGTAAGATTTTCTTCTACATAATTTATTCTTACGCTAAGAGAAGAAAATTATTAGTTTTTAGATATTTATATTACAAAGACTGTTGAAACAAATCGTATACCTATTCTTTCGAATTTTAAAACAAAATATTGGTATATTTCAAATCTCCCGTCTGTTTCTCACTTCATATACCGTCGTTCTAACTTAAAAATTGACAAGTTCGTGAAATATGATACCCAAGATTTCCGTCTGCTAATGCTTTCATTATAAATGACTTTTTTGGGAGTTTTATGCGATTAATTTCGTTCATATTCTGTCATCGCTTAAGTGGCAAGTTTTGAATTGATGACGCAATATTAATATTGGAAAGAGATTTGAGTATTATGTTCTTTTAAGAGCATTCTGGAATTTTACCGATGAACTTAGGAATAAATACACTCTTTGTGTGGTTTGTTTAGATAATGCGAGTGCCTTAACCTCATAATGCGGGTTTTTAAAAGCCGCGACTTGCTTAAATCTTTCTACTATATGTATATTTTAACTCATCAGGTATTATTTTGATAAGAATATTACTTATTATATTTTGTACATTATGTAAATATTTCATTTATTGGCCTACAGTCATTTATTGGATTCAATTATATGACTGCATTTTTAAAAGTGCGAGTACTTTTTTAGTGTACCCAGTGTCAGCGTATATGCTAGACCTATTCGAAATTTCAGCCAAACCCTCCTAGTCGTTGCAGGGTAAAAGAGTAATAAACATTCCAACAAACTTTCATAACTATTAATTTAGTTATATATATAATTTATAATGTTAGTAAGATAAAGTACCTATACCAAGAATCAACTAAGGTGCAATAGATAAACAATATCCCATCATAGTAATTGATTTATTACAGGCACTAATCAGATTCTGAGGGTTAACGGAACTACGAAAGGTTTACGCGGCATTTAATTCAAAATTGTAATAATCCTATCATAGTCCTACTTTCTACTTTTTCATAAAGCGGTACAAGTCCAAAAAGCTTGACAAACAATCCAACCTTCTGAGTAACCCCAAATTTCTGGGTAATTTCTGCCCAGAAATTGGGTTGCGAAGTTCTGATGGAACTAGCCGCTTCGTATAAAATAGGTACTGATATTGATAGTCAGACTGGAAGACCTGACCTGACCTCACCTCTACATGGGAAAAGGCTAGGAGGAAAATAAAGATTAATTAGTGCCATGAGAGCCAATAGCCACAATAATATTACCATTGGACTGCTAAGGCAAAAACTCGAGCACGAATCCAAGGCACGCACACTAGAGCTTTGAATGATGTGTATAATATTACAGACCTACACGGTGAAGGAAAACATCGAGAGGAAAACTGCGTGACAGAGAGGTTCGCTTTGACAGTGTGTGAAGTCTGTCAACCAAAAGCAGGCTAGCGTGATGGAATTAAATATCTCTTTCTGAGAAGAGACACGAGACAGACACGAGACACTCCTGAGCATGTCGGGCAGTAGTAGTAGGAACAGTAAAGACGGTAGTGTAATTTAGTTAATTGTCCAAATTTTTCATTAAAATTAGCGACTTAAATTTCTCTTCCACCAGCATGCAGCAGAAAAATTCCTTATCACGCGTCCAAAATTCTTCCCACATTATATCCACCGGTGTCCTTTGAGCTTCGCTTGCGCAAATTCAGCAGTGTTGTTAGTACCCTGAGGGATTTCATGTAGCGAATTATGGACGTCTCAATAGTACCGCATCCCTGATAGCTAGCTCTAGAATAAATGATGCAGAGCTAACCTAGTAATGTGACCATGGAGATTGTGTCATTAGAATGGTAGGCGTAAGTGCGGTTGCTACGCTAGACATACTTTCTTTTGTGTCCGGAAAATCGCCGGTCTCAGCCGCCTGGGCAGGGTATGTCACGCTCATACCGACTAAAAACCGCACTGCCATCCCTGGCCCTTTGCGTCATGGCCATGGGATCAGGAACATTGGGATTCAGGACAACGACCATGACGGTACGCTAGACAGCCGGTTTTTCCAAGCAATGTTTTTGGTATTTTCTACAGAATTCACAGTGGGAGTTGGGTGTTTAGCGCTCGGCAATTGGCAATAGGCTTGGTCCTAAACATACTGACAAACTGTGGTTACACAATGTATGTACATAGGTACTCTGTACTCATGTGCACCATAACATAGTAACCGTAACTCTGCGTAACTTGCCCCTTTGATGAATACTAGCGTGATAGTATAGTCTTATGTTATCTTATGTCTCCTTATAATTATCTAATACATGGTCCATGGTCCATTGCCGTTGTTATTGTTGGTTGATTTTATTTGCCAACGCGATAACTATACTTCTACGAATATGTCAACTACATCTGTCAAATTTGACAGGTGTCAAAAAGCCAAAAATATTACGCAAGATATAGCAATAAAAACGGGTAAATTGAGAACGCAGGACTCGAAATCATTCAACTATTTACACTGACGGTTAAGTAAAGTTCATTGATCGCAAATAAAATCCGCACGATTTATTATCTTCCTCAAATTGTTCAGCGTACCATAGCCCGATTAATACCTCAGCATACCGTTCAATGCTATCAGTCCAGGAGCCGACAATGTCTGTGAGTGCGTCTTCCCCGATTAATTTGGTGGCAACCCACGATTTGTCTACGTCACTCAATGACGGACGATCCTTTACGCGCGAACGGCGGGCACGACTGATTCTGTTCTATTTATTATGTCGAGCTTTACAATGTTTTTGTGTCGAAATTTAAAATGATTTCGATGTCGACTTTCGGAGATCTAGTCTCTTTAGATAAGAGACAATTGGTTTTATTTTTGGACGTTATTAAAGGTTTTGCAGGATTAACAATGTTTCAGTCTCCTTCTGTTGATCGTCAGTCTGTGATTTGGGAGTCACTGCACTGCTTTTTGATAAAGTCTTATGAAGGTTATCTGTTACCCTTAAGTACTTAATTATTTTTACAGATTTCAATAAAATTTTGAAAGAAGGAAGATATCCTCAATGTTTATAGGGTTTCAATTTTTGTTCTTTTCAGAGAGATTTTATTTATTACAGGGAAAATATGCTTTAACGTATTGCACACCTAGATCAAAACTAAGACATTTTAACAATTTCAGATGATTGTGTCCGTTATCTTTAGTTAAAATATTCTCGATTTGCTAGTTCTTTTGCTTTGTCTTAGTTTGAATCATATTTGCGTACTTAGCATAGTTTCTCGTTTTTAATTATTTCTATAAATTATGGGTATTATATCGATTAACCACAATAAGACTTATTTTCCCTTGAAACAGCTGCCGCTATTGGTATGCCGTCGGCTTGCGATTGTAACGACAGCAACTGGATTGCCTTTACACCACAAATGCATTTAGCTGTTGCGTCGGCTCGTGCTAACTGGGTGTAAACGGCGTGAGGACTCCATTGGAGTTCATTTAAAATCTGAATGCAGTGTCGGTGCCAGGCCAATCTGATGATCTGGTTATAAAAGTAGCTTTTGTTTTTATTTGTAGCTGTGTCCCCCAGCCTGAAAATGAATGAACTGCGGCTGAGAGAATGACTATAAAGGAATTGAATGATGAGATGACGCTTAATAATTGTATGATGACATTACCAAATTGGATTACTGAATTGGCTTTTAAAAGTTTTGCAGGGTGCTGAAGAAATGGTTAATAGATAATAGTTTCTATTCAATAGGTGAATTTCTAAAATAAAATTCGTGAAGTCCTATCATTTAAGAAATGCATTGATTTGTAGACTGATGACTAAGTATATTAATTATCGAGATTAATGAAAGAATAAGACGTAATGCGCCGACCATTAGTAAATTGGAAAAAGGGCATCTCCCTTACCTACCCCAATTCAAATTCATTCTTCATTATATGATAAGGACGCTGTGTTTGGTTTACCCGCGTTAATCTATCTATTCCTATTCCGTATCCCACATAAGTTTTTAATAATATTTTCTGCATTCTGCAAGATTTCAAAATGGAAGATACCTACACAAATTTCGACATCTCCGCAAAATGTATGGTGTCACACATTTTGTGAATATGAGTCTTTTTTTCTACGATTGTTGAGTTGGTTCTACAGTAAAGGTTGTTCATAACGGTACCAAGACCCAGATATTCTTTTACGGTGATTAAAAATAAGGGTTTAAACATACAATTAATAACCCGCTTTTTACATCGTACTGATGTTTTAAGGCAATATCATTATTATGTTCAGCCTTCCACGCACGTTTTTTTTCACTACCTACGTCATGAAATTTTGAAACAAACCAACATTAAAGACCAAAATACATCTCGAAAAATACTGACATTTTATTTCTTTATAATTATTTTTCCTTATCTCAGTGTCCCTTTGCATTTTCCGCTAAAAGAATATCTATTGTTCTTGTTTCCCTTTCGAATTTGAAAAGGAAAATTGCGGATAAAATTTTACGTTGTGCCTTTGGACGGTTCGTTGCCCCAACGACTTAAATTTGTTGCAAAATAGGCTTCAACAGTAATAAGAATGCGAGTGGACGAATTTCCAGAATTATTAGCAAAATATTCTCGAAATTTCTGAAGAAATGTGTCCCGTGAAGGACAAAACAATTTTGTTATTACAAATGTACAGAACATGAAGCCGAGTGTTTTGTTTTATTTTACTATGAGTGTTGTCTAAGCTTAGTTCTGGCCATTTAGGAGCAATGTGGTAGAAGAATAAACACCTTACTTCTAGAAATGCCATTTTTAATCAAAACTCGTTATAATTGCAGTAACAGTAGAACTTTGAACCCGTTTCGCGTAGGAACTATGAATTTTTCGGGATTAAAATGTAGCCTATGTCCTGATCCAAGGTATAAGCCATCACCATTTCAACTTTCAGCCAAATCGGTTAAGCCGTTTTGCCGTGAAAGAGCAACTTACAAACATCCAAACTTTCGCCTTAAAATATTAGTAAGATGCTTCAATATAATATCATGCTTCAACATAATATCTGACATTAAGATAATTCTGCTCAGCAGCGCCTTACGTGCTAGCTGGATCTAAAAGATAAAAGAAAGAAAATATAGGTTTGACAGTTTTACATTTATGTCTCTAATTTTTATTTGCAATCGCTTATCGATAAATTCTCATTGATTTCTGAACTGTAATTCGCAATAGACAATTTTAATAGCCCCGACTTCTTTATAGTAAATTAGACATTGTAAACCATTGAGGTGGCCTCATACTCCTCCGAAATCGGAATCGTTTAATGCAATCGTTAAACAGACCATTGCACGCTGGTCCAAGCGCCCTACAAGCGCGGTCATAAATACCTTACTTTATTAAATTTGTTTTGGGATTGTTTCTGAAGGGTAAATAATAAAAAATATACTTCACTTATGTACATTAATGCTTTATTTACATAATTTAATACATTATATACAATAAACTGTACAATATGTACTGTTTAATATAAATTTAAATTATCAATATTTGAGATTTATTCTCCCTCGTTCGGATATACATGTGAATATGATATTAAAGCTATTCATGAAAGGATTATCATTAAATATGTATTCTTTTATACATATATTATACATATTATGTAAAACAAAAGATAAGAAAACTAAAACTCATCTTATTTACAAACGTCAACATAACCACAACTAAGTTAAATAACTACAACAATCAACTTTATTTAAATTTAAACTAAATTCTTAATAAATCTAAAACCTGCCTCGACATAACGCTCTTTTTCTTATGGGGAAGTTTCCGAAGACCAGTAATGAATGGGCCTGAGCTGAGTAAAAGTCTGTTAAGTAAGTCCGTATTCGTAAGTACTCGCGACATTTTTCTCGTGTGATCCCGTCTGAAGCCCTTATAATTTTTGTTGTTAGATTCTGCTGCCTCTTAATCTTTTCTTGCCTGGATAATTCCCCGATAGATAATAAAGGATACTGCCTGCCAAAGTCCTCATCCATGGTGCTGAAGTTGTTACTTCACCACCAACGGAACCAAGTGAACGGAAGCATGGAGATTAAACCACGGCATATCATATTGGATATTGGCAGAGTCATCTACTTGAGATAATTCTGCCAACCTTCTACGTTTCGAGTACTTAGACAAATCTGAAAAAACTTTCCTGGGACGTCCGCGTTCGCAAGATGGCCCGGGCTGGTTCGTGTTTTCTTGAATGCACTTCTCATTACCCCTTACTAATTCAACACATTCAATTTCATTCAACTAATCTGAGTACTTATGCAAAAATTTTGATTTAATTCTAGAGACATTTTTCCAAAATCTATCAAGACTTTTACATAAATTGAGTATCTTACTATCTAAGTTCCTAATGTCTACATTTTCGACCTCATCCAGTGAAGCTAGAATAGTTTCCAACACGTGTTGATGTTTCTGAGGAACAGTTCCAGTTATGGCAGACCAAATGTCAAAGAAATGCATCCTTGAGAAAGAACATTTCATCAAATTACCTAAAAAAAAGAAGAATAAAAATTTACGTATGTTTCGTAGCGCGTGCTACGCCAGAGCCTACGCAACCGTAGCGGCTATATAGCAACTAAAGGCGCAAAAGGGCGCAGCAAAACCTTATGTATTTTCAAAATAGACAGTTCAATCTTCAATATAAGATATGTGAGAATATTCGATTATGGTTGCAATTTTTTGTAGGTCTATGTGAAATCAACTATAAGATACATATTTGGTAGAAATATTGTGTGGCGTAGCACGTAAAAATACATCATAATAAGTAAAATAAAACTTAAAAATATAACTAATTAGTAATAACATACCTTGATCTTGAAAATCCATGTCACAATCACCACTCAAAAACAATTCAATTGTGGGAATTCACAGTTACACAAACAGTACTGCTAATGAGTTACTGATAAGGCGAGCGCAACGTAATGATGTGTTCACTTCGGAGGTCGAAAAATAAGTGATAATTAGGTAAAATGGGTGACATATTTCTACTTTGGGGTAGCTTGTTTATCGGTAAATCATTATAGATAGTTAAATTGTGGGTAATTGATGATGAAACTTTTGCATTTATGACCTACGGGGGAACCACCGTGCATTGCATTGACAAGACAGTAATACATACTTCTTTCAGTTAGGAGTACCTAGATTGTTTTCCCTTTCACGCGAAAACTGCTAATCAGATTTTAATAAAATTAGGTGAGGAGTTAGATTGCATTCTGAGCAAGAACATATACTACTTTTAGGCTGAGATTCAGACAAGAGACTCAGCATGAACTTACGCTTCCGTATGTCAAATTGTAATACAAATTTGACATACGGAAGCGGCCTTACTTTACGCTGAGCATCGTCTCTGAATGTTAGCCTTAGTCTCAAAAAGTCTTTCGCTATGCAAGTAAAACCGGAGGCAACAGCTGGTATGGTAATATGGCTAGGAAGAAGACCGACATCGCCCAAGGATAGACTAGTTATCAGGCTTTTTGGGCATCTGACTACCACTAACGATTGTCACAGGTATTCGTATAACAACCGGGACCGAAGGCTCTCGATGTGTTAAGAACGGTCAACCATCCACAGACTGACCGCGGCAAGTGTAGGTTAACCTTGCAGATCGCTTGATCAGAGTAGTTATAACTTAGCCACGAGCCCCTGCTGGTATGATAAATAAAGAAGTACTAATTGCAAGCTACAATATTCTGTACTCGTAATAAATAGAACTTTCATGAAATATTACAGCGCGACAACTCAGCCAAGTATTAAGGCGAGGCATTGACAAACTATGAATCTGAAATCGGACCCCCGCACCGCGCCATCCGCTTACACCCCGCAAATACTTCGTGGTTTGCGATCGTAGGCTCGCGCTGTGGAACAGAGACGTCATAGAGTCGCGCTTACTATCTTTATTTTTGTTGCAAGAATATTAATTTGAACAATTATTTTGTGTAATGTTAAATGGATATTTTAAGGGGTTGTTCCTAGAGGTCAACGATTATATAATAATAATAATTAGCTCCAGGACCAGATGGACAGAACAATTTTTGCTTTAAATGGCTACGTACTTCACATGCTCGCTTGGCGTCTCAATTCCAGTCACCCTTAGAATCTGGGACGCTACCACCTTCCTATTCTTAACTATTGAAGTTACCCATCCACTCCATAAGTATGGTAACATCGGCACACGGCGCTCGGCGGCGGCGCGGCGTCGCGTTCATTCATTCATCAGGAACCCAAGAATTACGCACCCATCACTTGTTTACCGACGGTCTATAGGCTTCTTACATATATTTTGAGAACAAAAAATATTGATAAAAATTCAATTAGGTATGTCTGCGTTTTAAAAATGGATGTAGGAACGTGGTACTAAGGAGCTACTATAGTACGTAGTAGTTGTATGCTAGTCCCGGTAATGTCTACCCGTGTGAAGTCGGGACGGACCGCTAGGAATTAAAAAATTACATAATTAAATTATTATGTACCTAACGTTAAATGTATATTTTAAGATTTCTAATTAAAGGTAACATGTCAAAATAGCATGCTAATAAATTTATGTCGATAATATAAAATGGTTTACAATTTTCATGGTTGTCATACTGCTGCTATCTACAAAAGATTCTTAAACAAAAATTATAAAATTTTAAATATGGCAACACATAGTCGTTTCTGGAGCTCATAACTGAGTTATGAGCCGTTTTGTGCGATAATGTGCGTGTATAATTATACTGGTGACCATTTTTAACATACCGAGACCCCTCCGTGCCTCGGTGAGCACGTCGTAAAGCGCTCGTTCCCTGTTGTCAAGGGCTAGATTCCTACAAGACACAAATATGTGTGATGAAAATAATGGTTTGTGTTGGTCTGGGTATTTCTTAAGTATTTATAAATATATAAAAAAAACTATTTAAGTATTATTTCTGTCTAGTGCTCTACTAATTTTGGGACTGATGGTGCTGTATAAAATGTCCCCTAACGAACGAACGAATACAGACAACTATGACAATCGTTAGTTGTAGTCAAAAGCCCAAGAAAGCCTGACAACGTCGAATATCCTTCGAATATTGGTACTGCCCAGAAATTTAGAAGCATATATGTCTGACTGCAGTCACTTCGTGTTCGTGTAAAATATTGGTATTCTGCGGCATTGGTTACATTGGAAGCCTATCCCTACATAATTGAGAAAAAGCTAAGACGGTGATCATTCAGTTGTTTTATGTAATCAGTCACTTGTCACACAGGTAATATTGGTTGATGGCAAATGGTTCACCACTTCTTACATGGGGCCTACACATACCAGCAAACTTTTAGTTACATTAGTATATCTCAGTTTATCGCCATAACCCTTGACGAATACAGGCGCGGACGTGATATTATGTTAAGTAATATATGAAAATTGGTGTCGGTATTCGGTATTTTTTCTTCCTACGTAAACCAGAATAAGACAAAATGGTCTACCGTTCCTATTAGGATCACACATTGTTATTAGAAATTTATATTACTTAATAGGCTTAGTTGTAGTGTGTAAAAGTGTAGTGTGTGTAAAAGAGTATAGAAATAGTTTTTATCAGAGTTACCAGAGCTTAAACTTATGTTATTTTTTTTAATGTCTGGGAAGATGCCGTGTTATTTATGTAAATTTAATAAATGCGTGGAATTCGGGCTAACGTTTGGTTCGGTCTTAACCAACTTTCGTCCAGGCAGAGCTCGCAAGCCCAGGTACTTACTTGTACCTTCTAGCTTATATTATTATTTATTAGCGAGTAACGACCTGCCCAGCTTTGCACAGACAGGAGAGCATATAGATATGCATTAATTTTTTTAACCTACGAAGAACCGGAGCAGGTTTTATATTCGTCTTATATTCATAATTGTATATGTTTTTACTACCCTTGAAATGAACCCTTTCAAATTTTTACTTGAGAACCGATTGTGATGAAACTTAGCACAGTTATGTAGTCCTAATGACCTTACAACATAATGGACATCTAAAGGTGACCTGATGATGGAGACGGAAGACAGTCGAAGAAAACCCTTAATGGTTTACAGCAGCTACCTCCTGTTTGAGCTTTATTAATTCCATGTTACAACATAATAAACACCTAACGTTAACCTGATGATGGAGATGGAAGACTGTCGAAGAAAACCCTCAATGGTTTAAAGATAGACCACATTAAATAATGTAACCATTTTTTTAAACATTAGAATGGGTATAGTAAGCTATCTTTAAAAGATACACTTATGGTATCGGGAACTTTTTTATAGGCCTATCAAAAAGGAACAATTCTACCATACAGTATTTTTTTATATATCAAAGGGATAAGGCAGCATTTTCCATGAAAATTCCCAGTCGCTTAATTTTTTAGATTTAATTTTGATTTTATTTACGTTATTGTATGTTGATTTATAGACCTGGTTACCTGAAATACATTGAAAATATATTAAATGTGATAATATTTTTTTATATTCGCATAAGTCCAAAGACGACTCCATTTAGCTTTGTTCTATTTTACCGATTGTCAATTTATAAAGTCCAGTCTAATAAGCATTTACATTGTATAGGCTTCCCGTACACTGAAAGGTCAGCTTATACTGGTCGTGGGAGCTCACCTGACACAGACCCGGCGCTGATAACAGTCCGTGGCGGACTGACAGGAGGCATTCTCCATACAAAAACAAGTGCAAACTAGCTTATAGTGAAAAGTCGTATGCGCCAAAACGGTTTTTCTCGTTTAAAATCTAATCTAAAGTGTATTTTAAAAAATCCAATTACCATTTCAAAGAGTCTGTTGAAACTTATCTATACTGAAAATTTGAAGATTTAAATCCGTTCCGTTTCTTCATAAAATCCGAATCCATGTTTTTGAAGAGCTGTCTTCAAAATTTTTTTCTCTGCAGTAAAGTTTAGCCGATCGTGTTTCTGTACTACAAATTTATAGCTAAAGACATGAATAATGATATATGTAAAAATCAGATCCATATGTTTTGTAATGGCTGAGAAATATTAAGATCCATGACCCCCAAATCTTCAATGCGTCGTCTTAATGAGCGCGGCTGTAGGCTGTAGGATGTATGGATGGTATGCACTTGTTTCATAATATACTCGTAATTTTTTAATTGGATTGCAGTTATGTAACTAGATGTATCCAGCCGCGCGTAGCTGCGGCACATAATCTATATCTATACTAATAATATTATAAAGAGGAAAGATTTGTATTTTTGTATGTAACGAATAAACTCAAAAAGTACTGGACCGATTTGAAAAATTCTTTCCATGTTAGATAGCCCATTTATCGGGGAAGGCTATAGACTATATATCATCACGCTACGACTAATAGGAGCGGAGAAGTAATGAAAAATGTTGCAAAAACGGGGGAAAAAATTATAAGACCACGCGGGCGAAGCCGCTGGCGGGAAGCTAGTTATTTATATTAATCTTGTAGTGTTTAGGTGTACATAATCTGTGCATTGTGATAGTTGTCAAGTTGTGAAGAAACAGTTGATTATAAGATTTTATTGAGCAAATATATTATTTCATTTTATCGCCGTACCTACAATCCGTACCTAATCCTACTAATATTATAAATGTGAAAGTTTAAATGGATGGATGTTTGTTACTGTTTCACGCAAAACTACTGAACAGATCTGTATGAAATTTGGCACAGAGATAGATTAAAGTCTGGAATAGTACATAGGCTACTTTTTATCCCAGAAAAACGTATGGTTCCTGTGGGATAGATTTTTTTTAAGAAGATGAATATAGTGTGTCTGTAATACACACACATGATAATATGTGTGTAGTATTTTACTAGTCAAGCCCTTTCATTTGATATCCATATTGGGGGAGGTGTGAAAAAATAATGTAATCCGCTATTTTGTGGCGGCGGCCATCTTGGACCGATTTTCATCAAACATAGCTAAGAACACTCCCGACTAATTCACCTTTCAAACAAAAACAAAACAATCAAAATCAGTTCATCCGTTCGGGAGGTACGATGCCACAGACGGATACAGAGACGTCAAACTTATAACATGCCGTTGTCGTTTTTGCGTCGGGGGTTAATAAATTAAATATAACATCTAAACCAAAACTCCCGCGAGACACAAAATCGTAGACAAATCATAACCAATTTTCTTTTCGATCCAACGTTCAATAGTTGGGCCAAACTAAAATTGCCTAGTGGGCCCCGGAGCCTAATCGGATTGGTACAGATAATGACGTCATGTCCCAGGGGTGGGGAGTCCAATCCTAACCAGTGTTGTCTTATTGTTGATCGTGAATTATTCAGTTCAAGAAAGGGTATCGGAGAATATTTTTGTAAGGCGATAAGACCGCCAATTGTTCTCCTGTAACTTCTGTTATGTCATTTTTATTCTTTTTTCGTTTGACGTACAATAAAGTATATTCTATCTATCTATTTATCTAAAAATTAATAGAATCAGGCGTTACTTTGCGGAAATCCATGACAAAAAATTGCAAAGAAAATATTTAGTGTTAATTCCGCTTATGCTGAGTTGCAAGAGCACCGCCCTCCCGCCCGCAAAATTATGCACATGCAGAGAGAACTAAGTCGTTAGTGCAACATGCATACCCAAACCTATATGACGACACGTGTTTCGCCTCTCCGCGAGGCATCATCAGGTGCGACGTCGAAGTGTTGACTCTGCGCCGGCTAGAGCGAAAGCTTCACTTTTCTAAATATTTTCTTAGCAATTTTTTTTTCTATCTATCTAAGGCAAGTCACTACATATTATTACTAGCTTTCCACCAGTGGCTTCGCTCGCGTAGTCTGGGTATTATAAAAAAATATACCCTATGTCATCCGGGGATAGTGTAGCATCCCAACGGTGAAAGAATTTTTCAAATCGGTCCAGTAGTTTTGGAGCCTATTCAATTCAAACAATCAAATCTTTCCTCCTACTTACAAAGTCCCTGCCGCGTCTATCTATCTGAATGCAGATCGATAGATCGATATAAACTCCAAAACTGCTGAACGCATTTTCATATGGTTTTTAGCAATAGAATGTTTGATTCTTGAGGAAGGTTAAGGCATAGGTATATAATTATATTTTTTTTGGATGCCGATTTTTTTTTAGGATCCCTGCTATCTGTGGATTCGAGGTGGCAGAGTATACTTATAGAGCGGGACTCATACTGACTAAAAACAGCATTTGCCTTTCCTATCCCACCACCACCACGAGCATAACGGAAATCCGCATGATTTATGCCATTCGTCAAGCCCTTGTAGTTCCTTATTTAAAAGTGTTATGAAAAATAATGGATCATAACAACGTGGACTGTCTCGATAACCTAATGGTTCTAGCGCGACTGCTACGCTTGAGGTCCTGGGTTCGACTCCCAGGTCAAGCAAACTAATATTTTGTTTTTTTACAGAATTTTCAGTAGCGGCAAAAGACGCTATGCGCTATGCTATACGCTACGATCTAGGGATCCAAACATACCGGCGAAGTGTGTGTGTGAATTAGTACAACTCTGCCCAACCCCTTGGGGAATACAGGCGTGATGGTATGTATGATAGCGTCAAGAGGTAATATTACTCACGTGTTGTCACGCTGATACATGAATAGTTAATTCTCATTAACCCGGTAATTTCACACAAAGCCCTTAAAACCGGAACATGATAATGTTCAAAACACTATTGCTTAGCGGCAGAATTTGACAATGTTGTGGTACTCTTTGAATTGCAGGAAACACAAGATATATGATATTGACATAACGTAAATAAATAAATATCCTGGAACATTTTACACAACACCATCTAGTCCCAAACTAAGCAGAGCTTGCATTGTGGGTACTAGACAATGGATATAATTCTTATATACTTTTTTTTTGTAAATACATATTACTTATAATATAATAAGAAACACCCAGACAAACACAAACACTTAAGTTCATCACAAATGTTTGTGTCCTGTGGGAATCGAGCCCACGACCTCGTGATCAGCAGTCCGGTACTCGAACCACTAGACCACAGACGTCGTCAATACAAAATAACGTTCATACAAATAATGACAAAATTATAACTCTAGTAGGCAAATCTATCGACAGATTGGTAATAGGAACAGACCACCCTTTGGATAGCCACTATCCGTCGGATAAATTAAAAAATAGATCATACTTTGAATAAAATTTTCCGTCAATTAATTTAACGGGAACTTACTGGGCGGTGGTGGCGGTGGCTTTAATAGAAGAAAAAAGAAAGAAAGAAGAAAGAAAGAAGAAAGAAAAAAGATAGAAAGAAGAAAGAAAGAAAAAAGAAAGAAAGAAGAAAGAAAGACAGAAGAAAGAAGAAAGAAAGAAAAAAGATAGAAAGAAGAAATAAAGAAAAGAAAGAAGAAAGAAAGAAAGACGAAATAAAGAAGATAAAAAACACAGAAGAAGAAGACGCAATGCCTAAATGGTGGTTATTATATCCACGCCGAAGAAGTTGCGGGCGGAATTCCATGAATAACAATTTATTTGTACCTACATTTGTAGTTCTAGTTAACTAAGTACAACTGTCTGGCTAACCAAACTCCGGTGTTCGGGCAATCTTATCGTACGATCGTATGCGATACGATAAGTCATCTTGATGTATAGTCCAAAGCTGCAAGCAATGATATACATATAACATGTAAGTGTATCAGATTCCTACAGACGCTTTATTGGATTGCGAAATAACAAAATATTGTGAACGGTTTCTTGAATAACATTAAGATTTAATTACTTGGTGACTGTTGAAGAAATACGTTTTAGTACATTTCTTTATACAACGTTTTATCACGGAGAATGTGGAAATCTCCTTTTAATCCCTCAATTGTATTAATACGGCTTAACAGATTTTTATGAATGTGTGACCAGCACTAACATGTTGAGTACTCTTTACACTGGTAATGATTATTTCTCTAAGTTAATTTAAATACGCAACTGTTCCCTGCGGTTTTATTCGCGTTCATTGAACACAATTTTTCCCAAACTAGTGGGAAATTTTCCAAAATCCTTTCTACTACTTCTAGTGCACACATACATCACACATACTAAATACTACTACAATATTTTCGAAGTGAAATGTTTAAAGGTATATACGCCGAAAAACCTTTTATATTCAATCAACATTATGTCAAAAAAATTATTGTTGATGATGACGACGTCTGTGGTCTAGTGGTTTGAGTACCGGATCACGAGGTCGTGGGTTCGATTCCCACATGACACAAACATTTATGTGATGAACTTAGGTGTTTGTGTTTGTCTGGGTGTTTCTTATATATTATAAGTATGTATTTACAAAAAAAACTATATAAGTATTATATCCATTGTCTAGTACCCATAGTACAAGCTCTGCTTAGTTTGGGACTAGATGGTGCTGTGTAAAAATGTCCCAAGATATTTATATTTATTATTAATGTCTTTGCCTAAAACATTTATTTCTCTTAGATTGTTTATGGCACTATTCACACTTCAAACTATACTGTTCAAAAATACCAACGAAAATTAACAAAACTGCGCTCAAACTAAGCTCGGACAAAGTACTTAGCGACAGTTATTTTAATTAGGTGGCAACACTAACAATATAAGTAGTTACGATGTGCGCGTTAATGCATTCGGGATCATGCGCCGCGTTTATATCTCTTTCAGCAGAAAACAAACTCAGGTGTTGTCGGCACTACATGGCCGGTTTATAAATATATTTGTGACATTTTGACGCAGCCATATCTAGTCCCAAACTAAGCAAAGCTTGTACTATGGGTACTAGACAGTGGATATAATACTTATAGTTTTTTATGTAAATACATACTTATTATACACAAAAAACACTCAAACAAACACAAACGCTTAAGTTCATCACATAAATATTTGTGTCCTGTGGGAATTGAATCCACGACTTCGTGATGAGCAGTCCGGTACTCGAACCACAGACGTTTGGATTACAGACCTGAGTTTATTTTGGGAAGTATGAAAATAACTGCATTGTTAGCTTAGTTTTAAGTTTGAGGTCTTAGGCTAATATTCAGAGACGAGGCTTAGCGTAAACTTACGCTTTACGTTGTCTCTAAATATTAGACTTAGTATCGATTGCCAGGGGAGATATTCGTACAAAGTGCTATGAAATCAAATGATTTTTATAGCCCTCAACGGGTTGCAAGGGTGGTAGGGTACGCTTGCACGCTATTAATATAATATCGGAATACCTATGACAATCGTTAGTGGTAGTCAGAAGCCTAAAAAGCCTGACAACGTCTATCCTTTGAATACCAGGCGCTGCGTGTAAAATACTAATATTCAGCCGCATCTGGGGGGCTAGACAAGTTGCATCTTGACATTCGATTCGACAAACAAAATGTATGTAAATGACATTAGTGACAGCCCGATTTGTCGAAACCTTGTGTCATTTCCATACATTTTGTTTGTCGATTCGAATGTCAAAATGCAACTTGTCTAGCCCCCCTGGGTAGACTGGAAGCCGACCCCAACATGGTTGGAAAAGGCTAGAAAGAAGAAAATTAAATCCAAGTTATTTGTAAATCAGATCTAAACGGATATACACAAGATATCTACTTTCTATTTTCTCTTGGAAGTATAAGTGCCTTAAAATATTCTCACAAAATAGGTGTTCATATCGCGTGCGCAAACAAACTTATTCGTCGGAGGAATCTTAGTGAGTTGTTCGAGACAGTCCCACTATCCCAGTCCTCCATTTATCTTTAGCGAGGAAGTTGTGGAGATGCGAACAACGTTGCAAGTTTCCTGTATTTTTCTTCTGAGCCACTCGCAAAAGACGTTTTCTTGTGTCGTTCACCCGAGTCTTGAAATTAAATTCGTTGTAGGTTATCGAACAATGACTATTTTTCTTGTAATTATATAAAACTAGTTTTATTTATACCCTTAAGACGTAAGTTTAGAATGTGAAGGAAGATTTCGACTGGCGAGCGGGGCCTGCGATAGATCAACGGTCAAAGCGTCTGGTGTACCAGAAGACGCAGGTTCGAATCCCGCTCGCCAGCCGATGTTTTCCTTCATAAAAAATAACTAGTTTTATAGTTATTTTAATAAAGCCGGCAGCACTCAAACCTGCAATCTAGAAAAGACAATTTATTCTAGATTTTAACTAAGATTCATCCTCTTTTTCTTCATCCATTCTCCAAGATTCATCCATTGTCTTATTTTTTAACCCCCGACGTAAAAACGACGGGGTGTTATAAGTTTGACGTGTCTGTGTGTCTGTCTGTGGCATCGTAGCTCCCGAACGGATGAACCGATTTGGATTTTGTTGTTTTTATTTGAAAGATGAATTAGTCGGGAGTGTTCTTAGCTATGTTTGATGAAAATCGGTCCAAGATGGCCGCCGCCACAAAATAACGAATTATATATTTTTTCACAACCCCCTTAATATGGGTATCAAATGAAAGGGCTTAACTAGAAGAATAATATGCACCATGATAAATATCAAATCCAAGATGGCCACCACCACAAAATGGCAAATTACATTTCGTGTTGGGGGTTTTCTAAATTTTTAATTTAGGTTAGGTTATTTATTGTTTTCATTTTTTCTAGATTTAGAAGTATGGTTTGCTGTGCGTCTGACGAACGAAAAATAAATACTTTTTCTTTCTTCTTTTCTCTTCCTCAAGTCGTATTCCTCTGCGCTGAGGGTCGTAATCTCCCTCATGCATCACTTCCTTCCGTACTATCGGTCTCCAAATGTTTCTCTCTCTGACCGTGGTGCCTGTCGAGTCTAGAGCCGTGCGGACCTCCACCTCGACCATGAGTTCTACCAAATTGCTTTCTATAGATTTTTTACGCATCGAAACGCTGTAATCTCATATCCGATTTTAGTTCCTTACGCAACCACTAGAGGCGTTGGAGGGTTTTCCATACAAATATTTTACGGCGTCGCTAGCGAGTTTAGTGAGATCCATTAGCGTTAGTAATATTTTTTTTCTTAATATAGCCATACATTTTAATATGCAGAGTTGCTTTTATGGTCACAATTATTCATTTAGTTTTTAAGTGTAAATTACATTTGTCAAACAGCGCCATTAGATCTGAATACCAATTTGCATAGTTTTAGACTTTCGCTGTAAATATAAACTTTAGTTCACAACTTTGTCCATACATTAAGAGAGGATAAACAAAATGCTATTTCATGTCAAACAACTTTATTGTATCGACTTTCAATTTGAAATATATTTGCAAGAGTTTACATCTCATTAGTAGTTACAATAGATAGTGTTCAAATGTTTCTTTTTGCTCCTCTATCGAAGGGGTGTTTTAATTGAAAATCCAAATATCCCTATATGAAACAAGTACATTATTATACCTACTGTTTTCTAACACTTACTCGCATCTTTTTGTATTTTTTTAAGCATTTTTTAAGCAAGCTAAGATTACAAGTTATTTTTAATGAAGGAAAAAATCGGCTTGCGATCAGGATTCGAACCTGCGTCTTCTGGTTCGGTACACCAGACGCTATTTCACCTTAAGACATAAGTTTAGAATGTGAAGGAAGATTTCGACAGGCGAGCGGGGCTCGCGATAGCTTAGCGGTTAAAGCGTCTGGTGTACCGAACCAGAAGACGCAGATTCGAATCCTGCTCGCCGGCCGACTCTTTACGCAGTCGGGTTTTCTATTTTATTTAATTATAGGATTGTATAGATCCCTCCGTGCCTCGGAGATCACGTAAAGCCGTCAGTCCCGGTTGTCATACGAACACCTATGACAATCGTTAGTGGTAGTCAGAAGTGAAAAAGCCTGACGACCAGTCTATCCTTCGAATATCGGTATTGCCCAGAAATTGGGTTGCGGAGGTCTGATGGCAGTCGCTTCGTGTAAAATACTGATATTCAGCCGCATCTGGTTAGATTGGAAACCGACCCCAATCTGTTTGGGAATAGGCTAGGAAGATGATTGTATAGAAGTATAGATGTATGAACGTGGAGGAAGCAAAAGAAGTATTCAAAAAAAAAAGAAGTAAAAGGAGTAAATACTTTTTGGTCCGAAGATTACTAATACTATTTTTAACAAAAAAAAAATTGTAACAATGTTTGGGCTTTATCATTTAGCATTCTAAGACCGATATATATGCAAAATATACTTTTTATTTTTACCTTTTATATTTTATTATAAATACATCTTTATATTTCGTTTTCCTGAAAAGTGATACTTTTTACTTTGTCACCTTTTTGTTTTCTTTTTTTTGGTCACCTCCAAAATTATATTATTAAAAAAAGGCTTTGTAATTTACCCGTTTCACATTGTACTTCAAAGAATTATTAGTTTAGTTTAGTTTAGTTTAGTAGTTTTAAATATATTACAATAAAAAAAATACAAAAGGGGAAATATTCCGAAAATGTTTTTTTAAATCTCAAAAAGCATGTTGAGGGCCTATATATTATGTTATCAATATCTTAAGATTGTGTATGTATTTTGCCATAAACCGAACACAAATGGAAACTCCGAGCTGTCACTAAGAATTTAATAGAAAACTCCCTATAAAACTGCTCGACCCGGGAATCGAATCAAGGACCTCGAGCAGTCCAGCTCAGGAACATTAGACTGGCAAAAAATATATATTCATACTTTTTTACATTGTTCTTGATCGATCACAAACATGATTGATCCCCTTGATCAATTTTATACCAAGCGTAGTAACGCTTGGTATAAAATTGAGCGCTCTACGAAATTTATGACAAAGAAAAAAGTTGCTTATTTAATAATTTTTTTACAGAATCTGTACATCGATGAGTAAGAGATTCGCAATCAAGATTTCAATCTTAAGAGTGCTTTAAAATATTATAAAGAATACAGACTTAGGCATTTTACTTGATGTTTGATTTAATGTTATTAGAGACGATTTTTCAATATCCGACGAATGAATGAATATTTGACAGATTTGGATCAATCCAAATCTGTCAAATATTCATTCATTCGTCGGAAGTCGGTTACATGGTGTCTAACCAGATGGGACTGAATATAAGTATTTTAGACCGACAGCTATACCAACTTAATTTCTGGCCCGAAAAAGAATATGACTAGGTACTGCTAACGATTGATAAAGGTGTATGTAGGGATCACGGAGATGGAGGGGTCTCGATGTGCTACAATGGTCACCTATCTATATACTGACCGCGGCAAGCTCAGCTTATACTTGAAGATCCATTGATTAGCATAGTAAGTACTTGGCAAGGATAACTTTGGATTTGTGCCCGGTTATCCGGTGCACAGACCCAAATATATCGGCGAAATGTCGGTAGACATTAGTACACCTCTGTCTAACCCCTTTGGGAATACTGTCGTGATGGTATGTATGTTATGTTATTATCAATGACATTAACAAATTCTTTCACAGAATTCTTAAACAATGTTAAAGAATTCTGTTTAAGAATAAGTAACATCAAAAATCGCCCACGAAGTTTTTAATTTCGTTCAGTACCTAATCATTCAAGTTAGCCGTCAGACCGTTGTCTATGCTTGTGAAAAATATTTCACCGAAATAAGCAACAATTATTTATGTACCTGGGTCACTAAACCTTATATAATATTTTTCTGTATTTTCTTTATCTTTCTATTCTTTATCGACCTTTTTAATAATGATATTATTCATCTATCATGTTGGCTCGTAGTTAAATTATAATTACGATCACCCGAGGTACACTTGCCGTGGCCAATCTGTGGATGCGTGACTAGTCTTTGTAGCGACATATATCGTGCTACATAAGAACTTCTACGAAGCTGAAATCCTGAATCGCGCAAGTGAAGTTTACTGTGCAACTTGCATAATATACAACCGCCCGACACCAACAGTCGGGCAGTGGCCTACCAGGTATAACACCCGCCTGGTCGGAGGATCCTTCCTTTGGTGCGAGGGACAACATGCCCCTCCACAGTGGTTGCCCCAACGTGATACATCAACACAGCCTCATCAACGGGACCTCGTCCCTCCACATCTTAATACATCGTGCCTCGGAGAGCATGTAAAACCCTCGGTCCCGGTTGTCGTATGAACCCCTATGACAATCGGTAGTAATGTATGACATCACGAAAATATTATGATATTTAGAGCCTTTTTCACCATAGCCGCTATCTGCCGTGTACATTCAAAACTGGAACAAAATTTGTAATTAATATATCTGCTAAGTATTTTAACTGGAACTAGGTAGTGGTGTAACTTTATGAGTTATTGTATTTTTAGCCACCAACGCAAAAACGACGGGGTGTTATAAGTTTGACGTGTCTGTGTGTGTGTGTGTGTTTGTGCGTGTGTGTCTGTCTGTGGCATCGTAGCTCTCCAACGGATGAACCGATGAACCGATTTTGACTTTGTTTTTTTTATTTGAAAGGTGAATTAGTCAGGAGTGTTCTTAGCTATGTTTGATAAAAATCGGTCCAAGATGGCCGCCGCCACAAAATAGCGGATTACATATTTTTTCCCATCTCCCTCAATATGGGTATCAAATGAAAGGGCCTAACTAGGAGAATACTACACACTGTGAAAAATTTCAAATACAAGATGGCCGCCACCACAAACTGGCTAATTACATTTTGGGGGTTTTCATTTAGGTTAGGTTATTTAGACTCATTCTGTTGCACCGTTTTCTGCATACTTGTTATTAATTGCCTGTGGAAACTGTGTTGGCCTATGTAATATTATTTAAGATCTTTATGACTATGTACTACGTAGTGCTGTATATATCCCTTAATAATTATCAAAAATGTTGGGATTTATTTTGTATTCACCGAAAAAAGGCTTAAATTTCACTAGCTATTTATTGATGTAGATAAACTAAGTACATATCAGATTTGAAATACCGCTTTTCGAAAATATCCCCAGCACGAGCAAAATCTTATGAAGCCATAAAAACGCAAACACGCTCCATTTACCATTTTATATCTATGTTCATAGAAAACTTGAGGTTAATGGGTTCACAGTGTACGTGTCCATCGGGCCTCTTATCTAAACTGTGTGAAATATTGAAGATTCCAATGTTCCATTTAGTCCCCATTCGCTGTGAAGTGCACTCTAAATAATATGAACGAGACAAACTATTTATTCAGATTTTTATACTTGGTCTTGCGTATTACGAGTCCCTGTTTAAAAAGTTGACTTTTAAAACTTTTGAATAGGCTCCGAAACTATTGGACCGATTTGAAAAATTCTTTAAGTGTTAGATAGCCCATTTATCGGGGAAGACTATATACCATCACGCTACGACTAATAGGAGCGAAGTAGCAATGAAAAATGTTGCAAAAACGGGGGTAAAATTCATAAGACCACGCGGGCGAAGCCGCTGACGGAAAGCTAGTCTTAAATAATTATGTAATTATGAGTATATTAATTTGTAATGCTAATGAGTATATTAATTATAAACTTGATTTTTTGTTTTGTTCTCAATTCAGTTATTATTTCTGTTATTATGATGTTCGACCCTGTTCTGTAGAATGTACTCAACTATTTGACGACGTCTGTGGTGTGGTATGGTGTGGTTCGAGTACCGGACTGCTGATCACGAGGTCGTGGGTTCGATTCCCACAGGACACAAACATTTATTGTGATGAACTTAATTGTTTGTGTTTGTTTGGGTGATTCTTATGTATTTACGTAGGTATACAAGTATTATATCCATTATCTAGTACCCATAGTACAAGCTCTGCTTAGTTTGGGACTGGTTAGGTGTTGTGTAAAAATGTCCCAGGATATTATTATTAATATTGTTATTGTGAAATTGCCTTATGTTTTGCATGCTGCTATATTTCGGTCAAAATACTTGTATCCTATACTTCTTTATAACACCATTTGTTACAGTATTCTTGCAAATAAATATTCTGTATGCTTGTTATAGATGATCTTTTCACACACAGTGTGTGTAAGTAGGTACGCGGACTGTTTGAATGTGTGGGTATATTTTGTTGATCTTCGTTCCGTTTTATTTGGCTTTGATTCCCTTGTTAGGGATGAAAGATCAACACGAACGCACCTGGTGCTGAATAAGTATGTATTATTGAGTTGAGAGTCTTCAAATAAAACAATGTATTATGTGTAGGTAATATGATGTATTTACGGACGCATACTTCAGTGATAGCCTTCGATAATTATTGATCGAAGGTGAAAGCCTAGTGATATAATCATTGCACTGCACTGCAGTCTATAATAGTTCGAATCCAAGGCCTCAGACTTTTCGAAATCATGTGCGTAATTATCACTTGCTTTAACGGTGAAGGAAAACATCGCGAGAAAACCTGCATGTCGAAGAGATTTTCTCGACGGCATGTGAAGTAGGCTAGCGTGGTGGACTAAAGCCTAATCCCTCTCATACAGAGAGGAGACCCGTGCCCAGCAGTGGGTTGGGTCGATGAAAATACACCAGTCCTTGTTTAGCTCAATTATTCTTTAGGGAGCCTAACAGCCTGTTATTAACAAGTAATGATTATTAGAGTAAGATATTCTTCATCACAAAATTATTTCACACAACTTTGTCTCCCAGGTAACCGGTTGTCACTGAACAACTTCACCTAAAACTTCGAAGACTATCAGAAGGTGAAGTGACCTGTTAGTTAATGAAAGGAGTGGTAACTTTGTGATGACATCATCGGATATGCAATTAACAGAACCGGAGACGGCTGCCACTTGCTATAGACATTGGCAGTCTCGAATAGACATTATTGACGATATTTGAATGTTCTAATTTGTGAGTTAGCAGCGACTCCGAAATTTAATTATCAATAATAGTTCGAAGTTTGGATAATTATGTACCCGGTAAATAAAAATTAACTTGTCATTATTTGGGATCAATAACAAGGCAGACTCTAAATATCAAACGCCTATCTTGTGTCGTGTAAGCCCGATTTATCTCATTTTTGGGCATGTATTGAAGACAACTGAGCTAGCGGCAGTTCACCTTTGGACGCTGGACCAACCAAGTAAAGACTGCAATAAACGGTCCTCTCTATGAGTGCATCAAAAAGGCAACAGTACGTGAGGTATGGCGGAGGATATCTATCTATTTAACTTGTGGAGTGCAATAAATGATTGAGTATTGAGGTTTGTTAAGTGTGCCACTAATCCGTGACTGACGACCACGACCACTCTGCCTACAGTGCATCGACGAAGACAATATGACGGCGAACAGTGAAAATAAAGCAGTATATAATTATCCTTCTCCCTTCGAGAAGTATAGATGTTATGTCCATTGTAATCTCGATGAAATTCTTTTGATAAATCCTAGCGACCTCCAGCGCTGGTACTTAAATTCAGCAGGACAATTCATATCCAATTCACTACCACCTGATAACTTTCCGTTAAATTAGTTGGCAGATAATTTCATAAATTTTTTTTTATACCAGTAAGGTGGCAAACAAGCATACGGCCCGCCTGATGGTAAGCGGTTACCGTAGCCTATGGACGCTTGCAACACCAGGGGTAACACTCGCACGTTGCCGCCCCTAAAAACCTCTTAGAGGTTTATGGAGGAATCTGCGCCAACAGTTTAAGGGAATATCCCTCTTTTACCAGCGCAGTGCATCCTTAGGAGCTCTGGCAACATCAAATAAAACAGGGACCAACTAGCAAGCATTCACTCAAACAACTGAACTGCAGACTAGCTATCTAAATTGCCTGACATGATACACGGGCGGACAAAGTTTCTAACTTGCGTCTTTGTTTTGGGCATCCGGGTTCAAACTCCGTCCATTAGCCATAATTGGACCAAACCCTTTATAATGACTTTTGGGGAAAAATTGAAGTGGGCTCATGGAAGTTTCAACTTTGTGGACGCAGCGAGATTTCGCAATTTTTCCGCGATGTTAATAGGTTGGCGTGTTGCCATGTAGTGGTATGGTCAGCTTACGAAACAGTTGGGAAAGCTAATCTGAAGTGAGTATAAAAGTGTATCGGAATTTATATAAATATCAACTAGTGACCCATGCGCAGCTTCGCCTGCGTTTCCCGGTGGTTTACAAAAATCTTATGTAATTTTCATTCTGAGAGCAGCGCCACCTACCGGGTCAAATTCACTATCCTATCTTTCAAATTGTATAAAACTGTAAACTAAGATAGATGACAAATAAACACATTACGATTTTAATTTTAAACACCATTCAATTTTAGAAATTGACTCAAGTAAAGTTATTGACTTCAAAATCATTTTTGTATAATCTGTATGTGGAAAACATCGCGAGGAAACCTGAAAATGTGTCTGAGAGGTTTTCCTCACGGAGTATCTAGCCTGCCAACCAGTAGTACTAATCAGAATCCCACTAAAAAGTGTAATACCATTATTAGTAGTATTCTCATAAATTGGGTACCCACAGCCCGAAAGAACCGCATCTGGTTAGACTGGAGACCGATCCCAAAATAGATGTGTAAAATCTAGAAGGATTAATACGTAATAAAATACCTGTATCTGCAAATCCACACTAGGTCAGCGTGATGAACTTAAATCGTCTCAATCATTAATGAAGGCAATAGAATATTGAGTATTCTAAGAAGGTATATTTGTTGATTTCTGACACTTACGCGAATACTAGACATTGAAATAAAACTACTTTTTACGGATTTTATCGCGTTATATTGATATTATTTTAATCCCGACGTTTCGGACCCTTTACAGCGTCCATGGTCACGGGTGACTAAGGTGGTAGGCGTCTTGAAGTTTTAATTACTAACAGCTACCCTACATTTCTGTTAATTATTGGCAATCCGATTCACGCAGAACGAGCTCACCGTATCCTTCGGTCTTGCAGTTTTAGGCTTGGATTTAGATTTAATCGAATCTATAATCGGGTTCCAAGCAGGTGGTAAGACCCAGCCATCTTCTCTATTGAAATTTGGATGTTTTTGAATTTTAATGGCCTCACGAATCATCCTGGGTAGGAATCAATATAACGCGATAAAATCCGTAAAAAGTAGTTTTATTTCAAGGTATATTTGTATTCGTGTGCAACAGAATGACATTAACTAGGTTGATAATCATTGTACAGTTCGCGCCAAACTTATTGTCCGGGTTGAAGTTGGCGCTAGCTAACTTTAACCCGGCCGTAAAAATCGGAGAAATTAAAATACTAGATTGTAATATATAAAAACGAAAGCTCAAGTCGTAATCTGTCGTTATAAATTATTCCAATCCAATATTTTTCTTTCTCCGATTTTTACGGCCGGGTTAAAGTTAGCTAGCGCCAACTTCAACCCGGACAATAAGTTTGGCGCAAACTGTAAACTATTCACCATGGCCGCTATGGTTTATGAGTTCGCCAGACTCATTGTGCCAACTATCTATAACGTATAGAGCCTCAAGGCGTAACATGTTGTCCAAGCTATGATCGATACATTATGTATAGAGGGTGACCCTTGCAACACTTGCCCTTGAAACGTTGCTACCCGTAAATCGATTTATCTACCCACCCAGTTACTCGAGGCCCGTCAGTATAATCTAATCTTCGTTACCACACATACACATACCATCACGACAATACTCCCCAAAGGGTAAGGCAGAGGTGTATTCATCAACCGACTTCAAAAAAAGGAGGAGACAATTCGACTGTATTTTTTTTTATGAATGTTTCCTCAGAACGTCCGGGTGAACCGATTTTGATGATTCTTTTTTTATTCAAAAGCTAGTGCTTCCAGATTAGTCCCATATAAAATTTATCGAAATCCGGTGAGCGGTTCTAAAAAGAATTACGAAAATTAAAAAAAATATATACGTAGATGATATTTGGGTTTTCTCAGAAACATCGCTGTTTGTACAGGGCAGTGCGTTTAGTTGATCTCCCCATATAATATTATAGGAACAAAACATAATAAATACATCTATATTCCACTAAAACTCTCAAAATAAATTATTTTTAAACAAAAAACAAACCGCCTCCAAAAAACACCTATAGTCCGTTTTTTAGAGAACCTCCTCCTTTTTTTGAAGTCGGTTGAAAATAACAGGTTTATAACTAATTTGAAGGGTTTTACAGGTTTATACTAATTTAATTTAAATATGACTTTCGTTGATGTCTGTTTGGCATCGACTCCAAATTAGTTAGAAACCTGTTATTTTTTGCTTTTAAGTTCCTAGGTGTTTTTGGAGGCGGTTTGTTTTTTGTTTAAAAATAATTTATGTACATTCCCAGTTCGCCGATGGAGGTTTGTTATTATGCAATTTCAATGATTCTTCCACATAATCTATTCGTATCCTAAGAAATTGTATAAATCATTTTATAGACTGATCCATTCCATGCTCAATACCGCAGCATGGGACGCTCTCTAAAGGGATGGACCGGTGACCTGGAAGAGGTCACTTGGAATCGTTGGATGCGGGTGGCATACGAAGTCTATGGGGAGGCCTTTGTTCAGAATTGGACCTCTTTTGTCTGTTAAGATGATGACGATGATTTTTACTTTGTAAAAATTGCTTATATTATTTTTTCCTTCATTAAAAATAACTTGTAATCTTAGCATGGAAAATGCTTAAAAAAATACAAAAAGAAAATTGCTTATATTTATTATTTTCTGGCTACAGCTGTAAAAGTATTATTATGTATTAGGAATAGATAAATGATTTAGTTACTTTTGAATTGTCAAAAACTATACAACGTGTAAGAAATCATTATTTATAGTATATTATATTTATGTGGGATGGGGTTTAGTTGCGAAGTAAAATAAACCCCATCCCACAATTTTTGGGGGCTCGTCCGGGATGGTGTTTGCGAAGTAAAATAAACGACGATAAACTTGAAAATAGTTTTTTTATTTTTTCACTCAACGTAACGATTCACTCATAATCCGCCATATTCTCTCCAATCTCTCTGTCCCTTTCTCACACGTCATTCACTCTCACATCCCACTGCGTTCCGTTCCTACATTTATAATAAAAAAATAATTATTTCATTTATTTTGGATCGCGCGCGCGATAACATTCACCGCTGAGCGTTATAATCACGTTTTTAGCAATACACTGCGTGCTCAAAAATGTCAATCTGTAATAACCGATCATTTTCAACATGAATGACCTAGGTCATTTTATTTTTGACCTTGAGTGAAACCTTGTCACGACGTTAGTGCGTCGATGTCCCTTCCACCTTGTATAGGTATAATGTTTAATTTTACGGAGAAGAACTGGCAAGAAACTTCATAATTTATCTTAGTGTTAATATCGTAGGATCGTATACACATAAGTTCGTTAGTTTATAAGCACCACTTCATCATGGCTACGAGTGATGGCTTCAGAGATAGGATGAATAATGAAGTAAAACTTGGTGTTTGTGTTTTGTAAGAAGTGTTTAAGACTCCTCATGATTTGGAGGAGTTCAGAAATTGAAGGACTTTGTAGAAAGTTGTTTGAGGAGCTCCGATGGAATTTGGAGTGAAACAAAACGTTGCGTCATGTGAATGGAATTAGTGTAATACACTTACGCTTTTCTCTCACGAGTATAGACAGAACCTACTTGCTACGTTTCTTGAATACTTTTTCCTTCTTCGAGGTCCATACAACCTACTAATATCATAAATGTGAAAGTTTCTGAGGATGTATGGATGTTTCCTACTCTTTCCTGCAAAAAGTACCGAACGGATTTTGATGAAACTTTTACTATTTAATTTTTTAGATTGTCATCCTCAACTCATTAATTGTCCCACTTGCTGGGCACGGGTCTCCTCTCAGTATGAGAGGGTTCAGGCCATAGTCCACTACGCCGGCCTTATGTGGGTTGGCAGACTTCACATGCCGTCGAGAAAGACTCTCAGGCATGCAGGTTCCCTCACGATGTTTTCCTTCATCGTTTAAGCGAGTGAAAAGACAGAGGTGCATGCCTTGGAATCGAACTCGAGACCTTTGACTTCACAGTCCATTGGTCATTCCTCTAGGCTATCACTGCTTCATATTTATATATCAGAATAAAAAAATAAAAAAGCCTTTTATTTCTTGCTAAAACAGTTAATATAAAATTGGATAAAAAAGAATGTGACAGTTAAGGAAAAAAAAACAGTGTGCATGCAAACTTAAAATTTGGAAATAAATAATCTAGGTCCCTCTCCATCTCCTATTAATCTATTATGAACGAAATTATATATCAGAATAAAGAATACTAATTAGAGGCTATAATTTATTACGATATTTTGAGAAATTATCCCGGCTTCGCAAAGTTAAGTTTATCGCGAACAGACAGACATACGTGGCGGTGGACTTAGTATTTTAACATTATTTAATGAAGTGACAACTGACATTTCAAACAAAGATCAACCTCGTCAACCACCGAAACAAAATTTTCACAGTCATTTCTAACTTCGACAATGACGTCATTAAGTTCGACAACCAAGTCATTCCGGTGTGAACATAACTTAAAGAGACAGGATAAGCCCCGAACTAACAAAGTCGTAAACCCAATTTGACAAGTTCGGCAATCTTGTCCGAACTTGTTCTGAGTTTCCTCGAAGCAGGACTGCTTTGCTGCACTGGAAGATACGCGAAGATATGCTTTGAGATGGTTATTCGACTGACTGTTGTCGTCAATATATCATCAACTTCTTGCCCTTGACCCAATTAACTTGGGGTTGGCGCAGCCTATCCTTTTCTTCCATTCATCCCTCTTAGTCCTTACCTGCTCATCACTTTTCCATCATAATGACTTTAACACAATCCATCCATCTTTTCTTTGGTCTTCTGTTCCACCGCCGGCAAGGATCTTCTCTCAAAATGAGAGGGTTAGGCTATTAGTCCACCACGCTGGAATAGTGCAGCTTGGCAGATTTCACTTCATTACCACTTCAGACGACGTCAAGAAAATCTCTCAAGCATGCAGGTTTCCACCTGATATTTGGCATCACTGTTGTAAGCGAGTGATAATCATGATTATGAAAAATCTGAGGTGAGGACTTGGATTCTAACTCGAGACTTGGCACTCCAGTGGTCATATCCCTAGGCTATAATTACTTAAACAGTTTATGTAGGTACTTTCAGTTTTAGTGTAGCAATATTATTTGACAATTAAACCACGAGTGAGTTGTTCAAACGAATATGATCTTACTTGGATACTTAAAACAGACATTAAGGCCTATAATAACAATTAAACTTAGTACAGCCTTTAAAATCGTATCGTTTAAATCTCTCAGATAGTTTCTCTTTAATGGTTGTTATTATTAAGATTGATCGAGACCCTAGCTCGGTAGATGTTTTCATTTTGATAACAATACTGCCCTTTGAAATTATTACAATGACAATTTTAAACGACACAAATATCAGCCCCGTCAGGAATGAAGTTCCTATCAATCCATTTCATACCAGGGCATTAAATAAAAGGAAAACAAATGATGTGGTCAGGTGGCATATTAGAAGAGGGGCGACTACTACCCTCTAGTCCTCAGGCGAAATCCTGGGGTGAGTAGAGTTATTTGGTTTATCTATGAAATTTCCAGGAGGTATCAGCTCGGAATTTGGTTTGGTTTGCCCGTTTGATGGCAATAGGCTCACCATCTACATGTGACCTCAACATACCGGCGAAATGTGGGTGGTCGCGCATTACACCTCCTCCTTTTTTTTGTGAGTCAGCAAGCATGTCAGACTCATACTGACTAAAAACAGCACTTGCCATCACTTGCGCTTTGCGTCATGGCCATTGACCATGGGATCAGGAACATTCACCACCATAACGGGAGAATACACCTCCTAACTCTTCAGGGAATATAGTATTTTAAAACTAAGTCTGGTCCAAAATAGCGTAGCTTTGAGTACAATACATTCCTTATCAATGTTTTGTCCCCCCGCACCTGTTGCGACCGTGCACCAATTCTGTGACGAAAATGATGGATAGTGTGAACGTGAAGCCGATATATTGTGCGTTACAAATAGCCGCTTGATATACAACAGTGACGTCAGTTTTTCGGCCTCGGCTTCGGAAACGTTTGCGGGTAATAAATCTGCACGGTGCTGTAGTGTTTTGATTTATGAGTGTATGTGTGTGAGAGATACACTGTTGGCCACTATATCCGTTTTTCTCGTTGCAGGATCCGATGATTTAGAACGCTTGGGGACAGCAATGTTCGTATTTTTCACAAGTTCCGGCAATGGAAGAGCAAATGTTTCATAATCACGATTTTAGATGAAGTCATTAATAATTATGGGTTAAGTTTTAAGCTGCAGCAGCGATAGATTTGAGCAGTGATAGCCTAGGGGTCTGACCACTGGACTGCCAAGTCAAAGGTCTCGAGTTCGAATCCAAGGCACGCACCTCTGACTTTTTGAAATCATATCTATAATGATCACTCGCTTTAAAGTGAAGGAAAACATCGTGAGGAAACCTGCATGCCTGATATTTTCTCGACGGCATGACGTGAAGTCTGCCAACTCGCATTAGGCTATAATCCACTTAACTGTGTTAACTATCCCTGTCCCACTGTTGGGCACGGGTGGGATAGTTAACATAGTTAATGGCTTGATGATGATGATGATGAAGTTTTAGGCAGGTTCCACACAGAGACCAGCCACAGTTTGCTGGTATGTTTCAATCCAATGTAGGATTATGCGGATTCTTACGTTATTATAAAATAAATCTGTCTCATAGCCATGTAGTTTAGTAGTTATGGCTGTGCGTTCATAGATAAGTTACTCAGGTTGCAATTTGACATAAATGTTTGGAAATGACATTAGTGACAGCCCAATTTGTCGAAAGCTTGTGTCAATTGCATAGATTTTGTTTCTATTCGTTTGTCGATTTTAATTTCAAATTGGAATTTGAAATAACAACGAAACAGTAAAAACAGGATTTACAACATTAGAAAGGAAGGATTGGCCTCAGAAAGTTTGTAGTGAGACGAGTCCTTGAGACATTTGCCAAAATTATTTAAAAAACTTTAGTTTTGCCCTTTTGGTAAAACGGTTATTTATCATAGTCGGGCGTAATTTTAGTTATTTATTATACCGCCCTCCGCCGATTTTAGTCTGATAATGTCACCCAAGTTATTAAGTGCTTTACCGCTAATAACTACGTAATACTGACGATTACGGTCGTAGGTAATTTACGCAATTTAGATAACCATCGGCGGTTTTCTTTGTGCTATAATAGGTGTGTGGAGTGCTGGGCGGGAAATGTAATCGGAATTTTAAGCTTGTATTTTAGAAATATATTATAATATTACCATAATTAAGTTTTTTTGCGTTAAACGCATATATAGGTATGTATATATAGGTAGTGCAGATGGCAACGCAGATATGTTAGAAATGACGTAAAATCAGCTCTAAATATCAGCCATTAGGTGCTATTTTAGCAAAGTTCGGTGTAATGTTTTTAATTGTAAAGATGTCCAATTGCCTCTTCCGTCTAGTGGTCCGAAAGTGGTCCTGAGTTCGATTACCGGGTCGAGCAGTGTTGGATTTTTCTGTGAAATTCCCAGTAGCAGCTCGGAGTCTAGATATGCGCCCGGTTGATGGCAATTGGCTTGTCCCCTATTAAATGGGACCTAAACGTATCAGCGAACTATGTGTGTACATTAGTACATATCTGCTTATCCTTCGGGGAACACAGGCGTGATGGTATGTTTAAGATGACAAACATTACCAACCGCATCTGGTTAGACTGGAAGCCGATCACAATTTGGCTGGGAAAAGTCTAAGAAGATGAATAACACATATTAATATTAGAAGAAGAAAAAAGAAGAAGAAAGTTTATTCTGACAGACACAACAAGACAAAATACCAAACATCAAAACGTTAAATAGGTAGATACAATTTTAACATAAATAGGTGCGTTTTCTTGTGCGATGTCAGAATGGGTCCCTATCTCAGCAATATGCTGCAGCAAGCAAATCAACACCCGCATTTTCGGGCCATTAATTTCAACAAAACAAAAAAAACATTAATCGGGCCCGCAATATTAGACCTACAATTTGCGAAATATGTTATTTAATTTGAATTTGGTGGAGTGTTCTAGGCTTAGCGTATAGCAAAGGAACGATGAATGAGGTTCTTTGACCAGCCAAAGGTCAAAGGTATATTTCACATGTTTATTTATTTCAGATATTGTGTATTTCACGTAAAAACTTGTAAGAAGTGACAGGGTCGACTATAATAAGCTATTTATATGATAATTCCTCTTTTAGGCCCGGATATTGGAGATTAGACCGACGTTTTTATTAAACACGGTGGAAAATTTTTCTAATTTAGCAAAATACGAAATCGAACGATCTCTTATTGTGATCAAGGTAAGGTTCAAATTTATGTAGCAAGGTCTACAGCTCGCTTTGTATGCGACATTTATTTTAATGATTCTATATAAGGTCCCGCCCTGTTATGTATTACAGGAATAACTTTCTACTGAGTTTAATATCCTCAAAAGTATCACCTGCGTATACAAGGTGGAAGGGACAGCGACGCTCAAACGTCGTGACAAGGTTTCACTCAAGGTCAAAAACAAAATGACCTAGGTCACTTATGTAAAAAATGATCGGTTATTACAGATATTGATAATATTTTTGAGCGCGCATTGTACTGCTAAAATCGCGAACATAACGTTTCGCGGTGAATGTTATCGCGCGCACGATCCGAAATAAATGAAATGATGATAATTTAATTATAAATCTAATTTGGGTAGATAGATATAATGATTTTTTACATGTTTAAGTAAAAAAAAACTTCAGAAAACTTTGAAAAATTGATGAAAAATGTTACGGAAAATTTCAGCGCAAGGGGGTCCAGAATCATCTCATGGTATTCGGATGTGCGTCGATAGCCCTTCCACCTTGTATATTAATATTTATACCCTTTGGTTTGGGGAATTTGTTCAGTACGGAAGCAAAATGAACGCCGCAGAAGATGAACGACAGTACGCTATCTTTGCGGCTATAATATAAACTAGAACTTTGTTGACCTCGGTTTCAGTTGCATACTAAAGGGTTTTTAAAATAAACATTCTGAGACATTATCTTTTTGTATTTTTGTAAGCATTTTCCATACTAAGATTACAAGTCATTTTATTTATGGAAACAATCGGCTGGCGATACGTCATCTTAAGACGTAAGTTTAGAATGTGAAGGAAGATTTCGATTGGCGAGCAGGGCTCGCGGTGGTTTAGCGGTCATAGCGTCTGGTGTACCGAACCAGAAGACGCAGGTTCGAATCCTGCCCGACAAACGAATTTTTCCTTCATTATAATAACTTGTAATTCTGGGACTGATAATACAGATCACCAAGCTCCCAAACTAAGCAGTGCTTGTACTATTGTTACTAGACAATATAATATAACAATTGTACTGTTGTTATATTATGCAGCAGTGCTGTTCAAAGTTCAAAAGAATCATGAATTTTGGTAAGAAGCAAGGAAATATAAATAGCATAGTTTACGGGAAAAATCCGAAATTTGATCATTTCTAGTTATAAATACATAAAATGTAGATAGATGAACTATCTCAATACTCAATACTTTATTGCATTCCATAATGTTATATAACGGTGGACTAAAGATAACTTAGATCATTATGGACCCTGTCGGGCACAGCAAAATTAGGAGAGAGGAAGAGAGTTTAGCATCATTTGCAAATTGATTGCCCATTAAATTAAAAATTTAGAAAACCCCCGACACGAAATGTAATTTGCCATTTTGTGGTGGCGGCCATCTTTGATTTGGAATTTATCATAGTGTATAGTATTCTACTAGTCAAGCCCTTTCATTTGATACCCATATTGAGGGAGTTGTGAAAAAATATGTAATTCGCTATTTTGTGGCGGCGGCCATCTTGGACCGATTTTCATCAAACATAGCTAAGAACACTCCCGACTAATTCACCTTTCAAATAAAAAAATCAAAATCAAAATCGGTCCATCCGTTCCGGAGCTACGATGCCACAGACAGACACACACACACACACACACACACACACAGACACGTCAAACTTATAACACCACGTCGTTTTTGCGTCGGGGGTTAAAAAGAATACCTTAAAATATCATATTGGTACGGAAGCCTCAGTGCGCGAGTCATACTCGCATTTGTCCATTTGTGCTAAAGATACAATTTATGTCAACGGTGCCTTTGCCTCTACGGGAAGAACGTCTGGCAATCTAAGGACTTAATATATCCAATATTCAATATTTAAGTTTACAAGTTACAATGTACACAGTATTAGAATCTAATGCCATGACGATGTTACATAATAAACTTCTGGCATTCCGTTCTTCGCAGATCATAAATAGAATATGGCGACCTCATTTTGCAGTAAATAATAACCATAATAATATACAACAGTTTATGAGCCAGCCGTGTCAGACTGAGGGCAAGACATACACCTATGTAGTCTAGGTAGGCATTTGACGTAGTGTGACGTCAGACCTAAGAGTAACAGAAGAAGCTATGTGTATCGAATGTTGACGGAATAAGATTCAAAGTTCAAAGTTGAAATGTTTTTATTTCAAACTGTCTTTCAACAGTCTGGGTATTTCTTAAACCTAAATTATTCTAAGTTGACGACGTAATTGTCTATACTCATGTTCCTAAAACAAATCTATCTTACGGGAACCATAAATTTTACCGGTATAAAAAGACTATAGTCCATCTCTGTGCCAAATTTCATCCAGATCCATTCAGTGGTTTTTGCGTGAAAGAGTATTCATCCTTCCAAGTTTGGATGGATGAATGGATGTTTGTTGGACTTGTCGATGACGACGTCTGTGGTCTAGTGGTTCGAGTACCGGTTGCTGATCACGAGGTCGTGGGTTCGATTCCCACAAGACACAAACATTTATGTGATGAACTTAGGTGTTTGTGTTTGTCTGGGTGTTTCTTATATATTATAAGTATGTATTTACAAAAAAAAAATATAGTATATAAGTATATAAAATATATAGTATATATGTATAGTATATAGTATATAAGTATTATATCCATTGTCTAGTACCCATAGTACAAGCTTTGCTTAGTTTGGGACTAGATGGTGCTGTGTAAAAAATGTCCCAAGATATTTTTAACTTTTACATTTATACCTAATATTAGTAGAATATGCTTTTACAAGCATTTATGAAACGTTATGACTGCACGGTTCCAAAAAGTTGATCCTAGAGGGAAGAATCCGGCAAGAAACTAGATGGACACTTTTCGCTTCCATTGCTTACAGAAATATGGTTAAGATCCATTACAGATTCTGACAAGATGTATGAACGTGAAGAATCATAGCAATTGTCAGTCTCTAGTTTCTGCCTACCCTTGTGGGAAAAAGGTGTGAGTGTATGTATGTATGTAGGTATTATAGATCCCATCAAGATTTTCAGAGTTCATTTGCTACGCTTTCCATACAAAAAATTGTTGTTAATGTAAATGTAAAATAACTCGAGTGTACAAATTTAGTTTTTGTCTCTCAAAAAATTAAAAACAACTTTTTTTAAATGACACGAGCGCCAAAATTTTTAATATACGATTAAAAACGGCCAATTATTAAGTAGAAGCAGAGACAAAAAGCAGGAACTCCTTATTAACATAAAGGTTCACGATTTCCTCAATATCCCGGAGTAACGCGCAAGACGGAGAACGTAACCCTGCCTATCAATTCGGGGATAACCTAACGGTATTAAGCTTGACGCTTATTTATTTCATGTACCCACCGTTCCGTTTTACGCATCAAATACACACATGGACTTTGTGTAACCGTTTTTAGGATTTTATGCCCTCGTAAAGCCAAGATTTTGTGGTCGACTTGAAAATCCTCGCTTGAAGTATTTAATAAAATTATATAACATACCGAACCTGTTCTTCCCGAACGGTTAGGCAGGGGTGTCCTAATGTACACCCTGTTCGCGGTATGTTTAGGTCTTACAGGTTATGTGGAACCCCAAATTCCATAGGAAACCCCAATAGCACTTTACTCGACCTGGGAATCGAAACCCTGACTTCAAGCATACCAGGCGTGATTACAACCAGAAAGCTAAAGAGTTATATAATAATCAACCCATATACTGTCCCACTGATGGGCACGGGTCTCCTCTCAGTATGAGAGGAATTAGGCTACAGTCCACCACGCTAGCCTAATGCGGGTTGGCAGACTTCACATGCCATCGAGAAAATCTCACAGGCATGCAGGTTTCCTCACGATGTTTTCCTTCACCGTTAAAGCGAGTGATAATGACGTACATGATTTCGGAAAGTCAGAGGTGCGTGCCTTGAATTCGAACTTGAGACCTTTGACTTGGCAGTCCAGTGGTCATATCCCTAGGCTCACTGCTCAAGAGTTATATAATTAGTTAATTAATAGATAAAGGGGTCTAGACAAGTTGCAATTTGACATTCGAATCGACAAATGAATAGAAAGAAAATGTATGGAGATGACATTAGTGATAGCCTGATTTGTCGAAAGCTTGTGTCATTTCCATAGATTTTGTTTCTTTTGTTTTGTCAATTCGAATATCAAATTGCAACTTGTCTAGGCCTCAAGATACGTTTAGAGCCTAAAACAACTGATTAATCTGTGCCTAAAATATTAGCTGTCTAAGAGTTTTGAGGGTCCTGTCATGATTGTAGCAGTTGCGTAATGTGTTTAACACAATTGTTTTGTTGTTTGTGTTTCACAAATAAGGTTTTTGTCTTTAGGACTGAACTCTTTATAATCATGAAATATAAGATTGTGACGTCAATCGAATGTTATTTAAGAAAGTTTACTTACGATGATATTGAAAATAAAACAATCCTAACCTCATTATATCCTTCAAGGAAAAAATAGCTTTCAAAGTCAAAACTCCATTAGAAATTGAATAACAATTCGGTAGTAATATTAGCTTATTAGGTCGTGATTTCAGTCCACGTTAGGGAACGTGACTAGGTGCAATAAAGACTATAGCGTGAAACTTCAAGCGTAGACCTGTCTTACTTATTTATATCTGTTTGTCTGTTTGTTTTGAGGAAGTTCTATAAAAATATAATATTACTAGCTGACCCAGCAAACGATGTTTTGCCATATATGGTCGGGTCACCCTTATCATTTATGGGTATGAAAAATAGATGTTGGCCGATTCTCAGACCTACTCAATATGCTCACAAAATTTCATGAGAATCGGTCAAGCCGTTACGGAGGAGTACGGGAACGAACATTGTGACACGAGAATTTTATATATAAGATTATCACCTCTATTCCCCAAAGGATTAGGCCGAGGTGTAAATGTACAGTAAGAGGTCATAAGTCGATTATCATGTCAAGGATCATATTTGCTTGCACGTTACTGCGCGTATTCATAAACATAATACTTAGTGATTTGAAATTTAATACCACTATTTTTGGCACAGACAGCACATAGGATATTTATCCCGGTAAAATGTATGGTTCCCGTGGTAATACCCATATGAAATACCCATACCACGCTCACTAATTCATAAAGATAAAAAGATTAATCCCGCACTATTCTTTGTTAGTTCTGTACACGTAAACAATGTAATGTTGGGTCGGCCGGAATATTTCCTGAAAAATGTCCATTTCTTTTATGTCGGGTTCTCACCTTTAATTTCGAAGCCATTTTACACAAAACAAAGGTTTTATCTTGCATTTGTTTTAGAAAAAACATTTACATAATAATGTGTGAGAAATCTAAACATTTTTTTTTTGTAAAATTGTCAATATAAATCGTAAAAAGTAGTTTTATTTCAATGTAAATAATAGTCGCGTTAGTGTCAGAAATTAGTATAATTCAAACTATTATATAATTAAACGAGTAAATAAAAACTTTTAGACTTTTTGTATTGTTATTAGAATTGTATTCTTAACAAAGGTTATACTGGCAATTTATTTCAGAAAAATGTAAATCTAAACCATAACATTATTAACCTCTTGACTGTATAAGCTTCCGCTCTAGCACACGCGTACGCACGCGTTAATTGTGACCCAACCTTTATAACTTAACCAAAAACTGCGACGGAACGTTCCGACTCAAATAAAATGTATAAAAAACTTCCCCAAATACACAGACAAGAGACAAACCGCCACCAATCTTCCGGATAACAACACACGTCCCGTTTTTTTTCGCAATAAAACCCCTCATTCCGTATTCCATCCGATTCAAAGATGTAAAATCTTCCACTTCATTTGGCTGACGTAGAATCTTCGCCATTAAGACATTCAAGAAACAATTTGGCAGAGTTGGGTTCCGTTTCAACTTACAAACTTATATTTATCATCGAAATTATTTGCATGCTTCTTTATTATGAGGAGATAAAGTCGAAGTTGCAACAAATGCAGTGTAATTCACTTAAATTCAAATGCAAAATGGGGCCAATGAGAACATTCGCCGATTCTGTTCGGTTGAATGTTTACATGTGTGTGTTGGAGCGACTTGTAACGCCATTATGCTCTAATTACTGCAGGTACTAGTATTGTAAGCTAACCATTTAATGTACTATATTGGATTTAACGACATGAAAGCTGCTTTAGAACTATACTAGAAGGTAAAATTGAAGGGAAACTACGAAGGGGAAGACATAGACGAAGTTTTATAAAACAAGTGAAGGAAAAGTGGGGAGCAAGTTGTATCAAGAGGTACAATAGAAGACAGAAGATAAAGAACAGTGGTGATTGCTCCACCGACATGAACTGTACTCTGTAATTTAAGAAGAAGATTAGAGTTAACACAGAAAACAAATTAACTGTTTTCGATCACGTCTGTCTGTATCGTGTTCCTACCCTTGTCACAAATTATTTGGAATCGGCGCAGTGTGTCATTTTCTTCCATTTATTCCTTTCAAGCGTCATCCCATCATTCACTCCCTCTTCAATCATATATGTTTTCATCAAACATAGCTAAGAACACTCACCTTTCAAACAAAAATAACAAAGTCAAAATCGGTTCATCCGTCCGGGAGCTATGATGCCATAGACACACACACACACAAACAGACACGCCATGCCATCTTTTTTGCGTCATCGGTTAAAAATACTAGATTATTATTAAATTCTCGACTTACCGCGTCGTCAGCTTTAGTCAGTATCCCGAAGTTCCGGGCCAGGTGTGTTTGTTTAATGAGCACTTGCTATTACCCGCGGTGTCGCTCGCGTCTGAAAGGATTTACATATTTATATAACTTTCGGTATACTACAGTTGAAAGATGCACCAGATTTTAAGTTTGAATCTCCATGAATACAACCACATCCAGTATTTGCGTAATGTGCGTAGGTACAAAAATATCGAGAGACTGTTATTTAAATGTCTATATGTATATGGTTATTGCAAGATGATAGTCTGAGGGACTCCTGACCTAATTTGGATCGCTGATACACAAGCGCAGTGCTCATCTAGGTAAAATTGAAATTTATATAGATGATGATGATGAATTAAGGAGCTCAACCCTAAGCAAATCCTGCAGTTTATGATAGCCACAGGGTTTAGCGGTTAATTCTAAATCTAAACAACCAAGTGGCGATTACAATAGATCGCCTACGTTCTCAGTAGTCGCAAAAAAACAAATAAAAAAACAAATGACACTCATCATCACTACATAGTATAAAACAAAGTCGCTTACTCTGTTCCTATGTCCCTATGTATGCTTAAATCTTTAAAACTTAGATTTTGATGCGGGTTTTTTTATAGATAGAGTGATTGAAGAGGAAGGTTTATATTATGTATAATACATACATATTATAGTACAGTAAATACAAGAAATTCAAACCCATGCGAAGCCGGGGTGGGTCGCTAGTTATGTATAAAATAACGGATCAGTCTTCTCGGCAACGGGTACCCGAAGGCGGAAGATTTTAGGATCCATCCTCTCAGTGGGTTAGCCGTCTTCATGGACCACGTCTTCAAAGAGTAATGGGGATAACACAAAAGATTCCATTGGGTCGAAGTGTTGCTGGTTGTAGCAGCCCCCATAGCAAGATAAAAAATACATTACGTATAAAATGTGTCTTTGCTAGCAGCAACTGCGCAACAAATTAAAGCTAGGTATATGACCTCACGTAGTGCCTGCCTCAGGCCTCGTTCTCACGAAGCAATATGCTTCCATATTCCGAAAGCACGTGTTCACAGCGATAAATTATTTCCCTTGCAAAACATCAAAATAGCAGTGTTTGGAGTCAAATCACAGGCATGCTATGCCTGAACGGAATTCTGGTGCTTACTGACTGACACACTGATTTATTATTATACAGAGCAATTATTGGAAATAATATTTTAACATCAAATAACATACCAACATCCTGCTATTAATAATTTCAAAGAAATACCCCAATAATTGTTTGTTCTTGGAAATCAAACCGAGGACCTCTGTCACGCTTAAAGATCACAAGGCTAACGAGGCAGCAGCAAAGGTTGCTCTAATATAAACTCTAGACATCCAGCATTGTGAAAACTACCCGAAGATCGGTAAAAATTATATAAATTCGAGAAACTGCAAAGGGCATCCGCTATTACCAAAAAGGTCCATGTTAACATGTCTATTTCACTCATAACCAGATAAAACGTATCACGACAGTCACCTAACAACACATTTGGCTCCTACCCAACACCAAACGGCCGAACAAATCCGTTGCATGTTCTCTCGAGCAGTGTGTGGTGTCATGATATTAATGCATTGAGATATTATTTACTAGAGATTAAATTATGTACTAGAGATTATACCAGTAAGACAGTTTATAATAATAAATAATTAATATCCTGGGACATTTTACACAGCACCATCTAGTCCCAAACTAAGGAGACCTTGTACTGTGGGTACTAGACGATGGATATAATACTTTTATACTTTTTTTTTGTAAATACATACTTATAATACATAAGAAACACCCTGACAAACACAAACACTTATATTCGTCATATAAATATTAATTGTGCCCTGTGGGAATCGAACCCACGACCTCGTTATCAGCAGTCCGGTACTCGAACCACTTAACCACAGACGTCGTCGTCGTTATGTGATTGCGGATTTATTACTGTGAGTGGCGGAGTAAGCGTTTTCAATAACTCACTGGTACACATACTAATTTATTTATTAATGGTACTTAGGTATTAAATAAGTATTTCAGTTTTTTAACTTGATAAGCTGTAGAAATCCATATCTACCTATCGACTCTCAACAAGAAACAAATAGGCCTTTCAACATTTTGCTGACCAACTAATAATTCGACCACAGTCTAACTTTGTAAACATGCCCTGATACTGTAGAAGAAAAACTGCACCTAACTTTTCCAATGACATAAATCCCGTGGAACGTGGCTGCTCTAGTACGATAGTAGACATTACACCTCAATGTATTACTGCGGTTGTAACAGCTGGGGCGCCCCGACTGTCGTGACCTGCTGCCATTAAACAATGATACTTATATTGTACAATTTTACACAAATTTTGCGTGTTCGATGTATTGAAGGTGAATAGTTTGTGATGTAAGTAATTGCTTTATTTGTTTTCTGTTTTGAACAAGCAAATAACTCTTCATAACTTTTTTCGAGTCGAAAGGACTAAAATAGAAAGGAGGCAATCGAAATCGGCCCAAATGAGGTACCGAAGGTACACTTATTGGAAAAAATACGCTGTTTTACGCTGGTTAAAACTCTAGTCGTACTTTTTTAATGTTCACTGGGGGATGAGAAAAAACTTTTAATTTGAGAAAAATCACGCCATTCTGGCACGCTATACCTAACTGTTTTGTAATGAAAAAACTGTCAGTGTTCGTTTCGGAATGTCAAACGCACGCCATTACGGCGGATTAATATATGATTAATATCTGTTTCATAGTGATTTCATGGTAAAAACTATCAACTTGACAGTTGTCATGTACGGGCTGAGTTGTATGGGCTTCTAACGACCTTCTTTGACATACGGAAGCGTTAATTTACTGACTTACTATTTACTTACTAATCAGTTTACTAAGGCTAATATTGAGAGACGACTCTAAGGCTTAATATTCAGAGATAACGCAAAGCGTAAACTTAATCTTCCATATGTCAAATTGTAATACAAATTTGACATACAGAAGCGTAAACTTACAATTCCATATGTCAAATTGTAATACAAATTTGACATACAGAAGCGTAAACTTACAATTCCATATGTCAAATTGTAATACAAATTTGACATACAGAAGCGTAAACTTACAATTCCATATGTCAAATTGTAATACAAATTTGACATACAGAAGCGTTACTTTAGGCTTAGCGTCGTCTCTGAATATTAGCCTAAGTGTTGCTGCTAAAGATGATAATGAAATCACTTAAACCGATCTTTGCACAAAAACTACCATCTTTCATTATCAAGAAGCCAAAGATTATGAGGTTTTAGAGGAATACCATAGAAACAGTGGTTTGATTTGCTTTGAAACATTTGATAGCCAAGTTTCCAAAGCGAATCCAAAGACTGTTTTTTTAAGCCATAATTTTATTAAGTTTATTGAAGTCAATTGCGATATAACTACTTACTCTCTTGCTATTATATAATAATAATAATAATAAATTCTTTATTGACAAACTTTGTTCACAATTAAATGAAATCCCTGGCCCCTACGCTAGTATGAACAGTATTGCAGGAGCCAGTGCTTCCGCTCAGTCTAAGTATGCAAGACATGTCAACAAAAAATATGGGACATACCGTCGAATTGTAGATGTACATTACCACTGCCATAACCATTGGCGTATACAGGCGTGATGGTATGTAAGGTTGTCTCATCACTACATATTCACTACATATTATAAAACGAAGTCCTCCACCGCGTCTGTGTGTTCGCGATAAACTTAAAAACTACTGCACCGATTTTCATGCTGTTTGGAAATCGGTGCAGTCCAATGCAATAGATGGAGTGGTTCTCGATGAATATTTTAGTATATAATTTGTCAAGTTTACATACATTGGCTAGAATATATATGGCCACGCGGACGAAGCCGCTGGCGAAAAGCTAGTCAACAATAATATCATCATCAAATATCATGTTGGGATAACATAACTTCGAGCTTGCGTTGACGAGACCTATTTAGGATTGCGTGACGTCCACGTCTAAATACACTGTTTATTTGTTTGAAACACTAATTACCGTGGACAGACTATTTGCATACGGTATTAAGTCAACATTTTATAATGTAAACTTATTTGTACTGCCAATTTTTAAAACCGTCGAAATAGAGGGGTGTTGTAAGTTTAAGTGTCTGCGGCACTACAGCTATGGCACACACACGCAGAAATCGCAGGAATTGCAGGAATCGCAGGAATCCCAGAAATCGCAGAAATCCCAGAAATCGCAGGAATAGCAGAAATCGCAGAGATTTTAGAGCTCCGTTTTCGATATATTTTTTTTTTAAAGGTGACTCGATCGAGTGTTTTAGCTAACATTTAGGAAAATCTGTACAGCCGTTTTGAAGATCATAGTTCTTATCTAGATGATAAACAAAACGACTAACTGTGCACCGCGACATCATTTTGTCGACACTTATTTTATCTCGTATTCGCGCGGGAGAAAGCGAGACAAAACAGGTGAATACATAAAATCTTTTCGTGGAAAACCAGCGGGATTTCGTGTTGCTTACAAATATAAATATTTGCTCTAAACACAGTTTCTTTGGAAAAATAAAAATTATTAATTGTATGCAAACATTTTTACATAAAACTCGGCACAAACAATAAAAACTAGTTTATATTGCTTACGGCGAGGTTTATACACAATAAAATAAACTGAAATATACATACTCCAATCAAAGTAAACAATCATAGCTTTTATTAACGAACTAACGAACTGAATTATAATATTCTGTTTACAACTACGTCTACAATAGCTTTAGCTTGCGGTATTCTACAAGATTACTAAAGGTACTCAATACTCAATACTCAATATTTTTATTGCACTCCATAAATAATCATGTTCGATGTTAAAATATCACAATAGGTACATTATGAACCCTGCAGAGCACGGCAACTTAGAAGTGAAGAGGTAGAAAGACAACGAGTGTGACGTGGCGTGTCGTGTCGTGTCGCTCCAGAAAAATACATTATAGTAGCATACCATCACGCCTGTATTTCCCAAAAGGGTAGGCAGAGGGGTACTAATGTTCACCTACATTTTTCCGGTATGTTTAGGTCCCATGTAATAGGAGGCGAGCCTATTGCCGTCAACCAGGCACAAATCCAGACTCCGAGCTGCTACTAGGAATATCACAGAAAAATCCAACAACACTTTGCTCGACCCGGGATTCGAACTCAGGACATTTAGCATAGCAGTCGTGCTTGGGACCACTAGACCAACGAGGCAGTCATTTATATTATATAGCAAGTAGTACATTATCTACGTTTGTGTACATTATCGTGCAGTGTGAATGTTTACTAAAAATAAAAACGTGTCAGAAAACGTCTCAAAAAAAATTCTTTCATTCTTACTTCCCATAATATCTTAATAAGATCCTGGTTTCCATGACACAAATCCAGACTCCGAGCTGCTACTAAGAATTTCACAGAAAAACCCAACAACATTTTGCTCGACTCGGGATTCGAACCCAGGACCTCTAGCGTAGCAGTCGTGCTTGAAACTACTAGATCAACGAGGCATCATATTATACATTATCATTATGAGCCATTATAAGCCTTTACTACGTCATAAATGTCAAGTCTTTTTAAACATGACTACTGAAATGTATTTATCAGTTTCATACAAAATATCTCTCACAAATATTGGAGTGGATTTCAATACATTTCAATTTGTTTCAAAAATATTAATATACAGACACGATATCCTATCATCATTGTATAAAGGCGTTTATCGAATACCAAAATTGTATTGCACCTGTACGTGTGTATGGGTGGCAGGTCAATTGTAGTTGCGACGCATTATGCGAAATCACGGAATGTGAAGGCGGTTTTATTAAGGAGAGGTCACAGGAGATAAGAGTTAGCGAGTGTGCTTTTATTCGTAATATTTTAGTGTGAGATTTTAAGTTACAATTTGCTGTCGTAGATGTGTTAAGCCATATTTCTCTGTTTTAAAAATCGATTTTTAAAATATTTCCAACCTGGGGGTAGTAAACTTAATAAAAATGATTCTCATTTGCAAAAACCAAAAGAAAAATATTTTAAAGTAATTTTATTTGAGATACGCCAACCCGTTATTATGTAGGCGTTTTGTGGAGTGTGCTTAGCTTATACACTTTCATTTTGGGGGACACGCGTGCCCAGCAGTGGGACAAAGATGTTGATAATGATGTATTTGTGGTTATCGATGATTTAAGTGCATGCCAGATCCTCAAACCTAATACTTTGTTGTCATTTTACCAAAACTGCTAAGTCCTTTCGTCGTCTATCGTCACTAGAATCATTCTGTTACAATTCAAATAGTTTAAATACCTTGGCTTCTGAGTTACTTATGTTTCAACATTGATGATATAGTTCAAAAACCATTCGTACAGGCAATGACAGGTTTTGACGACGAATAAAGCTATGTTAGCTCGATACTAGCATTATTACAAAAATATGCAAAAAATATCAAACTACTGCATTTGAAATCGTCTCCGCTCATCACTAAGCCCTCACCTTTACCCAGTTCAAAACACAAAACAATCTCGTTGCGTCGCATTGTGTTCGTGCTGATGATTCCGAATGTACCTCTTTGTGATGACGTCAACTATGCATTTCGTGTATAAGTAGTACAAGCTGTATTATTGGATGCTTGATACTATCCGGCTGTGGTATCAATAATTGTTATGGACGTGACTTTGCAAAACAGATTTGTAGTACGTAGTAGTATTCATTCTGCTTTCCTTTGCGTTATCCCATTATCTGGGGTCGGCTCTTCTTGTGTGCCTTCTCCATTTGGTTCGATCTTGTACGGTCTCAGCATCAACATTCATGTCATTTAGATCTTTTTGGACCGATGAAAGCCAGGTAGCAGGAGGTCTTCGCATCGGTGACGCATCTTTGTCGTTACGGGCCACTCGTACCTCGGGTCTTCTGGACTGCGGAGCACATATCCACACACCATTGAAGGCGTCGTTCTTTTACCTTCTTTATAATGGGAGCAATCTTGTAGCTTCATCTGACCTAATAGTATTAATATTGTGATATAATATCCCTATCAATACATCATCCTCCTCCTCTTATCCCAATTCACTTGGGGTCAGCGTAGTACGTATTTTTCTTCCATACATCTCTATTAAACGTCTTCTCGTCATTCAACTCTTTTGTGGTCATATCCTTTTTCACACCGTCCATCCATCTTTTCTTTGGTCTTCCTCTTTCCTTATATCCATCCCCATTCATGCTTATATTCTTTTTGGTAACATGCTCTTTACTTGACCCTTCACATATCCATTCCACGATAAGTAGTTACTGCACAACTTTTCAGTAACCGGTGCCTCTATCAAACTACCTCTTATTACTAATTCCTGACTCTGTGCATTCTTGTCCACACATTCCTCGTAGCATTTTTATTTCAGCTGCAGGCAATTGCCTATCAATACATGCGAAAGCAATTCGGTCTATTTTCACTCCTTAACCACTTAGCAGATTTTTTTGAAATATGCTATAGCGATAGATTAGATCTTGAAAAAGGACATTGGGTAACTGTCATTGCGAAAAAATTTGGATAAAAGTTTGTATGCAACATTATGATGGCTCATTGCTGGAGTAACAAATATTACCTAGGTCACTTGAATGAACAACAAGCAAACAATCCTTCAAACAATTGCATTTTCAAATTACCAACTCCATTTTCCGATGAATGTGCGATGATATAAACGAATTCAATGAAAAACTGCACTGCACAACAAACAAATTCGAAAGAATCCGGTGGTATAATTACAAATTACTTTTCACTGTGCGCTTGCTTCTGCTAAACCAAGTCAATATTTGAGTTCCGTGAAACTCAGGAACAATCAGTCATATGAAATTAGTTTTGAATAGGGCTGGCTATTGTTTAATTTTATACACTGTGAAAAATTTAATGTATTGTACTCTATTTTATTAGTGTCAATAAATTTAATATCTACTCTACAATTTTATTCATGAGTTTTTGAAATCTGTAATCTTCTTACAATATTCTTGTTTAATTACTTGCTGTGATTGTCCCACGATTCTACATACGTTAATCTACGTTATTTCCAATATTACACAAATATTAACATCTTCGGAACCCTTCAAAATATCGAATAATACGTGAATTCCTGAATTTTCATTGAAATTCGTTGAGCCGTTTCGGAGCCTAAACTAACAAAACTTTCTGACAGATTTACGGACAATCATTCTAAATAAAAAATTTGGATTTGTATAAAAAGCTATTTAATTTTGGTATAGTTATAGTTTGTTGAATTTATTGGAATAAATGTGTTTTCTATATGAAATGATACTGTCTGCCATTCTTTTCAACAATTAAAACTGTTTAAGTATCAATTATTTTTCTTATGTTTAAAAGAATACGTCATTTATTAATAAGTTTTGATAATCGAAAAATAAATGTTTGTAAAAAAAAATGTTAGACATCCTTAGTCTCCGTGGCTTTTGAAATTGAATTTTCTAGGTCTCTTCACACATTCCATACATTTGTAAACATGATATCGTTGTGAAACAGATTACTGTAATTTCCGTAAATGAGAATGTGGTTTGCTTTGTTCATAATATAATAGGTAATCTATATTATTTTCTAGGTCAGAGTAGTCAGAAAAACTTACCCAATTGCTAGGGAGCTACATCGATTTATTTGAATGACATCTAAAGCTTATTTGGGTATTTAGATGTTTGGGTGTATGTTACTCTTTTATACTGCAACCGCTCGATGGTTTTGGCTGAAATTTAGAATAAAGCCGTCAATTGTACCTACGTATAGCTTGTTTTTCTTTCATCTACCTATACTTCTATACTACCTTTAGACTATATTAATATTATAAAGCTAAAGAGTTTGTTTGTTTGTTTGTATGTTTGGTTGAACGCGCTAATCTCAGGAACTACTTGTTTGATTAGAAAAAATATTTCAATGTTAGAGAGCCTGTTTAACGAGGAAGGCTATAGGCTATATATCATCACGCTGCGACCAATAGGAACTGAGTATCAATTAAAAATGTTGCAAAAAACGGGGGGAAAATTCAACTTCTATGGAAACGAAGCCGCGGGCAAAGGTTAGTCAATGTATAGAACGAAGAAAGTCCCTAACAATACCATTATAATCTATTCAAAATTTATCTATGTATAGAATATCAAACCTATTCATCCATGGGCTATAATCACATCATTTATAGAAACCCATCACATCTGGGTGAATTAAAATGGAGGTTGAATTTCAAATCAGTGTCTTGCCATTGCACACGGGGTTTGGGAAGCCAAGCGTTAAGACTGAGTTGTAAGATGGAGGGTACATCTCTTCGAAGTATTAATTTAAAATATTGGTAGTAGCTTTTAGGGTTCCATGCCAATGGGGCCCTATTACTAATCCTCCATTGTCCTTCCGTCCTTCTGACCGTCAGCGGGCTGTATCTCATGACCAGTTTTTTTTTAAAGTCTGTAAATAATTTACCAAGCCGAGGTAAGAAGTCATCACCGCACATGCTACACCAGAGGCGTTCCTAATGCCGATCCTTAATAACCTAACCTAAATTAAAAATTTAGAAAACCCCCGACACGAAATGTAAGTTGCTATTTTGTGGTGGCGGCAATCTTGAAATTTAAACTTATCATAATGTATAGTATTCTCCTAGTTAAGCCCTTTCATTTGATACCCATATTGAGGGAGTTGTGAAAAAATATGTAATTCGCTATTTTGTAGCGGCGGCCATCTTGAACCGATTTTCATCAAACATAGCTAAGAACACTCCCGACTAATTCACCTTTCAAATAATAAAACAAAATCAAAATCGGTTCATCCGTTCGGGAGCTACGATGCCACAGACAGACACACACACACACACACACACACACACACACACACACACACACGTCAAACTTATAACACCCCGTCGTGTTTTCGTCGGGGGTTAAAAATAAAATAATACCACTAGGATAATCCTTACTAATATTTTAATTGCGAAAGTAACTCTGTCTGTCTGTCTCGCTCACATGCCAAAACTACTGAACCGATTTAAATGAAATTTGGTACAGAGATAGTCTAGACTAGTCTTTACCAAATTTCATTTAAATCGGTTCTATTTCCTTTCTTAGGCTCTAGACTCTAGAGCCTGAGAAAGGACATAAGCTACTTTTTAATGCGAAAAGGGCTGTAAGGGGTTGAAATAAGATGGAAGTTATACAAAATACCCAGAACACGCGGGCGAAGCCACTGGCGGAAAGCTGGTGATATAATATATGTATAAACGAGTATATGCACTATATTATATTCCGCTTGGCACATATTCGAGTGACATGTAAAGCCTTTTATTCCCAATGACATCACTTCGCGTTCCCGTTTTGCTGATAACTGAAGGATTATTTCGTTTGGGCAGAATGAAACATATTTTCCAGCTCGACAATAATTATCAACTCGCAATTTGTTGCAAATGGAAATTATTGGACATAACCTTAACTTAAATTAAAAATTTAGAAAACCCCCGACACGGAATGTATTTTGCCATTTTGTGGTAGCGGCCATCTTGGATTTGAAATTTATCATAGTGTATAGTATTCTCCTAATTACGCCCTTTCATTTGATACCCCTAATGAGGGAGTTGTGAAAAAATATATGATTCGCTATTTTGTGGCGGCGGCCATCTTAGACCGATTTTCATAAAACATAGCTAAGAACACTCCCGACCAATTCACCTTTCACATAAAAAAAAACAAAATCAAAATCGGTTCATCCGTTTGGGAGCTATGATGCCACAGACAGACACGCACACACACATACACACACACAGACACGTCAAACTTATAACACCCGTCGTTTTTGCGTCGGGGGTTAAAAAGGATAATAGTTCTGATGTACGCTAAACTTGGTATGGAACCATTTAGGTGCAGGTCTGACTCGCACTTGACCGACTTGACTTGACTTTTTTCATTTGTTCGTTAATTCGAATGCCATTATGTCCCACGAGGCATCGCTAATGTGTCGAAGCGTAAAGCTGTGTCGTCGTAAGACCGGCAGAGGAACTAGGTCGGCTGTTTAAAACTTCTACATCGAGTCTTTACACCTTAAAGAAAGACAAATTTGTTGAATAATACCCTTGAATAGCGTTAATTAAGCTGCAGACATTTTATGAGTTGCAATTTGGTGAACATTTTTGGAGTAAAGATTTCTTGGGTTGTTTTTTATAAGCTTTCTTTTAACATTGCTTTACTATGATTTTCTCTGGAATCTTAGGAGTGTTTATAAACACAAACATGTTATCTGGACACACAATACTCAGAACCGAAACTAATATATATATACATACATAGCTTCACGTCTGTTTCCCATAGGGGTAGACAGTGATTTCCACTGTGGCAAGTGGAAATTTCTGCCACACCACTGATCCTGGCACACCACTTTCGCTTCGTCTATGTTCATTAAACTCCCCATGCATGCTCGTCTGTTTAGGGTGCTCTTAACCTTGCCTTTTTTAAGAATGTCCGCAATCTGGTTGTGGTACGTTCGCCGAGGTCGACCTCTTCCGACTCTTCCATTCGTACTCGTCATGTATATTTGTTTCGTCAACCTCCGTTCATCCATCCTCTCTATATGCCCAAACCATCTTTCTCATACCATTTTTCAATCCGAGTTACTATATCATCTTTCATGCCACAACGCTCCCTTATCACGCTGTTCCTCACTTTATCTTTCAAAGTTACTACTACATAGGCCGTTGAAAATCACATTCAAAGATTCTGTTACATAGATTCACAGATACATAAAAAGCGTTTTATAAAGACAACAATTTAGTTCATGCAATGTAGTTTATAAGCTGCAACATCTTTACTAACTGTTACAAGTATGTTGTGTAAACATTGTGCCTCTGTGCAAGTAACTTGTATAACCATAAAGTAATTTAAATTGTATGCGCAAACCAAATAAAAAACTTATAGCAGTAATAAATCTTCGAGTTAAGCACCACAGTACTGCATAAAACATAATATATTTTTAATGCCTACTATAGTTTTAAATAACATACCTAATAGCTATAAATTAAATTATGACTATAAGCTGTTCATTGCAGTTATGACTTCTAGGTAGTTATTATTGGCTAAAAATAAAAGGAATAATGTTAGAACCGATTCCCTTTGAATTATAAATAAGAAATATTCAATTAATCAATTAAATTAAATTCACAGACATAGCACTTTTGTGCATGAATTTGCAATTTGAAACCAATGAATTAAAATTAAGAAACTACAAAAAAGTATATAATAGTTTAAAAACACGAAGTGTTGTAGAAGAAGTAGCTGCTGTAAACCGTTGAGGGTTTCCTTTGCCTGTCTCCCGTCTCCATCATCAGATGAACTCTAGGTGTACATTACGTTGTAGGGTCATTAGAACTACATTATGTGTTTACAGTTTCAAATTAGTCCGGCGCTTTGAAAGGGGTGAAAATCACGTCCAAATATACCGATATAATATTCATAGACACAGATACATACCAAGCTAATACAAGCGTATTAAAAATACATTAATTTGCTGATTCACACCATAATCCGAAACACCTGCAAACAGTTGATGTGTGTATCGGTGTGAAATGACGAAGTACCCCTTTTCTTACGTGCTGGCATGGAAACGTTAAACTTTTTGATTTTACCGAGAAGAATAATTACTCCATGGGGCTTAGTGCTCTGTCCAGAAGATACTTTATCACTCAAGTAAAGTAAATAATTGAGTAGAGTGAAAATATGGGTTTCTTGAAAACGTTAGATTTGAAAACGTCATGCATTTAAAAATATATTTAATAATAAAAAAAAAAATGTGAAGAAAACCTGAGAGATTTTTGTGGCCAGCATGGTGAACTAGCATTTGAAACCCGTGCCTACTATGAAACAGTAAATCAATTGATGACGGACAATTAATTTAACTGAATAGGTACCATAGACGGAATAAATGTTCAAAGAATAATAGCATATAATTTAGAACCTGAACTCGGTTAGCTAAATTCAAGGCATTTCAAAAGAATAGTGATCTAGCCCTAATGTCTGTATTGAAACAAAATTGCTGTTTTTACGATGGCAATAATGATAATTTCGTCGGTGCCTGGTGCCGTGTCTATCAAATACCTTTTGTTAATATAGCACGCTGTCAGAGCTATGCTGGAAATGATGTCAATAACATTTTGTGTTGTTAATTTGTTCTAGATTTCACCATTATCTGCATAGTCACTATCCGCAGGATATTTCAAAAAATTGAACAAAGCTTTTATGCAATTATCTGGCAATTAATTTAACAGGAACTTACTAGAAGGTAGTGATGAAAACAAATTGCAGTTTTAAAGTCTATTTAGAAGGTTATAAGTTAGATTCTATAAAAAAGCAATATTGGATTTTCTATTTCACATTTTATTTTTATTTTTCAATAATTGTTATACTTTTTCAGTGCTAGATTGTCAGTGTTATAATATCTAAAAGTACCTAAATCAATCACGTTGACACTTCTAGTGCCAAATTTTGCACCTGAACGTTCTCGAGCGATTGGCTATGAAAAATATATTCCTACAATAGCCGGCCCATTTCTGTGCCTTGATTTATAGCCATAATACAAACACTATTTATTATCAGCTTCCTATAAAATGAACTGAATATTCTAGACTTTTGTTGGCAGTAATGTGAGTATTACGCTTGAATTTCTGGAAATATATCATGCTGTCTGTTATTAGACTTCAGAAAATATATTTTGAGACCTTTGAATTTCAAATGAATGATTTCAAAACAACTACTACAGTAAATACACTGTGTCATTAGTCGAATATTATGGTCGCAAATGCAGCTGTTGAGGGGTTGGATTCTCAGGTAGGCTCAAGGCTTTTCTATAGAGAAAATATCAGTAGGACCACGTAGATAAAGTTTCCTGCCCGGTCCATCTTCAATACAGCCAGCAATACCTACTGCTGAGCAAAGGCCTCTTCTTCTCTATTATAATTTTGCCACCTTTTTCGATCTTGTGCAACGGTTTCTCCACTGCATTAACTATCCTACTGCTGGGCACGGGTTAGCTCCAGACCGACAGAATGATAGGGGTTAGTTAGTTTATAGTCCACCACGCTGGCTTAGTGCGAGCTGGCAGGTCTCTCAGGCATGCAGGTTTCCTTACAGTGTTTTCTTTCACCGTTGTAAGCCAGAGATAATTAAATCATCTTCATTTTCGTCATCATCTTTGGTCCGTTACATAATAAAAGAACATTTCACAGATTAAACAGAAGAAAGCAGGTCCAAATCCTATCATAAGGTCTAATTTCTGTTTGACTAAAATAAATACATACATAGTTTAACGCCTGTTTCCTATTGGGGTAGCCAGAGATTATAGAGTTCCACTTGCTACGATTCTGGCACACCACTTTCGCCTCATCGAACCACATCTGCATAATCGTTGGTTTAGAGTACTCTTAGCCTTGCCTTTTTTGAGAACGTCTAACTAATATCTAACTTAAAACTAAAACTTATATATACATTTGAAAATGTTAAGCAGTAAAAAACTAGCTTAAATATAATGTTACTCAGAACATTAGAGACAAATATTAAAGCTTCAACAAATATAATCCTGATGTATGGCCCTGACTAATTAATTGTCGTAGTTAGTGACATTGTAATTATCTACTGGAACACCAAACCCCGGTATCCAGTTGCCGTTTTCAAACTATTCTGTAAGTTAATCTAGGACAGCGCTGTATTATTAATATTGTATGACTAAAATGATATATATTTCTGCAAAGGTAGATCTTTCAAAGACACCTTTACAAATCAATATTTTATTTTATTTTTAACCCCCGACGCAAAAACGACGGGGTGTTATAAGTTTGACGTGTCTGTGTGTGTGTGTGTGTGTGTGTGTGTGTGTGTGTGTGTGTGTATTTGAAAGGTGAATTAGTCGGGAGTATTCTTAGCTATGTTTGATGAAAATCGGTCCAAGATGGCCGCCGCTACAAAATAGCGGATTACATATTTTTTCAAAACTCCCTTAATATGGGTATCAAATGAAAGGGCTTAACTAGGAGAATACTATACACTATGATGAATTTCAAATCCAAGATGGCCGCCACCACAAAATGGCAAATTACATTTCGTGTCGGGGGTTTTCTAAATTTTTAATTTAGGTTAGGTTATTTAAATGAGACGGTGCCAGCATTTCTTAACTGACAACCTCTGAGAGGAAACGCCGAAACAAGGTCAGAGAATCATGGCCTCTTTTAAAGTCTAAACATAGTAAAAACTAGCTTTCCTCCAGCGGCTTTGCCCGCTATCCCACGGGAACCATACATTTTACCGGGATAAGCCTATGTGCTATTCTAGACTATGTTCTATCTATGTGCCAAATTTCATCCAGATCCGTTCAGTAGTTTTTGCGTGAAAGTAAACAAACATTCATCCATCCATACATACAAACTTAATGGTTCCCAATAGTTGATCCTATGGAGAAGAATCCGGCAAGAAATTCCATGGATATTCTGCACCTACCCACCAAAACCCAGTAGCTCTAGCATAGTTATACTAACATAGTTATAGCACTAGTATGCTAATGAAATAAAATGCAAATTTCGGTACTGCAACACAATAGTAACCAGTCTACATGACCGAAGCACTTATCCATCATCTAACCCTCAAACGCTAGGTGGCCGCAGACCGCAGCACCATTACTGAACGTTCAACGCAATTCAATTCCACACCGCATTGACTAGCAGTCTTGGGTTAACGGTTAGCGTGCCGCATTGTGACGTAGCTATCATCTTGACTGGTTAATTGTTCTTTATTGTTTGCCGTTTGGTCGGGGCTTGGTATTATTTACAAATTGTAGGCCGCGTTGAATTATTTTTCCCAATCACGTGGAAATTTCCCTATTTTTTTATGCGGAAAATCGTCGTACTAGCTCCGATATACTCTTTCACCTCTCTAGACGGCAGGGTCTCTCCGCAGACAATGGCCCATCTTTCATCTTGCCTCACATGTCCCGTTAACTGCACACGCGAAGACTGTTTGTCGCGTTGATAATCGCAGTTGCTGGCACTTTTGGGCCTGACACGTGTGAGCCCACAATGTGAACTATAATTATCTGCCATCGACACGCTAAGAAGACGAAGGGACCCCTTGCCATCTGGGTAGGTGGCAGGGTATGTCAGACTCATCATCATCAACCCATTAATCGTCCAACTGTTGGGCACGGATCTCCTCTCAGAATAATACAGCTTAGGCTATTAGTGCACCATACTGGAATAGTTCGGGTTGGTAGACTTTACACGCCGTCGAGAAAATCTCAGTCAGACTTATACCGACTAAAAACTGCATTTGCTTTCCCTGCTCTTTAAGTTATGACGATTAGATCAGTAACACTCAACCATGGTGGGAGTTTTGGACAACTACTTCATTTTTCTAGTTCAATTTACAGGTTGAGTAAAATAAAATAGGGTTATCGATATTCCTATATACCTAAATAAGATTCAGCCCATATCCTCAAGATAAACAGTAACTGGCCGTCAGATTTTTTGGGATTCTGACTCTGATTCTGATTCTGACTATCACTGACAAATCAGTCTGAGAAAGTGACTGGCTGACTGACTGATCGAACAAGGCAGCAACCACTGTGTCTAGAAGAATGAATTTTTAGCTACACAAATGTTCCTTAAGCCCGTGTGCTATGACATGTTCTTCTTCAAACGAGGCCTAAAAAGAGCTCTCTGTCATACACAGTAGGCGGTGGCTCAGCTCTGTCCCTGCCGTTGCTGATGCCCATGAGTGGCGGTTACCACTTACCATCAGGTGGGCCACCTGCTCGTCTGCCTTTGTAGGCAATAAAAAAAACGTGTGCATTACGTACGTGTGACGGGTGTTCGGCTCATCACCATTCAGCCGGGGTGCGGGAACGTGTTGACATTCTTCCGCGACCCCGGCGGTGACGGGCCGCCTATGCGGCCCTCGGCTCTTTTGGGAGGGTGCGTAAGGTGTGCACCCTCCTCTCCTACCAATCCACTGAGTGGGATGCGGCACACTCCGACCGCATCACCTACTCGGGCCTAGTGCTGGGCGACAGACTTCCCTAAGCCTGCCGCCCGTGGCCTCTTTCGTGCCCTGTTCCTGCGCCCAGTGCGTCGGGCGCGGATTGGTAGGGCTGCGGTAGCGGTCTCCCGTTCCCGCTCCGCGGCCTCCTTCTGCGAGATGACGTCCTCGCAGAAAGAAGCCATCGCCTCCCAGGCGTCAGCGAGAGGTCTCCGCCGACGGCAGCGCGTAGGACACGGCGCTGCTCCTCCCAGGCCACACACACCTCAAGTGTGTGCTGCGCCGTGTCTTCGGGACAGTCCGGACAATGATGGCACCGGGCGTCCGGCTCCCTCCCGGCCACGCGGTACAGGTACTTGCCAAAGCACCCGTGCGACCACAGCAAGCCTAACTTAACCTTGCAAATTGATAGATCTACGTATTACTTACTACGTAGCCACGAGCCACCCTAATGGCTAATATAACCTGAAAGCCCAAATTGATTCGAACATGAGGATTATATTGAATTTGCATTTGGCCCGTTTATTAATTGGTCTGGTAAGTGGCGGTGCTCTGCCCGACACTGATGTGAGAGTAAAATTCGATTTACTGCTACCTGATGGACTGAGGAGTCGAATATGGAACATAATTTATTCGCAGTACATAATATAAATATCTGTATCTATACTAATAATCTATATCTACTATACCTACTAATATTATAGAGAGGAAAGATTTGATTGTTTTTTTGAATTGATTAAGGCTTCGAAACTATTGGATCGATTTGAAAAATTCTTTCACTGTTGGAAAGCTACACTATCCTCGGGTGACGAAGGCTGTAATTTACAAGAAATTAAGCTAGTAATAATAATAAAGAGGAAAGATTAATTGATTGTTTGTTTGTTCCGGTTGTCGTTACCATCAGGCAATTTATGTGTTCATTTATCAACTTAATACAAAAATCTACATTTTACACTCTTAACTAACCTAACCTAAATTAAAAATTTAGAAAACCCCCGACACAAAATGTAATTTGCCATTTTGTGGTGGCGGCCATCTGGGATTTGAAATTTATCATAATGTATAGTATTTTCCTAGTTAAGCCCTTTCATTTGATACCCATATTAAGGGAGTTGTGATAAAATATGTAATCCTCTATTTTGTAGCGGTGGCCATCTTGGACCGATTTTCATCAAACACAGCTAAGAACACTCCCGACTAATTCACCTTTCAAATAAAAAAATCAAAATCAAAATCGGTTCATCCGTTCGGGAGCTACGATGCCACAGACAACACACACACACACACAGACACGTCAAACTTATAACACCCCGTCGTTTTTGCGTCGGGGCTTCAAATGGAACTCAACAACAACTCAATAACAACAACACTTATCATCATCAACCCACTGCTGGGCACGGGACTCCGCTCAGTAGGAGAGGGATAAGGCTAATAGTCCATCTTGGGTTGCAAGACTTCACATGCCGTCAAGAATATCATTCTCTCAGGCATGCAGATAGCCTCACGATGTTTTCCTTCACCGTAAAGCGAGTGATAATAATTACGCACATGATTTCGAAAAGTCAGAAGTGCGTGTCTTGGATTCAAACTACACTAGGCTATCTGCTACTGCTATATAACAACAACAGTAGTTTATCTTTTTTAAAAGCCAAGTACCTAGCATAAAAAAGATTCTCAATCCCGCACAAAGTTTAATAAAACCTTTTTCAAGATAAGTAAGACATTCAACTATACTGTTGCCACTAGTTTTGTGAGTTATAAATTATGATCACGTAGTACGTGAACAAGTTTCTGGGAGGTTTCGGAAAGTCGAGATTGGGAGGAAACCAAGGTCATTAAACTTTCTGAAGTTCGATTGGGAACTTAGGCTAATACGTCATGTCTTGGTGTTGGTAATCTTGTTAGAAGATCTAAAAGTTTTGAGACTGAGATGACTTAAATTTTATTTATTTTATAATAAGTAGCTAAAAGTTAATACAGTCGCCGTCTGCCTCTGCGTTTCTCCGCTTATTTTTTCTAAACTACGCAATAAATTTTAAAACGGTTCTCACTAATAGAAAGAGCGATAAACAAGGAAGGTTTGTGATGTGATATAATTTGTTCACTGACAATATAATTTGTTTGCAAAGCCGCAGCTTGATATAATCATAAACAAAAAATTTGGGTATGTTGCTAGATACCTACAATTCAGTAATTTCAGTAGTAATAGTGGTTTAGTAGTTTCAGTTCATAGTAGTCGTAACTGCTACGCTTGAGGTCCTGTTTTCGATTTCCGTGTGTGGCAAAGTGGTATTTCATTTTTCAATGAAATTCTCAGTGACAGTTCCAGGTTAGAATTTGTAGCAATAGGCTCGTTTGACAGAACATGCAACTAGCAACGTGACCAATAGAGATAGCTACTGCAATTTTAAAATACCTCAAATGGAGGCGCGCTGTCTACATAGAGACAGTTCTCACCAATCTTATTGTCCAGCTTGAAGTTGGCACGAGCTAATTTTAACCAGGCCGTAAAAGTCGGAGAAAAAAAATTGGGCTAAGTATAATAAATAAAAACGAAAGCTCAAGTCGTAGGCTGTCGTTTTAAATTATTTTAATCCAATATTTTTCTCTCTCCGATTTTTATGGTGGGGCTGAAGTTAGCTCGTGCCAACTTCAAGCCGGACAATAAGATTGGCGAGAACTGTATACTCCTTTAAGATCCAGTAGATAAGATCCAGATCCTATTTTTAAGTTAATCTAAGTTCTCATGTAAGTGGCTTATGTATCTTTTTCAGAATAAATTCTTTAAACCTTACCTAACCTATCCAGACACACAGATGACCATGACCAAATCCAGACAGACGGTTTTAATCTAAACACTCCCAACATTATTAACTCTCAGAGAACTACTTATGAAACTACCTACGTCTACTGTTAACTTACAAAGGGTTCGGTTTTACCAAACTATAAACACTAGCAAACACTCTAACCAACTTGCGTTTAAGGTAACTAAAGTTTCAACTTGAGTCTTGAATCGTGTGAACACTTACTCGACTTAGTCATAAGTGAGCGTCACAAATTAACGAAAACTTCTCTTTAGGCGCCTTATAAAAGGAGGTTTTATTTTCGATTTCGAACTTATTTGCCTCACTTATTGTAAACCTTTTTTTTTTCAAATAAAAAAGTAAACTTTGATTATCTATAGGTATCTTGGAAACGTGACACCACAAGATTTTGACCCATACGTTTGTCAATAAAGAGACAAATCAGAACCATGAAAATCGATCCAGCAGTTCTCGTTATATTAAACCTCTTTGATATCAGCTTTTGTTTTTTAATTCGTTCCAGCGAAATATCTATTCTACTTGTTTGTTGGTATATTAAGGATTAGGACCAAAATAAACTTACCTTAGAGTACGTCTTTTCTTTAAGGCGAGTAACTTCATTGCGGGTTTCGAGACAGTAAGTCGTTTTCTAGGAACCTCTTTACTTTGTCGGCGATCCATTTTGTGGTGTCTGTCTTGACAAAGTGCAGAAGTTACAACTGTTGTATTCTTCTTGTTTATTTCGCATTTAATTAAGTTTTTACCCGACTGTCGAAGGAGAGTTATGTGTTTTTTCGAATTGAAACATACTACCGCACTGTGGATGTACGGTGGCGTTCATAAGTGCAGTAGCAGTTTCACAAAAGAATATTATCAAAACTATTCGCACTTGTGACCTTCTTCTATAAAGACATGCCGCACACATACATAGACCCGCATGTCGCACACTTTCATAATTGGTTTGATTGTGATGTCGATGATGTCACTGTATGATGACATGACACACACAGACGAGCGCTGAACCGTCCGAGCCAGAGCATTGCGGTGCTACTGGACTTATGAACGTTGAGTGTACATTAGGACATCTTTGCGTACCTCTTTGTTGAATACAGGCGTAATGGTATGTTATTTTAAAATAACAGATTCTATGGAGTGTCCGGGATGTGACGTAGCTTTAACCCAGTAAATGTAGTTTGCACACCAAGTGTGCAAAAAAATTGGCGATTTTTTTTATCATGGAAATTCGTAAAACTATATTTTTCCTGCTCTAATTTGCAAAAATCGTAGGGAAACGAAAAGGATGGCAATAATAGTCATATATGCACCTGCGTACTGCACAATTTTGCATAGGTTGCATTCTAATCGTGGGTTAATGTTCATCAAATTCATTCATTCATTCGGTTTGTCTTATTCAAATAACATAGCGGTATCCGTGTGCTAGGAGACGGGTATTCAAATAGAGTATTTGTATAGCCTTTGAAACAAAAGCACACACACAGATATTTGTTCCAATCCAGCGGGTTCTGTGTGTATTGGGAGTACGTAAAGTATACTGTAGCCTAGCCAGAGTTTGCTAATCCCTATTCTGACGTACCACTAGTTTTTATAGCACGAAAAACCTCGTGGATCGTGACCTCCGTTTGTCATCTCCTTAATAAATAAATAAATATTTTGGGACATTAATTACACAGCATACTAGTCCCAAACTAAACAGAACTTGTACTATGGGTACTAAACAATGTTAATGAGTATAATACTTATATACACACGACCTCGTGATCAGCATTCCTTTACTCGAACCAATAAACCGCAGACGTCGTCAAATCTCTTCCTTATACATATCAGCCTATTGCCGTCCACTGCTGAACGTAGGCTTCCCCCCAAAGAGGTTTGTCTTCTCCTTAGGTAGCAGACAATCCACGGAGCCAGCTAGCAAGCATGTGTGTGTGTCATTTCACAATTCAACTACAACTTAGCAGACATATTATCTCTGAATACTACAAAATTGTGCTTTACTAGCTATTCCCCGCGTTAATACTCACGTTGTTTTATTTTTTTTCAATACTATGAGAATTTCTCAAAATGTCGGGTGACTACGTCATGATGCCCATCGCTGTGCTCAATCCGCCCAAAGGTTTCAACTGTACATTGACCGACCAGTCAGTCAGTGAATTAGCCAGTCAGTTTCTAACTTCATTTAAATAGATTTGCAAACGATACAAAAATTAGAAGAGAGTATTACGCTTGAAGTTGGTCTAAGTAATTTTCCTAACAACATATTCAGACTATCTTTTTGTATTTTTTTAAGCATTTTCCATGCTAAGACTTGACAATAGATGGCGCTACGTCACCTTAAGATGTAAATTAGAATGTGGAGGAAGATTTCGACTGGCGAGCAGGGCGAGCGGTGGCTTAGTGGTCAGAGCGTCTGGTGTACCGAACCAGAAGGCGCAGGTTCGAATCCTGCCCGCCCGCAGATTTTTTCCTTCATTAAAAATAACATATTCAGATTCACGTCAAAGATTTTAACAGATAACTTTATACAAAGTAACGCAATACGCGCCTGGGGAGCATAATCCATGTCTCCAGTTACCAAAACCCACATTCACTTAAACTAATTATGGATAGAAACAATAGATCCATTTGGGTCCCCAAGGAACGTTACCTGGTACGTGTATACTGTAATATATGGTTCGGTGTACCTGAATTAATCAGGCCCTACACGATTAGATTAACCGGCAACGTCGGCAAGGGTATTTTATACCCTCTGTTGCTTATTTAATTTTCAAGACCCACTTTAACAACTTCTAGGGCAGTGTATGTTTTTGCGAAATTTAGCATGAAATGTAGAAATTTCATTATTTACTTGGTTGCTATATTACGCTCTTGCTTAGGGAATTAACTTACCATCACGAATGTATGTGTATACCTCGAACTATTAGGCAGAGGGGTACTAATGTAACCAACTGCCCTCTGTATGTTTAGGGCACAGGTTCACCTCTTTTTCCAAGGAACCTAAACCATGCCACATAATGGAACTATTAACTGACCACACATCCAATCTCCGAGCGCTACTGAGACTTTCACAGAAAATTTCAATAACACTATGCTCGTGCCGGGAATCGAACCCAGAACCTCCAGCGGAGCAGCGTCGCTTAGGACCATTAGATTAAGGCTTAGGAAATTTCGGCATAAAGTATATAAAAGATAAATGATTTAATTAAACTTAGATAAACCCTTCTCATTCCTGTGCCCAGCAGTAGGACAGTTATTTAGTTGATGATGATGGCAATAAGCTTCAATCTGCTACGAATCTATTCATAATCAAAAACCCACGAAAACATTGCTTTAGCTGGAAAATTAACCCATGACTTTACGCTCAAGAACCACGCAACAAAAAAAAATATTCATCCCATTTAAACCAGTGATATTTCATTTACAATGACGTCACAAGAAAAAAAGTCGTTCATACCAAATGTCTCTCCTAGTTTAATAGATTTTACACTCGAGGGGGTAATGGAACCAATTTAGAAGGACCCATGTCTAAGTTTGCATTTGTCTTCTTTATTGAGAACTTATCTTTGAGCCAGAGGGAGGAATAGTTTCAAGTTATAGTGGCCGTGCTTAATAACGATCAGGAGGTCTTGTCAAGCAGACTCTGAGTATAATGGACGAAGTTGAACGAAACTTGCACCATCAATAACTGATGGTACGACTTGCTGGGAATTTTTACTTATAATAGGGGATAACGACGTGGTAGCACCATATTTCATTTCCATAAGCTGTAGTTGTAATAAATTAGCTCTTGGGTTATGGGAATCCAATATAGTCAGAAAAAGATTTTGCAATATACCTTACATCATACCTGTATCCCCCTAAGGGTTAGGCAGAGAGCTCCTATTACATGGGACCACATCATCGGTTTTATAGAAAATCCAATGCTCGAATACCTAAGAATCGAATTCAGGCCCTCGAACGTTTAAGAGTACAAAGTGGTACACATAATTATTAGTTTACCATGTTTCCATTTAAGGATCAATAAACCTTTTCTAATTAAGCCTTTGTATCCAAAAATGAGGAAATATGAATATTACTCGAATAAACAACTGTAAACACGATTAGTATCACGTAAGTATTATATTTAACAAGTGAAAAAGGACCAATACTTCAACATTCAAAGGACCAATCTCTCAAGTCTAAAAGGACCAATATTAAAGGCCAACTCTTCAAACAGAAAGCATTTTGACCGCAAATAACTCAAAAATCAAGTGCCAATTTTCACATTTTATCGTCCAAGCAGACCTGAAACTGTCAATATTAATATCGGGATAGTGCATTAAGCGACGGGTTATGTCAGCGCCCGTACTTTGACCCACATCCGCGTTTACGACTTGAGTGGGTACACAAAGTTGGTCCTTAGATAGTGGGCAACTGTTGTTTGCAATATCTAGTCCGAATCAATTTCGTTTTCAATCTAGAGTGGCAAGTATTTTCTATGCTACGTATTAATTAATAGGCTAGTTGACTGAATAGTTAATATTGATTATTGTTTATTTTTATAGCCTTATAAAGAAGTTTACCATAATTATAGCTGATCAATAAAAAAGGTAGGTAATATGTTTCACTAAATCACAAAAATAAAAACACACACAGCAGTTGACTACCGTATTATAACATGATCCAAATTTGGTTATAAACTAAAATAATAGTTTCAATAATCTCAACGACTTTTTTTGTGTCAGAACGCGCGGCAGAACCCTAATTCTCAAGTATCGTCATTCCCTTTTACGATCTTATTCGTAAGATTACAACAAAAACCAATTACTATGAATCATATAATATCCTGACTTCGCGAAGTGGAGTAGCTAATGAAAAAACTTTCGCCAGTAGCCATTGGAGTGATCGGCCCTTGTTACACAACTTTTGATCTTAAGAGGATTATTTAATCTCTATAAAGTACCTACATGTTTATTAATTTTGTTGTTATTTTTTGGTGTATACAAAAGTATTTTTGGAGGCCTTGAATATTCATGTCTTACTTCCAAAAATATTCTGGTAGCGAAGGACCATTTATTCAATTAAATTATTTTTATCAGCATCATTTTACAGCACAACTTATTATCATTGATGTAACCTGTCACAGTTATTAATCTTATACAGGTGAAGAGCAACCGAATAATACCTAATAAACCTAATAAACGAAACTTTCGACGTTAATAAAATATATAGTTTTATCGTTTTTATCTATCATCTTATCTATATCACAATTGAGTAATTGTGTTGCAAATTTTATCATCCATTTATTTTCTATCTATCTCTATCCATTTATCTCTATTGAGCTCAATAAGATTACATCTTCCGAAAAATTCGTCTTTCTTTCTTGTCCATTTGATTTCAAAGAATGCTGTCGTTTATAATAAATTATCGATTTTTCCGTTGAAATGTTTAAAGATTTTTCCATGTTCGCACCACAGCCAAATTTTATACCATTTATATCGCTGCAAAATGTTGCAATAAAAACCCAATCAATTACCAATAAAACATGTTCAAATTCTCATCAAGAATGAACCATCACATATTCATTGGCAACTTCGAAAGATACGAAGGCGAAAAGTTTTATTACCTTTTCATTATTCACAAAGACTTTTGTATTTCCTCTTGAAGATAAAGTAACGAGGGTAGACCTTGGAAGGAAATGCACTGATATATAGGGGTCGAAGGGTCGTTGGAACGAAGTTACTTCTGGACAATATCCTTACGTTGCGCAAGCGTGGCAGACTTCGCGGCGACTTATCACCTGTTAGGAGTAATTTTATGTCCTGATTGACGACCTCTGTGGTCTTATGGTACGGGTGTAGATCACGAGGATTCGATTCCCTTAGGACCTAAATATTTATGTGACGAAAATATTATTATCCTTTTAAAGGTCGAACTGAACGCAGTTTGCGTTGGTGAGTTTTGGGCCGGACAAGTGTGAGCCCATAACATTTGTACTAATTACACGCTGAGAGGAAGAAGAAGAAAGCTCGAAACAACAGGGAAACTATTGTTATCTATACTAATATTAAAAAGAGGAAAGATTTGATTGTTTGTTTGCGTATGAAAATACTGAACTGATTTGGCCGACGACCGAGTAACATTAGCTATAATTTATAAGAAATATCTACACCACGCTAGCGAAGCCGCTGGCGGAAAACGAGTGACAGATAAAGGCATAGGTAATTATGTTATGTTGGTCTGGGTGTAGCTTATTCAAATTTCAAATTCAAATTATTTATTTCAGACATGAGTCCATAGTGTTAGTATCAACGAAGTAACTTAATAACTAGTGTTAGTAATAAGGGGTAATACATAAAATTATCAATTTGTATGGGTCTTTACCCAGTAGCGCAGCAAAGGGGAGTCCCACCGATCTGAGAACACGCTCAGGAGACTGTTAGTAGCGGTGCGAAGCCGGCTGAGGCTGGAGGCGGTCCTCTTTCTTATTATGGCGTAAAATTATTATTATGTATTCTCGAGAAAATTATATAATCCATTGTCTAGTAGAACGAGCTCTGCTTAGTGAAGTTAAATTAAGACTAGTTTAAATTAAGATAGTGTTGTGTAAAAGGTCCCCGAATAATTTATTTACAATTTTTTCTGGAGATTCTACAGAATATTAATAACAGTCAAAAATTTTTAGTTATCATAGTCTCATTTTCTCATCACATATCTAAAACGGAAGCTCGAATTGCCTTTGTATTGGAGAATTGGCGATTTCATGAGTACAAATAAAGGCCCCCTTTTTTTTGCTATGATATAATATTAAAAGTACGGTTGTATAATTGAATCTCCCATAAACTAACTGTTTAATTACCATCAAAAAAGAAATGTAGGTACAATTTCAATACCTCCTACTTGCAGTCGTGCACTACACAATAAATATTCACAGACGTAAGTAATATTTCTCCGCATGAGGGGAGCGGAACTACTGTAGATTGTTACCATTTTTAACAGTGCACTTACTGCTACTTTCGGCTTGGAGTGGTGCCATAAAAACCGTGCTATACTCTTCACTGCGATATAAATATTCTTATGTGAACCTGTTCCATTATTTACGTAAATATTTGACACTAGCTTTCAGCCAGCGGCTTCGCCCGCGTGGTCTTATGAATTTTTCCCCGTTTTTGCAACATTTTTCATTGCTACTCCGCTCCTATTAGTCGTAGCGTGATGGTATAAACCCTATAGCCTTCCCAGAAAAATTAGTAGCATAAGTTTTCGAATAGTTACAGTTAAGTATTTAAGTAGTTAGATAAGGACTTGTATGAAAAACGATAGCATGAGTTTGTTTCTGACGGATAGTAAAGTTAAAGTATCGTGAAACTCGAAGACTGGTTATCGTTAAATAATAGTAAGATTTTACGTTAACTACTCTATAACTACAGTAACTCGTGCTTGGGCTACTGAGCGTCACGGCTTTCAAAATGCTTCGCCACTTTTGACTATTGTCATTGGGTAGTTTTTACAATAAGCTCAATCCAGCGAGTTGACCATAATTGTGATATATTTATAGTACCTCCTACCCTACCCTCTACCTACCTCTTTGGAGAATACAGGCGTGATGGTATGGTTCACTTTTACACTGTGTCAAAACAAATATTGATATTTAAAATTAAAATTTTGAACAAGAATTGCCAAAACATATTTTAATGAAGTTTCCAAAGATAGTAACAACATTATTATACAAAATATCGATCATAAATTGTATGTGAGCAAGGAAACTGTTCGGTGTTATCATGAAAGGCTGAGCGTTCAAATATGTCGGCGTATCGACATTATAAGGGCAAAAGGGTTACTACAACCTTACCCGCGTATGTTAGCTGAAGCTTACAAGAGTTACAAGACATCCTATCTCAAATAATTTTACGAACATCTTTTAAGGGTTAATGTTAAGAGATTCGATCATAGCATTAATATCTAAACTAATATTATAAAGAGGAAAGATTTGATTTTTTGTTTGTTTGTTTGTTACAATTTAACTCTAATGTACTCGACGATTTAAAATATTTTTTACCATTTGAAAGATACATTATATACCTACTAATATTATAAAGAGGAAAGATTTAATTGTTTGTTTGTATTAAAACTACTGAATCGATTTGAAAAATTCTTTCAGTGTTAGATAGCCCATTTTTCGGGGAAGGTTATAGTCTATATATTATCACGCTACGACTAACAGGAGTGGAGTAGCAATGAAAAATGTTGCGAAAACGGGGGAAAAATTCATAAGATCACGCGGGCGAAGCCGCTGGCGGGAAGCTTGTAAGCTATAATTTAAAAAAAACACCCAGACAACGCGGCCGAAGCCACTGGTGGAACGCTAGTTTTACATAAAACTTGAACGTACCATACTATCACGCTTCGACTCCCCAAAAGGTTAGGCAGGGACGAATACCCACAGGTTCGCCAGTATTAGATGCGACAAAAATCACCAGATATAGCCAATAAATGGTTTATCCAACGATTGACCGCGGCAAGTATCGCTTGACCTCGCACATCGATCGATCCACCACACCACCATCCAATGATTTCCGTTAACCCGCATACCACAAACATTTTACTTGATTCATCGAAGCACAATGCCCGTAATCACAAAAGCATAAATTAATTGAATTTCAAACAACATTTAAAGCCTGTTTCACTACCTTATAAGCTCCCTTTAAATTATTAAGGAGATAATTTCATACACATTTTGTTAATTTTTTTATGAGATAGAGCGGCTTGTGTCTATTTAGAGATAGTGCGACGGTAGTGTAGAAGTAAAATAGGTCCTTTTTTATGCGAAAAATCCATATCAATGACACGAAATGTAGTTTGCCATTTTGTGATGGCGGCCATCTTGGATTTGAAATTTATCATAGTGTATAGTATTCTCCTAGTTAAGCCCCTTCGTTTGATACCCATATTGAGGGAGTTGTGAAAAAATATGTAATTCGCTATTTTGTGGTGGCGGCCATCTTTGACCGATTTTCATCAAACATAGCTAAGAACACTCTCTCTCTCTCACACACACACACACACACACATACACAAACACACACACACACACACACACACACACACACACACACACACACACACACACACACACACACACACACACACATACACCCAGATACGTCAAACTTATAACACCCCGTCGTTTTTGCGTCGGGGGTTAAAAATGAACCATTAAATGTGTTGCTACACGCAAAAATCGAAAATGGCTGAACTGATTTCTTCTTCGTTGTGTTTGATGAAGTCTGAGTGTGTCTGAGGAAGGTTCTTATTGAAAGAAAAAACGTAACTATGTTTTTGAGAAATAGATCAGAAAAATGTTTGCCGGCCCTATAAGTCATGATGTCATCATCAGTAACATTAACCACGATGGGTAGTGAAACGTGCCCTTATTGTACAAGTCAATTGATAATGTAAACACGAAATTGTAAATACTCGCGATTTTAGCCAACAATAGAAGCAAAGGTGAGGTCTAAAATTATGAGGTTTGTTGTTATTTCCAAATTGTTTCCGATTTTGCCCCGAAAATTGCCCCGAACTTCGGAAAAGCCGAGTTGAACGGAGATTAATGTACCGAGTTTTGCTAACTAGCGGTGTGGGAGGCGTTTCGGATGAAATTTTTTGTCCAATTTTAAAGGTTAGGGCACTATGTTAAATGAAAGGGTTAGTAAAAAGTTTGACAATGAAGCTTTGTTTCATAAGTACCTATCTGTATACTAATACGTAAAGGAAAAACTTTGTATCCCTTTTTACGAATAAATGGCGGATGGAGGAGTATGAAATTAGACACACTACGCACGCACTGACACGTGGATTGCTTAGCGCCTAGTGCCTAGCGAGTCACCTAGCGACTAGCTTAGTTACGAACGGACTACATACACGCTAGGTGACTAGCGAACGTGCCAAGCCCCAAGCGCCAAGCTAGTCCTAGGCAACTAGCTAGGTACTAGTCGCTGAGCAAGCCACCTGTAAGTGCGTATGTAGCCTTAAAGTTTATATAAAGCACTCATTGTGAGTGGAGAAAGCTATTTTTTTTTTATAATATTTATGCTTCATAAATACATCAAGTTTATAACAAAAACATTACACACACTACCATGCGTTTGACACACACCTTTTGTTTATACATAGTTAAAGTATGAAGGTTAAAAGTACGGAGTATAAATAGATTTGGTAAGAATGCAGAAAAATATCACGTAAAATAAAAATTTGGAAACCTTTTTTTTTCATAAAATAAATATAGTTATACCTAACTATTATTATCTTCAAAGTCCGAGCTGTTAATAAGAATTTTATAAAAATACCCAATAACGCTTTGCTCAACACGGGAATCGAACCCAGCAACTCTAGTGTAGCAGTCACCTGCTAACGAGGCAGCGGTGCAATGATAAAATTAATTACCGTGATTATTTACAACCCCTTCTTAACAGATTACATTTAAAGAAGTCTGACGCTTAAATCTCATCTTCACCATTATTTAATTTTATCCCTTTTAATGTATTTATCTTTTCATCAACCTTGTCTTTAAAAGGTCCGCTTAAAGTAAGAAATATTTAAAAGGTAGGTGCCAGTAATGGGTATTTTTAAGCCAGTGTCTTCCTATCAATGGACCATAAGATGATATCTTGGGCACAATCAAGCGAGATTGCCTTAAATGATATTACAATGATTAGGGAAAACGATTTTAGCTCGATTTCATAGGTTTTTAACCCCCGATGCAAAAACGACGGGGTGTTATAAGTTTGACGTGTCTGTGTGTGTGTGTGTGTGTGTGTGTCTGTCTATGGCATCGTAGCTCCCGAACGGATGAACCGATTTTAATTTAATTTTTTTTATTTGAAAGGTGAATTAGTCGGTAGTGTTCGGTCCAAAATTTTATGATACCTTAAACAGAAATAGACTTGTAAAACAAACAAACAATGTACCAACAACGCAAATAACTTGATTACACAATACATTATGATTAATTCAATCCACTTTAGGTTTTATCACAAAATCAATCCTACATAATATTTGTTTCAATGTCAAGAGTATAAGGTTCAGAATTGGTTAACAGATATTTTTTAAGATGTAAAAATCGGTATCGATTGCCATGTAATTTCAGAGTTGCGTGTTAAAGTGAAGGTTACGTCAAATGTATTCAGTTTACTTTTACTTTATTGTTTTCTGTTAGGCAATAAGAATTATATGTCCCGCATGTTGCTAATGGGCTCAAACCTTGTCTAATTAACCTTAAAATGACGTCATCCGCCGTAGTTGCCGGCTAGTAGTGCTAACGCGTACTGAGAGCGGTTACGTCATTTTTACGTCACCAAGATGGCCGCCAGGCACATTATTAATATGCGGGGCTTATACATACATTATTCTCACGCCTTTTCCCTATAGGGGTAGGCAGAAACTACAGAAACCTACTTAAAATTCTTGCATACGTACTTCTTTTGTATTGTCCCCATCATGTCATAATATATACGCGCCGGTTGTGAGTTTTTTTTACAATTAAAAAAAATCGCTGCACTGGACCCAGGACGTCTAGCGTAGCAGTCTTGGGTTCCACTAGACCAACAGGGCACGGCGCTCTAATACGTACGTTTTGAGAAACTGTAGCTAAAAGACGGGTAATAAGTACCTACCTGTATTAAATAAATAAACGTTTTTGATCATTTTTACACAGCACCATCAAGTCACAAAGTAAGCAGAGCTTATGTTAGGGGTACTGGAATGGATATAATACCTTCTTATATACTTATTTTTGTACATAATTATAATATTATTGAAGAAATACCGAGACGAACACATAATTATGTCCATCACATAAATATTTATGTCCTGTGGGATCGATCCCACAACCTCGTGAGCAGTCCAACACGCGAACCACTAGACCACAGAAACGTTGTGTAGAGAGGTTACATAAAGCCAGATGGTTTTAGAATGAAGTGCGAGAATAAGTCTAGCTTAAATTTTAAATGAAATAGGGGTCTCTAGCGTATAATATTTTATGTACAAATTTTATGCATTAATACGCGCCAGCGCTATACTATGTACTACCCTTTGCCCGCGATTTCGTTCTCGTTGATGTGAATTTTTCCCCCCGTTTTTGCAACTTTTTTAATGAATACTCCGCTCCTATTGGTCCTAGCGTGATGATATATAGCCTATATATATATATATATATATATATATAGTCTTCCTCGTTAAACGGGCTACCCAACACTGAAAGAACTTTTAAAATCGGATTAGTAGTTCCCGAGGTTAGCAGGTTTTTTTTTATACCACTAAGGTGGCAAACAAGCATACGGCCCGCCTGATGGTAAGCGGTTACCATAGCCTATGGACGCTTGCAACACCAGGGGTATCACTAGCGCGTTGCCGACCCGAAAAACCTCTTAGAGGTTTATCACTTTCACATTTTCATTCACTGCGGCGACAGTTTGAGGGAATATTACTTACTGCCAGCGCAGCGCATCCTTAGAAGGAGCTCTGGCGACCTTACTCACTGCAGGAACACAACACACAATAAAGTGTGTTATTTGAATGCAGTTTTCTGTAAGGTGGAGGTACTTCCCCCAGGTGGGCTGCTCCAGATTTGAGTCATAAATGGCTGTGCCCTACCTTAAGACCAAACAAACATACTCTTCAGCTTTGTATAGATATGCGAATGCTACTAGGAATGTGTGACCAAACAAGAATGGACAGGATCAGGAATGAGTGTATATGAGTACCTAAGTTTGAAAGTGGCACCGGTTATTGAAAAGTTGTGCAGTAAGGGGGCGTTCATAAAATACGTGAGATGTTTAAGGGGGGGAGGGGGTCGAGTCAAATCTCATCTAATCTTACGTTGGAGAGAGAGGGGGTCTCGGCAAATATCACGCAATTTTTTTTCTGATTGAAACAAAAAAAAAACTATTTTTATTACACTTATAATTAAACTTTCAGCAATATTGATTACTAGTCTTAACTAGTCGTCAATAAAAGCACGAAGCATTTTTGTTTTGTTTTTACAATAGCAATCCAACGGGTTTACGTAAGAAACCCACATTTTGAAAAATCTCACGTGAGATTGGGGGATGGGGGAGGGGGTTGAATAAAATCTGACGACATCTCACCAGGGGGGGAGGGCGGGATAGAAAATTTAAAAAAACACCTCACGTAATTTATGGACGCCCCCTAACCGTTTAGCGTGGTATGGTCATGTGATGCGTAGAAGTAAAGAGCATGTTTCCAAAAAGATTTTGAACATGATTGTGGATAGATATAAGGGAAGAGGAAGACAAAAGAGATATAAAAGAGATGGATGGACTGAGAATGGAGTGGTCATACAAAGGAGTTGAATGACCTTCGACCTGAGAATTGAACCCGGGACCTCATGCGTAGCAGTTACGCTTACGGCCACTAGGCGTATGAGGCCTAAATAACTAGAAATAAAGAATTGGAGTTAAATTCTAAAGTAATAAAACAAGTACCATAAATTACAAGGAGCCAAAGAGAATTCCAGTTTTTTAGAGAAACGTTCTGAAAAATAATTATCTCGTTTATAAAAGTGAATGGTACATAATAAAAATCTTTACGATCTCACCGGCGCCAGAGCTTTGAGTGCAAAAGAAGTTTTAATATGAGCGTCCAATTTTAATATTTTAGAACTATGAAAATCTACTAGAGCAAATAAGTACGGAACATTCTTTCAAGCAATTTTGCTTTAGCTTTTCAGACATTGGCTTGCGGGATGCGCATTGTAAAAGCTTGCAGACCGAACGCTCGAAATTCTAGATAAAACTTGGTACAATCGACAAAAGAGTTAGATAGACAGGCCACAAACATACATTGCGTTATTAAAATTATCCGCTAAATGGTTTGTTATTATGGCAGCTAACAACATCTAGCATACCATTATATATTCTCCAAAGATTTTATTTATTTATTTATTTATTATTATTTATAAAAGGGTAGGCAGAGGCGCTGACGCTTCTAATGTTAACCCATTTCACCGGTATGATTAGGTCCCATGTAATAAAGGCGACCCTATTTCCATCAACGGGGCACAAATCCAGACTCCGAGCTGCTACTGGGAATTTCACAGAAAACCCAACAATACTGCTTGATCCGGGTGTCGAACCCAGGACAATCACAGTATCGCCGGTAGCAGTCGCGCTTGGGACCACTTGACCAACGAGGCAGTAGATCAACACCTATAGTATGGTATTATACTTTTTTAAAACAACATGGGTCATCTGTTATCTAGTAAGGTGGCATGGTATGTCGAACTGACTAAAAACTGCACTTGCGTTTGATTTCCTCATAGTCACAACCATGGAATTTATTGACATTCGTTATGTCCATAACATGCTGCAATTTAGTGATTGACTGATATGGATTCAATTTGTCGTCAGTAGTTGCTTCAATTTGTTGAGGCCTTGTCTCCAATTATTATTGAGGATTATCTGTGGTAAAAACATGTAGCCTCTTCAGGGGGTTAGAAAAGTTGCATTTTGACATTCGAATCAATAAACGAATGTCATTTCCATACTATTTTTTTCTATTCGTTTGTCGATTCGAATGTCAACTTGTCTAGCCTTCCTGCTGTCATTGACTTCTTCTTCGTGTCGATGGTACGATTTTATTTTTAAATTAGATTTGGTGTGCCCAAAATTTCGCCACTTCCACAGTATCGTCAGTGGCATGACTTTTATCACTGACTGGATGGACCAGTCGCCCGCAGACCACAGTTCATGAAAGTCCGTTTGCACCCTCCAGTGCCCAAAGTGCGTTTTGACATACCTATATTTCATCACGTATTATTATTATACAATTTCTTGTTAGCTGCACCAAAAAAACCATTTGACGGATAATTATTTTTAGCGCAATCTATATCAAGACACAACAAGCCGTTTAGCTGCCTGTAAACCTATCAATTTCGTTGACTGTACTAAGAAAACTGGAGTTACCTGGGTAACGTTAGCAAGTACACAGCTATCGGGAACTAGGTGAATGTTTGAAACTGCCCGATAGATTTGTCAGCGTTTTGTGAGGACATTTCTTGGAAAAATGTGAGCTTTTGCAAGAGTTTTGAAGACGATTGTGGATAAAAGATGGCGGCTTATGTTGAGCATAACTTAGTGTGCGGTTAAAGTGGTCACTTCGCCACCGCGTGCGTGTTGTAGGTTCAATAAGCAGATTTCCTTACGATGTTTTCCTTCACCGCTGTGCGAGTGATAATTAACCCCCGACGTAAAAACGACGGGGTGTTATAAGTTTGACGTGTCTGTGTGTGTGTGTGTGTATGTGTCTGTCTGTGGCATCGTGGCTCCTAAACGGATGAACCGATTTTGATTTTGTTTTTTTTTATATGAAAGGTGAATTAGTCGGGAGTGTTCTTAGCTATGTTTGATGAAAATCGGTCCAAGATGGCCGCCGCCACAACATGGCAAATTTACTTTTCGTGTCGGGGGTTTTCTAAATTTTTAATTTATTTATACACAATTACGAAATGTTAGAGATCCAGCAGTCCAGTGATCATATCCCTAGGCTATCACTGCTTCATTAATTCAATATTCATTCATGAGAATGATGGGATCAAAATTGAATTCTTTTTTCACGAATTACAAAAATTACATTATGCGCAAAGTCAAGGAAACAGCCCGAACGTCTCGTTATTTTCATTTGAAACGAAACACAAACTGTAACACCCAAATATGAGAGTACCAAACATGTGAGTCCGTGCGTATTAATAAGGCAAGCTATGTAAGAGTAGATACAGACAGTCTGCATTTTTGTCTTGAGATGTACTGTAAACTGCCTAACGATAAATAAAATTTGACTTCAATTTTATTTATTTTGAAATAACTTTGAAATAAGAGATAGACACTTGTCTATCTCTTATTTCAAAGTAATTGGCAACATTTCAGTTAAAGGTGCTGTATACATTATATGATTTAAGAAAAAAATCGACTGTCTGAAAGTTTCTCTAATAATAGGTTCATTGCAATGGCAATGGCATTCCTCAGGAATTTAAACTTATAATTTTTTTGTAAGTTCCATTTCGTTGGTAGTTATGTATATTTTTGATTATCTATATTTACACGTTGTGCTACAAATAATAATTACCGTGACTACAACAATTTTCTTCCCAGGTAAAAATAGATGACATTGCCTGTACGCATTGCACGGAAACTTTATGCTATGCGAGGGTTATTTATACTGGAAATGTAAACTAATAATATGCTAGAGCTGTACCCCTTCTTTTCTTATATTTTTTTTTTTCTCTTGTAGTCTACCGATTCAATCGTCATCTTTATCTAATTCATACTCCGACGTTGTGTGTTCATGTACCCACATGAACTCTTAACCCAATTGCTAACAACCGTCGCGACCACTTAGAACTACAACACAAACTCAATTAGGCAACTACCATTATGGTAGGGCCTTAAATCACGGCAAATTTGTCAGAGATGGAAGGATTAGTACTAAAAACGAGGCACAGTAATGCCTTCTGTGGGAATTGTTGTTCGTATAAAATTGTATCTTTAAAGTGGAGAATTAGGTAGGTATTTAACTTTATCTGACTACTAGCATATAACCCATTGGCTTTATCATGAATTGCGAAGGCAGGACACGAGTTCAAAGGCACGACCCGCTGACTTCAACTTCATAATATCGAGTGCATTTAATTTGAAGACAGTGAAAGCAAATTGTTTTCTGAAGATAAGCCATGACCTTTTTAAATAAAAAAATAGCCCAACATTGTATACCTTAAAAACAGTTAACCATAGTAATAATGCGAAGAACAGTTTCACAAGCAGCTCCATACCGCTTCCATTTCTCCGCAAGGCTGACAAGCGATTGATGTCTGCCACAGGTTTTGACATAGTCAAAGTTAGTTACTATTGCATGCGGTTTGAATCGGGTACCTACGTGGTCTTTGACAAAGTTCTAAAGTCGTAAAAACTATTAGTGTTTTAAGTTTGTTAATGTTTATCAAAATAAGCAAGACATTGCGTAACGTGACCCCGAAAAGCTTAATTATCACTAGTTACCCACCCTGGGGGCCAAGACAAGTTGCAATTTGACATTTGAATCGACAAACGAATAGAAAATGTATCGAGATGATATTAGTGACAGCCCGATTTATCGAAAGCTTGCGTAATTTCCATAGATTTTGTTTAAATTCGTTCGTCGATTCGAATGTCAAATTGCAACTTGTCTGGGGGCTTAGACAAGTTACAATTTGACAACAAAACCTATGAAAATGCCACAAGCTTTCGACAAATCGTGCTGTCACTTTTGTCATGGCCTAGCCTAGTTGCAATCTATAGTTTGGATCGACGAACGAATAGTTTTTTTTAAATGAAAATGACATAGGTAATTTCGACCGGCCTATCTGCATTAGATTATGTCTATTGATTGTAACTTAGCTAGGCCCGCTGGCTTTACATGGGTCCATAAATAAACTGCTATAGTCCACGCGGAACTAGTTGACCGCGCCTTAGGTAGGGACAGGGGTGAGGCGGCGGGTTACTGTGAACAAAAGCAAGCGCCCCGGCCCCTCCGTCTCACCGCGCGCTGGCAACCCCGGCCCTTCGTCCCACCGCTCACATACGGCGCGTACACACACGGCACAAACATAAGGCGCGGCCAACTAGTTCCGCGCAGACTATACCTAAATAATAGCTCTTTCTACGAACTAGAACTTTTGTACGTGACGCAGGCTGCAGTTGCCGCTTACCATGAGGCGGCCCTTAAGCTTGTTTATCATATTTGCAATAACAAAGAAAAACAACCCAATAATCACGAGTATAAAGCTTAATTCCTTTGTAACAATGTAAACCTAAAATATTTATTAACATTGTACATTATATAAATTATACCATTAAATACAGTAGCATTTTGTATTTAACAGCAAAATGAACGAACGAAATAAACGAACCGTGTATACCTGGCTTCGGAAATTGTTGAAATATTCGCAAACGATTCAATGAATTTTGCAGTCATAAAGGTTTTTGGGACAAAAGTACTCCGTAAGTACTTGTGAGTACAACACTTTGACGTCACATGACAATGGAGTGTATAATTCAATTTGTGTGTGAGTGATTTGAATTGAATTGAATTTTTATATTGTTTAAATGATTGGTTACGGTATTTTTCATACATAACATACATACCATCACATATAATATGTGGCGTACGATTCTATTGCCATCAACCGGGCACAAATCCAGACTTCGAGTTGCTACTGGAAATTTCACAGAGAACCATAAAATGCGGGCATCGGGAATCGAACACTGGACCTCTAGCGTAGAACTGCTTTGGACTAGTAGACCAACTAGGCAATACTTTGAAACTTCTAATATGTTCATGTTGAATTGATTTACATACTTTAACAATGAAACGAAATTTCTATGAATTTATCTGCCAAATAACTTAATGATAACTTATCAGGAGCTGCTTAATTAAGTTCGCGTTAGTGTCAGAAACCAATATTATCCAAAATAATTTACAAAAGTATCCTTCACAAAATTTAAAAAAATTTAGAGCACATTATATCCATTATTACGCATTTTACTTCTACGACGAGTATAGTATGGGTAATTTGAACTTGATACTTGGTCTCAATCCTATAAAAAATCTCAAACAGGTAGAAAGCCTAAAAACCGGGGATTTTTCCGTATCAGTGAAAACGAATTGTCAATAAAGACGGCTTTACGATTCGCTTAAAGTCATTACTATGTTCGTCGAAGTCGTTCGATTTTCACTTTAAATAGGTACCTTGTCTAGTCATTTGGCATACAGCGCCAGTCTAGGTTTGTAAACAAGTTGCAATTTGACATTCGAATCGACAAACGAATAGAAAGAAAATCTATGGGAATTAGGTATGTATGGAAATGACATTAGTGACAGCTCGATATGTCGAAATTATGCTTTCGACATATCGAGCTGTCACTAATGTCATTTCCATACATTTTCTTTTATTCATTTGTGATAATGTCAAATTGCAACTTGCCTAGACCCCCTAGTCAAGGTGCAATGTAACGTTCGGATTGACTAAATAATAGTAACAAAATGTCTGGGAATGACATAATATTAAGCTTTCAACAAATCGAATGTTTACAATGTCATTCCCATACATTTTGTTTCAATTCGTCGATCCAGTCGTTAGATTGCAACTTAGCTCTGCCCCCTGATCTAGTGATTGTAAGTGCGACTGATAGGCAGGAGGTCGTGGTATCAATGTTATGGTCAAGCAAGGTGTTTTTAGTTTTTTTCTATGAAACTTGGAATAGTTGATGCTGTACAGTTGTACACTTATTATTGTTTAAATTCAATAGGGGAGCCTATTGCCATCAACCGGGCACAAATCCAGACTCCAAGCTGCGACTGATGATTTCATTAAAACACCCAAGAACACTGCTCATCCTAGTAATCGAACCCACGATAAAGCTATAACTACTACACCCAACGTGCAGCTTAAAAGTTTTAACTGTCCTTTTTGTAATAGGGGTTAAAAATTAACATAGAAATGGTAAAACTTTGCTCTAAACTCATGAACTGTACGAATCTAGGCCAAACCAGTTTTGGGCATCAAAGCCTGTTCAAATATCTGTGCGGTTTCGCACCCTAACCTAACATGGTATCAAACTAAGGGCTGTACCTAAGACTTTAGCATTAACCTTGTGTAGTGTCGTAAACGTGGTTCTAAAAACGATTACATTTTTCTGCTATCGTGACTCATAAAAAGATGAACCGATGTTTTTTCTAATCAAACAGTCGAAAATATTAACCTCCTTCGGTGTTTTGTCGGTTAAAAATGGCGATCGATGCAGCCTGACCAAGCAGGAAATGGAAATAGAGAAATATTAACCGATGGCTTTACGTGCTCTCCAAGACACGAAGGGGTCTCGATGTGTTAAGAATGGTCACCTCCTCGGACCCTCGGAGACCTCGGCGAGAGTAGCTTAACCTTGCAGATCGGTTGATGGGCTTTGCTATAACTTAGCCACGAGCCCCTATAGTTAGTGTTCGTTTTCTAAAAAAAAACATTCGGATGGTTGTAGCGAAAAGTCATTTGGGCATTTTTTCATATTTTCTTTTTCAATGGTACGGTCTCCACGTTTGCGAATCACCAAGCCTATGGATGACTACAAACTGGGCCATTGCTTGTTATTGTTACTGCAGCAAAAAAAAATATTTTAAATCGCAAATCTTTTCGGTTATGTAATTTTTATAATTAACTGTTTATTGGAAGATGTTGCGATATATCGCAATAATATATATTATAATTTTGTCATAATATAATAGTATTATAATTTTGTCTATTCATCAAAAAAAAAAAAAAAATTTACTCATTGCATAATTTTTTCTAAGCAGTGGCATTCCTAAAACAATACTAAATTAAAAATTATATGTATTTTACTAGTCAAGCCCTTTCATTCGATACCCATATTGAGGGAGTTGTGAAAAAAATTGAAATCCGTGTCTACTATTAAATATTGGGAGTACTACAGGCCCAACCACTTAGAGAATACAATGCAGACACTTTTGACGCAAAATCAATCAAAAACTTCTTACTCTAAAAGCCATTTTAAAAACTGCACCATTCAACACATGACCTTAGTGAAAGTAAACCATTGTATACACAAATATTATAAGGCCACCTTCCTTCAATGGGCCACTTTCCAGCCAAAAATGACTTCTTTTGTCGTCAACAACAATGCATGATTTATTGGCCAACGTCATAGAGCCGTGACCTCAAAGGTGTTCGGATATAGGTTAGCTGTGATGACAAACAGATGCGTTGTTTCTTTGATTTAATTTTTTTCTGTGACGAAATTTATTTTGACGCTCAGATGTCACCTTAATTATCCTTCGTGCAGGTATTGCACTGAGGTATTTGAGGTAGCTGAGGTAGCTTCGTAAAATTCCAAAATTGTGTAACCAGTGACACCAAAACAAGTTGGAATTCAAACCATTACCTGTTATAACTTACTTCTACTTATGCCTAACCATGTTGGGGCAGGTTGTCCTAAAAGACGTATTACAATCGTTAGTGGTAGTCAGAAACCCAAAAAACCTGACCAGTCTATCCTGCGAATATCGGTATTGCCCAGAAATTGGCTTGCGGAGGTCTGATGGCAGTCGCACAATGTAAAATACTGATATTCAGCCGCATATGGTTATACAAGAAACCGACCCCAGCATGGTTGGGAAAAGGTTAAAGGGGGAAAAGGACTTAAAAGAAACTACGATACAGACAAATTGAGAACTTCTTTCTTAGAAGTCGACGGAAAAGTTTCTTCAAACTGTTTATAAAAAATTGGATATATTCCAGGTTTCTTCACTCAATTGGAAGGTCATGGATGAAATACTTTGCGCAAGATAAGGATCTTTACTTTTTCTAAGAGGGTTTGAAGTAAGTATTAGGATCAGCCTCCTTAGGTACATTTTTGGGCGCATTAGTTATTTCCTTTGAATATTTTCACGTAACAATTTAATGCTAGATTTTTTTCTTAGTGCTTGTTCGTTATCGATAAGATATTGTTATCTACAATACATCTACTTACGGGATAGGTAGGTGCTTTTAAAAATTCAATGAATGTATGTAAGTGATACCTATTAGGTATAATTACGATTTGTACGTGATATCCCGTCTATAGCTCGTACTATTGAAATGTCTTTGGCTTGGTAAAACAAATCTATTTTTTTTTTAGAATCAATAGTCGACTCTTCGCTTTACATAATCTTTGAAAATTTAAAGCCGCCACCAACCGATTATTGTTCATGGTGTTAGGCGTTTGGGTGTTAAATTTTAGCCGACCTTCTTTTGATCAGTAAGTTGAAATATGATTCCAGTCACGTATGATTGATTTAAAAGTAAAAACGTTGCGATTAATCTGCATAGTCATTTAAAACAGATTTAACACACGAAGCAGTGATAACATAATGGTACGACGATTATAATGCCAAGTTCCAGGTTTCAGTATTCATAAGCGTATTTCATTCGCTTAAATGGTGAAGGAAAACATCGTGAAGAAACCCGAATACCTGAGAAATTTTCTCGACGGCGTGTGAAGTCTGTCAACCGTCACTAGGCTAGCGTAGTGAACATTGCCTAAAACATTCTGAGATGATACCCGTGTCCAGCAGTGGGTTTTTAGTACAAAAAACTTATGTGATCTTAATGGCAATATGCTATAATTATAAGGTGTACATAAGTACACCTTTGCCTAAACCTTCGGGGCGTGATGATATAAAATTATCTTATATTTTCTCTATCTTTTTGTATTTTTTTAGGCATTTTACATACAAAGATTACATGTTATTTTAATGAAGGAAGAAATCGGGTGGCGGGCAGGATTCTAACTTACGTCTTCTGGTTCGGTAAACCAGACGCTATGACCGCTAAGCCACTGCGAAAATAACTCATATTTTCTCATCAAAAAAGAAAAGGGAGATTTATTGACACAGCGCACAACACAAAAACTAAAAGAATAAGTTTTTTTTAAGAGAAACTGTATCCTAAACAATAGTAGGTACTTAATCAGACTACGTGAGATCTACGGGATACAAACTCAGGTATCCCCCGTAGAAATACCCGATGTATGTAAATGTACTCTGTCTAATTAATGCACAGTTATTAGACCCTTTCGCCTGACAACTTTAGATAATTGAAATAGATAAAATATATGCGTGTAGTGTTGTTCTGTACGGGTATAATTGATGAATTTACATTTATTGTATTGCTAAATTGTGATGATAGTTTTCATTTTGAATGCCTTTCGAAAGACAATTTTCTTTTAACTATCTTGTTGTTTTTTTAAACATTTTCCATGCCAAGATAAAATCAGTGAATTTAATGACACAAAAGATTGACTGGCGGGCAGGATTCGACACGGATTCGGAGTCGGAACGTGAGACGTCACCTTGAGACGTAAATTTAGAATTTGAAGACAAATTTCGATCTGGCGGGTGGGACTAACGGTGGCTGAGTGATCATAGCGTCTGGGGTATTTAACCAGTTCGAATCCTGCCTGCTAGTCGATTTTTTCTTTGATTATATGACTAATTTTATTTTAATAATGTGAAATAAATGCAGAACTAAACTAACTAATAAAAAAAAACTGGAGGAGTTAACACACAGCTCGAACGACTGAACGGATTGGGCTGAAATTTGGCAAACAGAGGATTTTGGTAAATTCCCATGGGATTTGGAATAACCAGATGAACGTGGGTAACACTGCGCGGCACAGCTGGTTTGCTAATGAACCCCCCATCGAAATCCCTTTAGGCCTCATTAATGGTAATCGGAAGCTCAAAAAACCTGACATCCTTAGGATTATCCTTAGGATTTCGGTAAATATTGCATAGAAGTTAGGTGTTTGTTAGATCGGAATCGGTTTGAGGAATTGAAATTTTCCAATTATAAAGCACTCTCGAAATAAATACCTAGTAAAATCCAAATATTACGACTTCGTAATTTAAAAACTAAAAAAATATTTCACCAAAATCCGAAACACAACGCGCCTCGTGCGTAACATATACTTATACACACAAGACTTATCAAACACATAAAAGGACTTCTTATAAAAGATAAACGAGGAGAAATTCAATTTGGTATTTTCCGGCAAATGACTGGAATTCAAAGACACGCAATCATGAAGCGTCGCCGCCAAGCCAAGTGCCATAAACAGTTGCCAAGACTTCAAAGCTTAGTTTAATGCCAAGTGAAGCCACTGAGGAAATAAAATGGCGTACACGTTTGTTAAATATGGGTTTTTGAAACAGATTAAAGTGGTTTTGTTGAACTTAAAAAGATTGCTGAATTGTCGAGGAACTGCAAAAGAGACGTCAAATTAAAAATATTACAAAAATTGAACTTGCGATAATGCTACTTTTAAATGTAGCTTACGCAGATATCTAATCTATTTTTATTTCTGAGTTCTAGCCTCTAGGTCTTAAAATATACAATAACTCCTTACGGCTTAGAAGTTACAAAATTGCAGCGTCGCAGTTTTTAGCGAGTGATAAATTATAGGTAAACACGCACATGATTGCACAAAGTCGGAGTTAACTTGCTTAGAACTCAAGATCTACAAACTGACATTCCAATGCAATGGAGAACGACAACCAAAATTGTCGTTGGTTTTTGAAAAAGTGTTAAATAGTAATCTCATTATCATCATCCTGTAGCTTTTATCCCAATTTATTTTCCTTTCCGTCGTCACTTACTATTCACTCTCTTTTCATCGGCCTCAACACATCGGCCTCATCACATCTTTTCCTAAGAAAAAATGGATGGATGAATCATGGAATAATGGAACACAATGCATCCATTTGGTTGGTTGGTGAATGGATTTTGTTCCATCATTCCATGATTGGAGACTTAAGGTTAAAATTCAGAGACGAGACTTAGCATGAACTTACGCTGCCGTATGTAATACAAAATTGACATACGGAAGCTTTACTTTACGCTGAGCCGTGTTTATTCTGTCTTTATTCGTGTCTGAATGTTAGCCTTAGTCTCCTACTCTATTCTTACACATTCATATCCATCACTATTCTAACCAGTATATCATCAATAAATAGTTTATGCGAATTTTGGAAGTGGAATCCTTAGGACTTTATGCTTAAGGCCCAATCTCACCAGATACTATAATTATTATAGCATCAAAATGTCTTTTTTCTTAATTTTATGGCTTGTATTTAATTCAATTGTTAATGGTACTCCTTGCAGAGTCCCCCACAGATCCGTCAGCACTTTATTTATGTTTGTCCTCAAATAAAACGTTAGTGTCTATCTTTTCCGCCACATCGTCACTCGTTTTACGATATTTAAGAGCACTTAAATTAAACGAACCAAACCAACCAACTTCAAGTTGGATTGTCTTTTTTATGGTTTTGTAATAAATTTAGCTTGAAGCGATTAAGTTGTAAAAAGTTTCAACAACGTTTCGTAAGTTGAGTGTATCGTGGGTTCTTCATAAATTTGTTGGTTAAGTTATAAAATAAACTGCTGAAGTGAATGTGAGGTTTATCTGAAGATTGCAAGCATTAACGAAAGTGTTTGGTTTGATCTTCAATTTAAGCTGTTGGTTTTCGTAGCGTTTGTTTTAACCAATTTGTAAATTGTTTCTGATACTTATTTAAATAAATCGATATTTAAAGTCACGGTTTGCCGCGATCAGTGAATAGATGGGTGACCATTCTTAACACACATTAGGACATCTTAAAGAGCACGTACAGCCATCGATTTTATGTACTGGAAGCTGACCTCAACGTAGTTGGAAAAAGACAAACAAGTTTCTATCATTCAAGGATCTATAAGATTTTGAACAAGAACATTCTGACTTCGTCTAGAGAATTCTATTCGTACAAAAATTTGATCAAATCTTGGACCAAGATATTGGATAAAGACATTTGACCAGTACTAATAGCACTAATTGAATAATAAGCGTTGAATGTCTGGACGTATTATTTAAATGATGAATTCGACGCCTACAAAATGAACCAGTTATATTCGTAGCAAGTGCTACATTAGAGCTACGAATTGCTACGGCGTAGCAATTATCGTTATGTTATACGTTTAACAAATACATATGTTTGAAATTAAATACATGTTCATGTAAATAGGTTTCGGTAATATGTATAACAATCGATTTGTGTGGTATTGTGCGTTAGTGTGTGTGTATTTAATTATTGTACTAAGGTCGTGGTAGAACAATGAGGGCCGTACTCAGAAACGACAATAAACAAACAGTGGTTACTATATCTTGGCCTATTTTTATCAGTGTACTAAGATATAGTAGGTCTCTAATGTCTCTATCGCCTTAGGTTTGAGAGCGGCGGGACGGAGGGGCTGGATCGCCTGCACGCGGTGCGACGGAGGGGCGGGGGCGCTTGCTTTTGTTCACAGTAACCCGCCGCCTCACCCCCGTCCCTACCTAAGGCGCGACCAACTAGTTCCGCGTGGACTATAATGATTCATTATGACGTGTCTGATGCGGCCCTGAGGACTTGTTTCACCATGTTCGAGTAAGTTTCTGTTAAGTTACTTGGCATATAATTTCATACAAAGTTGTTCTATTATAATTTTATCCGACGGCTATCCAGGAAACTGGGCTTATAGACAAGTTGTAATTTGACATTCGGATCGACAAATATTTGAAACAAAATATATGGAAATGACACAAGCTTTCGACAAATCGGGCTGTCACTAATGTCTTAACCAAACATTTTCTTTCTATTCATTTGTCGATTCGAATGTCGAGTTGCAACTTGTCTAGTTGCCTCTAGGTGACTCACACACTGTCTTGCAGTGTTGATAGTACATTGCAGAGCATAATATAAAACAAAAAAGTACAGTACTCGCCAAACTTATTGTCCGGGTTGAAGTTCTTAGATTTTTACGGCCGGGTTAAAGTTATCTAGTGCCAACTTCAACCCAGACAATAAGTTTGGCGAGAACTGTATGTTATAATGCACATAAGCAGTGATATCCTAGGGGAATGACCGCTAGACTGTCAAGCCAGAGATCAACTCGAGTTCGAATCCAAGGCACACACCTCTAACTTTTCGAAATCATGACATGTGCGTTATTATCACTCGCTGTAACGGTAAAGGAGAACATGGTGAGGAAACCTGCATGCTCGAGAGATTTTCTCGACGGTATGTAAAGTCTGCATTAGTCTAACGTGGTGGACTATGGCCTAATTCCTCTGATATCAAGGAGACCCATGCTCAGTAGTGGGACAATTAACGGGTTGACGATGACGATGTGATAATGTATTTTATGTATGTAAACATTTTATCGGCACTAACTTCTTTATTATTTGCTTTAAAAATAAACTATGATACGAACAGTTTTGTTCCTAAGTACTTTCAGCGAAGTTATCGCTTGCCAAAGGACGCTTTTAAGAACTCCTGAACTATGCAACGTTGTTTTATCAATGACTAACTTTTGCCGCAGTTTAAGTACAGTGCGGTTTAAAGTTGGAAATAAAAAGTGTATTATGAACTTAAGGGTGGTACTTAGTGTGCTATGCTACTGTCAAATAGGCACTTTGTTGTCCAAGATTTGATCAAATTGCTTTTCTGAATAGAATGTTGCTCTTATTGCATGTCTGATGTGCATCATATTTGATGGACATCAAAATGTCCCCAGTCATCTCGATCAAAGTGACAAGAAATTTATTCGATGTAAATAGGTAGTTTATCTAGATAAGAAAAGGAATTCTCGTGGTCGTTCTCCAAATCGCTGGATTAACCCCATCACCAAAGCTACGCAATCCACTGCAGTATATGAAAGTACTCGAAATTCCGAAAGTCGCCAGAATTGGAGGGATATCGCGCGACGTGAAGCAGCCTTTGAAGCCAGCGGTGATCCCGGGACGCAACCCTGTTCATCGACCACTCTGTCAAGAGTACCCGACTAAGAGGATAAGAAAATCCAACCGCGTCAAAAATCTGAAACTATTTAGCAGAATAGGTATGTAGGCAGTTGATTTGTTTTTATCACTAATACTAATTAGTGACTGTCCGTCTGTCTGTCGCGCTGTCACGCCAAAATTACTCAACCGATTTAAATGAAATAGGGGATAAAAGTTATAAGAAATACCTAGACCACGTGGGCGAAGCCTGGAAAGCTAGTTTAATAATAATAATAACCCACGACCTTGTGATCAGCAGTCCGGTACTCGAACCACTAGACCACAGACGTCGTCAGTTTAAAATAAAACAATGAGGAAGCAACCTGAACACACCTCCTTGGTCGTTGCATTGGTCTGAATTACCCAATTAAAGAGGTACTTACCAGTCCTAGCTACTATAGTCCATCATGGAGGCTTTTTATCTCCCTCCCCCCACCCCTTTGCCATGCAACGCGGTATTTGCAATTAACGTGCGAATCGTAATCGAATCGAAACTTTAATCACCGTTAATGTTCTGTAACCGTAATGTTCAACCGCAAAACAGGTGGTCTTTAAGCCGAATCGGTGGTTGAACATAATAGAAGATTATCGGCTGGTTGGCTGGTTGCATTGAGCGCAATTTGATTGTGCATAGCGTGAACATGGGATTATAGTGTTTATTATATTGTTCATTGTGAATAATCTTGTTTATCTAACTGTTGAATAATGGCCGATGATCCTTGAATATTATTGACCTATTTGCTTATTGAAATTTGAGTATCATGAAACACCACAGAGCCTGATCTTCGGTTCAACTCGTCCAGTCAGATGCCTTCCGCAAGTCGTCATTCCATCGAAAGTTTTCTCTATCGAAACAGTGGAAAGGGGCCACGACCAAATTGCAGTCATTCTCAAAAATTGGCAAGGTTAAGAGCACCCTAAACCGACGAGCATGCATGGGGAGGTTGATGAGCTGATGGTGTGCCAGGATCGTAGCAACTTGAAATCTATAGTCTTTGCCTACCCCAGAGGTGAAGCTATGTATTTGCAGAGAAAAATATTATGTATAAATTGTATTTATGATCGAAGTAGTTTTGTCATAAAATATCTCGTGAACTCCCTTACCGAGATAAGGCAAGAGACGACATAATGTGACATCAAAATCATGTCACAAGACGCCGCGTGATACAATATGTTAGGTCGTCCCGCCGATCACACTAACCAGTATTGAACTTTATTCATAGATCGACCGACGTAAATATTAAACCATAGGCCCCTTTTACATCATTATTTAGTAATAACAGAGCCTATAATTATAAAGAATCCATTTAGTTCAGAGGTGTTAACTTAATATTCAATTGAAATTATTACTTGAATATGTTGATTTGGTGACAATTGAATTATTAATTGCCAATTTGATTAAGGTCACACATTGTTATTGAATTTAGGATGTTTATAATTAAATAATCAATTATTGGCTGGAATCATTGACGTGTAAGTATACTAGCTTTCCGCCACCGGCTTCGCCTGCGTGGTCTGGGTATTCCTTATAACTTTAATCCCCTATTTCAACCCCTTACAGCCCGTTTTTCGCATTCAAAACAGTCTATGTTCTTTCTCAGGCTCCAGACTGTCTGTGTACCAAGTTTCATTTGAATCGGTTCAGTGGTTTTGGCGTGAAAGCGCGACAGATAGACAGAGTTACTTTCGCATTTATAATATAGTAAGGATTACTGCGTAACGACTGGGCGGACCGCATGTCACAAGGACACGCCCAAACTTAGGTCAAAAAAACTGGCGATGTAAAATCAGCGAAATTGAAAAAAAAAAACACCGAAATTTGTTGCTTTTTTGTTGCTAATTAGTTTCTAGAAAAAAATTTTTTTTTGCTTCAACCGATAAGCAAAAAATCGGCAATAACGCTAACTTTTCAATAAGATAGCGTGGAAATCACTGGATGTGGGCTGATCGATCAAGCGAATAGTGGTCAGTTTGTTGCTAATTTGTTGCTGAAAGATGCTAAGAAGAAAGAAATTTAAAAAAATAAAAATTGTTTTTTTTTTCAATTATGCAAAAATAAATAATTTCCACGCTAGCTTAACTAACGATTTTTCCGTGGAAATTCTATAGTGAAAATTTTTTGCTGCTCATGCTGCAGCTTATTTTAGCATAGAGAGTCAGCAACAATTTAAAAGCTGTAAAGTTTGCTATTAATAAATAAATAAATAAATAAATAAACAATATAAGAACCGGAAGTCAAGTGGATTTGAATTTTTTTTAGCATCTAAATTTGTAACATGCATTCTAACAGTAAACTTCTAGAATATTATTAAATGACATCAAAAAATATATTTATTCAGTGACCTTGAGGTCCAGGTCAAGGTGCCTTTGGGGTCAAGGACAAGTATAGGCAATAGTAATAAGGCGTAGTTGACTATATATACATACATACATAAAAAAAAAAATTTATATTTAAAAAGTATATAAGTATTTTACCCATATTGTACTATGGGTAAAATACTTATATACTTTTTATTATAATACATGTTTGAAACTACATAGACGCTGTCGTGTAAAATCTCCCAAAATATTTCATTTATTATTTGTAACTAAGAATTTCATAGGCAAACCCAATAAAATAAAATAAAATCCTCATGGGAGAAGACGTTTGTATATTTATGATCGCAAAGCGTCGATTTTCAACTATTTAGAAACTACTAGTACCTACATTCAGAGCACTATGATAATTATATTAGGCTCCGCTCAGCCCAATTACACTCTTTGATCGCATTTGTATCGGTAATTTTAAATAGCAAAGGGAATTCGTACTGTGCCTTTAATAATTGAGCCATTATATTAATTAACTAGATAATGTCCATGGATTCACTCGCGTCATTTTTGTAACGCTTTTATTAGCTTGGTATCTATGAATGTATGTAGTATCTATGTAACGGAATTATTGGACATGATTTTCACCACTTTCAAAACGACAGATTGATTTGAAACTTTGTACACTTATGAAGGACCGATGACAATGCAATAATTTGAATAGGTTGTGATTCTAAACTAAAAATTAGAAAATAAATAATTGTTAAAAAACTCAACATCAAGTTTTTATAGAAAATGTTAACTAAAAAGCAAAATGAATTATTGTAAAAAAAGCGTGGGGTTGCAAGATATTTTCAAAATAACTTCTACCAGTCAATATAATATTTATTACAATTGATATCAAACAATTTTATTTTTATTTTACTATTTTTTTTCTTTTTGCTCGGTTTCTAAGTGTATGTAGTAGCGTAATGCCTTCCTCAAGAAACAGGCTATCAAAATGCAAAAAGAAAATTTTCAAATTCCATTTGTAGTTTTACAGATTATTTGCTCACACAAACACTTAACAATTAACGCTCGAAACGCCACAAGATATTTAGTTATGTACCATCAAGCCTGTCTTTCGCGGAGGGGTAAGAAAGAGATGTTCAATGTACAGTCGACGATAAAATTGCTTTACCACCCTTAGAGTTAATGTTGTTTGCACATCACTAAACAACAAAGTCTATTTTTGCTTACAAGACCAAGTGACAGATTGATAATGAGCCTTAGTAAATTTAATTTTGACAGAAGTTTTTGTCAATTGGTAAAGCAATTTTATGGTTTTCTTGGAGGCAACGGGACACAAAGTTTGAAATTTTCATTTTTCGAGAACAAAAGAAGTTGGAGGCATGGGACTAACCCAACTATACACCCACAGTTTGCCGGTATATGTAAGTCCCATGTAATAGAGGACAAGCCTATTGCAATTAACCGAGCACAAATTCAAACTTCAAACTGCAAATGCGAATTTCTTAAAAAAATCCAACAACAATTTGCTGGAATCTGGAATCATACCCATGGATCTCTAGTATAATAGTCGTGCTTACAACCAGACCAATGCGATAGAAGAATAGACATACAAAACATACCTTATTAAATTTAATTAATAGGCTCTTAATTTTACCCAAAATTACTAGTCCCAAATGGTCTTTGACACGACTACCAAAAAACGAATGAATTTTATAATTAGTAGGTTAATAATGTATTAATTAGTACCTTCATAATAATGATCCCTATTGAGTATCGCATTATAAATTAATTAATTGACTGCGGACGACGGGCGGCTAAAAGACGTCGAGACGGTACAAAAGAAAAAATATTTCATTATTCGAGTAGGTAGGTACCTACTTATTTATGACTGTGATGATGATGAGATGAAACGAATTGGCTACTTTATTCGACGTTGTAAAGAAAACTTATTGTAACACTTAATTAAAAATAATACATACATAAATAAAAAAAAACGACATTATGTGGTGGCGGCCATCTTGGATTTGAAATTGATCATAGTGTATAAATTATTCTACTGGTCAAGCCCTTTCATTTAATACCGATATTATTGTGGTAGTTGTGAAAAAATATGTTTTAACGACGTCTCCACCTAATTAGTGTTGAAGATATCCGTTTCACAAGGACCAAAACAAATTTAAATATATACCACATACTCGAAACTTCACTGGTCTTGGGCTCGATGGATTCGAGGCCAAACTATGGTTTTTATATAAAACTAGCTTTCCGCCAGCGGCTTCGCCCGCTATCCCACGGGAACCATAGATTTTACTGGGATAAAAAGTAGCCTATGTGTTATTCCAGACTACAATCTATCTCTGTGCCAAATTTCATCCAGATCCGTTCAGTAGTTTTTGCGTGAAAGAGTAACAAACATCCATCCATCCATCCATCCATCCTCACAAACTTTCACATTTATAATATTAGTAAGAAGTAAGATAAGATATAATATTAGTAAAATTATCAGTAGCGGCCTAAGTTTTTGATTTGTGACCGGATAGTAGAAATGGGCTAGCTATTGTAAAAGACTAAAAGCGTTATTATCATAATCATTATCATCAATCGACGTCCATCCACAGTTCAATCGACACCCGCTTATGTACCGACGTGACGTGAGTCTTATGTAATATTTAATTATAGGTATTGTATGTTTTAACTATGTTTATCTGTAAGTATATAAAAGGGAAGGTAAGACTGATTGACTGATCTATCAACGATTCAACACAACTCAAATAATTGAAAATACGTAAAGGAGGTCATCGAAATCGTCCTAAATGATGTACCGAAGGTACACTTATTGGAAAAAATACCCTGTATTACGATGGTTAAAAACTAGTCGTACTTTTTTAAATTTTGACATGAGAAAAAACTTTTAATTTGAGAAAAATGACGCCATTTTGGCACACTATTATTAGTTTCGTAATGATTTCATGGTAAAAACTGTATCAGTTTCGGAATTTCAAACTCAAGGCCATTACGGCAGATTATTATCAGTTTTTTAGTGATTTAATGGTAAAAACTATCAACTTGACAGCTGTCATGTAGCTCCGGTACTAGGCTGAGTTGTATGGGCTTTTGATAATCTCCTTTCTTAGTTTTAGTTTTTTTTATTACATACCTAGCTTGTCAAAGTAAGGGGCTAAAAAGTCCTGCAAAATATGGAATCTAAGACAATATAAATTACCGATTTCATTATAGGCTTAAGGATAATACAATAATTTATTCACGGCTTACATTTATTTTCAAACTGGAAAATATCTGTAGGGCAATGCACACTATCAGTTTCGAAAGGGCCAAATTCATCTATACTATTATAAAATTGTAAAAAAGTCGTTTCTGTACATTGAAGATATTAAAAAAAAAACAATTGGGTTAGAGTATATAAACGATCGCGAACCCAAAAATGTGATTTTTAGAATTCTTGTCTGTTTGTCTGTTTGTCTGTTTGTTAGGGGTTGGCGCTAAACCTACTGAATAGATTTGAATTTTGTGTTAACTGTTGTAAAGCATAATTTCCAACTTAAAAACTGATGTAAAGCTTTTTTCAATTATTTGTATAGAACCTCAGATACAGCTTGACCTCTCTGTTGTATGCAAGCCCATAGAAAGAAGAGATCATCATTGTTGGTTTTTGATTTTTGATTTTCTATTTAAAAGTCCATCGTTCAACTAAAAAAATGAGGTATATCTCATTCCACTCGGTTGCGTAGATGCTGAGATAGAGCTTGACCTCTCTGTAGTATGTATTCCTATTGATATAAGGGATCATTATTGTTGGTTCTTTAATTAAGTTGTCATTGCGCGCAGAAATCGTGATTGTTGATTAGTTATAAACGTTTAAAGTGGTATAGACTTAAATTAAACAATAGTTGTAAAGTTTGGTTAGAATTACGAGTTATTACGACTAACTGAAGTTTCAATTTTCCTTTGGAGTGATTTTGAATAACACAGTTTCACAAACAGTATCACCTCATAGAGTACCCCAGTACCAGTAACAGTTGCTCAAACAGAGCTAAAAACTTTGGCGAAGTAATAACTACGCCGAGCGATAGGTTAAGCAGCGGTTTCTGCGGTTAGACTATGGATGGGTGACCATTCTTAAGACATTGAGACCCTCTGTACCTTATATAGCACGTTAAGAAATGGCAATTGATTCGGCATAGTAGTCCCCATACGAAAACCTATGAAAATCGTTAATCGTAGTCAGAAGGCCAAAAAACCAGACGATCAATTTAAAGTTAGGATACCTATCGGTTTTAACCAGTCTGAACGCTATTGCTTTGTGTAAGATATTTATATTTAACCACATCTGTTTCGATTGGAACCGGAGCTTAACATATTTTCGGCATAGGCTAGGACCCTAGGAGGATGATGAAACTGTTATAGTGAGCTGCTTTTTATCTTATTCGGGATCGATTTCTTTCAATTTTGTTTCTTCATCCACGGAGAGCGAAGCCGCGGGCAAAAGCTAGTTCTAAATAAAAGAGATAAATAAAACAATTAGACTTGGCACGTTAAATTCAAAATTGTTATTTATTCTTAATCCAAAATGACAGATAGTTACTTTTCTTATACATCACTTACATGAGAATATATTTCACATTATTTATATTTACATTTAGCATTATTGTACTCGATTGGTATACTTTCTTATTAAGTTATTTATCAACTGTGATAAATTTCAACTTCTTAAATTAGTTTTCAGCTGTAGAAAGAAAATTCAACAGATATTATTATATTATATTAAAATGAAACTACTTTTTACGGATTTTATCGCGTTATATTGATATTATTAATTGATAATCGGATTACCAATAATTAACAAAAATGTAGGGTATCTGTTAGTAATTAAAACGTCAAGGCGCCTACCCCCTTAGTCACCCGTGACCATGGGCACTGTAAAGGGTCCTAAACGTCGGGATTTAAATAATATAATTATGTCAATATAACGCGATAAAATCCGTATTCGCGTGTCAGAAATCAGTAAGATATTATATTATTATAAAAAATATTTCAGTAATTTAAAATACATTCCATATTGTATAGTTAAACAAAATTACATTAATTTGAAGAGTAGAATACAAATTAGAATGTATAGCATGTATTTTAGCGAATGCCGTCGTTTCCAATATCATTAAGCTAATGACATTCAAATTATTACAATGATAATTGTCACTATTACATTACACCGGGATTTTCATAGCTAGAATATTATAATTAACGCATTTGGTACAATACCTTATAATTTTATACTAAAATATATCAACACAATGCTTATAGGGTTCTGAAAAAAAGCCGGGTAGATGACCACTTTGCTTGTTAAATCTCTTGCTGATTTCATCTGTGGTAAGAGCTCTTTAGGTCTGACTGATTAATTGGTCGTCCTTACGAGTCTGTTAAGTTGTCGTAAAGTCTATATGTAGGTTTTGACTTTTGAAAGCGAGAGCCCGTTAGCCTTCCTTATTGCCGCGGCAGTCTTTATGCTTCAGTGCCGGCAACTTATCAGCAACTCCTCTGATCTTGCAGTTCCATGGGCAAAGATGACCACCTAACAACAGGTGGAACTCTATTCGTTTGCCGATATAATTAATTTAAAAAGCTATCGAAACCTAAAAGTTGTATCAGGAACATAATGCTCCACTGAATTTATACACAAGCTGTATTTAGTTTTTTTTCCGAGTTCTTTAGTCAGTTACGCGATTTTATTACGAAAACAGAAGCTTATTAACTACTTATACTGTGTAACTGCAGTTATTTTGTTTTATTATGCGACGTTGGAGAGCTCTAAACTTCGTCGTTAATATGAGTCAACTTCTTCATATCTTGAGAGAAATATATGCACGGCTAACTTAAAACTGCATAAACACAAAGGGGCTTACAATTTTTTATGAATGTTTGTTACTTTTGAGGAGTGTAGATATGTTTTTCCTACACTTCAAGCAAAAGAGCCGTAAATAAATTGCTTGATTTTCTTTCATGTATATTTTTATTTATGTTTTTTAATTCATTACAAAATACCATTTGATAGGCCAGTTCGTAAATTAATAACGATTCAAACAAAATTATACTCAATAAAGTGACTCATTGGGATTATTTCATCTTCAAGCCAGACGCGGTTATGAAAAATTTCACCGTTTTCAATTTCATAAAGCATTAGGTCCATTATTGTCGTAGGTGGAAACCCTTGTACATCAATTTGATATAGGTAGTTGAATGACATGACACCCGAATAAGTCACGGGGTTGTGTGAACACGTTTTGCCATTCACAAATTGAACCACTTCACTTATCTTCACTCCTTTTATCACTAAGTACGTCACATACTAAAACGATCTTAATGTATTGTACCAAAAGTCTATTATACAAAACGACTCATCCATCCACTTTTACATTACCTTTCCTTTTGTTAACAGGCTTTTTGCCTTGTGTTTATTTCCTTATCTCATTTCAAACGAAATGGGTACCTCAGCAGTCTGAAATTAAACGCATCAGGTTCGATGTGTCTTTTGTAAATGTTGGGTCCAAAATTACATATCTACAAATTGTAGCCCATTTACAGATTTTTTCCTGACATATTTGCTTGTTTACAAAGCGTAAATTAAATACTGCCCAATTAAATACTGTCCATTTTACCGTCAATAATTGTAGAACAAATAAAAATGAAACTCAAACGAGATGGTGATAAACAAAATAAACATAGCAATTAATTCAATTTCAACATTAATATTTTAAACTATACATATAAAACTATCTGAAATACCAAACACAATATTAATAGCTCAACAGTATTCACTTAAACCCTGGATTGACACACGATACTAACAAATTCCATCGATTTTCCATCAATGATAAAATTGCCACGCATCCAATATTATGCACTAAAATGTGAGCAGTACTGGGCTTGAATAAATAATGTGCGGTCAGATATATGGCCACCACTTAATCCTATTGCAAATTCAAATACAGTAAACAAAGTGATTTCTGATGAAACTGCAGTTATTCGAACTATGAAATCGTATTTGGATGGTCATAACGAAGGTTTTAATAACTGTACTATTAATAGAAATCGCGTTAGGCACATACACGATATCGATAATTGTTAGAATTGCGATATGTGTTAGTTCGCTGAGTTTTATAACTGTCTGCGCACAAAACCTTCCATTATTATGTAGTTAGCCTTTTAAAGATCACAACAAGGAAAACTATTATTACAAGTATTATATATATTTGAAGAAACATAGGTTATTAATATGAGAGTTCTAGAATACAAAGCTGTACAATCTTTTTTTACTCAATTGAATTCACTCAAGTTGTCTTAATTTATAACATGAAAGAAATGAAAGAAGATTTTATGTTACAAACTGATTCTTATTTCCTATCTACAGCTGAAAATGTTAACGTCAGAGAGCATTGTTTATACAAGGAAAGTTAGTTACAACAATAATAAATTTCATATTACTAAAAACAACGTTATCCAAACTCTTGATGATTTTGTACGCTGATCATCCTTAGAGAAACAAGAGCAACCAGTAGATGTATCAGTAAATGTGTTTGATAAGTAACTGCTGAAGAATTGTTGCCGTGTTGCATTGCAGCTGGAGTTTCGCCTGCAGACAACGAAAATAAATAATTAATTATCTTTGTCATTGTGACACTCAATAACATTAAAGATTTTGGTGAAAGAAAAATACTGTGTGAGGCAGGATTCAAACTTGCTTCCCTACGGTTAAGTACATCGACCGCTTTAGCCGACACCACTGTCTGTGATGTCGACTTTTACACACTATTTCTTCACATTCTATGTCTAAAGGTAACTTAAGCGACATCTATTGATTCTTTCGTTCATTTTTTTAAAGATATTTACCAATTTTGTTAATGCCGAATAAATCAAAATATATATTTCCACTATCATAAACTATGCAGTTGCAATAGCAAGAACTTCTTAAAAGTATTTAAGACTCATAGCGATTATCGAATTCTGAAGCTTAAAGTCTTCATCTTCTGAATTCACAATATCAATATCAAAGACGAGTTTTATAACTATAGTCGCTCCTTTTGAAACTTATCTGAATTTTATTAGCCATGTTTCATCTTTATCTAGCATGCCGAATTTCAATTTATCCACTTCAAAGAGGAGAATTTATCGATTTCCTAGAATTTATTGAATAAATTGTAAACTTATATACGTTTTTGGATGGTACTAATATTCATAAAAGAAAATTTTATGTCTTCCCATTTTATGTATAAGCTGTACATGCTTATGAAATATAAAATGTGGAACCAGCTTTTCAAATAAATAAAATACAATTAACTTGCAAAAAAAAATTATTACTTAAGAAGAATTTATTATTATATCTTTTGCCGCGAGAGTCGTAACGGCAGATTTATATTACACTTCTTTTATGGATAAAGTGTGATAAAGCATTCTCACAATTTTTACCAGATAATAATATTCTTAACCGATAGATAGTTTTTAATTTATTTTTTGTTGTGAATAACGCAGTCGATTACGCAAATGTTAACTTTATTGGTTATTGTTATGTATCTATAGTGTAATTGATTGTTGTTCCAAATAAATAGTAAAAAAAAATATATCGAAGAACTATATATGGGGGAACAGCGTTACCCCAGACAAAATGGGTTATTCTAAAGCCCCCAGGAACGCGACGAACCAGGTGTCCATCTAGTTAAAGACTAGGATGCTTTCTATTCAGATTGGTGAACATTCGCATAAAACTGAATAGTTTCTGCTGGATATAGCATTATACTCCGGATGTTATGTTGTATTTTCTCTGAGCCTTCTAAGCAAACAGTAATTCCATTGTAAACTTTATTCAAAATCTCATAATACGCTTCATGAATCTTGGCGACTTCAAGAACAAAACAAATGACAATAAAGTAATTACTCTGCTACGATAAACAACAAAAACTTTGTAATTATTATCTACCTAATTTAGCTCAAGAGGAATTGAGTGTACATTAAATTGGCTAATTCTTCGCGTTTCTCTTAAAGAATTAAGGTTTAACGCAAATCCAATTACTGCGGAAAGGGACTTTGTTTCTGTGACTGTATTTCATCTCGAAAATGTCATTTCACTTTTGTTGTCTATTACGTTATATTCATTTGCCTTTGTACTAACATCACCTAAATCTTACAAAGGACTTGTAACAAAAACAGAATTATGTTTATAAAATGAATTTTCTAATTCTAGATTGATGCCAAGTATTTAATAAAGTTAGAGAATTTCGAGATTTGAGTTATTGAATAAAAATCTTAACGGTTGAAGTTCCTTTTTTTCTTTGTCGATATTTTCGAGGAACTGTACACATTTTTAAGATTATTCGCTCAAGGGTAGGGCAGTATTCTAAAAATTTGCTCCTAAAAAAGTCCTTTGAGGATTTAAAGAATGATTAAAATTTTATTAAGCAATTTTTAACTTTTCCAACTAAAATGTACTTATTTTTAACTCAAAGGCTTTTGAAACAATACCATATTTCTTTCTATTTTCTTGATTGACAAGATTGGTTTATTAATGTTTTTCGGAAGCTATTTTTATTTTGTTGTTCTATTTTACCAAGATCAAAATAATTTGTTACTAAGATAGTAAAATCTTTATGCTGCTTTAACTTAAATCAAATATATTTCGTATCTCATCACCTTATACTACTATAATCTTTCAACTTATTACGTTTCTTTTCCAAGCTCCAATACCCGCTTACTTCACAGGCAGAAAATTGAATTTGAGCTGTAACGTCTACGCATTTACGAAGGCGGTATAGGGCTTTGCTATATTATCATATTCTGTTTGTGCAGCTTGATATAAGTTTAGTGGCTTGCGTTCCATCGCTGTCGGTAGCATCTATTGTTGGTGGTCTTGATTATCAGCTGCTATTTTAGAGCTTGCATTTACCATTTCATCACTAATTTTAAGGTCTTTCCAGAAAACCAGCACTGTGGCATTATACTTTTTCTTAATGCCATGCCATTTTGCTGAGGTATGAGCCTTTTGTTTATTATTTTTAGTTCATTCTATTTTGTTAAGTATATCTGTACCTATTCGTGAGTCTAAAATAAAAGTTTTCAATATCTCTTACAAAATCAATTTTAAGAACTAATGAGCTCCAAAAGGAATATTTTTTATGTGACCACACACACAATGACTCAAATATTACCATTATTTGTCTACAAAACATCTTCATCAAATAATTACTGCTCTGTGTCTATACTGTACTGTACCTATGCTCGGGTCTGCGCTAATAATAAGACGGCTTACGCTATAATGTACAATGCTGGTCTAGTATGGCTTGGCAGACTTCACTCGTCACCATCCTTTGAGCTTACTTACAGGTAACTTTAGTTCCCGGATGGAAAACTTACTTTACTAACTTGGGTAGACTGTAATTTATTATTTCTTTACTGAGATAAATATGGCATATGGATGGCATAGCCAGCAACATTTCGACTCAGTGTCAATGACAATGAGATATTTTGTGACAGAAGATACCTCCTACATTCATTACTCTTAAAAGACATGGTTAACAAAGAATTTTCTCACTCACTCACTCACTTACTCACACACTCAGAAAAAGAAACCGCAGTCTTCCATCTTCGGGTATCAGTTGCTGAGCTGACTCATCCGTTCCGTCGACAGGACGCCACGATCGCATTAGAATTTCCATTAGAATTGAATTCACCATAACCTCTTTAATCACTATTCAAAGCCAGTTTGAAACATAAGTTTAATACTTACTCTGTACAACGTGAACAGTAACAGAGGCCGCCTTGGCGTTAGCAGGCACACAGGTGTAGTTTCCGGCATGACGAGGCTCCGCCTTGCCGATCACCAGCTCGCTAGTCTGACGACCGTTGTGCACGCTCACGCCATCTGTGTACAGGAAATTGAACCTTTAGCAATCATCAACAATTCATTTAATATTCCACTGTCGGGCACCGGTTTCCTAACAGATAGGACGCCACTATGGCCTAGTGTGAGTTGATATAGGCCTACCAACCAGAAACACACACACAATATCAAGAAATCTATTTGTGTAATTTAGACGTGCAAGTATCGTCACTAATTATATCTCTGATAAACCCTTCTGAAATACAGGCATCATTTCATCTATGCGACGTTTATGTTACATTGGAAACAGAAATCCACTTTCATAGTAAACCTATCCGATCTTTAAATTGCGACCAAAATATTCTAGCCGTTGGATAGCTGAAAACCTAAATGTATTAAAAGCTGTGCTTCATAAATAATTTATTTTACAAACGGCTGCCCTCGTCCAATTGAAATACAAGCAAAATAAGACAAAATAAGTCCACCTCGAGATATTTTAAATTAGGTCACCGGCTTTTGTTTGGCCGGAAAGCTGAGGATGTTTTATAGAAAGAAAAAATTTTCATTTCAAGAAATGTTGATAAATTGCCATCTGTGTTTAAATAATTGTTTAAAATAATATTATTATAATCTTCTTCTTCTATATATATAAAAGATTTATATATATATATAGAAGAAGAAGACAGTAAAAATATTGAGCAAATTAAGTTGCACGATCACATAATGAGATCATAAAACCTGAAGGGGAATAATATTGCCTAAAAAATTTCATAATATAATTTATATTAATAGTATTATATATATTTATTTTAATTTAGGTCCAGTACCAAATTCAAGTCAATTTTCAATGACAATTTAATCTAACTTCTTCGCGTTTGCAATGATTTAAAAAAATCAAAATGACAAAATTTCAACGTAGGGGGGTCCAGAATCATGTACTGAACTCGTGGTATTCGGATGTGTGTTCCTTCCACCTTGTATAGTATTATGTCATATTCACACGTAACTTTTATAGCTTATACTACGATCTGAATAATTACATCCACAACTCCTTACTATTATAATAAACACAAAATTCTTATAGATATTTTTTAATTCTGATTTCAACAGAATCAACAAGCCAATCAGCCTCTAGTTAGAAGGAAAAATTATCTCCTAGTAAATCAATTTCTTCCTACACCGCTAGGGAAATAAGTACTGTAATACTTTGGTACTTGTTAGCTGGCGGCCCACCTAGCTACTAACGAACTGCGACGCCCAAGGGATTACAACAGCTTATACCTCTGAAAGGAGAGTTTGTCAAAATGGCGTCAACCACTTCAAAAGAAATAGCTTTTGCTGTAGGATATTTTATGGCTGGGATTAGTTCTATTTAATCAAAATATTAAAATTAAAGTAGTTTTTAATGTCCTAATGAATAATGAGGTATGAGATTTCAAGAATTGATCTTGTAGAAATTTGTGTCAGAGTAGTTTAAAAGTCGTATCGGTTACTGTAAAGTTGTTTAGTAACGCTGAGCGTGGGATATGCTGTGCAGAACTGATGATCATGTTAACGGAAAGGATTTGAGAAACAATGTAGATGAAGAATGAAGATCCAATAAAAAAATCAAAATTATAATCGGTTCATCCGTTCGGGAGCTACGATGCCACAGATTCAAATGTGAGAACAGATACATATATACAGCTACAAAAGAAGCAATGATGACATTACGGCTGAGTGAATGAAAGAAACAGAGACTAGACGATGATAGATACTGCGCTAACCCCAGGTATATTGGGATAAGAACGTAGGAGGATGATGATAATGATAATTATATTTTTTATAGGCCTAGTACTATGACAAACGGTAGATTTTTGTAATTCGACATATTGTCAAATTTTTGGTATTAGACTGAATATTATAGTAGGTATAGGTATAATCATTATTATACCTATACTATAACATTCAGTCTTACATTCTCGTTCTTATAACACTTCTTTTGCTAAAAGCATATTTGCAAATGCAACTGGTAACATTATTTCCTTTAGTTAAATAGAGCTTACAATAATAAAAATAAAGATAGTTATCTCAATGTTCAATTATTGCGGATTAAAAACAATAAATACTTAACAGGGCTTAATTTTTTTCATTATTCCGGATTAAGAATTTAATAAATACAAATAATGAAGAACTTGAAGTGCCGTGTCGATTCGAAATGCAAAACTTGAAGTAGAAACAGCACTAATTGCGATACCACTTGGCAATAAAACTGAATGAATGGATTAAAATTTTATTTGATTACTAGTTACTCTTCAGTATATTCACCGGTTACAATTTTAAAATTACAACTTTAAATTAAAATGAGAACGAGCGTGTTAGTTTTTTTTTATACCACTAAGGTGGCAAACAAGCATACGGCCCGCCTGATGGTAAGCGGTTACGGTAGCCTATGGACGCTTGCAGCACCAGAGGTATCACTCACGCGTTTCCGACCCTATAAACCTCTTAGAGGTTTATGGAGGATTCACTGCGCCGACAGTTTGAGGGAATATTCCTCTTACTGCCAGCGCAGCACATCCTTAGAAGGAGCTCAGGCGAAAATGAACTGTGCAAAAAATGAAATAGACAGGCTGTAGTCATTTTGTTTTTAACATATTTTTGTTTTTTATGGTTTAAGCGGGCAAAGAAGCAGATGAGTTATTGCCACCCATAGACACTTGCAACACCAGAGGCATTGCTGATGATTCATGGTAATACGCTTTTCCCCTCACCTCTTGCAAAATATGCAATACATATTATGCAATAGTTTTTACCCGGCCGTAAAAACCGGAGAACGAAAAATATTGGATTAAAATTATTTAAAACAACAGCCTATGACTTGAGCTTTCGTTTTTATTTATTATAAGTCCAATATTTTTCTTTCCCCGATTTTTACGACCCCGTTCGAGTTAGCTCGTGCCAACTTCAAGCCGGACAATAAGATTGGCGAAAACTGTACGAGGTGTTAACCTCACTACATCGACACTACATGACATGACATTAATTACATCATAAACTTAACAAATAAAGGGTCTCATTCTGATGCGGCGTTATTCAGTGTATTTACACATTTCATGAGATATTTACTTAAACAATAAACATAATAATCAGGCTGCCTCAATGGTTTGGTGGTCAAAACCGCGGTTATTGAACGTGTTATACTGGGTTTTACTAGAGTACTTGCTAGTTTGGTTGTATTTTCTGCCAATTATATAAGGCATTTTTTTTTTCAATTAGTGATTAGACCAATTTAAAACACTAAAATGTCTTGATAAGTTACCATTGTCTCTGAAAGCAGTATTGGCTTTGGGCAACTGAAAGAAAGACAAAGTCTGATACTAATCAAACTATAGGATATTTTACTTTTTGTCTGGCTTTGATGAAGTATAAAGTTTTAATTCCAAGTTTAAAATAATTATTACAAACTTTTGTTTCTCATTTTTGGGCTAGTTCACATTTTAAAGCATATTTCTGAAATAAAATTAATGTTTGCGAAAGTGAAATACTAAACGAAATTCATGAAGAACACCTCTTTGCTTTAGGACATACAATTTTTAAATGAAAAGCTTTTAAAAATGTAGCAAACGCTTTCTACTTTTTATGACTGAAAGCCTTTACGGTAACGGTATGTTAGATATGCAAAAAGTATTAAAGCGCAATTTGTATTTTTATATCGTATAAAAATCTAGCAAAAAGACTTGTAATACTAGTTTTGTAATTAGGTGGGGTGTTATTTTTTCATTCTCATAGTGGTGCGGTGGTTAAACCTTTCGTAACGTTGATTCACATATATCGGAATCGTTGCTTTGATTTCATATCTTTGATTTAACGAAAACCATATATTTATACTTTTTCATAAATGGTTTTTGTCATAACTAAGTGTTATCAATCACAGTCCTTTGTCGCAATGTGTTTGTGTTAGTTTGGACACTACTATATAGATTTTCGATACGGCCAAGCCAGGGTAAGTTATAGTGATAAATCCATCATCAACCTATTTACCTACATATCCATTTATGTACATGCTCACAAAGACCCATGCCAGGTTCATGCCCAAGTGAGATTATAAGAATAGTCATATAAATATAAATGAAGTAAAAGTATTACTCTTACTCAAAGACCCAATAGATTTAAAGGCACTTACTTAAATCATAGTTGATCATCCGGTTCTCAAAGTACCAAAACACGTAGGACGGTGGTTCTGTGGACCTCTTCACGACACATACCAGCCTCAGCATCGACCCTTCGTGAATTATCTTCTCTGACTCTCCTACGATCTCCGCGTATGCCGCTGTTGACAAAAACATAATTGTATTTCTGATTTTTGTATTTTTTTAATATCAACTTACTTTCCGTAAGTAACATTCTGAATCTTGGCTTCCAAACGAGCAGTGAAACTTCTTAGGTAAGTTTTTACAGCTGTAAGAAAATCGTGTCTACTTTTCATCGTGTTTGCTTGAATAACTGGAATAAATTGATTCACGGACAAGAATATTGAAGATGAAGACAACAACATTACAATAGTAAATAGTGTAGAACTTGGTGAAACAATAAAATAACTTAACAATAGGTACAACGTAACTGCAGATGAGAAATAAATTCTGTTGTTTCACAAATTGGTAGACCCCAGCAATGAATTTATAATGATAATTTTAATTAATAATTTAAACGGGAATTTTAAATAAAACAGAGCAATCAATTTAAAGTTGACGATATTTCAGTCGCACGTACCGGAAATTTAATCATTGACTACTGTTTAAATATGAAACACCTTTTATGAATTGAACACAGCGCCAAAGGTGACTTTAAATATTGGGGATTATTTTTGGATCAAGCTAAAGTATTAATTTTGTCACAATACTGCTGTACTAATTGTAATAGTTTCGTTTTTTTCAAATTGCATTTTTATCCTTTCTTTTTCTTCTTCTTCTTAGTCGTACACTCTTGGCAGAGTGGTCGTGGTTATGGGTCTTGATGCATCAAGGTTGCGGTTTTGGCGAGATTTCTCCATCTTTCTCTATTGGCGGCTCTACGTGTACACTCTGTTAGGGAACAGCTTTCATTGCGGATAATATGCCCAAACATCTTGAGGATTCGCATTTGAACAGTCGACGAAAGTCTTTGTTTGATGTTTAGCTCTTTCAGGATGGAAACGTTTGTACGGTGAGCAGTCCATTTTATCCTCAGCAGGCGTCTCCAGCACCACATCTCAAGGGCGTCAATCTTTTTACGGTCTTTTTGATGGATCGTCCAGATTTCAGCTCCGTATAGAAAAATTGGAAATATCAAGCACCTCATCAATCGAACCTTGGTGTTTTTGGTTATGCGGCGATCTTTCCATATTTTCGTGAGCTTTTCCACCGCTGATCGTGTTACAGCACACCGTCTTTTGATTTCTTCTTCACAACTCCCGGTATTTGTGATAGTGGATCCCAGGTAGATATAACTGTGGACAACTTCGCAGTTAGCTATGCTGTGTAAGTCTGGGCGATTTTTGTTCTCACGATCCACCACCATCATTTTTGTCTTATCGCGGTTTATGGCAAGTCCAAATTCAGTACTCTTCTTTTTCTAGTCCATACAAAAGCATTAATAATACTCCAAACCAAGATTGATTAAGTGAAAGTGACAGTTTATTAAAAGAGTACAGTAAAAAAGAAGGTAGAGAATATAAAACAGGGACGATTGGAAATGATAGAAGAAAGTATATCAATAATTATAGTAGTAGAATTTTACAAAATTCCCACAATTGTTTTATAAGCGATAGCGTTTATTGTATCGATAATGTCAAATTATTGTTTCTTTTACTAAAACGATACTATAGATTGAAAACAAGACTGATATAAGATAACATTATTTGCACCAAACAATAAAGTTATATCTGAACTAAACGATGAAAACAAAACAAAAGCCGATAAAGAACTTACCAACAAGAACAAGCTTGAAGAAAATACTGGTAGGAGGGTGCGTGGGGACTTGACACTCGTAGTAACCGGCGTCCGCTGACGTGGCGAATCTTATATGTAACGCCCAGTCCTGGTAAAAATAAATCACGTTAATGGTCTACAATAGCTGGAACTGCTGGTTATTGCGATAAAATCTTTGGTAAGGGTTTTGTAAGTATCGATTGAATTTGAACAGTGAAATTGGAATTCTGGGAACTATCAGAAAAACGTTTCTTTACTATGTTCTAGTTTACTTGGATTGAATCAAATGTTAAGAGTGAGGAAATTTTGTTAAACAATAATAATGGTCCTGTTTCACCACTTTCTAATATGTAACATTACTTTGCAGATACTTTAATCCAAATTGTTGTTTTAATTTATCCGGTGAATAGCGGCTATCCAGACATTGTGAAACTAGCCCTAAAACTAATCTCAGCACTAATGCATAACATGGACTCCAAGTACTTTTAAGTAGACTTAATTAACATCACCATAATTAAGAAGAAATTATTAAAAACATTTCTCCTTAAAGCTGTATAATTTTCCTTCCGCGAATGAGGTTTCTTATTTAAGTTTCATAACACAGCGGTTCTAGTGCTTACACGTTCTGAGAATGTTTGTTTACTCAGATAATTATGAACTACATTTTCTTCCCGGTAACAAAGCTTCAGTGGAAAACACTCAATGCCATCGGTCACTCAAGATATAATTTTATTGTAACAAACTGTTTGATGAAGAAGATAAAACAAACAACGACAAACAACAATAATTCTTGGATACAGTTCCGAAAGATTTAACCAAACAAATCTAAATCAATTTTCGATTTCAATCCAAATCCACTGAAGTGTGTTGTAATCAGTAAATTAAACAAAACAAACAGACAGATAGAAGATTTTGAAACAAACCGCGAGGAACAATTGAAAGGAATTTGAGTCAAATTTGCTCTAACGTCTAATCGACGGCATTGTTTACTTTACCGAACTCATGTATCTTTTTGCGGTACCTGAGTCAATATTGAACACTTTCTTTAATAGTAGTTGCTTTAACTTTTTGTTCGGTTAAGTCTTTTAAATGTTAACGGTTTAACTTTAATAGTTAAGAATGTATTTACTACTTTGTGTATCTAGATAACGTAACTTATTCTATAATTATTTTGGATAGATACGAGGCTGTATTGCAGAAATTATCATGTAGCCATGTGAATAATTATCCTAGTAAGCGCGACTGCTACACCCACCCCTAAGGTCTTGGGTTCAATTCTCGGAACAGCAAATTGCTGTTAAGTTTTTTTATGAAATTTTCAGTAGCAGCTTGCACACTATGGGTGTACTAGTATGCCTCTGCCTAATCCTTCGAGGAATACAGGGGTGATGGTATATTTATGTTTAGAGTCATGTAGGTTAGGGAGCAACTCATTAATTTACTACAGATAGCCCTTTGGTAATTTGAAGACTGTTACATTAGGTTGAAGTTACATTACTATATCATTAAAAATTGGCCTTCATAATTAAATTTTCATTTTCTGTAATATTAATGTTCTAAGAGCTGTAATTATTACCACAAAAAAAAATATTATCTCATCCTTTACACGTAGCTTTAGTCAAAAGAGCAACAATATCTAAATCTACCTCCATTCATACACGCCTTAATTTAAGGCAAGCTTACATAATAATCTCAAAAACTAAATGAACTAGAAATGTAAACAAAGACTACACAATCTCAGACTCCCTCATTACGTCGGAAAAGAATGGAGGCAGAATATTCAAATGGAACGTAACTTTTGAAATGTCGACGAGATCGACGCAAGATTAATTTAATCGCGGACTCTTCACCGGGAAATTTTGAGAGCACTTGTACCTCGGCGTGACATGAGATGTATGGGCATAAAAAGTGTTTGTGTAAAAGGACCGGTGCTGATGATTTTAATCAGGGAAAATAGGGGTGTTTTGGTGTACGTGTGTGATGTTTCGGCTGGTTTAATTTTATGTGCGACTTTCTGCTGCGAATGTTTAAATTACATTATCTTGCTTATTTTGTTTCAAGTTTCTTCTAGAAATTTTTCCTTAAAGTGGAATGGGATTATATCAAAAACGTGCACCTGATTTGTATAATGAATGATGATTAGTTAAATCTAAATCTACTATTGTTAATCGTGATTTAGGGGTTGTGTGGGATTGAGGAATGCGCAAAGGCTTCGTTTAATCCAAAATTTTCACGAATATTCTTGAAATTCTCAAAATACTTTCTTAGAGGATGTTTGAAGTAGTAGTTCCTAATTTCAGTTTTCTAGATTTAGCAGTTTTGGCTGTCAAAATCAAAATCATTTATAGCTCAGGTAGCCAAGACAATACATTTTTTAAGATTACATAAAAAAAAATAGATTGTAGCTTTGTATAAACTCCTTCAGCTACCCAATAAAAATTGTATCTTTATGAAATTTCTAGCTCATCATTAATATAAGAAAACTTGTAATACACTTGAGTACTTTCATAAAAACTAGTCTGCAATGTAACCGCAAGGAAATTAAATCAGCTGTAGCAAGCGGATCTTGAGGAACAGACAAAGACGTTTTATAATGTCCATGTACAAAGGAAATGCGAGTTATGTATAATGTATACTTGTCTTATTTCTATTTTATACTAGCTGCCGGTTCCCCGGCTTCGCACGGAGCGACATCTTCCACCTTTATCGTCATTTTCCAGCCAATTTACACAAAACCTGAGCAAATTATACACCTAAATCTACCTGAAACACTCTGTCTATCGGTGAAAACCTTATCAACATCTGTTTAGTAGTTTTGAGTCTGTCGCAAACAGACCCGGGGAGCACTATTTATGACAATTATGTAGTCCGCTAAATTAATTAATATTTTTTGGCTTAACCTTTATCATAAAAGAAAGATTCTATTTTAAGCTCTTGTTTGTATTGTTTCCAATGGTATTGTGTCGCCCAGAGGAACACAAAACAATTTTATATGATTTTTTTCTTGCACGTTTAAGAGTAGGTACTAAGTGAATTTTTTACCAAAGCACTGAGTTTGCAGGTATGTTAAACAATAATATGTGGACATGGACAAAATACTCATGCAGAAATAGTTGTAAGTGAAAGTTTATAGTAGAGAAACGGTATTCATTGTGTGCTATTTGAAGCCTGCCAACCTATACAAAAAGGCCAACACAGTGGATATATCGATCGATCTCATTAATTTTAAGTTCGGGCTGTATTTAACCAAGACTGTTTTTTCAACCTCAAAATACTATCATTATTTTACCTGTAACAACATAAAGTCATTATAGTAAATTGGCTGCTATGTGTAGTGTAATAATAATGTTAATGTTTACGCTGGGTATTCCCCTCCACACATTTTTTATAAACATGTTGGGGTCTGTTTCCAAATTAACCGGTTGCGGCTGAATTAGAACTACCACTAGACCTCCGCAGCCCAATTTCTGGGCAAAACCGATATTCGAAGAATGGTTGTAAGTCACCCATCTTGCAGATCAGTTGATCAGCGTAGTTAAGCACGAGCCCCATAAGAACACGAGACAAAACATATCTGGGCTCTAAGCGACCGCGAGTCCTACACGCCAAGTCGAAATCTTCCTTCACAATTATTCTAAATTTACGTCTCAAGGTGACCTTGTATTGAACATGTATTAAACCAGAAGACGCAAGTTGGAGTCCTGCCTGTGTCCTGATTTTTTTACTTTATTAAAATAGCTAGTAATCTTAGCATGGAAAATGCTTAAAAAATACAAAAAGATATCTGGGCTATTAAGTAATTCGTATGTTAGGACTTTAAAATGTCTTGAATTGAAGATGTCAATCAATCAATGACAACGCTGATCGTAACATTTTTGAGGTCACCGAGCAACTGGAAAAGGAATACATGGGCGTCCAATCCAAATCGATTTAAAGTAAACTAAATGCTTAACGGGTCATGCAATCGATTCACGACAGGTCAGATGGAAATAGTGTTCTAGAATTAGATTCAAATGTTGATTAGAAAGGAAGATTTTACGGTAAATTAGATTTTAGCAAAACGTTTGATCAATTGCGTTCGTTCGGCAATTTGTTAGATGGGTTCGGTTTTATTGTCCTGTTACATAATTTTATATGAGTTCATCAATATTATCTCTATGCGTGTGTACTGTTTTGCGTATGTGTTCGTCTTCTAGTAAATGTCACAGATTTACTAGACAGACATCCTGGCAACGAAACGGATGAGTCTGCTCAGCAACGGCACCCGAAGCCAGAAGACTTTAGGTTCCTTCCTCTCAGTGGGTTAGCCGCCTTCAGGAACCACGTCTTCAAAGACTAAGGAATATACAGTAATGGGAACAACACAAAAGATCTCATTGGGTTGAAGTGTTGCTGGCTATACCCGCCCCCATAAAAAGATAAGAAAATGTCACAGATGCTTAGTCTTTGGTTCTCCTCATCCAATCAATTCCAGTATAGCTGAAATTTTGCAAATAAAATACCATCATGCCTGTATCCCTAAAGGGTTAGGCAATGGTGTACTATTATACACCCACAATTTGCCAGTGTCTTTATGTCCCATGTAATAGAATGCGTAAAACCCATAGACCTCGATCCGGGAATTGACAAGATCTTTAGCGTGGCAGTGACGATTGGGGCCACTGGTCTAAAGTTGTCTGTCACAAAAAAATATTATATTTCAACACGTCCAACACATTAAACATGTTGAATTTAAACAAAAAAATAAAACAGAACATTTAGGTACCAAAAGAGTTTGCAACGAAACTAGGCTATTCGTTCCAACAAAAGCTTAGTACACGTTGTAAAATAACATGTTCGTGCTAACGTTGCGTTTGGTATCTGCGCCAATTTTTATAACTTTGACGTTTATCGATTTGCCGAAGCTGTACTGAATTTTGAGACATCGAATGAGTAAAACAATAAAGTTGTAAATGTAGAAGTACCTGACTTACTGACTTATACCAACGCACAGAGTTTATAGCCTCATAATGTAGCTTATTATAATAACTTCTTTTTCCTAGCCTTTTCCCAAGCATATTGGGGTCCAGTCTAACCAGATACGGCAGTGTTTTACGCGAAGCGACTGCCATCAGACCTTCGCAACCCAATTTCTGGACAATACCGATATTCAAAGGAAAGACTGGTTTATCAGGCTTTTTGGGCATTTGGCTACCACTAACGATTGTCATAGGTGTTCGTATGACAACCGAGACCACGGCCTTACGTTCCCTCCGATGCACGGAGGGCTCTCTCGAATGGTTCCCATCTACAGACTAACCGCGGCAAGTGTAGTTCCTTGCAGATTGGTTGATCAGCGTAGTTGGCCACGAGCCCCTCCTTGATATTATAATAACAATGATATAAGTACCTAGTAATTATTATACTGGTGCGGACAGATGAATGGTTTGAGTTAATAACTAAAAACCAAAAAACAAGCTCTGTGATATTGGAAAATGTATTGCAGGCGGGACAAGCAAAGAAACAATTTTGTTTATGAATGAACAGCTTGTCCCGCCTGCAATACATTTTCCAATATCACAGAGCTTGTTTTTTGGTTTTTAGTTAAGTAGTACTTTTTACGCAGTCGGGTTTTTTGTTTCATTTAATAATTGATTTTATTTCCTACTTTTTAGTTTATGAATCATCATAGAATCAATAGATAGATCCTAAATGATAATTTAAAATGAAAATTGATACAACTAAAGATAATTTTCAAAATCAGTTCGCACATTAAAGCGTATAAAATCCGCCTTTTTGTTTTTTTTTTTTATTTCATGTACCCAGTGACACTCGTGCCATCAAGACGAATTTAATGAGGTGTCATTTATCTAAATCGGTTGAGCCGTTAAGTAGTTACGACCGGACATAGGAACGGACATACATACATACATACATACATACATACGCGTCAAACACATAACCCTCTCCTCCTTCGGCAGTCGGGTAATAACCCTCCTCCTTCGGCAGTCGGGTAAAAAGTGTGGAGCCGCAACGGCCCGCTGGTTGTGAATATTAAATATCTGAAAAGGCTTATATGTATCTCTAATCATCATCATTATATCAGCCAAAAGAGGTTCACTACTGAACAAAGACATGTCAAATGTCAAACAACTCCCGGCGACCTTTACCAGGTCGTATGTCTCCAATAAAAATTAATACTAATTCCCACGTTTTTTGCTCAAACAATACAATGATAGCTATAATTCGATTCTAATGAATTAATTACAGATTACAACAATTATAGTGTGACAGTTGATTAGTAGACAGTTTAGCTTCCAAGTTTCACCTAGTTTCAACTTGTCCCCGTTTCTTATAATAGAATCGATTCCTATAATGTCTCATTGTCAAACGTTTTCTAGTGAATTTAAAATTACTTTCAAGAATGGTTTGCAAATTTAATGTGTTGTTTGTAGAAATATGAATTTATAGTACGTACGCTGTTGTTTTATTCATTTTTTTTTGTTTATTCTGCTTATATCTGTTACTGCTTGTTGTGATCATTGTAACTATATATGTTCTATGAAATAAATTAATAATTTTATATTGATAGCTATTTGTATTGATGGTTATTGTGTTTTTGATAAATTGTAATAGTAGCATTGTTATCAACACATTTATTTATTTATTTAGGTTTGCCAACTATTGTTACAGTGAAACTTAACTATCAATTTACAGGAGTAATCTTTAAATGCTAACTGTACAATCTTTACAGGCAAACACCACTTGCTATTTAGGACATGTTAAAATTTACATTTTGAATAATTTCGAAACGTATTTACCGGACCAACAAGAAACAACGAATACACAATACAACCTGGATAGCCAAGGACAATTAAATTACATTACTTACTTATATACCTCCTAATACATTGGTTATTCGAGTAAAGTCCGTGACAGTTTTTAATATGGCTGATAAAAGCATTAAGGGAGTCAGAGTGGATATCAATTAGATCACTGTATTCATTTATAAGTTTACATAAGCGAGGGACCGGTGAACTCATTTACTAGTCTGGTCCTTTAAGATACGGATCTCCTGTCAGAATTAAAAAGTTTTTGATTATTAGTCTACCACGGTAGCCCATTGCGGGTTTGCCCACTTCACATGTCGAAAATCTCTCAGATCAGATTTTCAACATGATTTGTTTCCTTCAACATCATATCATACCATCACCAGCCCGTATTACCCGAAGTAGTAGCCAAAGGTGTACTAATGTATACGCACAGTTCACTGGTATGTTTAGGTCCACTCTAATAGGGGGTGAACCTATTCCCAAATTCGAACTGCTACTGAGAATTTCATACAAAAACCTAGTAACACTTTGTTGGATCTGGGATCCAGCCCAGAACCTCAAGCGTAGCAGTCGCGCGGACCACTAGGCTAATGAGGAAATTTCCTTCACCGTTTAATTGAAAAATGTTAATGTGGAATTCTGAAACGCCAGAGCAAAATCTACAACTTGGCTGCCCAAGGTCATATAAGTATACTATCAATGCTCCTCCCTACTACCATTACTCACGATCAACGTGACCTATTAGAACCTCATTAATCGAGGGTAGAAGCTATTAATTATTTCCGCTTGAGGCAAACGGATTATTTTACTAATTTCCTTAGATTGGAGTTCGGTGACTCAAGTTTGGAAGTTTGTGAAGTTGATGAACGCTTAAATTTTAACCGTTCCTGAGGGCATTCCTAACATCGGTTTATAAGGATTTTGAGCTTGAGATTTTTGTGAACCATTTTTTTATTATTTTTCTATGTATTGTGTATTTTGTGGTCATTGTTTTGAAGTCAGCAAACAAGCAGATGGGCCATCTGGTGGTGAGTGGTGACACTTTGATTTATGGGTGACTTTTCCAATTCTTAGCTTTCCCTAACTTTAGATGAAACTACACTTTAAGTTCGCATGAAATCGTAACTTAATTTCTACTTTCACTTTATTTACTTTATATTCAGCATTCGTTTCTTCTGCTATGACATCTTATATTTCACTGTAATTATCTATTCCTATATACTTTGAAACAGATATATAAATATTTTAAATTTACAATTAATTCTAAAGTTACATTGGTTAACGGTTTGGGACAAGGACTGTGATCGAACTCGTTGACCTGTATGACTCAATCGATTTATAAAATGTCGAGAATGGAGGGCGTCCTCTGAACCATAGTGTATTTGATTTAAACATTAACATCTTATTGAATTGTTCTTTGGTTTACAATTACTCTTTTGATTTGTAAAAAGATTGGCAAAGAAATATTTAAAATAGAACTAGAAAACTTATTCAACCTTGAGACATGTTGAAGAAAATAATTTTAAAATCGTACCCATTTCAAATACTGTGACTACGGTTTGATTGTTTAAGGAGTGATAATTTAGTGATAGTAATTTTCAAATATTTGCACAGATTCTTTTGTTAGAGACAATAATTATATTAGATAACATTACTGTCGTCATCTTTTGAATTTATTCTGTTGTTAGTTATAATTCATGCGTATTTTTTATGTTTATTCTAACGAGAATCTAAATAATTACTTTAGCTACCACCTACCTAAAGAAATTAGGTACAGTCACGAGCAAATACATGTATAGGTACACTAACAAAAGTGCTAAAGCGATTTTTTTCATGAATGAACGATTGCAACTTTAAAATAACACCAATGCCACTAATGGATTGGTTCGTAAATACTGTTCGTAATATCATAAAAGTTCTATTAGTACTTTATTACGTAGTGTCATAGTTCGATTTTTTTATATAGAATCAAATTTTTTACCTGTATAAACTAAATTGTAGATATAAATACGTAGATTTATCGTTAATGTTGGTAATCTTTTAAAAGTAAATGAGGATTCCACTAACACACACTACGGTAGTCCGGTTTGGAGTCACCGATTTAAAAGAAAAACTGGGCTACGGTTATTAATTAAGCCTATTCGCTATTAACAACCGCTTAATGAAAGCCCAGCCCACTTAGCGGTGCATTCGCTCATTAACAAGTAATTATTATGAACACGTCACTGTTTTAGACTGGTAATTATGAGGTTTTAATTGAATAGTGTTGTTAGACATAATTTAACAAGTAATATAATTATAAACTTCATTAATAACGTGATGAAACGTTACTAACGATACTATTGTGTGAGAGGCAATAAATTATACATTTATTTATAGAACCCATTTTAATTGTTTAATCCGTTTGTAGACAAAGAAAAAACATTATTTTTTGAAAATTTTATAACCACCACACCACCACAGTGAAAATATGTATACAGAAATATGTTCTTACCTTAACATGTCTTCCGTGAGCTGAGAAGAACCTGCTATCAGCACTGTATGTGACAAGACCAACTGATATCAGCGAATAGTCTTTTCTTTTTATCCAGGTCACCTGTAAAAAGTTTTGATTTAAAACCCATCTCACAATTCTCACAATTGACTCTTAAAAAGAAAAGAATAAGTTTTTTCAATAAAGATTTTGAATATTGTGGTAACATTATCAGAGAACTTAAAGCTATTGAGTAAAATAATAATGATTCTAAAACTTCGAAAGGTCTTATGAGTTTGTTTTAGGTAATTAAGTCATGTGTTTTATATTCCCAAAAGAAAGATGGTAAAGACACACAAAAGTCATTTAGGTCCACTTAGATCTACTTTTATCAATTGTATGAAATTCCCAATGAACAAATAATATGAAGAAATCTGAACTGGATCCAGGATTTTTAGAAAAAAAGTTTATAAAATCAGAGACAATGATGACAAGAACAAAGTATTTCCAGGGAAAAACTATAAATTAATTATAAGCTATAAATAGCATGTATGTCCGTGATCAACGATGTTGAATGGCATTTATCGAAACAGGCTTTCTAAAAATGGTTATGGAGGAAATTAGAAATCGTTAGAAAGTTGTAAATTCCATGGAGAGTTACTATATGACCAAATCGCGTGTTTAGGAGTAGCCCTTTATAGCCGGAAAATTATAAATTTATGTTTCAAGAGCTCGAATAATTTGAATAATTATATTCTTGAAACAGATTCTGGCTGACAACATTTTTATGATTCCTTTCCGTAGGCAAAGAAAGGAATTTTATAAAACAATATGCAGGCACTTTGTCATTTCCACAAAATATTTCAAAGTCATGTGTTTCAACCAGTTGTGAATTTACCGAAACAATTTTTGTAATTTTCACCCCAAAATGAAACAACAAACATTCCGAAGTTTTGGAAGTCATTCAAGAATTTCTGAGTTACGAGTCAAGTTCTGTGCGTGTTTGTACTCGGTTTTGTTGTAACTAACTTTTTAGAAGTATTTCGTTTTGATTGTTGTATATTGGACGTACGAACAATGTGTTATGGGAACAGGTATATAAAATTTACATTAAAAAAAATTATGTTTTGATAATGTTGGATAATGAGTGAATCCTTGTTGCTTAATATTGATTGCTATTAAAGTAAGACAATAAAGCAAATAAAATAGGTATCTAAATCCTTACTAATATTAGAAATGCGAAAGTAACTCTGCCTATCTGTCGCACTTTCACACTAAAACTACTGAACCGAAATTTGGTACACAGATAGTCTAGAGCCTGAGAAGGCTTTAATGCGAAAGCGGGCTATAAGGGATTGATATAGGGGATGAAAGTTATAAGAAATACTCAGACCACGTGGGCGAAGCCGCTGGCGGAAAGCTAGTATATTATAAATCATTGCACCACTTACCGTGTTTTCGGTGATATCACTAACTTCACAATGCAGAATCGCTGTCGTTCCTATTTGAGCTATAACTGTTGTACAGTTTTCAGTCAAAAATATGCCAGCTTTGCCGCTTTTCCCACTTAATTTATTGACGGCCAAAGCCGCTGAATCTCTGTACATTTTCTTAACTTTATTGAAAGACTTAGAGAGTGAAGTTTCGTCTAATTCTTGTATTATTTCTGTTTCTGCTAATCTATCGTGTTTAGTGTGTCTTCCTCTACCTAACGTTACTTCATCAATAATGTTATCTATATTATGTACATCATCATATTCATTATCTAATAGTGAAGAGAGGCGAAGAGGTTTAGGTAATTTGGGATGTGTTGTCAAAACGTATTCTGTTGTTGTATAAACTTCAGTAGGATCTTCTCCTTTTAGTGTTGTGTAAGTTACTGTTGTAGGGGTCGGTGATGTTGTTGTTGTTCTTCTTCTGTGCCCTGTAAAAGAGGAAAAAATATTGTTAGTTAAATTTATATTACTAATTCAAGTAACAAATTAGGTACTTAAAAACAATAGTTAGTAGTAGTAGTAGTAATAGTTAGTGTAGTAACATGTTATTTGGGGAGATGACGCAGGGTCGGAAAATTTGAGTTAAGTAGTTAAAGACATTAGGAGATTTAATAGAAAACGATTGGTCTGGATGCCAGTACCAGCAGTGTTTTTAATATATTCTCATTACATCAAGTTAAATATAATTGAATAAAGTAATGTTATCTAAGTTTAATAAAGTACTTAAATGAATTGCATACATTTTGGGTATGTTTGCAATGAATATAATATGTAGTTTGTGATAAAAGTAAAGCAAACTTAATTATCGTGTTCATTTCTTTAAAAGGTAGATGCTAGCTCGGATTTTAATTAATTTCGTTAGACGTTAGCTCAGTACTTAATGCATAATTAAAGTTACATACAATTAGAATTTAAGCAACTAATTAGATATTAGATACACCCACATTTTACGAAGGAAAATTATACTGTAAACTAAGAACAATTTGTTATAAGATTAATTTATTGTCTTTTATAAGTTTTCAGATAAGACTATCAAAATCTGTTATCGAAATTTGATATGACGCTTGTAACTAGTAATGTTATAATTCTCTAGATTAATAAACGAAATTCAGTTACAGATTCAGAATAGGACATCAAATACAATATTATCTGTACAAACTACAATTTCTTAGAAGTGAGGCTAACTATTTTGTCTCCAAAAGTTGAGATAAAATTAACGAACAAATTAATTGAAGACGCTTTTCATTCAGTTTCTTCAAAGCAGATTTTAGTTTTGTTGAAGTTCGATTTTAGGTACCTACTATAAAATTTATTAGTATTTTATCTTTAAACTATTATGAAGCAGTTTATATTCACACTTTATATTCCTTTCAAATATGATACTTATTTATTTATTTATTTAATTAAGGATCGCCAACAAAGATACTATACTATAGTTTTGTGCCTTTAAAAAATGATTTATTTTATGATGATGAAGGTGATGATGACCTCCAGACCGATATCAACATCATCATCATCATCGACCCTTGTGCTGGTCACGGGTCTCCTCTTAGAATAAGAGGGGTCAGGCTGACCTAGTGCAAGTTGGCAGACTTCATACAACCTCTGGAAATCTTGCAGATACACAGATTTCCTTACGATGTTTTCCTTCACCATTATAAGCGATGGATAACTTTATTAGGCAAAAGGTGTACTAATGTTCACCCACAGTTTGCCGATATACCGAAATAGATCTCATCTATTAGGCAGTAACCATCAGAATAGATTTTAATAAAATTTGGTATTAACGAGAGATTGCATTCAGACACTACCTCTTATTTGAAAACTGCAGTTTCACTCGCATCCTTTTTGATTTCCACCCGGCTCCTAAGAGTCGTAGCATGATGTTAAATAGCATATAGAATGTCTCAAGAAATGGGCTATCAAACGCAAAAAGAATTTTCCAAATTCCTTAGGTAGTTCCAGAGATTACCGCGTTTTAACAAACAGAGTTTTCAGCTTTATTACATTAGTAGTCCTTTGATTCAAAAGAAAATGCAGGCTACAGCATGTTATAGCTAACACTGTACTCTATACAAATATCCTAATATATGACGCAAATCTCCGCAAATTACTAGACTTAGCTGTAATACCAACCAACATTAGGCTTAACATGCCCTTTCAAGACTAAACACACGCCATTGTTTACCCCGAATGACCTCTATAAATGACGTCATCTCAGTAATATCAGGGCCTAATAGCATAACAGCAATACAAAGGCGGCTCCAGGTAATCCGGTTGGCAATCAGGCCCGGATTAGTGGGGTAACGGACGACCAATGTCGGCGTGACCTAGGAGCATTTGTTGTTCGATCAAAATTACATATCATGTCATTTTGGTTGAGCTTTTTGCGTAATGTTATAATATTTTTCTTTTATTGCTGTTGCCATAAATCTAGAAGAATGTGTATTGCATGGTGTGCAGTGTTTTATTGCTAAGCTATTTTATTATCATACTAGCTGTTATTCGCAATGTTACTCAGGTAAAGTTTATTATAATGAGTTCAAAATTTCAAATAACATACGCTCCTTTTGTGCCTACCAGCTGGAGCATATGTAACCGTAGACCTTAATAACTATTAATATAGATACTTTAATGTGTCACTAGGTCGTAGGTTCTCCGCTCAAAATAGATCACCAACTCGATTCACGTGGGAATCGTCGGACGAGATTAGAGAAATCTATTAGGTAAATGGAATTGTAGCAATGAAAATATGTCATAACCATTTTATTTCTTTTGTGATCGGTATATAAGAGGAATTGTAAAAACTATAAAAATGAATTTTACGCAAAAAAATAAACAAAAATGTTACAAGACAATAGCGGTTATAATATTAGAAACTCTTTTTAATACAATATCCTGTCTATAATGTTTTGAAATTAACAACTATTTATCACAAATAGTACAAATCCTTTGTTTGTTTATAACTTATCGTCGTTCCTTGAAACTAGAAATGGTTTATTTAAATTCAAACCCTAAAATAATGTAGTTGAGGTTCAAAGTTTGAACAAACAAGAAACAGCAGGGGCGGCAGCCAATAATCTATATTATCGAAAGACTTCTGATAAATTTTGCTCGGAAGTGCTCTCTCCCTCTTACGTCATCCGCAGAGCTAAGAATGTCCATTTCTGCGACGTATTTTACAGATAAGCGCTGTTGCGTCAGATTGGATGGAATCTTTTCCACTCCTTATGTGATCTCTGCAGTTCTTGGATTTTAGAGAAAATCCAACCTGAGTATGGCAGAGATTTTAAGATTTTCAAGATTTAGATCAATAGACTATTGAAGGTATGGATATACTACGAAGACAGGATGTATCTGCCTTAGTAGTTAGTGTTCTGTGGTCCTAAGGGCTACTGCTATTAGAGGCCCTAGATTCGATTTTGAGCAGTGTTATTGGGTAAAGTCCAAGAGATTCTTGGTAGCATTACATGGAATCCAAACATACCGGCAAACTATGGGTGTACATTAGTAGACATCTGCTAAAGCATTGGAGAAATTCAAGCATGTTGGTACGTAATGAAAAGACGAAAGGAGATATGTGAGGAATTACATAAGCAGACGAACTACTGGGAAAATTGAATCCTAAAACCCTGAATGGTTAAATAAAATGATTGGCAGAAATATTTGCAGCACAATCAGTAGCGTACTCCATGTTGCAATTAATAGTTTCCTTAGTTTCGTAGTTCGTGACCTTATTCCCTAATTTAAAGAGTTATTGATTTATAACATAATTATAGCTTTTACTCGCTGGAAACTGCCTCTGAATACGTTTTCACAGTGGACAAGTCAAACACTGCTATTAAAAGTTTGATTAATGGACTACGCGTCGAAGTTCAGCCATCATCACATTAAGAATTAAATTTTATATAAGATGGGAAGTAATGAGTATGCTGATCAATCAATCATGTAAAGCTACGTTTGCTCCAGTCGGTTATAGGATGGGTTGGACCCGATTACGGGAAGCAAAGGAGGGTAATGTGTTTATCAGCCTATGTATGTATGTTTGTTCTTTTGTGGCGCTCTAAAGAACAAACGCGTGGGAGCGATTTTAATTATTCTTACGTCAATCGATTTGTCTTTACCTTGTGAGTGTCACTAAGAGGATTGAACAATATAGTGGGATGTACGGCCCTTTTGGATGCTTTTAGGCTCTTAGACACTTTTATTTATCCTAATAGTATTCGTCTGGTGGGCGAAATTATAAAGACATCACAGTTATCAAAATTCGATATCGCGACTGGGAGACGCCATACATTTTCCAACATAAAATTAATTTCCAATAATCTTTTTACTAGTATTTTTAATGCAGTCAGATTTTTTATTTCATTTAATTATGATAACAATACAGTAAGTTTATTAAAAAAATAATATTATTTGTTACCTTTTTTATGATGCCTTGTGAAATTTCCAAACACACTTCCAAGCCGCTGTTGATTCCTAGTCGTGCACAACTCCAATGATTTCAAATCATCCGCATTCTGCGCAACCATAATGGAAGACCTCTTCGACTCCATAGCACCAGTGTTCACTAACAACTCGGCTTCAAGTAAAAGAACAATAGTGGCGTAGAGTAGTTTCAGTTCTCTACAGCAAAGCATTGTTTTGGCACTAGATTTGTTTAGGTCACATTGGTAGTATGTCACATGGTACACTTAAATTAATAGTCATTTTAGGCACTGCTATCTTCTCTGGTTTATTTCAAGGTAGGTAGGGCGATGTCGCATTCTGCAAAGAAAGAAAATATTGTTTTATTACAAAGTCTCTATCACTCTCTTATTCTAAGAGGAGTCTCTTTTGCATTGAAACAACATCACGCTGAGTCATCGTCTTAATTCAAAAGAGTTGGAAAACTTTTTTAAAGTTCTACTAACATGAAAATAATTTTCAAGTCAATTAAAAGGATGAACTATGGAGATTACTTCCTTAACATAATTATCTCAAAAGTAATAAATTTTTTAGAATAGCTCTGCGTTCAATTCCCAGGTCGTGTTGGATTTTCCTGTAAAATTCCCAGTAAGTAGCAGCTTCAGTCTGGATTTGTGCTCGTTTGATGACAATAGACCCTCTTACCTGGGACCTCAATAAAATGTATTAGTACAATTTTACCTAATCTTTCGAAGAATACAGCTGTGAAAACGATAAGTTTTTTGTTTAGCTTAGTTGTTAGCACTACTCATTAGAGTTTTAAATGTGTGCAGTATCCTTTGTTTTAACAGCTATATTTTTTAATGAAAGCGTGGGCGCCCCATTTTATGTAACGTCTGTATTTTTAATGCAGCTAAGTGTGTCAGTCGTCTCGCAGTCAACCATTTAATACCTGGTTAACTTTTTCTTTTTTAGGAGCTCAACTTTTTATTACATAAATCCCAGTGTCATACTGAAAAGGTCTTTATGTCCATGTTAGAAAAAGACTAGGTATTTTATTTAAGCTGTTAGTTTGTGTCATATTTTTAGCATATTATATCTAAATGCTAAAAAATATGCTCAATCATATAAAATCATTTAAAAATATTACTGTCATGAAAAACAAAAAAAAAACTACTTATTAACATTAGGAGTTGAACAAAGAACTGAGAATAAGCCAGTGGCATTACCAAAGGAAGCGAGGCTATTTTATTTTATTATTCTTGGTGGTAACACGATTTTGCTGTGTTAAATTGTGTATTATACGCATACATTAGAATTACCAATTTTTACAAAAATATTATACCTAAATGAAACTTTTTGGTACTTATTGATTTTTTATTGATTCCTTTTCTGTGCCATAGCAGTCTACTTAATTATAATTTTCATAAACTATGTATTAAACCCTTTTTATAAGTTACCCTCTTTTCATGTTGTAGATACTTTTAATACATAAAAATGTATTTACATACATACATACATACATACATACATACATAGCTTCACGCCCGTTTCCCATAGGGGTAGGCAGAGAAAATTTATTTACTCCAAGAGATATAATAATAATAATAAGTTTATTTATTATTTATAGATATTAGTTCTTCTAATGCCTACATTTTCATAACATTGAAACTTTAATAAGAAAACGAAGTGTGAATTGTTGTCGTTACAAATTTTATGTTGTATTTTCTAGAAAGAGTCTCAGGTGCAGTATACGGATGTGATCAGATAATGCTACAACCAAACGCGTTTTCCTTGATGTTATAATGGGAAATTGTGTTACAGTCGAAAATGGGCGAGATTTTTTTACTTTTTCCTTATCCCATTTGTGAAATTGTTGACAGGGCCCTTCTAAAAATAATACTCGTTTATTAATTAGAAATACAAACTCTGGTAAAACAACGTTACGAAATAAATTTACCCGTCAACCAATAAATTGGGTGGCCAAGTTCTGCTGAAAATAGAGAAAACTAAATTTGCTAGTAATTAGACCTAGCTAGATATTTTTTTCTTTCCAGTAATGCTCCATGTTGCAACTGTCATAGAAATGAATCAATTATCATTCACTATATCTGGTTAAACAGTAATCTAAAAATATGTTTACGAATTCAAAAGCAATTTAATTTTTGCATTTTTAACCCATATTTGAAATAAATATTTTTTTCATTTTTTCCAATATCAGTTTTACTATGAAACCTTTTTCAAAGTTGACAGCTGACACCTACTATGACATTGTACGTCAGCGTTCTTAATAACATCCATTGTTCGGTGATCGCAATATATCCGTCACCAGACAGAATGACGTCATATTTCAGTATTTATGTCACGTGTATCATTTCTAATTTATCACTGTGAAATCCAGTTACCGAATAATTTTCGCATACGTCATAGTTATTTATACTAACTCATCGGAAAGTTCTTACAATGTTTGTTATCGACATTACTCAGCCAAATTGTATGCCTTTTCTCCTGGCATGATCGTTACAGTATTGCGGTAATGGTTTGACTTTTTGTAGCACCGGGTAATAAACGGACCAAGAATGAAACCTTGTGGAATTCCTATTACATACGCAACATACTACAGAACACTTACCGTAATTTTGACAATATGTAGTACCTAAAATGTAAGTATGTAGGTAATTCGAAGGACTCCAAGTCACATAAGACTTGCGATGTGTACAAGCAAGACGAATAGCCGTATATATATGTATACAATTATACATATATGGTTTTGATGAATGTCTCGAAACCCTATGTTAAGATTATACGGCAGGTGAAGGCAAGTACGGTATTATTTGGTATTGCGGCCTTCCCGGGTGCGGATGAACCACTAGAATTTTCCATCCTCGAAGAAAAAACGATAATAATAGAATATTTATTCTCATGAAAGCTCAAAGGTAATATCTAGATTAAATAATTCAAATTTATGACGAGAACCATAGAACAGCAAAGAAACAGAAGCCGTCAAGAGTGATATTAGGCAATATTACCAAAAAATATACAACAATTTCAGACTTCTATTCCAAATTCTCTTAGCATTCATTTAATATTCACATCACTCGTCAATATAACACCCCATTTGGGTGCCATTACAAAAGTCATAAACACAAACAATATAGAACAAACAAAAAAAATGGACGCTAAAATTACGCCTACCAAAGTTTTTGAAACCGTGCGTGCAAAATGAAAATCTCTTGTTCTTGGATTGTAAAACACAATCTAGATTCTTATCAAGAAACCGACATCTTTGTAGAAAAAAATGTTCGGTTGTTGGCAATATCCTTATGTATTATTCATGCTCGGTAGTAAGATGAGGAAATATGAGTCAAACATATTTGAGTGCCATTTCGTGCGTGGTACAAGTTGGGTTGTCGGGGATATGGTAGGTCGGTTATGATCGTATTTTTCCCAACCTTTACTGTTTTAAGCTTGACTCATACTAAGGTGAAGAAAAATAATAACTGAATAAAATGAGAGAAATAAAGAAAGGCCTTGATTCTGCAAATAAAGCAATAAACACATTATCTATTCTATGTAAAGTGGAAAGAAAGGAAGATATTATAATGTAGTTATGAAAACATTCAATAATCATAAGAACAGTTAACAAAAAGCTTTAATAAACGATAATTAAGAAAATTATAATAAAAATATATTAAGAACACTTGGTAAAATTAGGTATTAAACGAAAAGAAAATGTGGCTGCTACAAAAAGTGGGTAGTTAGACATTTTTAATTGTCTAATTGTAAGCATGACGTATTTCTTCTGGCTAAAAGGATAAGTTTGTACTTAAGAAAGCAATTTAGTAAAGAAGCATTTTGCTTCTCTTTGCTAAAACAATTTTGTGCTTACTGCGGCATTGTCTGGTGAATTTTCTTGAAAGAGAAATTTGAGTAACTGCTAAGCCGATCAAGGTGAGAAGAGTTTCTGAGTGACTGTTAGTAAATAGCCTTTCTAAGGTGCTAGTTGAAATACATTACTGAAGATCGTTTCAAATATTTTATAAAAGCTTATAGTGATTTAAGTAAACCCAATATCAAAACAGACCAAAAAAAACGATGAACTAGGTATTTAGTCAAATTAAATAAATCTTACAAACAATACTACAAATATAAATGAAAACTTGGCAAAAAACCATTTATGGAATATCCGAAATTGCAACCAAAATTCTCGGAACCCAAGAAACAATTCATACAAGGGGAGGCAAAAATATGTATTGGATTACCGGATAAGAAATAATATAATTTTACATAATATTTTCTTTCCTCTAAGGAAGAATTGCTGACATTTTGTTAAATGACTTTTGGAATAAAATAAGTGAAAGTTTAATTACTGAGGGTATCTATGTTTAAGACTAGGTTTACAGAATAGTTTAGAAACAATAACATGTATAATAACAATAACATCAAAGATTCAGAATTCCCTAAGAGATAGGTGGAAATGTTCCTTCTAGACTAAATATTTATGATAAAGGTCAAGAATTAATCTAAACTCAACATAGTTCAGTGACGTTAGATTTGGTACTTGAGAATAGGGTTAACAACAACAGTTTTGATTCAGATTTCAAACCACCATATTTTGATTACCCAACTGTGTAGTCTTGTTTTGTGTAGTCTGAATTGGTTACAATCTACTTAGGCTGGGTGTAGACATTTAGGTCGGTACTTGTATCTACAAACAAACGGCTGTAGGCATTGAAATCATTAATTTACAATGTTGGATTGTTTGCAGTGGGAACACCGTCTTGTCGACTTACTGACTCATGTTATACGGAATTAGTTGAGCAAGTTGAGCAATTTCCAAGATGAAACTAGAACATTATAATCTACAATTATTACAGCCTTCACAATTTAAACAACATTAAAAACCGTATGTAATAATTTTTGGGTTATTCCAATTTTGAAATGAAGATAGACCATACATAAATAAGTGATAATTTTTGAAGCGGAAGATTTGAGTGCCTACTTTTTTGGTTTTTGGGCGAATAATAATTAGAACTGCTTTAACGTGGAAATAATGTCAGTCTTCTGGGCGAGTTAACAGATACTACAGGTGAAGAAGTAAACTTTGACGCCTTAGTTTTGTTTTATGTCATCTACCTTATTAGTATTCTTATTACACTTATCAGCCTCGTGGCCCCTGAAGTCAATTCCCAAATCGAGGAGCATTTTTTTTTGTAAAACTCTCAGGATCAAGTTTGGATTTTTTCCCAGTTAATGGATACTACAAGAGAAGTGAATGACGAGATGACGGCAGATAGAAAGGTATGAAAAAAAAAGACTTGACCAATCCCAAGGTATTTGGCATAAGGGACGAGGATAATGATGATCATGAATGGGTATACATAGAACCTAAACATAAACGCGAACTGTGTGTACACTAGTACTCCTCTGCCTAACACGTCGGGGATTAAAGACTTATGGTATATTATCTCCTCAAATACATGCCGTTAAATAAATACGTAAATAAAATTTTAATAAATGCAAATTCTATACGGATATTCAAAATAAACATCCCTGTCCATCCTGCTTTTTATTCAGTATTAAAACCCCTCTGATGTGTATCCGAGCCAAAAGCCAAACCTAATCCCTTACGGCGAGGGATGTAATAAATCGAATTGAAGCGAAAAATATGCAGACTGGCGTATCTCATTGAGGAACTGTAATCCCAACGGCCTTATTCGGATATCATCTAGGACAGAATCAATCTAGGTCCAAAGGTTCGCTAACGAGTCCCCGGAGTCCGTTTGGGTTTTTGAATATTCAGACGTTTGATCTATTGGCCTGAGTTCAGGTTGATTTCATTTGGATGTCTAATTGGCAATTGTTCTTTGTAGTTTGATTCATAGTGAAGATTATTAAAGGTGCTTTTTGGATTTATTTCCTTGTTATCATGTTTGACGCAATCTAGGAACTCATTGTATAAGGTATAGTTTTTCTATTTGCATGAATTAAGTCTGAACAATTGCACAGGTTTAAACTATCATTCACTGTCTACACCATAGCTTAAAAGCCGGTATGTTTAGGTTCCATATAATAGGCGAGAGATATCCTAAAAATACACGGTTACTTTTAATACCTTCATTTGTATTAAGGGTATTTTGTCTTGGTTAACACCATTGGATCCATCAAACAACGTAGTTAATTCTCTTCTCAACGCATTTTCTCGAAGAAGATAAATAGTATTCTTCTGTTCATGTGAAGAAAAGCAATTGGAAACCATGTACCATAGTGAATGCCGGTCCGATAAATGAATGTACCGAAAAAAAAGTTTTTCTTAAAAAAAAAACGAGTAAAGCGAAGCTATTGACGTAATTCCTTGCCAATATCTCTTGATAAGAATATGGTTGTTCCAACACGCTGACAAAAAGATGAATTCTTACAAAGTCTCGATTCAATTTCTATATTCATTGATGCAAAAATTTCTTATTCCGACTCTCGTATTGGAAACTTATTGATACGAACTTGTATTTTTATAAGAGTTTTTACGGGCGTTTAAGACTTAGCTTTTGTTGAATATTTCTATGTCAGTTCTTTCCCTTTTATGAGTATGAAATTGACAAAAAGAATGTAATAGAATTGCTTTTTGAAATCCAAGCTATATCGAATAAATTATTTAGGATTCTAATAAGTACAGCACTGCTTTATAGACCAATTATTAGAAATGGTATCCAAGGCTTGGGAAATATAAACATGAAGGTACTTCTCTTAAAATAAATAATAATAAAACAAAAAGATGCATATAGAAACATGGAAGACCTAACTATGAACATGTTGTTGTAAAATAACAACCAATTCTTGATACTCAACGATAGACGATAACTGCTTACTATTTTGTTGAGACTAGCCTTACATTGCACATGGAAAAAGTAGCGGAAACATCCTCATTCTATCTATCTAGCAGTGAATATGGATTATGACTATAAAGCGAACACATCGATCGAGTTGGCAAAATGTGAGAATAGGAAAAAATCGAAAGATAATCCCACTGTGTGATTCATTAGGAATCTTTTTGACTCCGTGTAGTCAAAATGTAAATGAAATTACTTTTGACGCTGAACGTATCAAAGAGCAATTTTATTCGCATCCGGAATCAAAAATTCGATATATATGCAGTTGATACTCCGAAAGATTCTTTAGCTACTCATTTTAGAATTCCGTCTATGATGACAGGAGCTACAGATCTCACTTCGAATGTTAGTGTTGCTTGGAATCGATTCGAATCTACATGTCTATTTGGGATTTAAACGTGGATTACCTTGAACTGGATGGACTCTGTCATCTAGCGAAAATGGGAAAAGTAAACAGAAAGAGATGATTGAAGCTCAGTTTTGTGATTTCATTGAAAATATTTTTTGTTTAGTTTTTAGAGTACAATTTTTGCTTTAACATAAATTTTTTTCGTTCGTATGATGTTTTGAAAAAAGTTAACGTACTTACTCTTTGTTTTATTCAAGTAGTTTCCAAAACAACAATTTCTGAAGTTAGCTCTTATGTACACCACTTTATTTTACCTTGATATTTGTGTGAAAAAAAAGTGACCGAAGAGGCTGTACGACCAAGTCTATCCTATTAGCAATTCAACAAGTCAGAATTCGTGATTTATTTAAAAGCGAAGTGAATGAGGCATTGCTCGAATTATTTATTTACTTTAGGCAGCAGGCAAACCACTTACAGCTACATAAAAATGGACCCCTTATTTGTATGACAGTTCACTTGTTCACTTCTCACCAAATTTTAACCTTCGCAAAAACAACGGGGTGTTATATGTTTGACGTGTCTGTGTGTGTGTTTGTGTATGCGAGTCTGCCTGTGGCATCGGAGCTCATGAACGGATAAATAGATTATGATTTTGTGTTTTTGTTTTGTTTGAAAGGTGAATTAGTCGGGAGTGTTCTTAACCATGTTTGATGAAAATCTTTCAAGATGGCCGCTACCACAAAATAGCGGTTTACATTATTATTTTACAACTCCCTCAATATGGATATCAAATAAAAGGGCCTGACTAGTAGAACACGATATATTTTAAATCCAAGATGGCCGCTACCACAAAATGGCGGATTACATTATTTTTTCACAACTCTCTCAATATCGATATCAAATAAAAGGGACTGACTAGTAGAACACGATAAATATCAAATCCAAGATGGCTGCCACCAAAAAATGTTGGTGAAGTTTTTTTTTATATGTCGGGGGCTTTTAATTTATAACTAGTAGAATAATATACAGATTAGAAAGCACCGATGGAGCAGTTACTCCTCCTCAAAAACAAGTGCATCAGTATGGTGCATCATTAAACCATTTACAGTCTTTTTACTAGGCACGGGTCCCCTTGTCTAAGTTTCTGGCCTAATGCAAAATTAGCAGACTTCACATGCCGCCGTTGAAATTTTACAGACATGCAGCAAGGAAAACATCGTGAGGAAATCCTCACGATGTTTGTTTTGTTTTGTTTTCCTTTGCCGGTTAAGTGCACATTTGTCTGAAATGACTGAAAATTCAGACCTTAGTTTACCGAAAATCCTAGGACTTGTGTTATTAGCATATAGAAATACAAAAGATATTTGATTATTCTAAATCATACCTGAATTATCGTTTTAATACGGATCTAATCTTTCAATTTCAATATAAGCAGGGTTTCGGTAATCTAAAATCTTCATAAGATTGCTCATATTTTGGACCTTTTGGGGTACGTGAGCGATTTTGTAGAAACCTTGTGAAAATTCAAGTGAGCGTGTTAGGGGCTTAGGTGAGGCGTATGTATAGTATTATTATGGTTAATAGAGTGAGGTCTCAGGATAGCCTTTTGGACATTTAACTTAACCAACAAGTTTTAATTTACTAACTCAAATTAATTAATAATTGTCATAGATTGAACAATTGAAGTGACTTTATACCCTCTTTTTGTGCAGTTTTTAATTACTATATTCTACCCCACAAATTGCAGTACTATACTTTTACTTTTATTACGTGTAAAATTGTCATTTTCTTAGATATGTGCGTTAAAGTTGGTGTAAGAATAAATAAATATTTCTGAACATTCACGAAATATGCACCAAAATACATACAACACACCAACACAAGTAAGTATATATTGCAAATCTAGACAGTGCCACCTCTTGTGTTGGTGCAAAGCTATAGAGAAATACATTTCACTTATCTCTTATTAAAACGGGTTCCAACGAAATAAGCAAAATTTTCTGCCTCCCACTAAAATGCCTCGTGCAAAGGAAAACATGTACGAGTGAGCAATTATATTTTAATTTGGGCGTATCTTGTCACAGAAAATTGTAAATTATTTACATCCTTTGTAGCGATCCGGGTTATGACAAAGTTGGGGGACATAATATTATTTTTGTCAACCAAGCTCATTATGTAAATAATTTCCCGTTGGTCTTGTTAACAAGTTATGTCGGAAGCATTTTTAATATTACATCGATTTAAATGGGCATGAAATATGTGTGTGTATTTTTGTATTGTCTAAGTTCCCTTACTGAACAACATGACGTGAGCGAAAGAACTAAAGTTTGACTTTTGACTTGACTCAATTGATTAGACATTAAATTTAAATAAGTATAGCAGATAAGTAGTTACCACTATTTTTAACAACGACGGACGAATAGGACTATAAGCCCTCTTAGGGATTTCCTATATCAAGTGTATATAGATCCATAGGGTCTTATGCTTTTACTATTTTAAGCTTAGTGAATATCTGTTCCTCATACAAGGGATCATAGCAATACCTTTAACCCATTGTTAGTCCCATGTATCTTCTAATAGTATGATCTTAAAACAAGAAACGTCTTCCTTTGTTTTCAACGATACTGCTAAAACATGCATAAAATGATTCAATGCTGTTCATTTCTCTATAATTTCCAAACCATTTCGTCAGATATGCGACATTGCATTTTCTGAATATTGGCTGCTTTTCAGTTCAGTTCATTCCGTATTGGCGAGAACATAATATTTCATATTAAGTAGAATTTCACGAAACTGAGTAGCAAATTCAAACTAACGAATACATGCTTTGTGATTGCTAATGTTCAAAGCCAAAAGTTCTGGTAGACCAATAAAAGCCATATTGAAGTCATCTCCTTAAAATTTGTAAGATCTTCTCGGTAACTATTGGCCTTATTTTAAATTGCCACTCTTAATAGTGAGCAGGTATCGTTATGCGTAATAACATAAATGTGAGTATGATATTCAATTGATTGAATGATTCTATTGAATTGCATTTTATATTAATATTTCTAAAGCCTTAAAATTATGATCATAGAAGTAACATGATTTTGTTTATTATTCATTAAATCAACCGCTGTACTATCAGCCATCGTTTTAAGTCACGATATAAAATTAATTCTAAGCTCGTCTCCCAGCTTCGAAATCTAAATTATATTACCAAGAATCAAATATTTTCAATTGAACTCAATGAATCATTAGAACTACCATGTTGAATACTGGTTTTATTACAAACTTTGTATGCATTAAGTGGTGACATTTGGCCGGGATGCCGAGTAAGTCATATTAAAAGTACAGTTCTCCCTAGTACTGTTGCCAAGTTTTCTTGATTTTATGTCGAGCTAAATTTTAGATTTATTATTTTATCAAATTATACTAAATTCTTCGCAAATTTTAGGAGTGCCTTTATAATGTATATTATGAAAGTAATAATCCAAAATTTAAAAAATATGTTATAAAGTTATATCTTTCAAATATTTTTTTTAAAACAGTGTTAAAAATTAGGTTAAAATTAAATTCGTAGAAAAAAACATCGGCGCCAAAGTACCTATCCTATATAAGCCTATCTCGATCAATTCCAAAGACGGTTGAATCAGAACTTCGGAAGTCACAGAAGCGAACGTGCAATGAATTTATTATGAAAGCGCGAGTTTCCTCAATGTGTCTTACTTTGCCCTGCCAATCTGGAAATAATTTAAAGTTTATTCGATAGAAACGTATTAACTCTGTATAGCGAAAGAATTGGACAAATATTAAAGTTATAGGTGCGTAGCTCTCGCAACCAGGGGGGCCAGACAAGTTGCATTTTGACATTCGAATCGACAAACAAAATGTATGGCAATGACACAAGCTTTCGGCAAATCCGGCTGTCACTAACGTCATTAACATACATTTTGTTTGTCGATTCGAATGTCAAAATGCAACTTGTCTAGCACCCCAGCGCGTGTGTACTCGTATGTCAAGTTTTTTTTTATTTAGATTTACCAACTATTGTTACAGTGAAACTTAACTATCAATTTACAGGAGTAATCTTTAAATGCTAACTGTACAATCTTTACAGGCAAACACCACTTGATATTTAGGACATGTTAAAATGTACATTTGAATAATTTCGAACGTATTTACCGGACCAACAAGGAACAACGAATACACAATACAACCTGGATAGCCAAGGACAATAAAAATTATATTACTTACTTATATACCTACTAATACATTGGTTATTCGAGTAAATCGTGGCAGATCACCAATGCGCTGGACAGACCAGATTAAAGCTGCATTGAATGGTCCACTGCATGAGTGCACCAGAAAAGCTGCGGTACGAGAGGAGTGATGACGAATTGTGAAGCGTGCCACCGCCCCTGATGTGATGACCACGACCACTCTGTCAAGAGTGTAGCGACTGAGAAGAATTCGAGTAAAGTCCGTGACAGTTTTTAATATGGCTGATAAAAGCATTAAGGTAGTCAGAGTGAATATTAATTAGATCACTATATTCATTTATAAGTTTACATAAGCGAGGGACCAGTGAGCTTGTGCCGAATTTCGTTTTGCGGAATGGAGGGATCAAGGGGGTAAGATGTATTGAGGTGGAAGAAGCAAAGAAGTATGCAGCAATCGTAGCAAGCGGCTAGCTCTATTTTCTACCTACCTACCCCCGTAGAAAAAGGCGTGACCGTACTTATGTATAAAAGTCACAATCCTAAGCAATGCCCTTAAGAACAAAGACAAAGTGACCACTTTGCTTTGGCAAGTCGTGAGTAATCAACTACTTTTCTGTTTCATTCTGTTTATCATCAAATATAAAAATTTATTTATTTATTTATTTATTTATTTGGACAACCAGTAGTTGCTACATTGTTTCTTATATCTAAGATGTAATTACTGTAATTGAGGTCAATGCACAACATTTTAAGGTGTCACAGCATGCATCAAATTGTAACACTGGTATTTTAATAAGTACTGTTATTCAAAAGGAAAAATTAAGAACGTAAACAAATGAGATAGTATACACAAAATAAATAATACAATTAAAGTTTTTTTTTTTAACTTGAAATAAAATAAAATAAAAAATTGTAATACAAACACAAATTCAGTTCTTGTCTCTCAACAAACCCAAAACAACATTTTTAAAATTCGGCAACTTGTCAGCAAAAATATCTACTTCCCTACAAATGGTATTATATAACCTAGACAGTCGGGATATAGCAGAGAACTGCTTAAGATTAGTTTTGGCGGGCGGTTGATGGAACAATCCAGCTCCAACGAGCGTACGCCTAGGTACTCGGCGTGGAACACGTAAACTGAAGGACTTCAACAAGGATGGACAGTCAAATTCGTTTCTGAGGACTTTGTAGAGAAATGTCAAATCATGTAGCTGTCGGCGAATCAATAAACTATCCATCCTAAAGTGCCTCAACTTGTCACTATATGAAGGGAGCTGCTTATGCTGTCCAGTGGAAAAAGCAAGATGTCTCAGGAATCGTTTCTGAATGCGTTCAATTCTCAGTTGATGAACATTATACTGGGGTGACCAAACGACGCTACAATATTCGAGATTGCTCCGAACGTAAGCATTATAAATTGCTATTTTAGTGGCCGAGTTTCGGAATAACTTCCCGTTTCGAATGATAAAACCCAGCATTTTAGAAGATTTTTTAATGATTTTATCTAATTGGGGTAAAAATGTCAACTTCGAATCAAAAAGAACGCCCAAGTCCCTTATTTCGGTTTTTTCTTGAAGTGCAATCCCGTTTATAAAATATTGAGTCTTAATATAATTGCGGTTTCTTGTGAACGTGACAGAGAAACATTTGCTGATATTAAGAGACATCCTGTTCACAATACACCAATCATTTAAAGCGTTAAGATCCATTTGAAGTAGATCACTATCCAAAGTTGTTGTTATTGTTTTACATAGCTTTAAATCGTCCGCGAAAAGATAAGAGCTGCAATGTTTAATACACGAAATTAAATCATTTATGAAGAGATTAAATAACCAAGGACCCAAGTGAGAACCTTGGGGAACTCCAGAAGTAACTGCATACGTCTCTGATTTATATCCCTTTACGACTACATATTGCTTTCTATTAACCAGATACGACTTAAACCATTCTAAAAGAACACAGGAAATGCCATATAACTCTAATTTCTGAATTAACACCTTATGACAAACCCTATCGAAAGCTTTAGCAAAATCCATATAGACAGCACTAACCTGTGTACCTGAATCAACTGCATTCGTTAGTTCGTTGTGATATGAGACTAGATTAGTACTTGTAGACCGTGATTGAATAAACCCGTGCTGCTCATTTACGAAGATCTGTTTAGCATGACTCTTCAGGAAGGGGTACATTAAGGCTTCGAACGATTTAGCAAAAACAGACAAAATAGAAATAGGTCTATAGTTAGAGATGTTTTCTTTGCTACCATTCTTGTAAATGGGAACCACTTTCGCGACTTTCCACATAGTTGGAAATATGCCAGTTGATAAAGATTTGTTTAAAATGAGAAACAGTGGGAAACTTAAAGAAGAAGCACATTTAGAAATAAAATATGGTGAAACCCCATCCGCGCCCGCACCTTTATTAACATCAAGTCCTTTCAAATGCTTTAATATATTGAACTGTGTAATAAATATTTCTCCAATACTGTTCGTATTAAAACTGGTATTATTAGATGGGGCTTGGTCAGAAGGTTTGATGTACGTTGAAGAGAAATATGATGCAAATAAGTTACATATATCAGGTCCATTGGATACGCTTATATTATTTAAGGTCATAGTCTGAGGTATATGGACTGTATTACTGCGCTTATCTTTTAAATAGGTGTAAAAATATTTAGGGTTTTTTCTAATATTGTCCTCAGTTTGTTCTATGTAGTTACTATAACACATTTTTGCCAACTTTTTACATCTTTTGTTCAAAATTTTAAGTGATATTTCATCCAGAGGGTTTTTAAAGACTCTAAATTTATGTAGTAGTTTATTTTTTTCTTTTGTTACGTTAATTAATTGCTTACTAAACCAGGGTGGATAGTGTCCTTTTGTCGTTTTGGTTTTTGGTACGTGTATATCTATTAATTTATTCAAAATTCTGTAAAACAATACCACCATATCATTTACATTTCCACACTGAGAAAATTCACTAGTCCAATTTATTTTGTCTAACTCTGATGTTATTCTTTCATAATCTGCTTTGTAGAAGTTATGCTTTAGAGTAATAAATATCATCAAATATCATCAGTCTTAAGCGAAATTTCGCTTACAAGAAGTCGGTCAACTGCACATACGTTATTAATAAGTACCTAGAAATATGATATTAATCAAATATAATAAATAAACCAAGTGCCATAGATTTCGGATGTCAAAGCTTAAACCGTCACAAGATAAATGAAGAAATGTTTGCTTCTAAGAGTACGCCTAGTTACACAAAAGGGAATGATATACAGGAAAAAACTCTCCAAGACAAAAAAAGGATCTATTTACTAGTAACTTTTTAATTATCATATAAACAGACAAAAATAAACTTAATTTATGTCTGGTTGTTTGTTTATTTAAAGAATATCTACGACGTAATAATGCTGTTTTGAACAGTATTGTGTCTGTTATTTATAGAACAAGACAACCTACGTGTATTTCTAAGGATGATACAGGTATTCTTTGTTAAAGAAAAACAATTGTGATACTGTTGTACATGTCTGCTCAATTGATGTGTTTGTTTCACTTGATGTGTTTAAGCTATGTAGGTGAGCGAGATTCTTAGGGTATTAATAAGACAAGGTTTAACCTATAATAGTGGGGTCAATTTATAAATATGAAAAACCAAATCCAGCCTGAATTAACCATTTTCTTACGTTAACTTAGACAGAACAAGCTAAGAAACTTTGTTTATAATTCAGTATTGTTTATAATTTGCCTGCAATACATTTTCCAACATTCAAGTAAGTACTTCATTTCCGATATTATCTATGTAGGTATTATTATTTATTGCTTATTTTTAGATTTAAGTTAGTACAGTTTTTAACGCAGTCGGGTTTTTGTTTAATTTAATAATAGATAAAATCTTTTCCATGGCAAAACTACAAGGAACACTTTAATACTTTTACTAAATCATCAGCATTTTTATTTAGTTATTATTCTAATTCAAATTAGGCCATATCTACGAATACTGATGGTTATAAAGCACACACAAGTCTTTATTTTGTGTAGCAAGTATGAAACATGTAAAACTGTTTAATGTTCATAAAGGTAGACAAGTCTCATACTTCCACTGTACCTTTATGATCCAGTTCGCTCTGTAGCATGACTTATTAATACCTTAAGGCGAGATCTTGAGACAAATTACGTTGGGAATGTAATCCGCGCGCTCGAAGGAGCAGGTAGCACATTAAGTCAGAGTACTGTACCTGAGACATGACTAATTGCAGACTTTCGATTCAATGGGTGTAATACAATGTGTTTTATATTAAGTTTCATTATAAAATTCGCACTCCCTTTCATCATTCAATAAATAAATATTATGACTCATTCCATACTCTTTTAAGGTTTTATACCGATTACCATTAGGTGGACCAGATGCTTGTTTGCCACGCGCGTTGGTGGTATAAAAAAAGTGAAGTAGTAATCTTATGTCTACTAAGTTTTTAACCATGTTATTTTTTACTTTTGATTCACTAAATAGCACCAATGGCTATGCTCTCACGATTTGTTTATTTAAAACTTTGGTAAAATCAATAAACTCAAACAAAGTTTTGAATTACTTGATAATTTATAAAATTCCAAAGGGACAAGTTTGAATTATATTGGTGATTTAAGTTCTATAAAACTTTGTAGGGCTATCTTCGTAACAACTTTAAACCACATTGCTTTTCATTTCTACTTCAATGGTCTTCAATTTTTAAGCCCACTCTCCGTATACGAAATTATTTACCAATTATAACATATTTAAAACACAAGCGTCTCAAGTATTGAGACCAAAGGATGTATTGAAACGGAGTTTAATTCTGTCGAAAGTCAAGTTTTAATTTATACACGGTCTCATTATTCCCAAATAACTGAATTTGAAATAGTGAGCACTTGAATGTGTAACGATCGTATTCAAAACAGCAAAAGCCTAATGCTGAAAGCACTGTAGCGAGTGAATTCGAATGCCATCAACTATATTGTAAACGCAATACTATTCAATCTCTCGCATTAATTTTCATAATTGGTGAATGTAACCAGCTTTACGAACACGCAATTTTTTAATACTTGTATCTTCAGAATGGGTATACTATCTATTAATAGTTAGAAATGTATTATTTCTGTACCATTAAAAAATTTAACATTGACCTGTCGTCTGAGACCTGTCTTTAATTAGATGGCGGACACAGTGATATATAATGTACACCCGCCGGTATATTTAATTGTGAAATTCTCAGTAGCAGCTCAGAATTTAGTTCTATGCTCCGTGGGACCCAAACATACACCCATTATACACGTGAGATAGCTTGTATCTTAAGGAAGGATACAGGCTACATTTTATTTCAAAAATATCTTCTTGATGCGAGTAACATCTTCGGCAAAAACTAGTTCTGAATATTCCTAAAAGCATAAAAACTTGAAACATGTCTATACTGGTTTCAATAAATACATGATGTATTGGTAAACATTTTTCCTGTACAAGTTTGACTTTCATGTGCCCAACGTTCCATCATCGGCGTCCTACATGTAAAGGCAAAAAGGACTTTTGGGGTTAAGTGCAAGCCACGAGCAACTGATCTGTTTGATTATTTGGACTTCTAAGTGACTTATCACCAAATTCCCATAAATATTGGTATGGCGAAAAATTTGTGGAAAAGATTAATAATAATAACAACACTGTTACACCACTATACACAAATGTTGTTGTAGAGTATAAAAGGTGTGACTGTTTTAGAAAGCAAGTATCGCTTTATTTTAAATCATTCTTCTTATCATTGTTCTTATTTAGATGATTGCATAAAGTCATTCAACTTTTTATTAATAACCTAGAAGAAGAAGACGGTACATCAGACACACAAACCCTCATACTCTTAAGACCCATAAATCTTCATTAAATAAATTAAATAATTCTCTATGATTATCTCAGTAGCTCCGATCCGATCCCAGTTATGACCATTGCCCGATTAATGGCAATAGGTTCGTCCCCTATTCCATGGAACCTAAATATTTATATGGCAAAGGCAATATATAGGCAAATTGTAGGTGTGTACACCTCTGCCTAACCCCCGAGAAATACAGACGGAATAGTAATAATAATTGATAGGTTAAAATAGTTAAAGAGAAATATTTATTTGATCCGTGCCCAGCAGTCGGACGGATATGGGTTGATTAAAAAACAAACATTTGAATCCCAATCAGTTACTATATCTTATATTTGTACCATACATCACTTTCACTTCGGTCTAATCAAATAACCTCAAGGCGTATTTCAGATTGCTCTTTATTCCCAACCAATATTTTTGTTTAGTTTTTATATTGAACTACAACATATTACGGTACTTTACCAATACGTGTATTAATAATAACAAATCTTTTCCTGTTGTTTTGTTAAACATAAATTTGGATGATGAACGATGGCCATTATAATGGCGCATCTATTATTATCAAAGATGCTTTCTGAGAAAAGTTGAAAGGGAACCGCTTGTCTTGATACGGGCAGGTGATGAGAAGGGATGAAATGAATGTGACTAGAACAGTGATGGATATGAATGTGGAGGGATGGAAAGAAAGACGGAGACCAAAGAAAAGATGGATGGATTGTGTTAAGACTGATATGATTGAAAAGCGAGTAAATGATAGGATGACGATTATTATGAATAAGTGACGGCTGAAAGGAATAAATGGAAGAAAATGACATAATGCGCCGACCCTAAATAAACTGGGACAAAGTTAGGAACATGATGATCATGGTGATGCTTTCTGAGGTCAAGGTGTATTCCCGCATAGATTAAAATAATTGTGTGGTCTAGAAGGAAATAGTTATTTCGGCTCTGGGAATGGGTGCAAAATTAATTAAGCTTTTTGTGTTTGTCTTGAATAAACTTCTTTTGTTGAGATCCATTGTCTACGATCTTTTTTAATTCAGTATCACTTCAACTGAAACATAAACGACTCGAAGCACGAAACACATGACTCTTTTTACAGTGTCTCTATAAAAAGTCCATTCTCTCAGAAAATCTCGACGACTCAATTCCGCTTTATGTTGACTTTACACCCAACGCGACGAAGTTCGTCTAAGTCCGTTTTACAAGTACATAAACATAACTTATGTACGTTCGGGTAACGGCCTTAATAAATTGTAAGCGGATTCTGGCCGTATAATGTGCGTAAGCTCATTAAGAGATTATTAGGATTGGTGTTTACGCATTTGTTACAATTTCTAAATCACATGAGTACTTGCAAATTTCATGCAATATAATAAACTACTAGATGATTACGTAGGTATGTACAACTATAATTGATTATCAATAGAAGACTTAGGCTTATATTTAGAGATGACACTGAACGTAAATATTCAGGACAAAGTATTGGTAAACAGTAGTGTACAGTCCTGCAGTATTCCATACTGGCATAGGCTGCTGCTAATACAACTTGACAAACGGAAGATTATAGATCTGCCAGTCAACCAGTGCGTGTGTGGTGCCCAGGATATGCCTCTTATTGCAGTGCTCAAAATGGCCATGCAACTGTACCTTTGGGGACTTACCTACTAAAATTACGAAAAGAAGAAGAAGCCAAACAATTGAGACAGAGAGAGAGAGAGAAGAAACTGAGAAACAATCAGTGATCACATCACCTGGAATAATCAAAATGGTCCTAAATGATATGATAAAAAAGACCTTAATACGTTGACGACATTACTAAAGTGTCCCCAATAGTAATAGATCTTGAAAGTACAGTTGCCTTGGACACCCAAAAAGACTAAAGGCACATAGATAATTGACTTATAAATCTACAACAGCCCGTAAAAGTCACCGAAGGAAAAGGGTTATGGTCCTTCAGGGCCAAGGGACGTAATAAACCCGGGACCAAAGAGCATTACTGTAAACTTGAACTTTAAGTAACGCGGTTCCGGAGGGTAAGTAATCATTTCAAACCACGAAGGAAATCGATTAAACTGAGTGCTTTGTTGTATCAATTACGAAACTATCTTACTATCAGATATTCGATAGACGACGTCTGTGGTCTAGTGGTTCGAGTACCGGACTGCTGATCACGAGGTCGTGGGTTCGATTCCCACAAGACACAAATATTTATGTGATGAAGAATATAAGTATTTGTGTTTGTCTAGGTGTTTCCTATGTATGATAAGTATGTATTTACAAAAAAAATATATAAGTATTATATCCATTGTCTAGTACCCATAGTACAAGCTCTGCTTAGTTTGGGACTAGATGGTGCTGTGTAAAAATGTCCCCAAATATTTATTTATTTATTCTTGGAATAAGAAAACCATGTTACAATATTAGCTAAATATTATGAATACTATCATCAGATGTGTAAGTATCTAGACCCAGTTGCAATTTTTTTTTTGGTGGTATCTATTTTATTCTATTTCTAGATACACAACAGCACACGCATTAAAGGTGAATATCTAGGAGTTACGGAGAAAATTCATTATAACACTGACCGGAGAGGATTAGCAGAGGATGTAGTAAAAAAATACAAAAACTACACAAAATAAGATAACATGGCATAAAAAACAAAGCAAATCACCTAATTACAGATGTGTACCTAACAATGGAATATTGAAAGCACTGGATAAAAAAAATAATGATTCACAAAAATTTTATGAAGCAGTATTGCTTCAAGTCAATTATTCGTATAAGTCAATTATACAGATCTCAAACCCCATCCTACACAAGTATTATCTACTTATGGGTCAGCTTTGAGTCCAACCAAATGCGATTAAATGCAAGTTCTTTACTTTTAAAGACTCCCATATGACCTTTACAGCCCTTGTCTATATTGGGAATGTTACCTGCTATCAAATGTATTTGTTTCATTTCTACAGCCGACGGTTCAACGTAAGTACTCTCGGTGGCACAAAGGTGTCTCAATATTATGGCTAAAGGTCACGCAGTTTATCCGTAAAGATCCTTTCTATCTCCGCTGTAAAAATAAGCTTCGAAGACTATTAGACTGTAGTATTGGGGTTAAAAGAGAAAAAACATACACTTACAGCAAAATTATTCACTCTAGAATTATAGTTCAAAAACGCTTTATAAAAATAATTGGCAGACCAGTCTCGCTCTAATTTATGTCTCTATGCATGTTTATGTGAAAGACCTGACCTCTTAAAACTATCCTCTTCTATATGTAATCCTCTTCATTTTTTTTAAATGTCAACCAACTCTCCAGTGATTCTAAAATTCCAACTGATGCTGGTAAACGATAATCTGTCATTGGTTTCAGGTATTCCAATTCGTCTAATGCTCTTGCGGTTTTGAACGTAGATTATGCTTCAGTATCTACAGCTGTGGTACGAAATGTGGCGAAAGATGCAGGGAAAGCTAATGGTAGAATTCAATATGGAGTCTACACAACATCGGTACACAAGTTGTTTGTGGTACCTCGTCTTAGATAAATAAAACAACTCCAGGTGAAAATCAAAACAACTTACATAGATGGTACTAGGCGTAGAAATTACGATGTAGAGTGACGTAAAATTAAAATAAAACCAAATTGTTTTTGGATGATAAATAAAATTTTAAAAAGTATATTCTATTCTATTCTAAAAACACTCTATACACTACATCTTTTCCTGTAGTTTTTTGTTGCTTTAAAGCCATTCTCAATGTAGCAATGCCATTACAACTGAAAAGGCAAATAATTCCCTATTCTAAATTTGCTTTTTAGTTTCCAAATAAAAATCAATATTCAATGTTAACTTAGCATTCGCAGTAAAAGAAACAAAAGTAGGAACGTAGTTACCTCCATTCGATATTTTTGGCCGAATTTCAAACGAAATAGCATTATAGTTTAATTGGATGCTGGCCGCAGTAGTCCAATTAGCTTTACCTAACTAACTTAGCTAAACTAAGACAGAGTATGTTTTGTACTAGTTTGGAGTGAGCTATGCAGGAACACTATTTGATCTAAAGAACAGGAAATTCTTTATCTTTGAAGATTACTGGAGTTATCGTTCTAGAGAATGCGTTAATCTACAAAGCGATAAATTACCTTCCATAAATTGATTGCCCGCTAACCTACTCAATATTCAAGCATTACTTCATAAAGAAAGTGTGAGTTAGATTGGTAGATATCAATATTATCTTCATTATCATTTCTCTGATTTTAATATAATAATTTCTTTAAGAATGGCAAATACCTATTGTACCTATTGTTCTCCGGAGAACTAACGCTATAAACGGTATTACAAATACATTACAATTAAACAAAACTGATGTACGATCTCAAAAATCATTAATTAAAGAACAATAAAAAATAATACATCTGATTAACATCTAATAGATGTGCTAGCTTTTTTTTTTTTTGCGTCTGGAAATGCTTTATGCACCGTCACGCCGCCCTGGGGAAGGCGGCGCGGTGTGTGGGACTCCATCCTGAAAAGGACGTATACCCACTAAAACCAGACGGGTGTTCGGCTCATCACCATTCAGCCGGGGTGCGGGAACGTGTTGACATTCTTCCGCGACCCCGGCGGTATGGAAATAACCTAACCTAACCTAAATTAAAAATTTAGAAAACCCCCGACACGAAATGTAATTTGCCATTTTGTGGTGGCGGCCATCTTGGATTTGAAATTTTTCATAGTGTATAGTATTCTCCTAGTTAAGCCCTTTCATTTGATACCCATATTGAGGAAGTTGTGAAAAAATATGTAATCCGCTATTTTGTGGCGGCGGCCATCTTGGACCAATTTTAATCAAACATAGCTAAGAACACTCCCGACAAATTCACCTTTCAAATAAAAAAACAAAATCAAAATCGGTTCATCCGATCGGGAGCTACGATAGCACACACACACACACACACACACACACACACACACACACACACACACACACACACACACACACACACACACACACACACACACACACACACACACACACACACACACACACACACACACACACACACACACACACACACACACACACACACACACACACACACACACACACACACACACACACACACACACACACACACACACACACACACACACACACACACACACACACACACACACACACACACACACACACACACACACACACACACACACACACACACACACACACACACACACACACACACACACACACACACACACACACACACACACACACACACACACACACACACACACACACACACACACACACACACACACACACACACACACACACACACACACACACACACACACACACACACACACACACACACACACACACACACACACACACACACACACACACACACACACACACACACACACACACACACACACACACACACACACACACACACACACACACACACACACACACACACACACACACACACACACACACACACACACACACACACACACACACACACACACACACACACACACACACACACACACACACACACACAGAGAGACACGTCAAACTTATAACACCCCGTCGTTTTTGCGTCGGGGGTTAAAAAGATGTGTAACAAAAACTTAAATTTCAACTTATTAATTCTCTGAGTTTAAACTTTACTGAGGCTAAAGAATACAAGCTCATTAACAATTTAAAAACCAACAGCATTACTGCTTATCTTTTTGCAGGTTACCGTTAAGCAATTCCAAGGTTTAAAATATACACCTAAACCATTTCTGGATCACAACTTTACTAAGTAAAATTCATGACTTTAGATACACGGAAAACTTTGCATCTGTTTCAGAGTTAAAATTAGCTGGAAACTAGAGCTCGTATCGCGCTTAACACGGCTTGCTAAACAGATAAGTATGACGGCAAAGGTGAGAAATTCGCTTTAATGTTTGGGATTTTAGTATCTTATGTTACTACTGAAACTCATTTTGAATTTAATGCTCCTTATAGGTAGTTTTTCGCAAATAAGCTTGCTATCGGATATTTATTTAAGATTAGGATTCCAGTTCAAATTCTAGTAGAAAATACGCAGAAGAAGTGAGGGAAATAATTATGGCTGTACAAACACTGGAAAACAAAAAGCATTTGCAATTTAAAGAAGTCAAATGATTCTCAATTCAATGTTGTGCGTTACTTGTTCATAACCTTAAAATTAAACGTAACATATCATCAGGCCTGTATTCTCCGAAGGGGTAGGCAGAGGTGTAATATTGTACACCCACAGTTCGCCAGTATGTTGAAGTTCCACGAGCGAGCCTTGCAAAATCCAAAAGCCGAGCTGCTACTAAGAATTTCATAGTCAACCCCAACTTTGCTAACAACCGAGACAGTGAATTAAAAAATAAAATAAAATCTAGTTATTCATCTAAATTCCTTCACAAAATTTTAATGAGCTCCATAATATTCGTGCCAGCAATGTAAACAGACGAACTAATTCAACATCCCGTTAGCTTTTTTCCTGCGTCTGCTAAAACTAATATGGCTCCCGTTTTATGTAACGTGGATGTAGTAGAAGCCAGGACAAACGATAGGTTTTTGCCAGAATAAATTGCCCAATTACTGGATTCGTTCAATGCGGGCACAGCTGCTAATTTTGGTAGATACTTTATACCCCGGATTGATTTGTCAGCTTCATTTGTTCTAAAAGGGTTTGCAGAGGTAATATTTTCGCCTTTAGGTATTTTACGAATTATAGTATTTCCCTAAAATTTAGCTTTGTTTAATGTCGTTATGCTATCTGCTATTGTAATATGGTCGATATGATGGAAAACTGGAAAAGGGATTGAAATAGCAGGTGAAGGCTAACAGGGATGAGATGGAAGAAAAGGATAGGCTGCGTCGACCCTAAATAAATTGGGACTAGGGTAGGAAGATGATGATAATCTGCTGCCAATGGTTTCATTTGCATTCCAAACTTAAAGAAGCCTTATTCAGGATGCAATTAAATTTACTACCTATAATCTCTCCCGTGGTAAGATAATAGACAGAATTTGAGTTCCTTTCGTATGTTTTATATATAGATTAGATTAATGAAGGTGTGCAATACTAAGAGCCTGCTTGGTCGCTAACCATCGAATAAATCAATAAATTTATCAAAATGTATACGAAATGATCGGCCAAGTAATTTAACGGGAATTTACTGAGAGGTGGTGAGGCCCTAATACTAATTGTATAAATAGTAAATAATTTCCGCATTTAATTTTATTCGCCGTCTACAATGTTTTGTAGGTATACAATTTTGATTTACTAATGGTGTTTCATCTAGCCAAGTATAGATGGAAATAATGAATGGGGCCAAGGCATGAACGTAGATTAATAAATTACAACCCTTCTCATAAAAGGTCAAGCTAAGTGCAACCGAAACCGACGATCATGGATGAGAGGATTATGATAAACGAAGGTGAAGTGAACACGTGCCAGTATCTTAGTCGTAGTACTTTGGAATCAAATTCAAATTCAAATATTTTATTTCAATTAGACCATATAAATAGGCACTTTCGAAAAGTCAAACTAGTTGCACGGTTCTAAAAAGTTGGACTTATGGAGAAGAGCCGGCAAGAAACTCTAGAATGCAAAGCCTAACCTTGCGCAAACTAAGCCATCGATATCACTGTCCGTGATTTCCAATTCCCTTTCCATAGTTCGTTTTAGGCAAAATACAATCATCAAATCCGTATTGAAAATACAATCATTATTACCATCAACCATTGTGACACAAGTTAAAGTAAGTGAAAGGACTGACATAAGACACAACCTATACCTACGACAGATCACTTAAATCAAAGACTGCTTTAACAAGCTTCAAGAATATAACTTTTCCGATATAACTCCAAGTGTCTAGTTTTGTAACATATAACTTATGTGTTATCGTTTTCCAAAGAAGTTGTTCGAAGCTAATATACTCGTATTGCGTTGAGGCTAAAACTAACTTTGATGTTTGCACGATAAATTATCCAAGAGAAGATTTCCTCTAAATTCTTCATACTTACTTCCAACTTTAAGGTAAGTATTAAGGATGCACTGAAACAACCATGACTGATGACTGTATGATGTATAAAAAAACATTCGGTGCATCATCATAGGACATCAACGTATTGACTGGGTAATATTAAAACCTTTAGAAAAAATCTTTAGAAATATCTTTAATTCTATATAATAATCTTTAGAAAAAAGTGCAATATTATTACTCTCATAACAACAATAATACAATTTGCTAAATCAGTATAAGCTACACTCCGTAAAAAGAATGGTATATAAATTTTACACGGAAATAAAAGGGCATAAAAATTATTAAGTGCTATGTGGTCTGCGGTTTTATTGAAAACCAAACGGTTATTGCCTTTAAATAAACGAGAGTTTATAATAAAAACTGAACCACATTTAAATATGATATAACTTACCATCATGCCTGTATTTCTCGAAGGATTAGGCAGAGGTATACTAATGTAAATCAACAGTTCGCCGGTATGTCTAGGTCCCATATGATTAGAGACGAGCCTATTGCTATTAACCGGGCCCAAATCCAAACTCCGTAATGCTTCTGAGAATTTTACAGCAAAACCTGATTGATAATAATACTCAAACAGGGAATCGGACCGAGGACTTCAAGCATGGTTTAACGAGGAAATATTAAACTGTAGTTATTAACTACGTGTGCTCTATAATTTTATTTGTTTCAAGTTTCGTGGATCAGTACTAATAGATACTAAATTGCTGCTGAGAAGTAGTTATTAGTTTACAAACTATTCGTAGGTTTAACTATTTTAGGTTTGATAACAATTTCATTTCATGGTGTAGGGTAGATAAATTAATTAATCAATATTCACCACTACTTAGTCATTTCACCGAATTTTAATTAAGATAAATAAATAAAATAAATATTTGGGGACATTTTTACACAGCACCATCTAGTCCCAAACTAAGCAGAGCTTGAACTATGGGTACTAGACAATGGATATAATACTTATATACTTTTTTTTTGTAAGACATACTTATTATACATAGGAAACACCCAGACAAACACAAATACTTATTATTCATCACATAAATATTTGTGTCCTGTGGGAATTGAACCCACGACCTCGTGATCAGCAGTCCGGTACTCGAACCACTAGACCACAGACGTCGTCTGGACAAGATACACAATATTTATACTCAGAATGACACCAGACACGAAAAAGAAGATACTTTATTAGCAATTTTATAAATACTCGGAATATTCAATTTAATGCACTAGACTGGAAGCCGACCCCAACATGGTTGGGAAAATGCTAAGAAGATGATGATGATGATTCAATTTAATGCACAAACATAATCTATCAGTGAATAATGAAAAATGCTTTTTGTTGGAACATAATATAGGATATAGACTATCCTTACTTCATGTTCATTCTGTTTGAAATAATGATGTTTAATCATCAAAATGATATCATTATATACAGACATCTTCAACGATTTTATAATTTGAATACAAGAAAAATATGATATTTGGAATTTATTAATGCCAAATGCAGTAACTAACAAAGAAATATTTCAAAACATCGACACAAAACAAGGCAACAATTCAACTGCATTAAATATCGAAGCGAAGTTAGCTCAGTATTTTACTACTCATTCAATAGGAGCTATTTATCACAAACTTTGTAAGAACATTGTTAGCGAACCACCCAAATTAATTTGTAATATCACCTCTCTCCTCGCGAAAGGTGCCAACTGCCAACAATACTGGGGGACTTCAATCCCAATTTGTGAACTTTATTGAGTTTCACTGTCAAACTTGTTTGATGTCCCCATTGAAACTTGTACTGTCATCATTCTCTAATAATTCAACACTTCTTTGCATTTTATCTTTTGCAGAGTCAACACTTTCTTTGGTCCTTTTTTGCTAATGAGTGGAGTAATTTTAAAATTTATTTACAGTAAAATTTTATTCATTGATGTTACAATTTTACTTGACCAAGTTCTCTCACAACGCTTCAAGTAAAGATTTTATCACTAGGTAATAGGTATGTGTTATTAAATATCGATTTAAAATCTATGAAGGTAGAAGGTATAATAACTAGCAGAACGATTTTGTTAGAAGCCTTGAATTAAACTTGAAGTAGGTAATAATTGAAACCTCGTGTAGGTCTTCAATCTGATTGTAACCAGTAATTTTATACATGATTGGACAAATCATTTTAATATACATTATTTAATATTTAAGCTTTAAGTGTTATTAAAGGCTATTATTATATGGAACAATTACACGTTTTAACCTTATTTATATAGTAAGAAATAATGACAAATGTTAGCCACAAGCGTCCAAAATTCTCAACTCACATTGATTTCAAGATCTCTCTCATAAAGCACATTTTTTCCTATATTTTTTTCCGCCAATCCGAAATCAATTTTTGCCTTTCCATAAACATTTCAGTGTGAAATGTGATTGACATGTAATATATAAATTCTGAGAATTTCGCACTTACAAATTTGAAATACAAAACACAAAAGAAAGTAAGCAAAACAGAAATATTTACTTCAAACGTAAACCTTATATCTTTTACAGCACTCACATTGATTCTCAAGACTTCGCGAGAATTCTTATATGGAAGATACGTGTTACGTCGGGAAAGGTATTCGTGGTATGTGAACGAGATAAGGGCTCTGGTACATCACAGTTGGCTGGCAATTGTGACAAAGAAATTAGGACGAATTTCCATAGATTGTTGAAATAAAATAAAAAACTAAATGCCTCGTTGGTCTAGTGGTCCCTAGAGATCCTGGGTTCGATTCCCGGATCGACCATAGTGTTGTTGGGTTTTCTGTGAAATTCCCAGTAGCAGCTCGGAGTCTGGAACCGGTTGATGATATTTAAGCTCGCCCCCTATTACATGGGACATACCATACCGGCGAAATGTGGGTGTACATTAGTACGCCTCTGCCTAATCCTTCGGGGAATACAGGCGTGATGGTATGTTTTGTTATATCAAATAAATAATAATGAATTATAGCATACCATCCCACTTATACTCTCCAAGGCAGAGCAAAGCAATACCCACATTTCACTATATAGCCTGAGATTCTTTGGAGTGTTCGCGTTTCCTCATAGTTTCAGATTTGGCCATGCACGCACACTTAAAAAAATAACCTGTATAGTATATTTTATTGCCTCATTGCCCAGATGGTCTTAACCGCTACTGCTACCCTTTAGGGCCCGAGTTAAATTCCCAGATGAAACAGTGTTATTGATTGGGTTTTGTTTTTTAAGCAAAATTTTCTAAGATTTTTCTACGAAATTTTTAGTAGCAGCTCGAAGTTTGGATTTGTTCGCGGCAATAAGCTCGTCCCCTATAACATTAAACCTAAAGCTACCGGTGAACTATTAGAACATCTCTGCCTTACCCTTCAAAGAATACAAGCTTGATGGTAAGTTCTCAAGCACTGTATACAAACAACTTTAGTCAGTTCGTGTCATTCCATTTGTCTTTTTATTTGTACAGTGTTTTTTGTTACAAATAATTTACTCTCCGAGAAGGGATGGAGGAATGTTTTTTCTAGAGGCTGAATTCGGCTGAAATGTCTATGAAAATACGGTTAAGCGCGGTTTTCTGGTAGACTGTATGTAATACATTCGATTAGAAATGAAACAAAAGGTTTATTGAATTCTGAAAAGGTTACCAATACAAAATGGTAATCTTCGATTTTTTTTTAAATCTTTGCCCCGCACAATGGTATGTATCAGCAAATGAGATGAGCTTGATTCATACTGCAAGGTTTGGATGCAGAAAGCTCTCAACCGAGAAGACTGCTGGAAAGAGGAAAGCCTTTGCTCTGCAGCGGGACGATCACGGCTGAAAAATAATAATAATACGTACATACCTACAGTTGGTTCATAAATATTTTAACGTACCTACTGAAGTGTATTACACCAATAGTTATCTAAACAATATTTGTTATCAGCGAAAATCTGTAATTGGCTTTCTGTATCCCAACTGTTGCTATTTAATATATGCATAGCTATAGATTTTCCGTAAAATAAATAAATAAATAAATTGCCATAGAAAGACATACAACACCCTACCGGTGAAGTCCTTCATAAAGCTCAGGTGCGTTGTACTCGCAAACGGTGCGTGTGTATGACAAGATGTATGATCGTGGACGCAGAGAAGTATGCTAGAATTCAAGCAAATGGGGTTTTGTAGGCAATATACCTTTCCCTTTGGGAAAAAGACGTGAGTGTATGCATGTACTCATAATTATTTTAGCGTCTCTGGGCCTCTCAAAAGGCCCAAATTTTTCGCAACGTAAAAAGTAAGTAATTGGTTTGCTAATAGCTTAGATCCTAAAAAATATAACATTCATATTTCGACGAATACCTCAATTATGTAAAAGGTAAACGAGACTCCATTGAAAACTACTTTGTAAAAGATCAAACAAGTTTTTTAATATATAAATTCTCTTTGAGTATCTAACAAAGCAAAAAATAATTAAACATAAATTGTAAACCACAAAAAAAATTAATTAAAAAAACATAAACATAATGGCTTTAGTAAATGGTGATAAAATAACAAAGGAGTACTTAATTAGTGAGTAGGTAAAGTTTAAAAAGTTTCGTGAAAGGGAGGCATTATAATTATCTGTTATGACGCCAGGTCACGCATTGTTCGCAGTTTATCCGTTTCAACTTTTTTTACATCAAAGGGTGGCGAAACCTTATTAGCATTGCGCGCCTGATGTAATTACAACGTCGTTTGAGGAAATTTTTGTGCCAACCATCGTTTATTAGCCAATTTTTTTTCAATGCGAATAAGAATGAAAGAGTTGGAAAGGGTCGGCTTCGGTTTTTTTTGTCGCATGTAGGTTAAGTTCCCTCCAGCCAGGGACACTTGTAAACTAAGCAACAGCTGCTAAGGGCGTCCCCTAACGGTACACGGGCCTCGGGCGTTGCTGGGGGGGCAGCTAGGGACAGCTGGATCTGAATTTATTAAAGGACGAATTTAAAGCTACTGGCTCGGCAAGGGCTGGCTCGAGCAAGGGACGGGGAGGGTTACCATTAAGGGGTCTTCGCGACGGGCCTCGCCGGTGAGGACGGTATATCGGACGGCGTCGGCTTCGATGAACGTTTCTTAAGTAAATTGTGAACGATCTTACAACGTCCAACGTTTTCTATAATTATGACAACATCATGTGGTGGTGAGGTGTCCTTATGTGGCGATGAGTACTTAACATTGAGCAGATCATCTATTCGCTTGCCGACTTAGGCCATAAAAATACGATCTTCTCCCGATTGTCATACAAAAACTTATGACAATATCTTAAGATGAAAGGTGCCAATTCATCCATGAAGGTCCAATGTCATTTCGTGCGGAATACTGATTTTCATTCAAGTTCTGCTTACTGGAAGCCTATTGCAATATAGTTGGGAATAGGCTTAGATGATGATTTTTTTTTATATCACTAAGGTGGCAAACAAGCATACGGTAAGCGGTTACCATAGCCTATGGACGCTTGCAACACTAGGGATATCACCCGCGCGTTGCCGACTCGAAAAACCTCTTAGAGGTTTATGGAGGATTCACTGCGCCGATAGTTTGAGGGAATATTCCTCTTGCTGCCAGTGCGTCAAGAGGATTGTGCAAGAGCAGATTTTGGTTCTGTATTGTTTTTTTTTCCTGTTATCAATGATGTTTTATTTCAACGTGTAAAAGTATTCACGGCATTATTTAATTTCCCACTAAAAGCTGATTTCCTTTAGCAGTCACGCCTACAATCCCACAGAATTCAGGGTTGAATGTACTTTCAAACGATCAAATTTACTCAGCTACAAAATTAGATCCTAAAACGGTAGTGATACTACCTATTATCCTTTAACAAAGATCGTCCAATTTAAAGATAACTAAAACTTTTCTAACTGAAACCCTTAATTACTTTGACAATCTTGATCTGGGGAATTTATTAAGATTGTTGGATCGTTCAAACATTACTAATTTAGTACTATTCATTAGGGCGTTGAAAGTTTTAAAATAAAAGTTCTTTCATGACTATTTGTGTAATTATAGGTCCGAATATAATTTGATCTTTTTAATGTTTTGCTTATCAGCATAACTAAAGAGTTACTGAATAGGAGAAAATCTGTGAACCAGTGAATCTCAGTTTAAATCATCAAAAGTCATCTCAGTTTTGCAGTAGTAGCATGGTAACACTAACAAGAGGGACTGTCACAGACTCAGCTTAAACTGTCAAGGACCAAAACATCGTTCTATGTGAAACTATTCATATTAAACTCGTCTAGAATCAATACTTTATCAAACATTAGACAGAAAATGTGTAGACCTTTGAAATGCCAACCGTTTCTCTATTGAAATAAAAATCCTTCTTTTGACAAGATAAATACATAATCATAGAAAAATGATCAGTTTTATTTCAGTCTTATTTTTATCTTTTCACCTACATTAAATGTTGGAATAGAATTTATTGGATAGTTGTCGACCTGTCGCTGATAGTCTACAGCGACAGGTCGACAACTATCCAATAAATTCCAGCCAGTCCAGTCAGCATAAATCTGGAACAGGTTAAATTGAGTTTAGCCTGTTCCAGATTTATTTAGTAGGTATAGACATGATCTTATCGATAAAATTTAATATAAATAACGGTATCATACTTTTATTAAATATTCTGGATCTTCTTGGCAGTATTGTTGAATAAATTCCTAATGTATTAAATACTGGTGATCTTTATCTCAAAAATTTCTGTACGCTGAGGACGACAAAATAATTGGGACATTAATTTAAAATACCAATATTAGTACATTATAATGGAGACCACGTCAAAAGTAGACTCTATTAGATAAACATAACAGTCAACATCGATTCATAGAAGATAAAGAAAATGCCCCGGAATAGAAATAAGAACACAAATTCAAAACATTATTTCTTCGTTTTTGAAGTTGTTTAAGAAAACTATATATTTTTTTGTTTTATTGTGAAGGAGGACGAGCAGGTCTTCCGTTATACTATTAGGTGACGATGAAAGACAACTTAAGTAGAAAGAGAATATCCATATAATAAGATGATTGATTTATTGTGTTATATTGTGTTATCCTGTTTTATTGTGTTATATTCGGTGTACAATAAAGTATATATAAATAAATAAATAAATTGATGGAAGAGCTGAATACAAGAATTTGTCGTGTTTGATATTGAAACTGCAACAATATTATCATATTAGTAATTATGATCCAAAAAGAAGAATCTTCGAATGTTATTTATTAAATTAAATTTCCACGAATATGCATCATAATACTTATACTACTACCATATAAGTACTTATCCCTAATTATTGTCAATTCAGTTTTCTTGAAAGTACGACAGAGTATTCTTCAATTCATGGCAAGTTTTCTATTGTGGGTACGGCTAACGAGAGTATAACCTGTCATTTGTCTTCCCCCGCCTTTGGCTTCTATATCAGTAACAAACAAACCCCATCTTACGTTACCATGACAATAATCCTATCTTATTCTTTTATCAAAAGAAACGAACGTGACGTATATTTTATTTTCTCGTATATCCCCTTTTATTTTTATATTCTACAAGAGAATCGTGAGCGTAAGAAGTTCTAAGTGGCTGAATGGTAACATTGAATTTATTTTCCTTCTAAAACTCTGTATGAATAAGAGGTTGCGATCAAGAGACTCATAACTCGATTATTGAGTCCGCAAACAGTCTTTTGCATAAAAAGTCTTCTTATAGATGGGGTTTCTGCTGGATTTCACTGTTTATGAGCGATAAACAATGCTGGAGGCTTGAAAATAAGACGTTATCCGATTCTCCGATACGATTTATATAAAATCACGTATTAAAACGGTACGGTACGATTTTTTACGAATCACGCTTTTTAAATGGAATATACAGAATAAAAACATACCTGCTCCGCCGATCTCAAGCGAATTCTGATGAGGGAAAGAGGATGGTGATGATATATTTCCCTTAAAGGTTTTATTAAAACACAGCACATCAAAAATATTTTTTGCAAAACAGAAATGGAATCCTTTCCGCAACATCAAAGCCCACGAGTAATAAAACTGACAGTACCAAACCTAAATACAGTAACGCATTTCGGTAATAAAGAGTCTGAAAATAAAATAACAACAAAAGTGGAATTAGACTCGGATATCAATTGAAAAAATGGATATCCAGTGATCCGTGGTCGGCCATACGATTCAATACGCGAATGAGTCGGAATAAGCCTAGATTATTTTTTACTTTTTTTGTATGAAGCAATAAATTCATTACAATTTTCGGTTCAGCCCTGGCCTCAATAAATGTATCGGGGCATGCAAAAGTGCGGTGTCGAGTATATGTAATTTGGTTGTTTCGATACATCCTCAATTATTTTGGAGTTTAATTCCGCTCATCGCATTTTACCGCATATTTAAATATAATAAGTTGATCAGTGAAGAGTGAGACTAAAGTAAAGATCGGTGGACTGTATGAGAAACGATATCCCTATATAGGAAGTGATAGAAAATTAAGCTACAGACTCTGAAGCTAAACACACTTACTTGGGTTATAAAACTCCATCAAGCTGCTCGGATGATACAAAGGAATAACCGAAAAAACATCGACACGCATAAAAAATATATAATTATTGTTTAACAGAGGTAGGGCACAGAAATCGATCACTGAAATCTGGAGCAGCCCATTTGGGGAAGTACCCAGTAGTGATAGAAGAACCCTACTGAAAACTGCAGCTAAATAATACTTTATTGTGTGTTATGTTCCTGCAATGAGTAAGGTTGCCAGAACTCCTAAGGATGCGCTGCGCCAGCAGCAAGAGGAACATTCTCATAAGCTGTCAGCGCAGTGAATCCTCCATAAACCTAGAGGTTTTCAGAATTCCTTCTAAGGATGCGCTGCGCCAGCAGCAAGAGGAACATTCTCTTAAGCTATCGGCGCAATGAATCCTCCATAAACCTACAGGTTTTTGCAGGGTAGGCAACGCGTGAATGACGCTTCAGTGTTGTAAACTTCCATAGTCTGGTAACCATCTACCATCAAACGGGCCACATGCTTGTTTGCCACCCTTTTGGTATAAAAAGATATATATAATAACGTTGTCTAAAAGTAAACACAGATATGGAAATACGCGGAAGCTTTTGCAGTACATAAAACATCGTGTTTCAGCCAACTGGTTTTAATGATTGGTCTAAAGGATGGACTTCCCAGAAATTGTTTATTCGTCCAGAGAAATTTTGATTGAGTAGGATGTTTCAAAAACAGTGTCTGCTACAGTAAATGCTAAAAGTTAAATTATTCTGACAACTTCAACTTCTGGTGGGGACTAGAATATTCGTTCAGTTTAAATTATAAACAAATACTTATATGTTTCTTTGCTTAAACCGCCTGCAATACATAATTTCCAACATTCAAATAATTCATTTCCGATATTACATAGAGTTTGTTTTTAGATTTAAGCTACTAGCTTGTTTCCAACGCAATCAGGACTTTGTTTTTTTAAAATAAATCCACTACCGGAGAAATACCTTATTGTAAAGATAAGGTATTAAAGAAAGGCTGCGCACGGGTCTTTTATAAAATATAAATAAGTCTCGTAGTAGTGTTGGCTAGATCTAATACCTATAAAATTATTATCACCTATGCCAATATAGAAAATATGGTAAGAAATTATTATTATTATTATTATTCAGCCATTATCGTCCCACTGCAGGGCAAAGGCCTCCCTACCCTCTTTCCTCCATGGTAAGAAATATTGAATTATTTTATCACGAAGTTATAATAGTATACAATTCTGGCAATTTCATTATGTTCCTTTTTCAAAATTAATTTGGACTGCCAACACAGCCCAAGGTAGCTTAAGTTAGAGTATACGCGACTGCGTCAAACTGATGAATTTTTGAATATTTAAGCTTGCTCGCTAAGACCTGCGCACTGTGAGTCATATTATTCGGGTTAGTTTTGACGTCTTGAAATTTCATAACATAACATTATGCCTGTAGTACCTAAAGGGCTAACCCTTAGAGGAATGATGGTATGTCATGTTATGGAGACCATAGACTGGATGGACGCAAAAACGACGGGGTGTTATAAGTTTGACGTCTCTGTGTGTGTGTGTGGATCGTAGCTTCCGAACGGATGAACCGATTTTGATTTCGTTTTTTTTTTATTTGAAAGGTGAATTAGTCGGGAGTGTTCTTAGCTATGTTTGATGAAAATCGGTCCAAGATGGCCGCCGCCACAAAATAGCGAATTACATATTTTTTCACAACTCCCCCAATATGGGTATCAAATGAAAGGGCTTAACTAGGGGAATACACTATGATAAATTTCAAATCCAAGATAGCCGTTACCACAAAATGGCAAATAATATTTCGTGTGGTTTTCAAAATTTTTAATTTAGGTTAGGTTAGGTTATTACTTTTATTCATGAGAGCCGCTATGTATTATACCACAATTTCAATTTTCACAAACACAATATTTTTTCTTCAATTTGACGTCGCGCTGCAGTTTGATTTGTTATTTTTTTTCTTATTTCCACTGGACAGTGGAGGACACAGATGGCTCTACACCGGTGACCGCGAACCCAATTTTTATTCTGTCTAGAATTGAAAACGATCAAGTTTGTTTCGATTCAATAGTTTCGATAAGAATTTCGATACGAAACCGAAAAATATTGCAGCTGAAATATCGAATAGATATTCCATAGTCAATTGCGGCTCTTCTAATTTTTTTGCAATTTATTACTTTGTTGAAGCATACTGAGAATACCAATGTTATGTGAAAAACATTGGTATTTTCAATCGCCTTCAAGAAAAGTAGTAGGTTAATCTAGGCTAAAAACTGTAAACAACTTAGTGGGCAAGTGTGATAAGTGTTGCAATTCACGAAGATAGTTTATTTATGGTATGTATATTATCACTATAATGATTGTAAACACCGTTAGATAATAATCTATTTGCGAGATTGCAAGCTGTCGAACGTTTGGCGCTCAAAGGCGTCGCGGAGAATAGAATCCTAATTACATCAATTACTTGGGACCTAAAACATCGGGGAACTGTGATGAATCGACGTGATGGTATATTGGTATATACAAGGTGGAAGGGACATCGACGCACATCCGAATATCATGAGTTCTGTACATGATTCTGGACCCCCTTGCGTTGAAATTTCCCGTAACTTTTTTTATTAATTGTTCAAATTTTTCTGCAGCTTATTTTTTACTTTAATGTGTAAATATTTTTTTTATTGATTTATTTAACAGGTACAGAAATAGACCACAGATTAAATATTATACTAGCATTCTTTTAACATACAATTTATAAATCTGAAGTCCAATTATGACTGTACACAACATTCAAACAGTTAAACAACTTTTATGAGGAGTAAGAAACGTGTTAGGAAAGTTAAGTTTTGAAAGAAAAGTTAAATTGTGTTAAAATATTGATCAAATTTTAGCTTAAGCAGAGAATTCTTAAAAATATTACGACTTTCATAGAAAATATCAACATTGGAACAGACAACATTATATTGTTTGCACATTCTTAAAAGAGGATTGTTTTGGGACACATTGTTGTTGCACGATGGTATACTAAATAATTGTGGTGTACGCACAGAACGCGTTGGTATTTTAAAATTTAATTGGTTAACCATATAACAGTCCAATGTGCCATTAACAATATTATGGAGGGTGCACAGGTCAGTAATCCATCTCCTTTGTACCAAACTCATCATCTTAAATCTACGTAGTCTATCATGATAGTCTGGTATTTTACGCCTTAAACCGTACCTAGCACATAATGATCGCACAAACCTCCTCTGTATTGATTCAATACGGTCTATATGCGTGTTATATATAGGAGCCCACACCGATGAACAACATTATTTCTATACCCAAATTAGATTTATGACTACATAGTATAAAACAAAGTCGCTTTCTCTGTCCCTATATCCCTATGTATGCTTTAATCTTTAAAACTACGCGACGGATTTTGATGCGGTTTTTTTAATAGATAGAGTGATTGAAGAGGAAGATTTATATTTATAATAACAAACCACGCGGGCGAAGCCGCTGGCGGTAAGCTAGTAATTAATAAATTATTATTTCATTTATTTCAGATCGAGCGCGCGATAACATTCACTGCGGAGCGTTATAATCGCGTTTTTAGAAATACACTGCGCGCTCAAAAATGTCAATATCAGTAATAACCGATCATTTTCTACATGAATGACCTTGGTCATTTAATTTTTGACCTTGAGTGAAACCTTGTCACGACGTTTGTGCGTCGATGTCCCTTCCACCTTGTATGTATGAAACACAAAAAATTAGAGAACGAAAAAATTTATATACACTCGTAAATATTCATCTATGGGGGCGTAATTTCGAATTTTCTCGCTATAAATCCTCTTTAGTGACCTAATCTGGACAAATTGCTATGTTTGCTCGAGTTATTTAATATTAGCTGTTGCTTGTGACTTTTGGTATGAACTTGGAGACATTTTTACGTTAGAAAAAATATCTTAATTCTTAAGAGTTGTTTAAAAGATCTTTAAGATTTAGAGTGTTTAGAGATTTATTACGAGTATTTTTACATAAGATTCATTATTTTAAATGGAAGGTATTTCTAAACGGATTTAGACAGCACTGGCACCTAAGAAAAAAAGCAGAAGATTGTAGGGATTAGAAAAATATATCGTGTCTTAAAAATTGTAGACGAGAATTATCCCCTAATTATTAGAGTCTACAATATTTAATAGGCAGCAAATAAACCGGGCCACCCGCTATCTTGAAACTGTGATTCGATTTTGTCAAAAAGTATAAAACTTATAGCTATTAGAGTTACACCTACAGAAAGTGCATTTCATGATGATTAAAATGAACGGAGTCATTAAGAATTTTTAATAAATTGTTTAATCCCAATGACTTTGCGTTCATTTTTTAATCTTATGATGATTTCGATGTCGTTTTCTAGCCGTGTTAATCTTTAGTAATCAGAAAATTAAAAAACAAATAAAAGACAAGAATGCAGACGAATTGAGAATGTTCTCTTTTCGAGGAACAAAGCTGTATGTATATTTTTAATTATTTAAAGAATGTGTGGGGATGGTACAATTATGTAAAATAGTAGTCTTTGTGTACACTGCACTGTCCAATTTACCTTTGTTTGTTGACAATTTGTGCGACATAAAGTTTTATAGCGGTTGTCGTTTCCGCTTTTACTGTTTACAAAAATGTTAAGTTACATAGTGTAGCTGAAAGCTACACCGTTATCATCACCCTATTACTGTCCCACTGGTCGGCACGGGTCGGCACGGGTCTCCTCCCTTAATGAAAGGGAAAGTGTGAAGTTTGCCAAAGCGGACTAGGCCAGCGTAGTGGACTATAGCCTAACTATATAACACGCCGACGAGAAAATCTCTCAAGCATGCAGGTTTCCTCACCATGTTTCTTCCTACACCATCGAAAGATAGTTAATTATAATTATAAGCTAGTCAAGTTTTCCGCCAACCTATTCGCCCGCGTGGCCATTTATATTTCAGCCAATGTATACAAAACCATGACAAATACTATATTAAAACCTTCCTCGAGAACCACTCTATCTATTGCTGAAAACAGCATGAAAATCGGTGCAGTAGTTTTTGAGTTTGTCGCAAATAGACAGACAAGCGCGGCAAAGGACGTTGTTTTGTAATATGTAGTTATATGCGCATTATGGTAACACTTTGACCTAGGAATCGGGCCCATTACCTCTACTGTCATATTGGGATAGTCACATTTGAGATCATTAGACCGAGGCAGTCACCCATTAAAAACTCCAACATTTAACGTAATGTAGCTCTCCTCTTAATTTTGGTAGAGGGGGGAAGCAAAAATAAAATGCACGGGCAAAAATTAATGATCCCTGAAGCGACGCCAATCAGCCTAACGATCGCAGCGATGGCGACGCGCGACCGCCTAGTGATGACTCGAGTCAGATTTTGTCATTCGAGTGACTTGATTAATTTTAAAATGTTATTCGATTATGACTCGAGTGGTCGAGTCACTTGAGTGGTATCGTGAGGAAACGAGTCACTCGAATGATTTTCTAAGAAAAGGTCACTCAAACTCGCCTGTGATAAAGTCCGGGCACTGGGATTTTGACTCAAGTCCGAGTCACTCATAAAACACTCTAGTAAGGGAGGGATATTTTGGAGACCTGTCTCATAAAAGGAGCATCGTATGAGTAGGTATTTTTTTTACTCGAATCGTTAATTTTCAATTTTACTCGAGTCACTTTTTACACGAGTGACTCGCTCGAATCACTCGCTCGAATCGCATCACTACGACGGCCACGCAACTACTCGACGGGCGTTTGTGACCACGTGCCACAGTTTCTCAGCACGCGGCTCGCAAATGAACATGGATCGCTTATTGTTTTGATTCCATAGAGTTTTTGGTAATGAATTTTCATTACGTTCCAATTTTTTCGCAGAAACGTGATTTTTTATTTGCTTCTTGCTACCGTTGTGAAGCCTCTTATTTTCGTCTCATTGTTTTTGTTAGGATTTTTCGCTGGCGTGAACATTGCATCTTAGCAGAGTTTTATCGTATTTACTTGAAATGTTTTTTTTTTGGAACAATATATATATACTTATCTCTCTCTATTATTATGTAGTAAGTAGAAAAAAATAGTAATTTTTACATAGATATGTACATTTTCCTTAAAAATCAAACTCAAAAATCGATCAATTTAATCTCCACCTAAGAACAGAAGATTAATCTTTACTATTCTTAACTCACTACGTGTACCTATTTTTACTATACTGTAAAACCCGACATCTTTATAAACACAAATCTCTCCAACAGCTAACATCTTGATGTCACAAAAATGTTTGTAGCTTGCAAAAATGTAACCCATGATGCGGGTCGCGACTGGAGCTAAGTCGATCCCTCGTAACTGCGAGCACAGATCCGAACGTTGAATGTTTGTCATTTTCTACTAAAATATGCATGTTAATTATTAGAAGGATTGAAAAAATATTTAAAAAATATTCTGTAACATTAGCCAATTGTAACAATATTTATGATGTGGTTGTACTACTTAATAATAAACGAATAAATATGGAAGAGGAAAGATTTGACAATTGTTTGTTTGTATTGAATAGGCTCCGAGACTACTGGACCGATTCGAAAAATTCTTTCAGTGTTAGATAGCCCATTTATCGGGGAAGGCTATATACCATCACGCTACGACGAATAGCAGTAGAGTAGCAATGAAAAATGTTGCAAAAACGGGGGAAAAATTTATAAGACCTTACCTACTTCTCTAGAATCACTCTATCTGTTGCTGAAAACGGCAATTATAAAGATGAACACCTATAGGAAACTTTTCTTCGGTTCTCTGTCCCTTTCTAGTAAAGAACAAAAGAAAAGTATGAAAGATATTAATCAGAATTTAGTCGCACCAGACCAACAAAGCAGGCGAAATATTACTTTCGTAAAAAAATCTGTTATAGTTATTAAAAAAAGTTACGTGAAAAGTGGTGCCAATTTATAAGAATTAGTGTGCGATAATCGTTATTTAGTACAACGCCTTAAACTAAAAGATCTAAAGAAAAAACCCTACATTATTTTATTACATTTAAGTATAATAATAAATTCTATAACGATGTTATCACGTACTAAAAATTATATGGGTTAACACAATTGAATTTGTACATACATACAGCAGAGGTGTATCAATGTATATAATATACAGATTTACATGTTTAGCGAGCCAATGGCCATTAACCGGGCACAAAATCCAAACTGTTAATGAGAATTTCATAAAACCCAATACATTAAATACATTTTGCTCGACCCAGGTATCGAACCCAAGACCGAGCGTAGTTAGAATAACAAGGCAGTTCCATTTATCAAAACAATCGTTTTTAAAAGCTATGAAAAGAAATAGGCCGACATTTAATATTTACTTTAAGAACGTAGAATGCCTACATCTTACCGAAGCCATTAAGAAATAACCTACATTTACTGCTTACATTTCTGCTAGGCATAACCCGCTAGACATGACCTAGGCATTATTACCACATAAAACTGTAATGCCAACGAATTTATACCGGCCGAAATTTTGGCCTCAGGATGTATAAATAATAAGAGATCTAGCTAATACAACCGCTCATTATTTATACAAAGTGTAGACTTGTAAGTCTATAGAATCTAAAAGTTGGGCCATAAAGAATGCGTCAAATAGCAACATTGCGTCAACATCAAATTGACGCCCCACGAACCCAGTGTCCGACCGATTTTCTGCCGAAACCGAACCTTCGGCTTTGGTCTTCGTTTCGGCCGAAACCGAAACCTCGATCTTAGTTTCGGCCGAAACCGACCGTTTTTTCTGAAACCGAAACTGGCCGAAACCGAAACTTCGATCGGTCCTGAGTCTACAAGCTAGTACTTCTAATATAATGCTGGCCTTTTTCCAACCATTTTACACGAAGCGCCTGCCGTCTGGAGGAAACACGGCAGGCGCTTCGTGTAAAATAATTTCTAAGTAATACCAAAATTCGAAGGATAGACCGGTTGTCAGACTTTTTGGGCTTTCGAACACCACTAACGATTTTCATAGGTGTTAGGACACACGGAACATACGGCTTTACGTGCTCTCTGAGCACAGGCACAGGCACTGAGGCACAGATTTCTCAAATAACTATTGGCAATTTTATGGGCATTCTTAGTACAGAACACGAATATCCTACTTAAAGATACAAATTCTTTTGCTAGTACCTACCTATTACGAATATCTACGATTCAAGCTGATATATCCCAGGAATTTTACTACTAAAGGCCTGGTCTGAGACAGAACCCACCTAGGTACCTAAATCCGAATAAAAATAAAACTGCTTAAATGGTGTAGAAAATATCGTGAGGAAATCTGCATGCCGGGAGAGATTTTTTCGAAGCCGTTGGAGACTTCTTAGAGGAGACCAGCATTAGCACAGTTAAAAGGTTAATGATAATTCTTCAACAGTACCTAATATTGTTTTTTTTTCTCACTATTTTGTACTTAGGCGTTATTTCTCTCTTTATAACTTGTTTTTTACCCGACGACACGGCAAAAAGCCGAAGGAGGGGTTTTATATTAGGCAGTCTATGTATCTTCCTATTTACGTATGTTCCACTACAGCGCCTAAAGTACTCATCTGATTTTGATGAATGAGGTATCAATCGATTCGTTACTATGGTCCCGGTAACAATGGCTACATTTTAAATAAATAAAATTAATACGATTTCAATTCAGTAAACTGTTTATCAGGAAGGTGATATAGGAATTAAGTTCTTGTTACATGATTTTCAGTTGATTTGTTCCGTAGTCGGCGGGTTGTAATTTTTTAACCTATTTTTTTTCCCACTAAGATACGGCTACACACAATTAATTTTAGTACAATATCACACTTTGCGATCAAAAAAAGCTATTCCTTTTAATGTGATAAATTAATGGCTGAAAATTACGTTAGCGGTTATATTAAACGGTATTTTCGACCAGAAATCAACGTTTTATAACGATATTTACTGAATAATAAATTTACTGTTGTTGGTCACGTTATATTGTTTGATGGTGTCAAAAATATCGGTCTCAAAAGGTTAAAAACGTAATTATTATTTTAAGTAATGATGTTAACTACTCAATATCGCACGAAAGATTAGATAATCGTTACTATAGTAGTAATTATTTGCTATACATGTATAATAATACATGCAACATTTATTTCAGGCAACAAGGCCCATATAAAAATATATAGTACAATACATACCTAATTATAGGAGAGTATACAATATGTTAAAAAAACCCTGTCCGATCCGAAAGGGGTATATAGGTATCCCAATCACATTACCAAATAAAACAATATAAATAAAATATTCATAAAAGTTAGGCTGCTAATAATTAAGCTTAAAATACACGTTTTTTTACAAAAACTCAAAATGACCCAAAATCTACCAATTTCCTTGAATGTGACAACACTGTCACCTGCCGTGCCATATTTGACACATGTGAGAATAGCCCCTGTAGCTATGAATCTAAGTTAACTTGTTTTAAAAAAAAAATTTACTTTTTTCGGAATTTTTTTTTTGCTTGTATAGTGAAAAGGATTACCTAAATTTAATCTAATATCGATACATGATACGTTGTATAATATCATCTTCTCTTGAAATCCCTATGGTTTAAAAACCTAGATATTTCTTTATTCATCTTATAATAAATCTGCCTAACCTTTTGGGGAAGATAGGAGTCATGGTATGACTATGTTATTTTATCAGAGATGAGGATTTAATTTACTATCAAGTAAATTAATAATAAATAAGTTCCGCAAGAATCTTCTCAGAAGCAGTTTTCAACGTACAAGTATTACTATAGCTTGTTAGAAAGAAGTGATCAGGTTAACAATCGTTATCGTTAGTGTTAGTCAGAAGTCCTAAAAGCCTGACAACCAGTCTATCCTTCGAATATCGGTATCGCCCAGAAATTGGGTTGCGGAGGTCTGATGGCAGTCGCTTGGTGTAAAATACTGATATTCATCCGCATCTGGTTAGACTGGTAGCCGACGCCAACATGGTTGGGAAAAAGGCTAGGAGGATAATATTCAGCATGAGTCCTACATACCAGACGGAGGCCTGCCACCTACGGAGGTGGCAGGCCTCCGTCATTATTTCCCGCATCAATAAATTAAAAATTTAGAAAACCCCCGACACGAAATGTAATTTGTCATTTTGTGGTGCCGGCCATCTTGGATTTGAAATTTATCATAGAGGATAGTATTCTACTAGTTAAGCCCTTTCATTTGATACCCATATTGACGGAGTTATGAAATATGAATAAAAAATATGTACCTAATCCGCTATTTTGTAGCGGCGGCCATCTTGGACCGATTTTCATCAAACATAAGCTAAGAACACTCCCGAGTAATTCACCTTTCAAAAAAAAATAACAAAATCAAAATCGGTCCATCCGTTCGGGAGCTACGATACCACAGACAGACACACACACACACACAGAGACACGTCAAACTTATAACACCCTGTCGTTTTTGCGTCAGGGGTTAAAAAAGCAAAATGTTTTATTCTATGAAATTCTCAGTAGCAGCTCGGAGTTTAAATTCGGTTAATGGTATATTTTCGGCCACTATGACCGAAATATACCAAAAAATTGACGGTGTACATAAGTGCATCTCTGCCTTAACCCTTCGCGGAATATAGACATGGTGATATGTTATATCATGATTTATTTATTCAATAACCAACTTATACTTACAGACTATTCTACACGTACAAGTGGTCAGAAGTATTATAGATAAAGAAGTATTTATCTATTATACGTATAAATAGTACATTATCTATTATAAATTATAAATGAAATTAGAATTTCATGATATGATAATTTTATTGTAGTAAAAAGTATTTCTAATTACATTCGCTGTCAAAAAAAAAATTTGTGGTTGGTACATTTTGGTTTATTTTAAAAGAATCTCTGAACCTACTTTTATTTATTTATTCATTTGGAAGACCAACAGCAAATAACGGCTAACTTAAGCTACTAAAGCTATATTCAACTCCAAAGGTTTCAATTACTGCGAAGTAAGATCAAATAAGTATTTTGGAGCTTAATTTCAAATGTCTGAAACACGTACCTATGTTACCTAACGCAATTGCCGATACTGTACCTATTAAGAGCATTAAATTTAAAATAAAAATGCTTTGACATTTATATCTATGTAAATAAAATATTAAAATATAATATTCCGTAATATAGTTTTTCCATCAGCGGAAAGATTTCCTTTGCTTTAACTGTAAAATGTTTTTAAACTAACACAATTACTATAAATTTTATCCATTTTAAACATAAAACACATAAAATAAAACCGTAAGACCAAATTAAGTATGTTTTTTTAAAGTACTACCGTTTAGAAACCTATGTACCTAGTACCTACCTATACCAAATAATGCAGATAAGGTTACTTTAATGAGTCTACTTCTATTTACGTAGGTACTCCGCTAATAGTTACTAATATCCGTAGTGAAATTAGAAAAACGTCTAACAATGCAGCCGAAAATTTTATATTAAATACCATTAATAAAATTGGCAAAATTATTTTGTAAGAATTTTTGAAAAAAACATTTAATTCAAGGAAGATTATTTGATTTGATAGAGTGTTATTATCTCTGAAAGGAAAATCTAATTGTCGTTCAAAATTATCATCGGATTAATGAAGACATAAAAGTTCAATTATTTATTAATTAACTTTAATTGAAATTTTATAAAGCAGAAAAAACAGAGTAATTTTTCGGCTCTTCTTAAGCCTCAAGCAATAATTAATTAGTTATGTATTCAATTAAATAGGTTTACTCGAAATTTACTTCTGCTCTGGATTCACTGAATATACGAGTAGGTAAAGGAAATCACAAAAAAATCATGTTAGCAAACCATGTAAAAAGTTTGAACCTCATTTGAGTTCTTCATAAATATTTTTGTTCTCAATGTAACCCTCCATAATTTGTAATTAAATGTAAAACACATTTAAAAAATTGTGATATTTACCTCTTAAAAATCCACTTTAAAAAATCACAACTCACAGTCGTCTGTCACTTTAATTTATATAACACTTTAAATTAAAAATCAAGTACCTAAATTTATTTATTTACACATTTTCACCATCCATGAAAACATTTATTTTTCAACCATCACAGTTGTTCCAAACTTGAATCGCACCGCTTTCGATCTAAAAATTTTATCGCGATGTCCCACGAATCAGGGTTACGGCCATTACCGACCGTCCGCAACGAGGTACGAAAACGCACTGGGGTGTCTTTACGTGCCAGCGTGCGAGAGAGACAACGATACTAAAGCAGGAGGGGTAGCCAGTGAAATCTATATGGAGCTTATAAACTAGCCACAAAAATACTACGGAAGTCTTAGGCCATTCAGCGGGGACGTCAATAGGTTCTTCAAGAATATTTGGCCAACGTCAAGTGCTAATGGTTTCCACCATTATGACTTCGATGACTAGCGACTACGGCTAATGGGGGGTTCATTTACTTTTAAATGTCGAATGCATTTTAAGTGCGAACATTCGTTGACGATGTCCGAATGTCGAATGATTAGGAATGTTTCACAGAAATCTTATATTAATTTCTTCTATTTTTGTTGGGAACCATTTGAAGCTTCAAGGTAGTATTTTTCTTTAATCAAGTAAGATAAGGAAGCGGCAATACTTGATAGTCCTTTTGACTATGCTTTTGTCTTATAGTTTTATTTTGTATTTTTAGTACAACACTTCCTTGTCAATCAGAAAGAGAATTAAAATGTCACCACTGTGTACTCCTAGGGTTAGAAAAAGGTGTATTGTGACGTATTTTGCCAGATCGTCCGTATATTTTTGGTCAGTAGTGAGCCTTTTATGTCACTAAAGAATCCGAACTTAGTTGACCGACAGTTGCTAATGAGAATTTAATTAGATTGATTTATTGAAATTGACTGCTACAAAATGTTCATGGATCAAATGGTCATGGATGACTCATTAAAAATACACTGTATAACTCAGTGTATTTTTAATGAGTCATCCATGACCCTCGATGCTGTAAACTATTTGTACTCTAACGGATCCAAATCTTCGATCAAAACAGAACGAGTAAAAATGTTGTTTAATCTTAATATTTATATCAATTAATAGAAATTATCATTTGATTAATTTCGGGATTTCCAAAATAATCCAAAATGGTTAAATATTTGTAAGCGACTGCTATGCCAGAGATCAATTCCCAGGTCGAACAGTGTTGATGGGTTTTTCAGCGAGATTCCCAGTAGCAGGTCGGAGTCGTTTGATAAGTCTCAAGATATAAACATTCCTGCAAATGCACATAACACCACTTGCTAACAATTCTTGCAGATATATTTTAGCCATAACAATAGTGAAGTAACCTTAATTTTCCAAACCGTTTTTCCAAATTTCAACGAAAAAACCGCGCACCATTTTTTCTGCGGAGCTATTTCTTTATAGTACTCCCTATAATGAACTAACATACTTATCCCTTCGCAAATCTATGTTGAGGAAAGGACGGTTCTGTTGACAAGCGGTTAGCTTGTCCATCCAACATTATTACAATTTTTGGACCTTACATGTTTTGGCTTTCCGTATATTTATACTACTAATGCTCGTCTATCATGTAATATTAATAAATGATGTTTATTTTATCTGAGAGATGGTATTCTAAACAAGGAAATCTTCTTTGATGTAACGCTTTCATCTGAAGTTATTTCTTTTTGGGCTTGTTTCATTTGTAACAAAAATATTATTTATTATTGCTTAGAATTAAGAAATTAATTACGTTTAGTAGCTTGATTTGACATTTCCTGGTTGCGTTGACAGAAAATTCTGAAGCACATTTGCAAGGATCCCTTTTTTCTGTTTAAATAAAGCGTGGGAAGTTTAATTTAAATGTTAAGTTTAACGATAAAGTCCAATGTCATCATTCGAATTATTTTTATGATGCAAGTAATTTACTACTACTGTTTCTATGTATTTTATATTTGTATTATGCTATTACTAACTACTACTACTAATACCACTAACTATTACTATTTACTAAGACTACTACTAATACCACTAACTATTACATTTACTAAGACTACTACCACTAACTATTATTATTTACTACAACTACAACTTACTATTATTATTTACTACAACTACAACTTACTATTACTATTTACTACTATTACGACTACTACTAACTCTTTACTACTACTACGACTACTAAGATACAACCAACGACCAACCATACTAAATTTTTATCACCGATCTTTAAAACGATGAGATGTACTCTCAAAGTGTGAAAATAAATACCTACTAAGGGTATTATATTTATTACAAAAATAAAAATCTCCTGCAAGAAACTTAATCATGTGTATTTATATCTCAACTCTAGACTGCTTAAGGTTCATTACAGGCTTTAGGGTTTTTTCAACAAAAGGTCCTCCCAACCGAATTTTCCCCTGGTCGCATGCCGGAACTAAAAAAGGCTCTCATACCTACAATTACAGGAACGCGGGCTCTTGATACAATTACTTTTTTTATTGTATAGCTAAAGGAGAATGTTTTTATGTCTTGTTCTACTCTATGGGGGGAGTTTTTTCATGGATTATTCCGTCTGGGAATTTTAAATTTGGGTTTAGGTAGGTTTTTTAAAAGACATTTTTCTTTGCCGTATTTTGAGGTACTCTTTCTAATTAGTAGGCTTTAAAAAGACTAAAAGGTAAGTCGGGAGTCGTTGGATGCAGGCGGTATATAACTGGTCCTTGTGGAAGTCTATGGGAGAGGCCTTTGTTCGGTAGGGGATCACGATAGCCTGATATGTTGATGAAAAAGCCTTTTCTAATGATCGTCTGTACGTTGTGCTAATTAAGGTGTTCTGTGCTCAAGACCTTAGAGCTGATCGAGCAGCCGCACTTGTGACCACTGAGGCAGTTTAGATATTTTTTAAATAATTTTTTTTGTGGCCATAGTATCACTGCGACAGTAGATTTTTTGTGATCTCCATTCGATGAGTTAGAGTTCACTGCTAAACGCTGTGGCTGTCACAAACTACAGGATTTGCGGGTGAGTTCTTTTATTTCATTTCGGCTCAAAACAGTTTTCTCAGTAAAAGTAAGCAAGTAATAGTTTTCTAATCTTAAAATAGGTTTCCCTAAATGCACACCGCGTTTGTGTATTAACAATCTTCATTCTCCCATAATGTGAAGTGGCATTTCATCAACCTCCTCAGAACGTCGACAGGTTCGCGTATCGCTCAGCTTTAGATTGAACATGTGCTTATTTAGGCAACAGTGTCCTGTTAAGTCCAGTTGTCCTGCTCTCGTTAATGCGCAAATTATTCCTGCTTAGTGCTAGAAAAAGGCTTGTGTGTATGCCTTTTATTGTAGGCTTAAATTAGTGCCTTAGAATGGACTATGCATGTCGATGCCGTTTAAAGCTTAGTGGCAGTTGTTAGGAATTTCCTTAGAAAGTAAAGGTGTACGGTTGGTTTATGTTACATAACCAAAGAAGTTTATTACGATTAAACAACATATACACAGATTTTAAAGAACGCCCGCCTTGCTTACATTTTTTTTTTGAGAGAGAGAGAGAGAGATAGAGGTGGTCGTTGAATCAATAAACTGTTTTTTTAACTACTTTTCATTCGTCAACGAGATAACTGTTATTCATCAATGAAAAAACAGGTTGAAAATTTAATCTGTTAATTTTCGTCAACGGCTTATTTCATTAAAATTTTATTTAACAACATTTCTGAGAATCAACTCTAATTTGAATGTATATAAAATGAAATGATCTTTAAAGTACGCCTGGATACTATTAATTTGTACCTAGCCAGTCCTAAGCCTGGAAAAAGTACGAAGGGAATGTAATTTCTTTTTAATTTCGCTTTAATAAATATTTGCAACTAAATTGACAACTTTTCATTGTCAATGATTGAAAACATTGACATAAATTAACGCTAAACGCTACCGTTGAACATTCAAAACCTGTTATTAATTTAACAGTTTTTTTAAACTGTTGACAATTGATGAATAACAGTTAAATTACATTAACCAAAAAACCGTCAATGAGAGAGTGGACGCAGTATTGCTAACTTACACCGACGACGACGGGTGCGTTCCGTTCCTTCTTTTACAAAATAATGCGTTCGTAGTTACACAACCTTAAAGTATAATTATTATAGGACACAATAATAGTATAGACAATTTAGTAATAAAAATAAAATTATTACCATAAAAATAGACGCAAACATAAAAATATATATCTTAAAGGACTCAGTGCTCAGGTCTGCTCAAAAAATCTAATGAAATAAGAAGTAAGTACCATTTTTCTGAAAGAATTGTTGTTCGTAAACTCTCAGAAACTTCTTTATTGCCTCTCACGAATAAGTTTTGTTGGGTATTTTTATATTTTTCTTTCTCTTCAGTAAATATTGATACACAGATTGATTGAATCCGGCGCGGTTCAATTAATTACTGCGAAAGTGGATTTTTCATAGAATCGAAAGCTTCATTTGTATTTTTTTTATACCACAAGGGTGGCAAACAAGCATGCGGCCCGTATGATGGTCTACCATCATACGGGCCGCATGCTTGTTACCGCAGCTTATAGACGTTTATAACGCCGAAGAGTCACTCACGTGTTGCCAACCCTGCAAAAACCTTTTAGAGGCTTATGGAGGATTCACTGCGCCGACAGTTTAAGGGAATATTCTTCTTGCTGCCAGCGCAACGCATCCTTAGAAGGAGCTGTGGGAACCTTACTTACTCTAGGAACACAACACACAATAAAGTGTGTTATTTAGCTGCAGTTTTCTGTAAGACGGGTTGCTTCAAGTTTTAAGCCATTAATGGCTGTGCCCTCTCTCACAAAATATCATTTATATAATAAACTTATGCATTCATTTAATTATTAAATGAAAAACATTTATTTTATTCACGTAGTTCAAGTTCAAGTACAATTTTTTTTATTTCAAATATGCTTGTACAAGCATTTTTAAGATTCTAGTTACACGGTTCTAAAAAGTTGATCGTATGGAGAAGAATCCGGCAAGAAACTCCATGGACACTCTTTTAAAATAAGAGTTGTGAAAATTTTTACTTGATTTGTGGACATTGTAGGTTAATGTCATAATAAACAGACGAGCTTAATAAAAAAGAAAACGTTAGTATACGCAAACTTAACATAATATAAACTTTATTTTATATATTTTATATTATTCGCTACAACATTTTGTTAATAGGTTTGGGTAGGTTGAAAAGTGACTGGACATAAAATAATAATATTATTCAGTTGTATCTCGTTAGACTGAAAGCCGACTCCATCAGTTCGGAAAAGGCAAGGTAATCAGAAATGGAAATTCTGACACTGCAAAGTTTCTAGTCCATGCATTTAATTGAACTTGCAAGGTCGTGTTTGCGTTTGACCGCAAATTAAATTGAATGCAAATGCATTAACCAATGTTTCCAAGTTCTAAGATCTATTTGCTTCTAATGTAGGCTAATATTATAGAATATTCTCTTGGGTATGCTAACTCTATTTGATCAAGAACTTTAATATTATAAATTGTTTGAATACATAATATCTTACACATATCACTAGGGATTTATCAATTACAAGATTTCAAGTTCAGGTTACTTGATAATACATATCTTTATGTTTGAATCCTCGGAGGTTTGAACAGAGGTGTACCACGAATGTAAACCCTCATTTGTGTATGTAATAACATAAGATTATTTTGTAGAGAATAAAGGTTTTTTTTTTAGAAAAAAAAAATTATTCAACGTCAAACGTAACGTCAAATTGTAATGTTATGGCGACGTCTATGGACTAGTGGTTCGAGTAGAGGACTACTGATTACGAGGTCTTGGGTTCGATTCCCATAGGACACAATAATTTACGTGATGAACTTAAGTGTTTGTATTTATCTGGGTGTTTTTTTATATTAAGCACCTATGTATTTATAAAAAATAAAATACTTAGTATAGTAAATTATATCCATTGTCTAGTACCCATGGTACAAGCTCTGCTTAGTTTGCTACTGTCTAGTACAGTACAGTATTATTATTATTCCATTTATTCATATTTTCACATACTTTTTTACATTTTTAAATATTTTACTAAAAATGCAAAAAAAACATTTCAATATATAAAAAATATTATATTATTATTATTAATATTTATATATATTATTATTTATGACTATTTATTGTTGTCAACCATAATATAGTGAAAAACCCAACGCCTCATCCCTTTATTAGGCTAAGATAACGAAAACAGTAACTATTAGACTGTCAATCACCATTTCGCATTTTTATTTCCAGTGTCAATAATCCTAACGTGTCCTCAAAAACAAGGGTGGCAAATCTATAACAATTTAATGCTTCCCAAAATAACATAAGCACTTCTTAAGATAATAAACTTGTACCAACACACTCAAAATTGTTTTTCCTAGTAATTACTGCAATCGTTAGCAATAATCTTGACGAGATTCAAGGGAAAACATCCCGTGCAGCTGTCGTGTGTCCCAAAGAGATATTTGAGTGAAGATTAGGAATATTTATGTGTTCCCGCGACAATCTTGATTGTGTGGCTTCGAGATCAGCGGTAGTGTCAGCGTTAGAATTGGTTTTTAACCCTTGACGCAAAAACGACGGGGTTTTATAAGTTTAACGTGTCTGTGTGTGTCTGTGGCATCGTAGCTTCCGAATGGATGATTTGATTATGTTTCTTTTTTATTTGATGAATCAGTCGGGAACTCGGGAGTGATAGTTAGATATTTTACGGTTCTACTTTTTTTTATAACAGGTATACAATAGACACAGGATTCTTTAAAAATGATATTTCAATAATTTAACTCAACTAATTATTTTAGATTGCATTGTTTTTTTCTCGTGTAGACAGAACATCAGTCATTATAAATATTTCATGGTAGTAATAAATTAAAGTATAAGTTGTACATTGAAATGAATTAATTTATTACAAATTGCAGTCTGTTTGATAAAAAACTTTGTTATTCAAAGAACATGTTTTTTAAAAGCAAAGCGTTTATTAATGAAAGCGTTTTTTTTTAGAAAAACTTTATTTTAAACTTAATCTCAAAAATGATTTCGATACACAGTATTTTTTACAAACCACTTCAAAATAAAATTCAGGGGACATAGTTGATTAAATATTGCCCGCGGCTGCCCTTGCGTAAATTTGAATAGGTTTTCGCTTGTAAATAAAAATAATTGTAATTTTATATTATTTTAAAACCAAAAAACACTATCAACAGAGCTTATACACGGTGACAGGTTGAAGACGGGACATATCTTACATGGCCCTAGAATATGTCCCGTCTTCAACCAGTCACTGTGCCCTACAATCTAGAGCATGGTTCCTGTGATCCAACTAATAAGTTTGAAAAATTTATAAATATTTTTTTTTTGTTTACCCACAAACGTATCAATCAGCTGACGATATTTAAATCGAAGATACCTCGAAAAAAAGACGACTATGAAACTCTTCGCACAGAAGTTGTTGGATTGAATTATAGGAATCATATCCTAGAATATGCCCTTTTTTCAACCTGCCAGCCTATATATTTATTTAGCCGACACTGAGCGGAGCATTTCGCAAATCCAAACTCCGTTAATCTGATGATAATGTCTTGACAGCAAAATCCAATATCATTCTTTGATATGGGAATATAACACAGGAAAGTAACTGATACTTTGTACCTACGTTAGCGGTCACAATTTTTTTTATACCACAGGTGGCAAACAAGCATACGACCCGCCTGATGGTAAGCGGTTACCATAGCCTATGGACGCTTGCAACACCAGGGGTATCACTCGCACGATACCGACCCTAAAAACCTCTTAGAGGTTTATGGAGGATTCACTGCGCCGACAGATTTAGGGAATATTTCTCTTGCTGCCAGCGCAGCGCATCCTTAGAAGGAGCTCTGGCGACCTTACTCACTGCAGGAACAGTTTTCTGCAAGGTGGAGGTACTTCCCCATATAGGCTGCTCCAGATTTGAGCCATAAATGGCTGTGCCCTACCTCTCTTACCATATCAATAGAAGAGGATTTTGAAAAAATAGAAACGCTAAGTACCTTTTGAAAATGATTTCAAAACGCTTGTTTTAAAGCCCCATCTCACACACGCGTCGCCTTCGCCATAAAAAGCGAACGCATCTTTACATTTACCTTTTTTATTACTTTTGACCGCGAAAAAGTAAATTATTTTTATGATCTTCCAAATAGTACTACACGAGTTATTTTGTCCTTATGTTCATGTGTTCAAATTAAGATTTTAATACCTAATATGCAATCTTTTTGTAGTTTTAAGCATTTTCCGTGCTAATATTATGATGGAAAAACGTCACCTTGATATGTTAGAATGAGAAGGAATATTTCGACTTGGCAAGTAGGACTCGCGGTGGCTTAGCAATTATAGCATCTGATGTAACTAACCAGAAGACGCAGCTTCGAGTCCTGCCCGTTAGTCGATTGTTTCCTACATTAAAATAAAGTCGATGGCTCCTAAGTAAACTATCGTATGTCGATTTTGCTAACTTTTCAGGAGAGAGATATAAAGATGTTTTCTTGCATCGTTTCTTAGAATTTAAACCTTTTGTTTTGAAATTTATATCCTGCATAGATAATATAGAAAGTCACAATAAGGAATAGAAATAAGATACTAATTACTTGTAGTTTTTAAAATATTGCAGTTACGGCTTTTTACTGCGAATATGCATAATGGTGAAAAATAGTAAGTGATACTTACGATTTTTTACACTTTTATGCGAACTAAGTAAAAAATTTGATGTATTAGATACAATAAAAAACTTTCTTAAATGAACGAAGTAAAAAATCGTTTGTGATACATACGATATAATTAAAAAAAACAAAAACAACGTACACAATAGTATGTGCTACTAACCATATTCTTACTTGATTTTATTATGAGTATTACTAAAATTGTAAATTTGTTAAATCTACGAGTAAATATTATAAACATAATTAAATGACTAACCAATAGTCTGTTTTAACGCTCAACGTATCGAACAGTAAGCGATACATACGTTTTGCGGTGCCGCGCACTCCTTCCCCGTAAAATATGGCCAGAGTAAGTACGATCCTTTACGACGCATGCAAAAACAACATACGATAGAAATCCGAAAACTAAAATCCTTATTTTTTAATATTTGACTTTCAAATTTATGCAGTTTATAGAACTCATAAAGTTCATTTAGAAAATACAAAAAAGTGAAAATTGCAAAATTGTGGGATACGATAGTTTACTTAGGAGCCATCGAAGTAATATTCTTTTAAATTAGTATAATAATATTGGTATGCATGTAATAAGGTAGGTTTTGAGCATGAATATGTATTTATATAAGAGAAGAGGGAGGCCAAAGAAAAATGGATAGATTATGTGACTACTGATAAATTGCATTGTTTGTCTAGTGGTGCTAGGTGGGACTGCAACGCTAGAGGACCTAGGTTCAATTCCCAATACTTTGCGTTTGCTTGAAATTTGAATTTGTGCTCAGCTAATAGCAGTAGGCTCGGCCTATAACTACATGGGACCTAAAGATACCAACGAACTGTGAGTTCACATTAGTAGACCTCTTCCTAACCCTTCAAGAAATAAAGGCATGACGGTATGTTTAACAATAATCTACCACATTCCAGCAAAAAGTAACAAATATCAAATCTCTTCCACACACAATAAAATTCTTGTAGCTAAACGCAAATATCATTGGTACACGTATTTGGCGAAATATAAAGAGAGAATAAATTCTCCACGCATACGGTCGTAGGCATAATCGAATATCGCCCACTATTCGGAGCCCCAACATAAGTAAAGAAAGATGAATAACAGATGTGGCTCTAATTTGATGGATGAACAAATTTGTCGTGCCGTTATGTTTGCCAAACTGAATGGATGGAATGCCGCCAAGATTATAGTTGCGTTATGTTGGTACTATGATTTTATTTGGGTAGATATTGTTGTATTATTGAGGGGCTCGTGGGTAAGTTATAGCAACGCTGATCAACCGATCTGCAATGTTAAGCTACGCTTGCCGAAGTCAGTCTGTGGATGGGTGACCATTCTTAACACATCGAGACCCCTCCGTGCCTCGGAGAGCACTTAAAGCCGTCGGTCCCGGTTGTCATACGAACGCCTATGACAATCGTTAGTGATAGTTAGAAGCCCAAAAAGCCTGATAACCAGTCTATCCTTCAAATATCGGTACTGTCCTGAAATTGGGTTACGGAGATCTGATGGCAGTCTCTTCGTGTAAAATACTGATATTCAGCCGCATCTGATTAGACCGGAAGCCGACCGCAACATGGTTGGGAAAAAGGCTAGGAGGATAATTTGCGTAGATATTGTTTTTATAACTAACTGCCTTTTTGGCTTAAAGGTCCCGAGAGGTCGAGGATAGTTTTATTGGGTTTTTCTATGAAACTCTCAGTAGCAACTGGGAGTTTGATTTGTGTCCGATTCATTACAATAAATGTTTGTGTCTGGTGGGAATTGAACCCACGACCTTGTGATGACCCACATACGTCGTCAATTGACAAAGAAGGACCAGTCCCACTCCTGGATAGTGGGATAAAAAATCCCAGATGCCAAATTGATTGATGACGTAAATAGTGTACAGAATAAACCGCTCTTTTCTTTGCATGTAACATTCGTCGTATTGATTTTGTTTAAGTAAAATATAACCATTGTTACCGGGACCATAATTACGAATCGATTGACACCTCATTCATCAAAATCAGTTGAGTACTTTAGGCGCTATGGTGGAACATACGTAAATAGGAAGATACATAGACTGCCTAATATAAAACCCTTCCTTCGGCTTTTTGCCGTGTCGTCGGGTAAAAATTAGGAATATCTAGTTTTTTATTTAAAAACAACTGAAGGTCAGGCCCCAATTGCATTTGTCTCTGTAAGCCTCGTTGAACACAACCGCATCGTCAATAAGTCACGATAATGCACAGTTCGAATTCAAACGTTCCGTTCTGTTTCCTACTTTAAAACAAATTGACCGATACGGGAAATGCTTTACAAACAGGTTCACCAGAAACAACGTCACTATACCTACTTGATAATTAATAACTATTTAGGAAAAGAAAACGCTTGGTTAGCGAAGTGGTCCTTTCGATTCCCAACTTAAGCAGTGTTAGAGAGAGAGAGAATAGGGGAGAATACTGGTGTTGAATTTGTTAATAATCACACGCTTAGTGAAAAATATCATTAGCATACTTCGTATATTGAAAGTAAATATTAAATCGACCAAGAAACAGATAAATGCGCTAAAAGTTTTTGGTGGGGATTGAGAGGCGATGCTCTGTCTCTAGAATTTGTATGGCGCACGCTACTTTTGACGTCAGTAGTAAGCATAGTGCACTCTCTATCTAGCATCAAATTAAAATGCTATTAACTTCGTTATTTTTGAATCAATTTAGATTCTTTTTCGATAATCGGCTCTATTTATGGTCAACTCTTTCATGAGGCCATAAAAAATAATTCGTCTAGCCTATTCCATAGTTTTTCTATGAAATTCTCAGTTGCAGCGCGGTGTTTGAAGTTTTGGATTTGATGATGGAACTGCACTCAATACGCGTTAGCACCGGTAAGTACGGCAAATGATGTCACGTGAAGGATGATTAGACAAGTAGACTATATTGATGTTAGACTTATATTGCTTATATTTTTATGTAACCTCTTTTTTGTCACACTGCTGGGCAAAGGCATCTCGTTACTTAGTTCAGGATTTTCTATCCTAGGGTTTTCATACCACGCTGGTGAGAAGCGATCAAAGTCATCTCGCCAACTCATCGAATTCAAAACCAGCATTCTTTAAATATGGTCCTTCTCATCTTACAAAAGGAATGGTCCGTCACATGACTTCACTGACAGAAACCAGTGTCAGGTTTTCCTAACTTAAAGTGGTCTTATATTAACACAGATGAAACTGTATCCGACAAAAGGGGACAACTCACCCTCTGTCGCATGAGACCTAATACTATGGGGATTACAAGCGCGACAGGCGTCTGATTAATTGCATTCTCCCCTCAACTGAGAGTCGTATCGTGAAACCGTAATGTTATCACTTCTTTTTAGAAGCTGACATAAAATGCGAGAAATATATCTCGAGATGGTAGACTTCTGCTACTGAATTCGCCAAACCATTGCAGTGCCAAATAATCAGCCGCTATGCAAAAATGCGCTAAGGTTAATGTGGGCATGATGGTGGCCCCGTTATTTCTTAACATAACTCAGGATGTTTCTTTTCACCTTTTTTGTAAGCGAGTGAAAGTTTATTAATTACAAGCTTCTGCCTGCTGCCTTGCTTTATTTAGAAGCAATATTAGGATTAAAAATTGATCCCTATGAAGAGAAAAACAAAAACATTACGATCCCCTCTTTAAATTGGAACGCATACGACAGAGAGTTCAGGAGATTCCCTTGATCTATTCAAATAATTGAAAAAATCTTTAGTTTTGAAGTTGGAGCATATGCTTTACAACCCCTAACAAACAGACAAACAAGAAAACAAGAATTCCAAAAATCACTTTTTGGATTCGCAATCGTTTATTTATAATATAACCCACTTGTTTTTTTATTATCTTCAATGTACAGACACGACGTTTTACGATTTTATAAAGTTAGACATTAGTAGTCGCCTAGGTCAGCCTTGGATTCGAACTCGAAAACATGGTCATATCCCGAGGCATTTTTAGTTACCGTATATTTATATTTTTTTTTATCAGAAGACGAATATTCATCGATATTAAACCTGCCACAGATGTATTTTGTGAAACGTTTCATAGTTTTTGAAAGAGGTATAAATGGAATTAAAATGCGGTACACACACATCGGGGTTTTCACTTTATATGATTGGATTCCTATCCGACCGTTTTTTTGTTTAAGCCCGCCGTACGATAAGCGTTTCAGCGGTTCGCGAATGTAGTACTTTGTTTTATTGTTCGAAACGCAGATGTATCAAACGTGGTAACAATAGAAGTAGGTCATTCTATGGAATACTATACTTATATATAGCGACATCTATCGCGTTTTATAAGAACTTCAACGGACAAATCCTAAATCGCGCAAGCAACATTTGCAACGCAAGTTGTTTTGAACAGTGGCCCGTCAGGCAAAATATCCACGTGGTTGGAGAATCCTCCCTTTGGTTGGAGGTGCAACCTCGTCCTCTCCTCACTTATTTGGCTAGCAATTATTAGCAATACCAAAAGTTCTTTCACTTTTAAGGCTTTTACACCAGCCTATTCACAGCAACACTCAACAAATCTCTTTAACTTTATGTACCACTCGGCTAGTGAGCATGCATATCCAGACATGGGACTTAAACATACTAACTCTGCTTAAGCCTTCGGGGAATATAGGCGTACTGGTGTTATATACAATCTATCAATATTCCTTATGTCCACCGGTCGCCTAAAGACAGAAGAGACCCGATCGATCTCCTCTGACCCAAATATACAGATAAACTAAGACGAACTAGTCCATAGATTTGCGAAATATTTTCAAGTTTAGAATCAACACTAACTTGTATCAAAGCAGTATTCATAATGAATATTTAAATAGTTTGTCAATTACCTTGACGGTACGGGTGAAGTTAGTAGCACCATGTCCGCAATTTTGCGTCCAAAAGCTGGACATCATTACGTTCTAATTTAGTGATGTGATTCTGTCATTTCGGTTTCATTCCAGTTGATTCATAAGGGAGCAAGTCAGTCACTCGGATGTTTTTATAAAAAAACTCGTCACATCAATCAAAAATTCCTAAGTATGAATGTGACTTTTTAGTATTGCAATTTTAATATTTTCAATTTTAAATCGTTATAGATCCTAAAAAAAAATTCAGCCCGCACATTTTAAGCGCATGAAATCGAATCGGTCAAAATATTATATTTCCAGTGACCCCAGCGCCATTACGAATCTAATGACGTATTATCGGTATCGGTTGAGCCGTTGAGTAGCTTGGATCGAACGGTACGGACATGTCTACAGATCAAACAGAACACTCCTTTTGGGCTTCGCCGCAGTCGGTTAAAAAGCAACTAGAGTTGCATCACTAGTTCTAATTAAAAAGGGTCAGTTTGTGAAAATTTTAATGTATGTAAAATTAAAAGCAAGGAAACACGTGTGACCTACACGAGGGTGAGATTATCACAGGGCCGGAAAAAGTGCCGTAAACAAAACGTAGGCCTAATACTCAGTGGGTGGATTGAGGCTGTGGATGATAATGATGTAAAATTAATGCTGTTGATATTAATTTAGGGTTTAAGTTTGATTGTGAAAAACAGGTAGAACATTTGTGAAGATTGAATCATTAGGGGCCTGCTTCACGACCCCTAGTGAGTTCCCGATAAATTAACTACTTAAATAACATAATTAAAATATTTACATAAAAGAAAAAATATATACACCTATACACCACCACAGAGAAAAAAAAGAATGATGTTCCATTTTTTTATTTATCCCGCGGTTATAGGCTATCCAGAGATGGCGAAAGAGGCCATAAATATTTTTAACACTTTAATTAAATTAGGGTATTGCAATAGTCAATATCGAAATGGCGTCATTTTACAGTCTCCACTATAATACTTACAAAGCTAAATCGAAGAAGAATTTCAACTAAATGACCACCTTTTTCTTCGTTCAATCTGGATCCAAATAGGAACATATTACACCAACCACGCATGTATTATCAATTTATCATAGGACTGAGCAGAATAAGTACTGTAATATGTACACAAACAGTTTCAGTATCAGTTTTTATGTCCCATATAATAGGAGCAACCCTATTGCTATAGTACAAAACTAAATAAGCTTTTCCCGAATTTGTTTCATAAATCTGTTTTCAAACCGTCGCGCGTCGGGAGGCCCTTTAGGCATACAGTTTGGATTATAATGTTGTCCTTTGGTGTAATCAAGTGATAAATATTATTATTGATCATTATTGGATCGGGTCCTGATGTTATTTCATATACTTACTGAAACTGCGTGCACTGAATTTACGCCTACATTGTTACGGAAGGTAGGCAAGATTTTTTTGGATTTTGGGACGTTAAACTACATCAGGATTTAAAATTATCACCGCTACTTCAACAAAAAATCGATAAATCATAATTATCACCCAAAAGAAGTCCACTGCTAAACAAAGGCCTCCCAAAAGACTTCCATAAGGAATAGGTATATGCTGCCTGCATCCAACGACTCCCAGCGACCTTTATCATCTGTCGATCAGTATCAGGTTGGAGGTCATCCAATGCTTACCGGCGTGGTCTCCACTCGAGAAACTTTCTGCGCCAGCGGCCATCAGTTCTATGAGCTATGTGCCTCACCTACTGGCACCTCAACTTGCTTATCCTTTGAGCTATGTCGGCAATATTGGTTCTTCTATCTCCTCATTTCTAAGTCGGCGAGCGGTGTAACTTTTATTTTTCTTATGAGGCTCATAGTGAGTGACCACATCTCTGTGCCATATGTCATCACCGGTAATACATACCTACTGGTTAAAGACTTGTCTGTGGTTAAGTCGACGAAAAAACGTTGCGAGGTTTCCCGAACGCTGCATTTTGATTAAATCTGGGATCAAACCTACAACACTAAACTACAAAACGTAGCATCGAATTCTTCAAATCAATAAAAATATTTCATACTTCATATTTTAAAATTTCTTTCACCTCTTGAATGCGGCAGCGGAGAGATGCCATGATGACTTAAGCATCGCCATTATTGCTCGTGAAAGTAAGTGAGGAGCTCAAAACTTAGTGTGAGCTGCATATTGAATGGGATCTTCCTACTTCCCTGGTACGATGAGGGAATACTAATATCTTTCATAAAGTATGATATTGATCATCAAATACCTACAGCTTTTTAAAACATCTTCGTAGGTCTTTTATTATAGGAACAATACAATATAATAATATTATTATTATTCTTATATCTGGTGCTAAATGCAAAACTCGAGTACGCCTGGACCAAATCAGTTTTTTTTTTCAAATAAATGTCCAAGGAAGTTTCTTATGAATAAAAAAATGATTTTTTTTAGGGGAGGTGTAATGGGGGTTCAAACTTGGCTCGAGTGAAGATGCGGGAACATAGCTAGTAAACTTTTGAACACAAAAATCAATCATTTTCATTTTTCAAAAACTGAATTATTTGTTGTAAAAAAGGACTAGCAATTTGGACTTATTCTTAATACTAATATTTTTAGAATTCTTTTTTTGCCAACGGTGTCAATTGAGAAGTGAGTACTGACTACAGACTGGGGTTCATAGTTGTAACTTATGCTGTTTTTTTTGGTAGTTGTGGTAAATGTTCTTCGTGACATCTAGGGCATGAGAAGGCAAGTGCGGTTTTGTCTAGTGACAGGGATCCATGAGGATTTTCCCCACCACAAAAAAAGTTTAACATCACTCAAGAAGCTAATTTCTCTACCTTTGGACCTCATAATAATATCAGTATTTTAAAAGATACAGTCAATTTGTCGGTAACTAGTTGGTGTACGATTGAAACCCAACGCAGCTGGCTTGGCACGATACCAAGGAAGGTGAAGGTAATACTGCATTACAGTTCAATTTTCAGTTAATAGCTTTCTTGGAATTAGGAAGGCCGATGTTGTTCGCGCTTCTTTGTAGGAGCGATGAACTTTAATTAATTGCCCTAAAGCGTTACAGCAAAATAATATAGTAGTCTGAATTATTAGTTTTTGGAAATATTTTTAAAATTATAAGTGCCGCGTTCATCTAGTGGTCCTAAGCTACGCACAAGGTTCTGGGTACGATTTTCGGGTCGAGCAGAGTGTTATTGGGTTTTCCTATGAAATTCTCAGTAACACCCCGGAGTTTGGATTTGTGCCCGGCAATAGACTCGCCCCTAGTACCGGTTGTGGGTTACATTAGTGCGCCTCTGCTTTACTAGAACAAAACAGTTTTTCTTTGAAAGTTGCTCTTCGTAGAGTACATCTATTTAAAAGAATCTTCATCATCTTCTCAGTAATTGAATGCATACTTTGTAATATCATGTTACAAGGCAAAGTTTGAGAGACGTTATCGATTCCTAGTAATATGATTACGAGCTCGAAGACACGACCGAATGCACCAACAATTTTAGTATGCACATTTGAACGATGCCGTCAAAGGAGACTCACTGACTATCATACCGTGGAGCAATGGGAGGCTTGTCGTGTATTTACAGTTACTAAGATGCAGCGTAGACTGTAAATGGAGATGATATAGTTTTAGAAAATAAAGATAACTTATTGGATGCAGTTTTGTTAATCAAACATGATGATGTCTGTGGTCTAGTGGTTCGAGTAAAGAACCCCTGATCACAAGACACAAATATTTATGTGATGAATATAAATGTTTTGACAAAGAATGCGTTATAAAACAATCATCCGTCAAGGGGTTTATCATGGCAGCTAAAACACCAGAATTTTGACATAATGACATATTTATGTCACTTGTTGTGTGGTGAGATTACTATTAAATATTTATCACCAACGATACATCTCTGATTAGTATAAGGTAGGTATTTAACTTTCAAAACACTGACATTATTATTTTTAAATTATTTTCCACTGTTACTGGTTTCCAAAATATAAACTCAAAATCATTCCTAATAATGGCAAAGTGATATACAAAGTAGCCGTAACAAGTTTACAAAAAGGTTGCTTGTTTGTGTTCCCTTGAGACGGTATATGGCCAAAGATGTGAAAGAAATTGTCTAAACTTTATATGGGTTGGGAGGTCGCGAATGTGCCACAGCAATATTTGTTTTATGCATGATAATAGGTGTGTTATCCTCGCCTTTGAATATTATAATATTATCATGTCCTTCGTCTATTTTTAAGTCATACTTAGAACCTTTTTTGTCGTGATCATTCTAAAGTTTGAGATACTTGATTTAGAATGATAAAGATCACGACAAATTAGTTTGAGCTATTGAAATATAATTTCAATGTAGATTTGTTGCCTTCATAATAACAATAATTGATAAATCTTACTCGCATTCTAAATAACTTTTTTAGACAAAAGGTATGTTTAAAACACCTATGTCCTTTCTCAAGATGTAATCTGTCTTAATGCCAAATTTAATTGAAATCTGTAAGTGTTTAGGCATTAAAAGGTTACAGACAGAGCTACTTTCGCATTTATTATATGTATTGGTTATTACACTAAAACTATAGCAAAGCTTCCTATTATAAACTACTCATCGGATCCGCACAGAAAACGTTTCACACGAAACTTTAAATGTGCGTTCAAAAACCTATCTATCACTTCCAAGTACTTTTAGAAACAATAAAAACTCCACTAACCTTCTCGAATTCCCTGAAGCGCGATCGATGGCGACATTATAATGAATTATGATCTCCACTTTCATCTCATCTGTCATAATAACCTCAAAACGGTGCGTTTATTATGCACAGACAATAAAACAATAAGGTGTGACCATTATTTTAATGGTTCCGTCTCTATCGGCTAATAACTGGGTAAATGGTTTTTACTTAAGCTTTTGATAAAGTTGACTGACCTAGTTTTGATCGAGAATTGACGGTGTTATATAAATATTGGGGGTGAAATTGAATGGCTGCAGTTTTTGTAAGGGCAGAATGGTAACTGCTGTTTGAGTTTGTGGAATAGCTACTTAATTAGGCAAAGAATTGTCAGGTGTTCCCCGGGATTTTCAACTATGCTATTTAACTTTAAAAGTCCAGTTTCCTATAGACCAGGCAGTTTTATAAAGAAAATATCATCAAAAGGATAATTTAAATCAGTATCAACCCAATTTCTGTTTTACTGCTAGTCATCATCATAATATAGTTTACATTTAAGTAGGTAAATATTTTTCTTTTTGATTCACAAAGAACAATGTCGATCTCAAACGTGCAATCTGCCATTCAGCTCGTAGCAGAGAAAACAAATGTTTATGTCCCAATTCCGAATATCGTAACGATTTATAGACGCATCGGGAAAAGTTCTAGACACTTTATTGCATTCCGGAAGCGTAACATATCTAATCTTTGTTCCTTTATCTTTGTAAGTGTACATAAGGGTTCCTAAAGTCTTTGTTTGTTTTGAAAAAAGAGCTCTCACACTAGAGAAAGACTCCTGTGTCGCAGGGGCAAAAAGTACACCCAGATTCAGAACCCCTAACACGTGATGCAACGGTAGAGGCAGGTCAAGTGGCGTAGCAGTTAAGGTTAAGTCTGGTTTTGTGGCACCCAGAAAACGTTGTCGGGACAATTTAGATGCCTTCCGGACAGGATGACCACAGTTGGCACTAAATAGATATCAGTGGAAGGAGCTAGGGGAAACCTTTGGTCAGCAGTGGGATCAAATAGGTTAGAAAAATAAGGATATTATTGTATGGTTCCCTTTTCTACCGAATTCTTTTTTTAAACAAAAAGTACTGTCCCAAATATTTTTTCGAGCAACGCTTACTTTATTATTCGGAAATCGTAAACCGCAGTTGGGTCGTAAATCGGAACGATTAAGTGCCGGATCAATTTTCGGTCAACGAAATGAAAAATATTTTACACAAGCTCAGTATCTGTATCGGATTATTCAAATTAACTTCATTATTGATGGGAAGTCGACGTTGTTATAGGGACATAAATGAAATCCTCTTGTGACATAATGCTAAAGACCTTTTTGTGTTTTTTTTTTGTACACGATGACGCCGTAGCACAAAACGTGACCCTGATATATTTTATTCCTAGCTATCTTCGTGCGTTGTCCGTGTTAATCTTGTTTTTTCCAAACCATTGGGAATTTCCCTAAATTCTGCCAAATTATAAGGTTTATAGTAGCATCTCAGACTTTAGACTTTAGATTAATCAGTCATATTTCGCTTTGTGATCAATATCGTTATCAAGTATATAGGTTGATAAGGTACAATTTAATGTACTACTGCTAGGCACAGATCTCCTCTTAAAATTTAATTAATTAATTAAGGAATTAGGTTATAGTCCACTTCGCTGGCCTAATGCGGGATGGCAGTCTTCACGCGCCGTTGAGATCTCCCAGGTACGCAAATTTCCTCACAATAATAATATATTCCTTTATTACCGTCACAGCTATTGATAATATCATATTGTTTATAGTTTATTTATTACCAACATACATTAATGTATTAACCTTTAACTGAACTGTTTACACCGGCAGCAAAAAAAACAGAAATTGAAAACCATAAAAAACTTCCATTTAAAAATTTTCCCCAAACATTCTCAACAATTGATATTGGAGTAACTTTATGCAGTGGCTTCAATCATCAACTTTAACAATACACGTCGATATACGGGTTTAAAATGACCCCCATAATTGCTATTGTCTGCAACCTTTTTATTTATTCCATTGAAAAAGTCCGGTATACTGACACACCCATAGATTTGTGCGATCGCTGTCCTGTCGTACGTGACCTGGGTGACAGCTTCAGGCAGGCTAGGATAGGTAGGAAAAACATCCATCTTGCTGATCGATTCTGCTTGTTTTTTTTTTTATCTGCATATAGAAGCAGCAACCGCAGCCTATGTATGTAGACACCAGTAATACCGGTATCAGGTATCACTGTCGCGTTGTTGTCGTGCCCAATAATTTCACTATTTTTCAAACCGGCACCCAATAATACTCAACCTTTTACAACATTATTGCTTAGCAGCAGAATATTTTGCATTGGATTTTTTGGAAAAGCACTACAAAATGTATTATTTTAAATGTCACCATAGCAGAGTATGATGTGTATACAGTATCTTTAGATCAAGATTTGATCTATAACACAACACAACGTTATGTGTTTTGTATAGCTAGTACAACGGGCAAAAACCTATTTTAACTAAGATTAAAATAAAATTGGAAAATAATAAGATTAGAATGTAGAAACTGAAATCCTTTGTAGAAAAAACTCCTTTATTTTTAGGTATTTCTCAACAAAGGAGTTATTATATATTTTTTTTCTTTTCTGTATTCATTCAATGAGCATGAAACCTAACTTATTAAAGCATGAAGTGGAATTAAAGGCAGCAAGTGACGACATTGTATTAGCATATGCACAGCTTAAACTAAGTTCTAAGGCAGAAATGCCTGCGCCTTGCCAAACTATTTCACTGATATTAACTTAACAATATGCCAGTTAGCAACTCGTGGGCAAAATTTCCAGAATATAATTAAAATATTATAATGAGTTCTGCCGTGGTCCTTGGTTACAAATGGAATTTTCCAGTTTTCAATGGTAGCTGTGTAATTTTAACATTTGTACTCACTAAGCAATTCACTTTGTTGTTTCATAATAAACATAACATAAGCTACTGTTATATTTTTATATTTGGAACTAGCTGCTGCCCGCGGTTTCACTCACATCCTAAATCTTTGAGACCTATCATGATGTAGCTATAATATTCATTGAGTAGTTTTTGCGTAATTGAGTAATAAACATCCATCCATCCTCACAAAATTACAATTATAACGTAGTAGGATAAGATTATAGCATGTTAAACATTTTTAAATATACTACTATAGTTTTAGTTACGGAACAGTTCGACCTAATACAGGATTTGAAGCTGCGTTCTTTGGTTTGATACCGGACACTAATAATTAACTAAGCTACCGAGGTCAATGGATGGAATGCATACCTATGGTATCAAATCTCTCTACCGCACTATCCATGTGGTACTTTTGTTCTTTGTTTGTATCTTTCACTAAAATTGACTACCTATCGATAGGTACCTGAAGCTCGCATAATGTCTACTGATGCACCCTCACTGTTTGCTGGTGTGTTTCTGGTTCTATCTTATAAATAGCGATCCTGTTGCTATCAACCTAACAAATTAAAACCGAACTGGTACATGTCACAGCATGCCTTTGTGTCATTGCCCTTACAATTGCTAACTTGAGTCCGATTAACAAGCTGGGCAAAGTATCAGCTTTTTATTATCCTTTTGGGCATATAAATGAGAGGAAATTATAACCAAGTGAAATGATTACGTCACAACACTCCACTCCGATGTAAATGAAGAGAATTAGTTACAGGTGTACAACGTAGTTTTTACAAGCATTAGCGACGTTTTAAGGTTATGTCCGACGACCTGCGTCAGAATGGGGATTACTTTATGACAGGCTGTCGACCTACCGTCGCACCTTAATCCGTGTTTCATTTTTAAGCCAAACCAACGTCTACGTCAATTTGAGTTTGTACAGTATAAAGGATTTTAGAATTGAATTTTTTTATTCCGTCGATCGGCTTCCAGCATAAACAGATGTGGATGTCAGTATTTAACGCGTAGCTACTATCATTAAAGTTATGCAATTCAATTTCTAGGCAAAAGTTAGTGAGGATGGTAGGACGGACTGGTTGCCAGGGTTTTTTGGATTCCAATCCTACCACTACGGTATTTAAGTTTATTAAATATTTATGACAAACGGAACCGATAGCATAGGGGTCTTTAGGAGGCATGGAAATCTCTACATGTATATATTTTTGTGAAGTTATACGGCATTTTTTCTTTATCAAAATGTTCATATCCAAGAATTCTAGGCCTTATTCAAAAACTTATTTGTAAATCTAGACAGAGCAATGGAATTAGAAACGTGAATAGCATCAGAGACTAACCGAATATACAAAAGTACGAATGCAAAATCAAATTTCGGATTCATTGTATCATAATAGCAATCAGCAATCACGCAGAAACGATTCATCAAATACCAAATTTCCAAAGTCAAGTTCTTCTACATTACGAAGGATAATCAGAAAAATCGAGTATAGGGTTTTGAACATTACAAAGTTTTTAATAACTACGTCGTTTAAATTGTAAAGGGAATAAGGATGTGCTAGCAAATATTACTAAAACAAAATAAAATTACTGGTATTGGCATTGACTATTATGAACACAGTAAATAATCATCAATTATCATCATGATGATCCGCATAATAATTGATTTTATTTTTAAAGAAAATCCTCTTTGCTCAAACTTTCAAAATCACATTAAAGACTAATCGATTCATCGTTAATCGATATAATACCCAAAATTCTATCGTTCACGCTAACATCTTAATTCTCCACAATAGATGGACGAACAAAAGCTCCCAATGTGAAATATCGTTCAGGCCTATTGTCCGATGGCTTGATATATCGACTTCTATCTGAGTCGACGGTCTACAGACACCAGTTTTACATAGGATGAATTATGGACCTCGTTCATAGCTCACGCCTCTGCAGCTTGGTGTTTGAGTATCTCTAATGATACTTTTTGACCTACTTCGATAGTTGGATTGATTGATAGTTCCACAGATTTGATTACCGTAGCTGTTTTGTTTATAATTTGTTCATTGATGCTGAAATAGATATGAGATGGAACATCAGGGGGGTTAGACAAGTTGTATTTTGACATTCGAATCGACAAACAAAATGTATGTAAATGACATTAGTGACAGACCGATTTGTCGAAAGCTTGAGTCATTTCCATACATTTTGTTTGTCGATTAGAATGTCAAAATGCAACTTGTCTAGCCCCCCTGTACCTCAACCATGAGTTCTATCGAATGGCTTTCGATAGGTATTTTACGCATCAAGACCGCTAGAGGCGCTGCGATGGTTTTCCATGTAAATATTTTACGGCGTCGCTATTAAGGCCTTAACATGCGTGAATGACCTTGAGGAAATGGAGCTAATTTGAAAAAGTCGCCATCTAGCGGAGACGCTCTGTACTGCTTAGACACGGATCTGAATAGTTCAAAGATTAGAGTCGCAGAGAGAATAAGTGGTATTATTTGGAATACTGCCTATTATGTTTAAGCATCACTGAGAGTCATGTCATGTGCACGGTATTAAGTGACTAAAGCGGTACGTTCAATTATTGTGTGTAAGATAAGTCAGTTTTCTTATTGGTGACATAACGTGACGTGAAGTACTTCATTTCCGATATTACCTACATGGAACTTGTTTTTAGATTTTTAGTTAGTACCGTTTTAGCACTAGTTTAACACAGTCGGCTTTTATGTTTAATTTAATAATAAAAAAAATATTTTTTTGCCAGTGAAGTGAGTGTGTAGGTGATTTGTGTAGTTTAGAGAACCAAATCTCACTTCCAAAGTTTATTAACTCATAAGTATTACGTATGTTTTACTCTAAGTCTTAGCGCACAATTACACAGCCGAATATGCATACAAAATACTGATTAGGTACAGTTTACAAGAATACAAGTCGCATCCGAGAATTATAACAATAAACGCGCTGTAAGCGGCGGGGTACAGCAGACTAAACAGACTAACTCAACTCGCCGAACGCCGACCATGTAGCTCAGTATCCTACAATGTGGGTACCGGCGCTGGCACCGCGCCGTTGTATTTCGATGTACCGCCACTGCTGCCGGCCGGACGGTTTGTCACGCGCCTCATTAGTGATGAGCTAACTACTAATACAAAAATCTGTTTGTGCGTAACAAACAATTATTGATATCTGCAAATTATTATATTATATAAAAGCTATTGTGTGTTCATTTACCAATGCCATATTTATTTTATACAGAATAAATTTAGTTGTTCACACATAATTATTAAAACATTTTGTTATTTATTATATTATAACATTATTATATTATTATTATATTAATTTAATTACATATTAAATAATATCATTATTTATTATTATATATAAACTAATATCAATTAATAAGGACGATTATCGGGCATAATATAAATAAGTTATTGCGACCCTCTGGAGGGTACTTTAAATAATTAAACTGTAGGTGGCACTACACCAGTTTATTTATTACTAGCTTTCCACCAGCTGTTTTGCCCGCGTGGTCTTCTAATTTTTTCCCCGTTTTTGTACTATTTTTCATTACTACTCCGCTCCTATTATGTCATAGCGTGATGTTATATAGCCGATAGCCTTCCCCGATAAATGGGCTATCTAACACTGAAAGATTTTTTTTCAAATCGGTCCAGTAGTTCCGGAGCCTATTCAATACAAACAAACAAACAATCAAATCTTATAATATTATTAGTATTGATTAGTTTAAAGTAGTATGCGCGGCACGAATAAAAATTTTGAAAACCACCGACACGAAATGTAATTTGCCATTTTGTGGTGGCGGCCATCTTGGATTTGAAATGTACTATAGTACATTATATTCTACTAGTTAAGACCTTTCATTTGATACCCATAATGAGGAAGTTGTCCTAAAATATCTAATCCACTATTTTGTGGCGGCGGCCATCTTGGACCAATCTTCATCAAAAATAGCTAAGAAAACTCCCGACTAATTCACCTTTTAAATAAAAAAACCTACTACTAATGCAAAATCGGTTCAGCCGTTCGGGAGCTACGATGCCACAGACAGACACACACAACCAACACCCCGTAGTTTTTGCGTCAGGGGTAAAAAATTAGAACTGTCAGGCATATCATCTTACGGCGAAAATACTATTAGTGTAAAATTAAATAAAAAAAACAGTATATTCTTGCACGACACAAGTACGCGTCGCGTTACTTTTATGTGCATAGAAATATGGTTCAAATTCAAATGACTGTACCGCGCTTCGCCGCGTCGCGTTGCTCAATTCGAGCGGGCCTCGGATGCCGCGTACCCATAGTCACAGTGAGTCTAGGAGGATCGAGTATTTTAAAAGATGGAATAGGTGCTACATAGGTCTCGTTAAATACCTGGTCCTTTAATCTATTCTAGTATATTTATATTCTATTATAGTATCTTTAATATCCATATCATATTAAATTAAAAAATAATGTCCGCCATCTTGTATTCAAAAACTTATGCCATTTTCGTAATCAGCATCCCAAGAAACCACGAATTTGATATCAATATTATATTATAATCATAATCATCAGCGCCCTGAAGAATCTTAAAACATCATAAAAATTAAAAACAATATCCGCCATCTTAAATTTAAAAATAAAGCTTGTTTTCATAATCAGCTCCCTAAAGAACCTTGAATTTGATACCCATATCATAATTCTAAAATTCAAAAATATGTCCGCCGTATTGGATCAAAGAAATAATGCAATTTCCGTAATCCCAATTCTCTAAGGAACCTTAGGATTTGATACCCTTATTTACCTTTACAATTGATGCCTATGTGGTTTTTCGAATAGCCATACCTAAATAAATCAAAACTCGATAAAATTCTGCGATAAGTACCCGCGGTAAGTAACTATAAGATTACTTTTAAATAAGAATAAGGCGAGCGCCGTAGTAATATATTTATGCCTAAAGTGCGGAGCGCTACATATTAGATTTTAGCCACTCTGCGATCTTACTCTTTATGCACTTAAAACATGAATTTGTTTAGAAAAAAAACATTTACAGCCAGCAATATATACATATTAACTAAACTAAGCATTTCTGTTAATATAAATATTTATCAATAAGTATAAAGTCTTCAAAACTTAAAATGTATTTTAAAATAGTCGCTCAAACACCGACGTGCGGTCCACCCTCGACAACGTCCGGAGACGGACTGCGCGGGTGAAGGAGCAGGGAACGCTCGCGTGGATAGACTCAATTTCGAGGAAAATGAATATTTTCACTAGTAAAATGCAAAATAAAAATAATACTTTCAAGTGAAAATATTAATATTTTGAAGACCTATTTTTGTATGAAAAAGCGAAGTAAGTAGCTTCAGCCGTTTAGCAAACAATTTTAAAATTCTGACAAAAATAGGTAGTCTTTGATGATTTTTTTTCCAAAAAGTGGTTGGCGGAAATACAATTTTTTTCAAGTGAAAAAAATTGTCAAATCCTTATCTATCACATATTTTTTTTTGTACAGATTAAATGAACAGTTATTGAGACAATCTTAATTGAATACCCAAGAATTTAGGCATTTCACTGTTGTTAAGGCCTTAAGTCTAGTGAGAAAATCTCATGGTCGAGGCACTGTTCATGTGTTGATACCATCGATAACTAATTAACGTACTAATGTATAAATAGTAAGTTAATTCTCATATCCGATATTTCTACATGCCTACATACAGAATTACCTGGTTTCATTCGTGGAGGTATCAATTAACAGACTAATTAGTAGAACAATTGGTTTGGCAACGACGGTAGACTGCCAAAGCATTAAAATATTGGTTTTTAGTGACTAAATTAATTATACATAGACAACATGACAGGATATAACTTCAGTCACTGATAAAATGGACAATAAAAACTTTGTCATCATCGTCAATAATGTAACCTAAATTGGCGATGTCAGGGATAAAACAGCATACACGGATGAAGATATTATTCGTCTTACTCTGTTTCTGAGTAAATTCCTTGGATTGTACACAAAAACGCAGTCATTTTACATAATGTAAAACAATAATTTTATCTTCGGGTAAGATCGTACACGAATAATGTATGTAAAATACGTTTTGGGATCGGCCTAATTATATCGAATTTCAGAATTTATTGAAGGATGTTTGGAAGTCTTACAAAATTTCTATGTATATTGAGTTACTTAAGTTTTTTGTATAAATATTTTTTCAAAACTTAGTTGCGAAATATGCCAAACAACTTTTCTGTATTGTACTTGGAAGCATTAGAAAGTTTATTATTTTCAGATTTTATGAAAACATTTGTTTTTAATTCATTGGATTCAATTTCAAGATTTGCTTTAGTGATTATTATTGTACCTACTTTCTTTGAGATTACGGGGTTTACAGGTTACCCTATTCTGACAAGATGGCTCATAGATAGCTATAATATTACTCCGCGATATTGGCAGAATAGAATGTCAAAATGGAAAGCACTTGATCCAATCCAACTGCAAATCTGTGCTATCAACAGCCGGTAACCGTCGGATAAATTAAAAAATGGGATAAAATTTGTATGAAATTATCTGCCCAGTAATTTAACGAAAACTTACTAGGAGTTGGTGAAACAGACCATGATCTGGTTGCAATCGCAGTCGTTGCAGCTCGAAGCGAACTTTTCGTTGCTGGCTTTCGGGTTACCGTCAGTGTTCTTAACTCCTCCTTTTTAAGATGTTCAGACAACTGCCAGAACCAACCTGCTGGCCAAAGCACCTCTCACGCGAGCAATTCGTACTGTTAACGAAATTCAGAATAGGTTGGACATTTTTTCGAGTTACTTTAGTGAACTTGCAAAAGTAAGTTTATATATAATAAATGTTACGAAAGCAACAATTAGTGTAATTTTATGTCCATTGTTTCTTTTATTGTTTTATTTTTATTTTGTTTTACCGTAGTTATTTGTAATTTTTAGTAATAGTGTTATTTGTGTTAGTTAATAGTATAAGTAGGCTTAGCTATCGCATTAAGTTCCTAAACCTGTAATGATATTTTAAGAGTTTTTAATTAAATAAATAAATAAAAAACATTTCATAAAACTATATCAATAATTATTTGACTGCAAGACATTATTGTATTTTTTACTTCTTCATCAGTGAAAAATGTTAGCACTGAAATCAGGACAGGTCGCTCATAATTTATTTTTGATAGCTAATGAACCTTTTCCGTCACAAAGGACCAAACTCTAAAAGCAAAAATAAAGTGTCAGAACGTAGTATCACGTAAATCCATTACCGTAGCTTTATGTAGATATATTATGGATAAGGAACATACATTTTTTCTATAATTTTCCTTATTTTATGCTCTTTCTATGAGTGCCTTGTCAATCTCAATACTAAGTAAGTATCATAACGCAGTTGCTATATTCGGAGTCACGTACTGTTTTTGCTCGATTCTTATATAAATACAAGTGCTCTTGTTTACTTGCAATAAAGCCCTTACTAAGGAGATAAATCACTAAATTTATATCAGCCTTGCTCTTTAAGTCTTACAGTTACAGCTACACGTTCTCATTTTAATTGAAAGAGATTTTACTTCATTTTTCCGGATTCGGATTTTTATATTTATGTTAATAGTTAAGTTAGAAGTTTGTATTCGGTAGTATAAGCTTAAACTAAAAAATGTATGCCTTGTAAAAAGATTAACTAGTTCACAGATTGAAAGCTGTCGGATCCGGATGTCATACGAACACATGAAATTGGTACTGTGGTCAGAAACCTAGAAAACATCATAACTGGTTTATTCCCGATGGTAATACTCAGAATATCAGATGCGCCCGGTTGGACTAAAAGCCGACCCCAACAAAGCTAGGAAAAGAATGACAACAAATTTAATTACGGATGAGACATCCATAGGCTGATATTATGCCTGGCCTTTTATCTGAAAATGTACAGTAAAATATTCATATTTCTTGCTATTTCAATCCCATAATAATAGCAGAAGAACAATCGTAAAGATATTAAGTCCACATTTCAACCCAGATTTTAATGAAATTCATAAATCATTCTCGATATCACAAAGCTATGTTTCATTGTCCGACTTCTTTTACAATATAGAACAAATAGTAGGATCTAAAGGCAGTTCGAAAACTGAGTCAAAGGGTTGTTTACACATTGAGGATACAAAGAAAATATTTGATTTCGCGTTGGCCGGCCTTGAGCACAGATTCAGTGGATTATGCATTGTTCTACGTTGGTACGATATTATATTTTCAGTGTCTTTGATAGCAATATGTCAAGGTTGGAATGTGAAAAATAGTCAGGTACGCAGAAACTTGAAACGTATATATTTTTTGGAAGTAATGGAACAAAAGTTGGTCGTGCAACCTAAACTGAAATAATTGGGTCACAAGATGTTAAGAATACTAAGATTAAATCGTTACTGTTATTTTTGATTGAAAAGGGAATGATGTCGAACGGATTTGAAGTATTCATTCCATTGTAATGGATATTATAAATATAGTACAGTACCTATGACTATCGTATAGTTATGCGTTTTATAGTATCAAAGCATGTCATAGGACCAACCAGCTGGCTACAGATGGTCCTTTGGTACAATTTGGAATAAAAAAGGGCAGAGAATTTATTTTCAATTTTCATATTTATTTTGTCGTTGTCTACATCTGGTCTCCATTGTAAAAAAAGGTTTACTAGCTATATTGAGAATAAAGGCGATGAATAACCAAACTGTCAGTATTTTATGAGTAACAAGCTGATATCTAGTGGCCAAATTTGCCTGGACAAAATTGTCTGTCCAAAGGATCATTTATGTTAGGCACAATGAAAAATACCACGTTCTGTATAGTTTTGATAGAAGAAAAATTACAGTATCATACTTAACACCTTCGCAATAATCGGGTGTCTTTACCACAAAGACATTACTATATAGGTAGACGGGACATCGCACATCATGAATAAAATTGTAATCTATTATTTTTTTCCCAGTTGAATGGCTCTGTCTTTGACTTATGACAATAAATTAAAAATTTAGAAAACCCCCGACACGAAATGTAATTTGCCATTTTGTGGTGGGAGCCATCTTGGATTTCAAATTTATCATAGTGTATAGTATTCTACTAGTTAAGCCCTTTCATTTGATACCCATATTGACGGAGTTGTGAAAAAATATGTAATCCGCTGTCTTGTAGC